>JAHRHY010000010.1:1200000-1800000 GCA_019671135.1 Linnemannia hyalina
CGGAATGAACCCAAATCCCGAGCCAAGCGAGGGGGTAAGAGCGCCTGTAATGTCGTTTTGAAAATGACAGACGCGATACTAAATACATTATTTTACAATGTATTATAGATCCGGATCGATAATGCGTGCAGGGAAACCAAAACAGGATTCTATGCTGCAGGAGTTCATGGATTCTTTGGATACATGTTCTGCGACCTTACACACCACGAATACCGCGAGTAAGGGAACAGTGTCTTTTTCAAAGTTGTCAGGACACATCTATTGTGACTACGAAATGAGGTCGCCTGTATTTCTAACGCGCGATTAATTTGATCCGCGAATTACATGTTTATTATAGAGAGTCAAAGGAAACATCATTAGACAAGAGCAAGGAACCAGAGACAACCACTTCACACCTTAGCCAGGATTATGACAGTCTAGTCAGCACACTCGAGACGAGTTGGGGCTACCCCACGCCCAAGGCTCTCAAGCGCAAGGTCTCTCCTCTTTTCTTTGCCATCCAGAGTAAGTCCCTTGATTCATCAGGAAATTGGAAAGTTGTGCGCTTAAATAACTGTCGGTTTGTTCGTTACTCAGAGCTTTAACACGGAACTTTTGAATTAATGCTCGCATCCTAGTCCTTTGGTTGTTCCAGCTTGGAAATGGCGGAAGGTTGCCACATGCCAGCAGTCATGACGACTTGGAGGCATTGTTCAAATTGAGGGACGAGAGGTTAAAGTCTGCTCAGGTCAATGGTGACTTTGTAGGCAACGACCTGCTACAGTAAGTCCTTTTTCAGGCTATATTGTGCACATGTCACTTGGACCAGCCTTGGAGGAATCTATAACAAACGATCGTTACTCATAGCCTCTCTAACCTTCACAATCATTTATAGGACACTTGTTGGTACGGTGTCGGCAGAGATTGCACCTGTGTGTGCTATTGTGGGAGGCTTCCTTGCACAGGACATTCTCAAGACTCTGTCGGGCAAGGATGCACCTCTCCTCAACTACTTTTTGTACAATGGCGTCGAAGGTATCAATTATCGTGGCTTTTTTTTTTTTTTCTTTTCTTTTCTTTCGTTGGTTGTCCCTGAAAATATGCCAGTTTGATCACTAACATGGGATTGTAATAATTTATTTTGTGAATTTGATAGGCACTGGGCTGGTTCATCATGTTCAGAAGAAGAGCACTTGAGTGACTCGACGACTCGCCACTTTTTGCTACTGAGGTTCATCTCACTCCAACCCATCAAATGAACGTTGGTAAGCAAAGGGAAGGGCAAGAACACCCAACAGAGTTTAATTGCACAATTGCGGGGGGAAAAGATCCGACAATAAAACCTTGGAAGACAAACTATTCATTCAGCGATAGCTGGCTGGACTCATGGATGGAGATTTGCCCTTGCCTTTGGATTTTCGGTTTGCAAGGAAGGCAGCGACGGCATAGGTCAGTCCACTGGTGATCAGACACAATCCTCCCGTGTAATTGGGAGCGCGCAAGAAACAGGGGACCGACGCGATAATGTAGAATGTTGAGCGGATGGAGTGGGCCTTGAGGACCTTTGATGGTGAGAGGGTGGATGATGAGAGTATTTTACCGGCGTGTGGCGGTCCCTCTGTGGAGGACTGGTTGGAGGAGGGTTTCCGTTCGATGGAGTAGACCAAAATTCCCAGGGCTCTATTATTCGGGGAGAAGGGGGAGGGAAGAGTTTGTGTCAGTTGTGGGGACTGGATGCGATTGAGCCATATTCAAGATCGTTGAGAAAAAGAGGAAGTGTCTTGATGATGATTACTACTTACATTGAATAGGCTCCAGGGAGCCATCCGGGGAAGATGAGACACAAGGCGCCGCCCGCAACCAGGACTAAGAACGATCAAAAAAAAATTGTTGTCGAAATGTGAATAAAAAAGATTTTGATGCAGAGAGAGAGGTCGGAGATTGTTGGGCGAAGCAAAAGGGATACCCAAATTTTTTGATCTTCCTGTTCCTGGATGGACAAAAAAAAATTGGTCCTTACTGTAGACGGATGCCATGGCCTGAGTTCGAGCCCATGCAGAGTAAGCAGAGGAAGATGACTTGGGGGATCGTCGAGGTCTTGTCTGCGGTTTTCTTTGTTGTTGTTGTTGTTGTTGTTGTTGCTCTTCTTGGGCCTGAGCCTGCTGCTGTTGAAGATCTTGAAAGAATTGACTAGAGAACTCTTGTTGCTGCTTTTCCATTGCTGAGAATTCGTGTGATGTGTAGGCGGCGCTTGACTTTATAAAGTCTCCTGTTGGTGAGTCCATGGTTGATACTTCGTAGTTGGGAAGAGTGGGAGTATTGGTGAAGAAGAGGAATGGAAGAGAAACGATAAGAACGACAAGAAAGACGAGTTTATGTTCAAAAAAAAGGTGTCTTGTTCGGAACTCCGTGTTAGTAGCTCTTGCCAGCCCTTTCCTTCTCTTCTGACACTCTTGGGCTCCTAAAAAAAATCAAGGGGCTCGGTCGCCCACTCTGCAAGAGCCAGCACACAATTGTCGTCATATTCCACCTCAAGAACTCGCCTTTCTCAATCCTCCAGAATTCGACAATGCTCCGCGTGTGTACTATTTCCTATTCGTGTTTTATTGAGTCCCTCAAAGGTATCGTTTGGCGCTCAGCCTGACTTTTGTATCGAATGCTGCAGAACTGATGATCGAGTTAGGTTCATAGAACGGGTTCAATAACGTCTATCAAGACACAACGAAAACATAACAGTAGTATGATGAACCGGTTAGCTGCCTATCCTTAGGTACCGTTAGCCAGCATTTCATTGACCAGGAAGTGCCACACTAACCTTAATGTACAGTTCGTAGCAATCATTAAAAAAGTTGCGAATGCCATCTTCGCTCTTGGCGTCGTGCAGGAGCAGCAACTTGATGTTTCCTGCCGTCAGGTATGCAGAAATGAACCGCTCGTTGAATTTGTCGATTGACTTCAAGTACCTATGTGAAAAAAAATCACAAAAGGTCGAGATCCGTGGTCAGTTCCTGTATGTCGACTCCCATGGATATCCTAGGTCTCACTAATACATCTGACGTATCCAGCACAAAGGAAGATCACCAGCTTTGCCACTGTGCAAAAAAATGGCGTTGAGATTCCTTACATTTGATTAGTGCTCCATTGAATATCATCGACCATGTCCAGTGCTGAGTGTGCGATAAATTGGTTCAAGTGACGGAACTCTTCTTTCTATTATATAAGACGAAAAGGACATTGGTGAGTAGGTTGGTCTCTTGTAAATGGCTTTGACAAATGGGAGGCGGCTCCAACAATGTCCGCTAAAACGAGTCCGCTAAATAGAGCTCTCGGTCCCCTCATTAATATTACAGTACGCCCCTTTCACCCTAAACCACAGAGTGAAAAATTCCTCCGGTCCTGCCGACAAGCTCCTCGCTCGTACCTTGGCTTCGGGAATGGTGGCTCCTCCTGAAGATGACCGGGCAGTGTTGACAGAGGCGAACTCTGCCTCGTAGATGGGGTTGTCCTTTGTGCCAATCATGACAAAGTAACACGTTGGTGTGTTGCCATAGCCCAATGGCCCTGAGCCGATGCCTGAGCCGCCGCTGCTGGATGAAGAATGAGTCGCGTTCATTGTGTCCTTTTGGCGTCCCGTGTGTGATGAGTGAGAGAGTGTGAGAGTGAGAGAGTGAGAGAGTGAGAGAGATAGTCATGAGACGTTACTGCCTCACTTTTCTTGTCGAGGCTATGTGCAAAGGGTGGGAACAGTCACTTGACCCCTTAACTGCACTACCATGGAGGCAGCAATTCGCGTATTTTGAAAGGAGGACAACTTTGACATCAACCGTTGTTTCTTGCCACTGTTTTCATTACACATTCAACTTTCAGGAACACCTCGACAAGAAGGCCGACAAGGACATACCCAGGAGTCAGGAGCAACAGCAACAACAACCCTGTCCACTATTCTATATAACCCTTTTGCGCTCCACAATGGCAACTCTCAACCAACAAAGGATCTGCATCGGTCCCAAGGGTAAAAAAAAAAAAATGAACAATATTTTTGTTGCCACCAACTCTCCTCCCAGTGCTCTCAGGACACCAGGACCAAAGCGGTCGCATGTTCGATAACCTTCTCTCGTACTCATCTACAACTTTTGACTCGACTATCTCTACGGACAATTCTAGTGCCAGCACATGCCGACAACCCTATCTCCATGCTCCTTCCTTGCCCAAGTTCAGGTACAGTACCACCTATCCTTTTTCTCGATCCGTTTCAAGCCACGCTAACTGATTCAACTTCGGCCAAACTAACGTCAATTCATCTCTCTCTCTCTAAATAGGACTTCCTGCAAGATATGTGATTCAGGATGGCGGGTTATACGAGATGCAAATGGTCGATTCGGAAGGCTTGCGGTCCTGGTTCATCGGCGACACCATTCAATCAGGTTTGTTACAGGACAGTTTGAAGAGCTCAAACCTCTGGTCTACCACCCCTCAAGGATGCGAACCAAACCAATCCTAACACCATTTTTATTCACTACTCACCTAGACGGAGCATTATATCTGATCACACCATACGACCCAGTATTCATGCTAATCCCAATTCTGGACACCATGCGCCAAAAGACCGCCGACGCCGAGGGCAAGTTCCTGTTGCTCGAGGGGATCTTCGGGAGCTCCAGCGATCAATACCCCTCCTTGCGTCACTTGGCAGATCTGAAGAACATTGACAAGTACCTGGCCCTTGTCTGTGATGTCCGTGTTGCAGCCATGAAGACTTATCGGTTAAATGATGAGAAAGTTATGGGATGGCTCAAGAAGAAGGTGGAGGTTTTTGTGAGCAAGTTTGAATCCATCCCTGCGCTCGTTGATTCGATCGCGTATACGGAATCCCTACCCGAGGTGTGCCGCACAGGCAAGTTACCGTTTTCTTTTTTTGCTATTGTTGGTCGTTTCTTGTGGAGTTCAGGAACGCAAAGACTAACGAGTCTGGAACTCCGAATATGTGATGACATGTAATAGAAGCGATAACCCAGTCAGCTCTGAAAATGATCTCGGCCAACCTGTCTGACAGCTGGGCGACAAAACTGTCTGCCAACTACCAGTAAGTTATCAACCATGTCGTTTCTGTCTTCATCGAAGGTAATTACGGATCGAAATATATCACGGTAATAACAAAATTCCCTCTTTTGCTCACGACGCTGTAGATTCCCAGAGCTAGACAAGCTGGAGAGCAGGACACAGTTGCCCAGCATGTCAGAGTTTGGAAAACGTTCAGGAATGGACCTTGATGACGAACCCAAGGCCAGGGAAGTCAAGGTACCGCACATTTCTGTCATTGTTATCAAAACTCTTTGTCAAGTTCATTGACATCCCAAGCTGATCATTTTTATTTATTTTTTGTTTTTTCCATTCAATGCTCCTCCTCTAGAAACCAAAAATGTCAGTTGGACAGAGAAAGCTCGCCAAGGCTAGTACTGCAGGCATGAAACCCATGACCAGCTTCTTTGCAAAGAAGTCATAGATCCAAAACTTAATGAAAGATGCGTTTGATTTATTGACAAAAGAAAAATGAACAATTGGAGAAAGAAGAATATGTACAACGACACAGAGAGAGAGAAAAAAGTAATACAAGAAAACATATATGTAAGGGGGATGTTCCTGTAGCATCCAGTGCCATGCAGGTGCGTATTTTTACGCCTTGGTCCTTGCCTTCTTGCTCAAGTGCGCATCGTCGTCAGAGTCGTTGTCCGATCGGGTATCCCGCGAGTTGCCGGAAATCGCGGTGGCCGCCACTGCGTCATCGCTCGCCGCTGCTGTTGCAACTGCCTTAGCTCCAGGGGCAAGGGCATCTTTGGGTGAAGACTTGTTGTTGCTCGTGGTGTCCATGCTCTCCTGGACACTCATAAAGGACTGGTCGGTGTCATTTCCTGTCACTGCATCTGTCGAGCAAAGGTCGGAGACGGTCGGCTGGAAAGAGTGGTAAATTGAACTTCCCTCGTCATCCATGCCCTTGCCTCCTCCTCCAAGCTCTCCATCACTGTCCGTATCCAAACGACCAACACGAACCATACCCTCCTGAGAAAAGATACCAATCCCAGATCCGTGGGTCATCTCAACCGACTGTACCGTGTCGCCCCTTTCCACCTGTAATGAAGACTCGTCCTCGTCAACCTCAGGTGATTCGGGCAGCTTCTCGTCCTCGTCTTCGGGTAGGTCCTGAATGTTTTGGCTCAAGGGTTGGGACTGGGAGAATCCTGTGCGAACACCGCGCTGGGCAGCCCTATCGGCTCGCACTGTCATCACGCGATGGAACAAACGCTGGAAATGATCGCTTGGCTCAGCGCGATTCTTGTCGGTTATCGTTGCATCGTCATCCTATTTGTTTTGTTTCCAATCGGAAGTGTTAGGTTAAGTTTGTGCAATAAGGGCGACAATGGAACAATACCAGGAGGTTTGGGAAGGAAAAAAAGGTGCACGGTACCTCCATTGTCATCCAGACGTGCTGCAGGGCCTCATCAACGGTGTGTCGGTCCTCGGTGTTCTGCGCAAGCAAGACCTGAATCAAATCGACGGCCTCATCGCTCACGTCATCCCAGTACGGCGAGGGGAATGTGTACATACTGTTCAACACTTGCGCCCTCAAGTTTGGTGGGGCGAGATCGTCTATTTCAGTGAAGGCATATACAATTGACATTCAGGGTCAGTGTCCTGTCAACTCACGACAAACTGCAGTCGAAATATTCCTTGAAATGTTGAGAGTACATACCGCTAAAGGGAGGGAACCCGCAGAGGCAGATGTACAAGACGACGCCTAAACTCCACATATCAACCCCCTTGCCATATGCACCACGACTGATGACCTCGGGAGCGACTGGAGAGAAATATTATGATAAGAAAATAGCAATTAGCACAAAGTTCAACAATAGTACGAATCAACAAGCCATATTTTTTTCCCTAGAACGTACCATAACTTGGCGTGCCGCAGACAGTGTTGTGGAACTCTTGGTCGCCGATCATCTTGGCAAGTCCAAAGTCAGATACCTTGACCGTCATTTTTTCCTTGTCCATGACCAGAATGTTCTCTGGCTTCAAATCGCGATGTACAACACCACGATCGTGAAGGTACTTGACTCCATGCAAGACCTGGCGGAAGATGTGCCTTGCCTCGCTCTCCGTGAACTTTTGCTTGTCGATGATCTGATCAAACAGCTCGCCGTCGGGAGCGCTATCAACAAGAAACAAATCACAAAAGAATGTACGTTAGTGGCACGTTCCTGTTTCTTTTTGCGCAAGCACCAGGGTCAAGGTAAACGACTGTGCAAACTTACAGCTCAGTCACGACGTAGTAAAACTTTTCTTCGTTGAAGACTTGACGGATCCTGAGGAGATTAGGCTGTGACAATTTGAACAAGAAAACGGGTCTCGGTTAACAATCAGTTCGCTCATCAAAGATGAATAAATACTTCCAAAAAGGCTGAAGAAAATAACAACATTCCAAAATGATGAACGTACGTGGTCGATACTCATAAGGATCCCGATTTCGCGCTCGAGACTGGCCTCGACCTTGGCGTTGAAGGCCTCGTTCTTCTTGACCTCCTTGACAGCATACACAACCCCTGTATTTCTGCTGGTTGCCTGGTAGACGGTCGCAAAGTTTCCAGATCCCAGCTTTGGTCCCATTTCGTACTGGCCTTCGAACGTCTACAGTAAAGAAACAAATGAGATTTTGTCAGGGGCATGACTCTTTGAACAAGTAGTACTACATGAACGGACAAATCAAAAGAAAGGAGAAGTGCAAATGATCCTGTCAACTTACTAAGGTGTCTGCTGGGTCGCCCTCGATGAATGTAAACTTGAACGATTCCGTGTAGGGGTCCTTTTTCTTTGCCCATGAGGCTGTCTTCCTGGCTGTTCCGGCTCCATCCTTCTCCTTCACGAGATACGTGACCTGGTCAAAGTTCTTGAGTTCGACTCGCCGGTTGACACCCACCTTGACGCCGTTGATAAAAGTGCCGTTAGAGCTATCACATTTGAGAGGCATGTCAATGATAATAAGTATCGAGGAAATGCAATTGGTATCTGGTCTGACCTCACAGAACAAACACCACGGTTGTAGTTGTATGTGGGTACCTGAGATCCTTTAAAAACACGCGGTCGACGGCTTTATTTTTCACAAGGTCCATGTCCACCTCCTTGTATACCAAGAAGTGCCGACTGCTGACAGTTGGTCCGCCGGGAAGACTAGTTAGGAACCATTGGAAGATGTTAAGGGGGTGTTAATGAGCCGTTTGCTTTGTATTGGCATCGAGGTGATGTTGGGTGGGGTTGGGTAATGCGTTACATGAGAAAAGCGAGCGAGAATGAAGAAACGTAATGAGCTTTGGTTGAGACATGGATCGTGAGGTAAACTTACATCAGGTCGCACTCGAGAGCACGGCCGCAGACATATCCGCCGACACCACTCTCGCCCTCGTTACCCTCCTTGTTGAAGAGTAGGGTGGTCTTTCGGCCGTCCTTTTCGAATTCAAACGAGCCCCAGCGACGCGGTTCCTTTGGCTCGTCTTGCTCTTGTTGGTGCTGTGACATTATGGTGTTTGGGGGTTTGGCTGTTGATGCAATGACGGTGTTGGTTGCTTTTTTGTTTACCGGTGCGTGGGAGTTGTTCGCTCTATGTGTGATGTCCTGTTCTGTTTGGGTCGTGGTTGTAGCGAGTGAAGCGAATGAGTCGATCCTGAGGAAAGGAGAGGTTGGGTCAGGACGAACAAGGATGAGGATGATCAGAGAGGAACGGAAAAAAAGTAGAAAAAGCGGAAGAGAAGTGGAACTATCTCCTTTTTTATGTGCGGGTGTGTCGAAGGGGGGACACAGGGTAGGGGTGAGTGAGGAAGGTAGAAGGACTAAGTAGAGGAAGAGAGGGGAGACGAACAAATGCTCTCTTTTTAAGACGGCGGGGTGGATGGACACAATGCACTCACTCGCTCACCGATCCACTTGACCGACGGACTGACTGACACACACAAAAAGACACAGCAAGGGCACAGCGTCAATGGTATAACCCTTCGTGAGTACTATGCCAATGCACCAACAGCACTCAATTGTTTCCATTGGTCGTTCGCGGGAAGAACTGTGGAACCCCCTCATTCCGTGGTCCTTTTGCAGTTTAGGTTTTGGTTTGGTGGCAAACACTCCTCCGTCCAACTCGTTTGCCATTTTGCCCTCCAAACGAACGAGGTGACCCACGTCCTCTTCCGGAATTGGAATCAAGTTCGCCCCTTTGACTGCCCCTCCTTTTTCGTTGCAGGACACAATTATTCCTCAGTCCTCCCGACCCCCTCAATGTTTGTGATCAACTTATCCGTCAATCTCAATTGACCGTAGCGCATTGAGATGAGACTCTCTGTCTCCAATTGCCCTTCTCTTCTTTATTCCTTTCTACTCCTGCCCTTCACCAGAATTGTCCATTCGAGCTGCAAGTGAACTGGAAGAGAGTGTTTGTTGCCCGGTTATTTTTTCGTCTTTAACGACGACGATGACGACGACGGTCGATTTTGATTGTTGATCAAAAAGTATTTCTGATGCCTCAGTGAGACTGACAAAGTGATCAGTGATGGCGCCTGTATGCCTCCCCTCTTTCCTCTTTCGCTTTCAATGCTACAATGGTGCATGCCATCGCTGTTCATCTCCTTTTATCACTGTTACAGCATTACATGGCGCGAGAGACCCAGTCCGTGAGTGTACCCTATCTTGGTTTGGAGTGATATTGATACACAGCGAGAGAATATGTGAAAAATTGAACAAGCATCAATCAGCTTGAACAGAAACCTCTTCTTTTATTCATTTGAACGCATCGAGTTTCCTTTTTTTTTCCTAAAAGGAACTCTTATATCCTTTGTGCACGCAAGGGCTACAAGACGGCTAGTATACAGTAGAAGAGGAAAAGATCAAGGGACGGATTCTCCTTCACCCTTAACAACAAGGTATCAGATACATCAGAATAATCAATCCTTTCCTGTACCTTCTTGCACAGGGACACATATTACATATTCCATTGCGCCATTGCCACTACAATACCAAGGCACCCAGGTATGATATCGAACAGCCATTGTGTCTTTATTCGCGCACAATCGCCATTTAATATCGTACCCAGATCTTTGGTTCCATTGCCCACTTGGATCCATCCCGACCTGGTTTCTTACGCCTACTCTGATCCGTTTAAATAGCGGGCTCAACTCTTATTTCCTTTCTCATCCATCATAAAACCTACCTCCTTTTGTCGTTTTTCTTCCCTCTTCTTTTGGCCTCCCAGCAACCTCATCGCCCCCCCTCCAACATACCATCCTGAACGACGCGATCACATCTTCTTTTTTACTACTCCAACTCACGACTTTTCATTCTGACGTTTAACGAACTCTCTTACACCTACTGAACATAATGTACTCCCAATTCTTCTCTCGGTCCCTTGCCGCGATTGTGCTCAGTCTTGGCCTCTTGGTACAAGGCATTCATGCCGACTCGCTCGAGTTTGCGTCCCCGAGTCCTAACACCAAAATAGCCGCGGGCGATACCGTTCCCGTCACCTACAAGGTTCACCACAACGGCATGGCCAAGCTCCTGTGGGCCAAGGTGCATTTCATGACTGAGGATGGATATGATGCAGGAATGGGAACAATTGATACCGCTTCCCGTATCGAATGGCAAGGTAAACAATTGCACACCATCACACAGAGTCAGTCTGTAACACTAGCGCAAAAAAAAATGCCAACAGCTCTTTTTTTTCTTTTGGTTGACCTGTCTCGCCACCAGATTCCAGGTTTGTGTCCACTAAGTTCGACGTGCCAGCCGACTTGAAGGCAGGCAAGTACGTCTTCCATGTGTATGGCAGCACCGAGCAACCCTGTGATGGGTCGATTGACAGGTCCGTTCAACCTCTCTGCTCAACCATTTTGCTTTCTTTTCTGTTGACATGAAGACCACCGCGAACTTGAAAAAGTAACCCCGCCTTCGCGTCAACTGTAAATAATGATCCTGATAGCTCGAGCAAGTGTGAAGGGATCTTGTCGGAGATGGTGCCAGTCGAAATTGTCAAGGCTGCCGCAGTTGAAGAACTGGAAGAAGAAGACACAGGCAAGGGGAAGAAGGGATCACTCCTTGGACTCCAGCTCCGCAAGCGCAGTTTGTATGCCGGACGTGATCTCGGTGTGCGCATTGGTGGCTCTGACTACCTGCTCGAGGATGGCACCGCCGATACAAAAAAGATGCTCTACTTTTTCTCCCTCATCTAATCCTTCCCTTGGCCGTCTCCATGTACCATCATTTAATATTACCTACCCCTATTGATACCCACCTATCTGCACGCGTAAACACGCTCACATATACCCATGCACAGGCCTCTTGCCAGCCTGGCTCCCCTTTTTTTCAATTGCTTAATAAAGAGTGACAATGACGAGCGAAAGAAGTTTGTCATCATCATCCACAAAATCAGAATCACAAGGGGCCTGGGACGATAGAGCGGGAGATGAAACTGGGCAAATGAGCACAGTCCGTCTGAAAGTCAGAAGAATTCGCTAGAAAAAATTTCAAAGATCCAAGCCCCATCACACACACACAAAATGCGTGTCTTTCTTGCGGCAAAGTATAAATACCACATACGAACAGGAAGCTGTTTGCTCTTTCTCCTCTTCTTTTTCTTTTTTCCCTTTCACAACCCTCCCGTCTGGTCCACTGATCTTTAGTCCTTTGATTGATCTTTGTCCTAGTCAACCTCAACACCCTCTCATCCCCTCTCATCACCCACAACAACAACAACTCACAATGGACTCTGACTGGTGCATGTTCTGCGAAAAGCACGTTATGGATCTCGGCGCCGCCTACTGCTCCAAGGACTGTGCCCGCATGGACAAACTCATGTCCATGGCCAACAAGCCCTCCGCTACATCCAGCTCCCCCTCGGTCTCGACCTCGGCCTCGCCCCTGGCCCCCGTCTCGTCGATCAAGCGCTATGCTCACTCTCCCATGACCGTTACCTATCCCTCTATGTACCGGTCGTCGAGCCTGATCCCTGCCTCCATGTCCTCCCGTGGTGGTATCAGCAAGAACTCCTGCGCGCCCATCCCCGCAGCAACCACAAGCATCCGTTGCCTGCCCGTCAGCCGCAGTGCCGTTCGTCGTCAGCCCTTGGTCCTTCACGACTAAGTCCTCAAAGAGGCGTGCTATGACCCCTCACCCAACATACCCACCAACCCACCCTTGTTCATTCGTTGTGAAAAAAAAGAGAAAAAACCCCCCAACCTCACTTGCCTTAAAAACAAGAGAACTCGTACACCCACGGTCTGCTAGGATTCCCTAGAGTCCTTTTTAATGCCATCGTGAATCGTACACTCCCTTTCCACCCCCCCAAAACCTTCATGAAAGGAGCCTTGCCGTACTCACCCAAGCTATGACCGTACCTGATCTGGTAGTCCAGACGCCGGCCACTTGTCGTCAAGTAAAACTAATCCCCCTTCCCCCCCCCCCCTCGTTTAAAAAAGTATATAAAAACCAATTTTTTTTTGTATTGTTCATTTTCGTTCATTTTTTCTCTTCTTGTCAATTGCATACTGCGAGTTCGGCTTTTTCTTCGAGCTTGTAGGAGGATTGTAATTGTCCTTTCTCCATCCTAGCTAGTCCAATATACAGAAAATAAAAAATGATAAAAAAACGGACACTCTTTCTTTCCTATGACTTGACTTTGTTTTTGCATTGACCAACCTGCCGCAGCCAACACGCATGCCGCAGGTTCAATTGATTGCCTCTTCTTTTCAAGAATGTGAAGGCGTTGGTGGCGTAAAAGCCTACCCTTGTAGTTGACGTACCAATTGAGCAATTACTTTGCTCGAGCAAGCCCTGCGCCTCCAATGCAGCAACGAAAAAGTCCTCGCTTCACCACAACAATATCAATCAACCTGAGTAAGTAAGGGTTCCAAACTGGCTTTAATTATGATTGAAACAGCTCTTCTTGCTCAAGTCAGCATCATTGACTTGGCTACTCGATTAAATTGACCTCGTTGTTTTGTCTTTTTCGCAATTATCACCACTGTCCCATGGGTCGAATGGTGGATGGTCATCGATTGACACGTGAAGTTCGCTCGGCGCCCTATTCTTTTTTCTTTGGCGCGCACCGGATCTGGAGACAAGTCAGCACCTCTTTTTCAGCTGCCCCAAGAAGCTGGAAGTATGGCAAGGCGCACTGTCAGGATATGTGGAGGAACGAACCTGGTCTGCGGACTACATCTGCAGCATCTTTTTTCCTGACACGGACCCTGTTAAGCCACTTCATGACATCCCTACCTTCATCTCGATCGGTACCATCCTTGCTTCCGTCTGGAGGTACCATCACGCCTTTTTCCGCGAGGATCAACCTCTTTGAACCTCGCATGGTCCTTGCCGCGGTGGATTTGACCATTACCCAACTTCGCGCTCAGTTGACTGAGGAGAAGAGCCACCCTCAGATTTTTTTTCTTTTTTTTCAAAGTAAAAAAGGGGAGTACGGACCAAACTCTTCTCCCATTCACCAGTTGCAGTCCAATTCAGAACCTGGCTCTGCACAACAAATGTCGCTGCTCTTCGCAGCTTAAACGGAAGAAAATAAAACTAGATACGAATGAAGGGGATTCTTCCCATCCTCTCCATCATTGACAACCTCCTCCTTCCTAACAAACTCTCCAACAACCGCTCGTCAACAGCGCGTGGGTCCTTGGTCGCTCTAGGGCACCTTCCTTCATCATGTGTGGCTAGCGAAGCGCCACACGGACAGAAACCATCGTGCGTGATGTAACCGTATCCTTGACTCCAGTCACCTCGGGGGCCTGTGTACTTGGATGTCTTGTTCTTGGCAGAGATACCCTGGGTCTGCTCCCACGCGATCGTCGCGGAGCACCGAGGTTTCCAGATCAGCTCCGAGGCCTGCGCCTCCAGGTAGCCAACAAACTTGTGCAGGACTGTCTTGGCGATGGACATTGGGGTCCGGAAGACCGCGGACCATTCAGTCAACATGCTCAAGGGGGTGATGCCGCGGAGGAGATCCGGCACGTTCCACATCGGTTTCTCGTCTCGATCGGGAGCTGGACTACCGCTGTGCACGGCTCGAGCTCCACCGATGGAGGAAAATCCTCGTACATGATCCGCATCCGAAGGGGGCCACCAGTGTATGGGTACTGGCCTTGGTACCTGACGACCGCTGTCCACCGCGCGTTTGTATTCCCGCTTCCTGGCTGCGTTGTAGCTGTTTGTCGCCTGCACACCCCACTCTTTTTTTCGTACACAATTTTATTTCTCTAACAAACAGCATAGAGAAGTTATTTGGAAGTAAAAGGGAACTACAGACCAAACTCTTCAGTGCACCATCCACCAGTCGCAGTCCGGTCCAGAACCTGGCTCTGCGCAACAATTGTCGCTGCTCTTCACAGCTTAGACGGAAGAAAATAAAACTAGATACGAATGAAGGGGATTCTTCCCATCCTCTCCATCATTGACAACCTCCTCCTTCCTAACAAACTCTCCAACAACCGCTCGTCAGCAGCGCGTGGGTCCTTGGTCGCTCCAGGGCACCTTCCTTCACAATGTGTGGCTAGCGAAGCGCCACACGGACAGAAACCATCGTGCGTGATGTAACCGTATCCTTGACTCCAGTCACCTCGGGGGCCTGTGTACTTGGATGTCTTGTCCTTGGCAGAGATGCCCTGGCTTTGTTCCCACGCGATCGTCTCGGAGCACCGAGGTTTCCAGATCAGCTCCGAGGCCTGCGCCTCCAGGTAGCCAACAAACTTGTGAAGGACTGTCTTGGCGATGGACATTGGGGTCCGGAAGACCGCGGACCATTCAGTCAACATGCTCAAGGGGGTGATGCCGCGGAGGAGATCCGACACATTCCACATCGGTTTCTCGTCTCGATCGGGAGCTGGACTACCGCTGTGCACGGCTCGAGCTCCAGCGATGGAGGAAAATCCTCGCACATGATCCGCATCCGAAGGGGGCCACCAGTGTATGGGTACTGGCCTCGGTACCTGACGACCTCTGTCCACCGCGCGTTTGTATTCTCGCTTCCTGGCTGCGTTGTAGCTGTTTGTTGCCTGCACACCCCACTCATTAATCTTGCCCATGGCCTCCTTCCAGATCTCAGTGGTGGTCTCAGCTGCCGAAGGGCATTTCCAGACGTGATCGTTATCCTCCTTCTCGAGCTCGCATCGTCGGCACACGCATGTTGGGTACAGGTTGGGCTTGCGAGCCTCACACCCCACTCGTTAATCTTGCCCAAAAAAAAAAAAAAAAAAAAAAAAAAAAAAAAAAAACGCCACCAACTCATACCATTGCTAAGGTCACATGACCATCCCTAATCCATCTGTGAAAGTGGTCATGATTGAAGAAATGGACTATCACAAAGCGATGTCAATTTGGCCGAGTGGTTAAGGCGTTTGACTTGAAATCAAATGGGTTCTCCCGCGCAGGTTCAAATCCTGCAGTTGACGCGATTCTTTTTTGCCATCAGGATGTAGTGCACCTTTTTTTGCTGCTGGCAGAAGGACATGTGCCGGGGCGGTAGTTGCAGTGTTTGCGACAATTTTTTATGACCTGAGTAAAATGTGAACCAAAAATTTTCGCCAGTCAGTTGACCATTTCCTTTTTACCCGTCTTTGACCAATCAACCACCCAACCAATTGACCAACTGGCGAAATAACTAATTGACCGATGTGGCGACGTCCGTCAGGCCGTTGAGATCGAGTCCCAGAAAAAGGGGATCAATGCTTAAGTAAAAGGAGTAAGATAATATCACATTGAGGTCAGAATATCTTTATTCGAAAAAGTGTGCTGACACACAATCGCTGTAGCACAAAAGATGACTGGGATAAAAAAAAATATCAGATAAAGTCTCTCCAAAGGAGAGAGAGAACATAAAGTACCGTGCGAGAAGCGTATAAGCCCAACGTGGGGATCGAACCCACAACCTTCAGATTAGAAGTCTGATGCTCTACCGATTGAGCTAGCCGGGCAAGATGGCAGTTAAAAATCTGTGTCTAATTTAAGCAGCGCACTTCCAAGAAAAGGTAGTTTTAGCTTATTTTCTCCGGTTCCCGGTATGGGACCCCGCTTTTAGGGGGCATTGACATGTTCTTTGCATATAGTTGCATTATTCAGAGGAATCTTGAAAGTTTTTGGATAGGTTGATCGTGAATTATTGGCAATTGAAGAAAGTTGTCACTGAAATTCCTCAGTTGCACCTTGGTTGTTGGCGATTGCGCTGATGGATCGAATACTTTGATGGCCGCAGCATATGAGAGGACGCACAGGAATTCAATTTATATTTGTTGCAGCAGGATGCCAGGAAACGATGCCTTGTTGTGTGAGCTCGTTAGTGTTTGTCCGCATTTTTTAAATATTGATTTGCCACCAAATTTTATTTGCGTTAAAAGTAATGGGTTACCTCGCCACCATCGCAACAGTAGTTTGAAGAAGATTGGACGGAGATAGCAACTGATCAGCTTGGCTATTTCAAGGGTGATCCTTGTCTGTGATCATTGTTCAATCGCGCTCGCCATCTCTTCAACCGGGCACGAAGGCGAATGAAGTATAAATTACTCGTCCATACGCAAAGCCGGCTCTTAAGAATGCAATGCTTGACACATATGAAAGAAGGGCGTCAAAAGCAAGGCAAAGCACCGACGTAGGTTAAAGTTGACGATGCAGAATAAATGAGTGCTTGATTGCGAGAGTAGGGGCCGGGGCGCGTCTTTTACTTCGCACAGATCCATTGTCAGTATGCAAAGCGCGTCGTTTTCTTTGCTCTTCATTTTCATTACCCTTGAGGCTGGATACGTGTCAAAAAATGGTTCTGTTCGTCGTCACTGAGACAGATAATTTTAGAGTGGGCTCGTAATCGAACTAAAAAAATGAACAAAAGATGAAGGAGGCAATGCCCATTGGCCAACTTCTTTTCCTCCTCTTCTACTTTTGTCTTCCTCTCTTTTTCTTCTTTGCCTTGCTTCTCCCCCTCGTCATCGTTGTCATCGTCATCGTCAACGCCTCCCCCTCGTTCATTCTCATTTGACGCGCTCCCCTCTCACATTCTTCTCTCTGTTGCCGGTTGATGCATCGGAATGACTGCAAAGCCTGACCCTGAACGGGCTGCCTCTCCTCCTCACACATCCTCCCACCTGCCTTCACGCCCTCGCGCCTCACTCGACCATCACACCGCCTCTCGCTCAATCACATCTCGTGCCCAACCCCGTCAGAGTGAAGATCGCTCCTTACTTCCGCTCCATCACGCCGACATCTCTTCGTCCTCTACCACTACCCCTACTAGGATACTTCAGAACCCCTTCCCGTCCGACCTCTCCGTCAACGACAACAACGCCTACACCGGTCGACCGGTCCTTGATACAAGCAGACGCTACTCAACTTCAAGCGGATACGCCCCGGCCTCGCTTTCCTCTTCCTCTGTGCGCTCGTCGTCCTCTCTTGGGAGCATTTATTCACCTACCCCGGTCAACCCAAACCTAAGCAACAAGCGCCGATCTGGACAGATACCCACGCTCTCTGTCACACCCGAGTCACCTTCTCTGACCAGGAGCTCCACAGGCGGATTCCACACCTTCAGTCCAGACTATCGATCTTCTCACGACGCGGACAGCATAAACGCCTTTCCTCTCGCCGCCACTCCTCAGTCACCCTCGTTTTCAATCTCCTCTCTGTCGAGTATCATCCCTATATCCAACTCGATCTCGAGCATCGCCAGCACTGCAACCAACAAACCACCAGTTCTCGAACATCGACACCCTATATCCATAAAGGACTTTGAGAGCATCCACCTTTTGGGACCCAACCAGAAAACAGCCATCAAGACACTTTGCTCCGCACGAGTCCTGAGTAGAATTGACACTATCGGCTGGTTCTCGATCCTCGGCGCACAAAAGTTCCCATTAATTTCAACAAGGTAAGCAAGACACCGAGACGACACGTCCCTTGGTACCTTTTTTTTTTTGGTTGGCAACGGCATTGACTTTCTTACTTATTTTATCTTTTTTGTTTCATAGCCAAGAAGCATACGACATTGAGATGGCGACTACCTGCATGGCGATCGAGTTTGGTACGTGTGACATCATATCCCGTCAAGATTTGACTGTCGAAAATCGCATTCATATTGACAAATTACTGTCTCCTATTGTTCAATTATTTAGGAGCCAACAACTCTCAGACACAAAACTTCAACACTCTGGTTCTGCAATTGCTTTCGCAGATAAAACTCATCAAGGATCAGGAGTACAAGGGGTAAAAACAGGAACCGAAGGTGATCCGCTGCAGGAGAGTTCCTGGGAGCATGAGAACAGACTCTAACGCTCGTCCATGGAATTTTTTTTTGCATATCTAGCGATATACCCCACCATGCCTACAACGCATTGTTCTTGACCCGCGTCTTTTTGAACCATTTTATCTCGCATCTGTCATCCAGTCAGATGGTCTCTTTCTTTGAAGGCAAGTACATATGGGATGGGAGATATTCATCTATGTGCCGTTGATAGCGTAATAACCGAGAAGCATTGTCACTACGTTATTGTTAGGTTCTGAGCTATCAACGGATGCACAGCAGGAAGCCCTCGGCATCGTATCATTCAAAGGATGCAAGCTTGGAGTCGATCAGGCATTGGTGTCCGATCCTCGGTCGTATGCGGAACAATTGATTCAGGGTATCATTGGAATCATTTTAAATCTAGACGCAGGGTAGGGACACAGAGACCTCGGACACAGGATTGCTGTTTATTTGTTACATGATTAGCCGCTTCGAAATATTAACTAAACTGTTTTTTCCCCTAGGTCATCTCCACCAGCTTACGAGTTTTATCAGGAAACGCTGAATCTCTTTATCGTGATGGCTTCTACCCAGCTCCAGCTGACCACCTCAGAGACCAGCGAGAGGAACTACTTTTTGAACCTAGTCCTCGACAAGTTCAGGTGAGTGTTGGCGCTCGCTTCCTTGACCAAAGAGAGTCGAGCTGAGGATTGGGACCATAAATTCACATAAACCTTTTTCTTCTCGCCAATAGTCAAGTTGCGGGCCAATTGACGCTGAGAATGTTGTGGAACTTTACAGACCAGCGGCCGAGTCCACCATTGACAGGAAGCATTGTCTACAGCGCCTACAGCTATCTCTTTGCCAAAACAGGATCATCGCCATCATCGGAGGCACACCCAATTGCTGACAGGAGTGTTCTTGTGCTGCTTTTGCTGCATTCGCAATCGATGAGCAACCCCAACTGGAAAGCCTTCAAGACAGCTATTCAGAGTATCCGGGATGAGCGAGGTACTTACAACCTTTGGCTACAATGTATTGCTTTAGAGGTGTGGTTGTACTCTTTGCGGTCACTAACAGTTCTTGGACACGTCAATTCTAGGCTCCATGGCGGATGACCAAAAGGACGACACCATTTTTGTATCTTTCCGGAAGGTCTTCCATATCGTATGCCAGTAAGTCATCAGCCTGAAGCAAGTGCAGGCAAGGCCATAGTTTTTTTCGCGCTAGCTTATCAGCTAACCGTAAATAATTTATTGTGCATAGGCAAATTCACTGTGAGGAAGTGTGTCTGTTGCTGCACGTCCTACTGGTCGAAAACACCTACTTTAGGACTTATGTCCTATCTAGAACTGACCCAGAGACCCTGGTACGGATCACGTCGTTGTTGTTGTATTAGGGGTGCATATCAACCGTTAGCATCGCCCACAGGCAACACGGCTCATTCTCATCTGTCTTGCTCAACCTTTTCACTTTAGTATCTGCCGATTCTGAGGATGGTGTATGAAGGCGTTGATGGCAAAACAAACTACTCTCAGGTTTATGTGCTGCTAGTCATTCTGCTCCTGTTCAGCCAGGACGACGTATTCAATGACAGCATCCAAAAGATTGTACGTTATTCGTCAGGCGAGTTAGCCCGGTTACGGCGTTTTCTTATGTCCAAAGCCCGCTAGGAAGTTATAATAACGCGTAATGATTTATCTTTCACAATTTCACTAGGCGATGACATACCAACCCTGGTTTACGGAACGCCTACTCAAGTCCATCTCACTTGGAGGTCTTGCCGTGGCGATCGTCATCAGGACAATCCAGTATAATCTGGCCCAACACAAGGTAACAACCTAACAGCCCGCCCGCCATTTTTTCATGCAGTCTAACTGTTGCAGTTAATGAGTGATGCTGACGAATATTTTTTTGGGGATATAGGACGTTTATTTTCATACCAACTCGCTGGCCATCCTAGCCAACATGTCGAACTCCCTCCAGGACATCCACCCATACGTGTCCCAGAGACTGGTGACGCTCTTTGACATTGTCGCAAGGAGGTACCAAAAACTGGTGACAAAGAAGGCGCAGCAGGATGAAGTCCTCGACAAGGTTAGTTTTGAATGCGGTCATTTTTTTTTGTGAATTGTAAAATACCAAACCCGAAGCAGCACGACTCACTGACGGTTGCTGTTGTTTGTAATAGAACCCTGATGTGATTATTTACGGAGACATGGTGACCTTGGTCCTGGAGATCATCAATTCGACTCTGACCCACAAACTGAAAGCCAACCCCCAGTTGGTTTACTCACTCCTACACAAGCAAGAGATGTTTGCCTATTTCCGGGACGACCTCAAGTTCAAGGACCTGATCCAGAATATCGAACAGGCCGTCAACTATTTCCAACAAAAGGTCTCTGAAGCCAACATCAAGGCGCCAACACCCGAAGAAGTTGCACAGGTGATCCAGACAGCTTCCAGAACCTGGCCACCGAACCTGATGAAGACGTTCCCGGATATCAAGTTCCAGTATGAGGAGGAGGAGCAATCGAATGAGTTCTTTTGCCCCTATGTTTGGTCGTTGATTTATCGGAACACGTTTGTGTATTGGGATGAGGAGAAGGCCAAGATTCTGCACGACTACAGAACCGTAAGTGTTTATTCCACTGGCTACCTCATTTGTGACTTAGTGGTTTTACGTGGGGTGAGATATGATATGGTGTATGGATTGGACTGACCCTAGGTATTTTTTTGTTGGTTATATTGTTAGGTCATGAATGACGAGCATGCGTTAGAGGGAGTTCCCATTGGCGGGCAGTCCTCGGTCCCATAGATAGCTATGCCCCGGCCAACTTCGCCTGCTCCCTGACTGAAGCTGACGTACCCCCGGCGGACTCATTACGCGGTATCGTCGCGCATAATAAACATAAATCAAGCATCATTCAAGTGGGGAGTGTCTTTAATTTACGAAAAAAATCATGTAGTGTTGTAATGTACAAAAATGATGAGAGGAGATGATATTCATTAGAGGTTGGTCATGAAAAGTGAAAGGGAGGATAGTGCAATAATGAAGCTAGTCCATTTACGGACGTTAGAAAATGAAGGGGAGGAGGACCCTGAGGTGAAAGTGGTCGGGGGATCGATAATTTCAGTCTCGTCTGTGAGGTTGTAGGACACCGCGCCAACGTAGACAAGGTTACGCGCTAGGGCTTTTCCGTGCAGTTCCAAGATATGTGGTCGATCGCTGCCCGTAACCGTGCCAAATGAAGGAGGGGTATCGTGTGAGGTACTCGTGCTTGTGGAGGAGATTGAGAGTAAAGATGGAGGTAAAGGAGCCACACCGTCTGTCACCAACTGACCATTGAGACTGAATTTTGTAACAGACCTCAAGATCCGTTCATTCATGACCTTGACCGGGATGTTCTCTCCAGGCGACTCGGACAACAACAATGCCATCAACCCCGCAACATGTGGAGAAGCCATTGAGGTCCCACTTTGAACATGCGTAGCAGTGTTGGATTCGGCCCATGCAGAGACGATAGCAGACCCGGGCGCAAAAATGGCGACACAAGGGCCGAAATTGGAGTAGGAGGCGATGGTGTCGTCCTTGTCGGTGGCGCCGACGGTCATTGCGCCCGGGGTCGAGGCCGGAGAGAATTGACAGGCGTCTTTTCCGTCGTTTCCAGCGGCGATTGAGAAGTGGATTCCGAGGCGCATTGCTTCTTGGATGGCTTCGTTTGTTGGTTCGTTGAACTCCGCTCCTAGCGATAGACTGTTCACTTGGGGTTAGCATTACAGTGTAGATAGGTAAGGATTCATTTGTGCGGAGTAATAAACATCCATAGGTTCTAAAACTTACTTGATGATGGAGCGGGCGGTACTGCCTTGGGAGACATGGCGCTTGACAACCCATTCGATCGCAGCTAAAACGTTCGAGAGTCGGCCTGAACCTGCGTCGTCAAGGGCTTTTAGGGAGACGATCTGACCCTTCTTAGCAACACCATATGTCGCACCAGCCGCCAGAGCAGCAACAAAGGTACCATGTCCGTTCTTGTCGGTATTGTCTGTTTGTTGTACTCCTTGTGCAAAGACCGGTCCATGCTGCGCCCTCCCCTCAAAGTCCTTGTGGTCAGTGTTAACGCCACTAGTTTGTACAACGGGGAGACGAAAAGAACGCGTGTCAGAAACTTGTACACTGGGATGTTGCATCCATTAAAAACCTGAGCAAGTCGTCGTAACTTACGTGTCGATAACATAGATGGTAACGTTCTGCCCAGCAGACTTAGGGTAATGGTAAAGCCCATCCAGTTTATCCGTCCGTTGATCAATCCTGTCAAGCCCCCAACTAGGTGGGTGACTCTGAACACGTCCGTACATCTGGACGGGTAGGTCGGGGATGAGGTATTTGATTTGGTGTTTGAGTTGTTGTTGTTGGATCTGGTCTGCGGCTGTGGGGGACATGGTGGTCGAATACCAAACTAGGTCGCCCACTTTTAGAGAATTGATTGTTGGTTTTGGGGAGACTGTCGTTCCTGTTTGCTGTTTTTCCTGGTGGGTGTTGAGTAGCTTGAACCACTCTGGGTCATCTTGCGTTGTTGTGGTAATCCTGTGTGTACCTGTAGAGGCGATAGTGACTTCTTGGTCGAGGTCTAGGTTGCTGTCGCGTTTAAGAGGGTGCATCATGACAATATATCGGCAGTCCGAGATGTGTCCCGGTGGGCATCCATCCTTGGCGGTATTATGGCCGAGACCTAAAGGTAACACGGAGGAAAAGAGAGCGTGTAAGCACATGCTAGTGTATAGGAGTAAAGCAAGGGAAGACAACACCAACACACAACCCTTGCTCTCTCCTTCTCCACCTTCCAGATGCGGTTTGTGGAACAGGAAAAGAGGGGAAAGGCCGATGCGTAAGGCACACCCGACTGGGAGAAAAATAAGCATTGTACCTTCACTTTGGATTTGGATGGGCGAAGCACGGGTGGTCGTGCTGGCTAGAATGGTTAGGGTGGTTATTGCCTTTGCGAGGGAGAGGAAGGTGATGGTCATTGTTTACACGGGAGGGAAAGAGAGAAGGGATTAGTTTGGAGAGAGAAAAAAAGTGAGTGAGAATGAAGGGAATGAATGCACAGCTTGGAAGACGAAGAGTGAATGAGATTGTTCGCCACTCTCATGTCATTCTCATTCACATTCGACATTCCCTTCTCGGTCGAGGGTGAAGACAAAGCAAAAAGGGACTCGTATGTGTGTGTGTCCATCAGTTTATGCTTGCGGATTAAGAGGCATGGTCATTGTGCGTCGATCCGAGTCGCTACTGCCCATACAAAGAAGGACAGTTAGGATGCAACAAGCTCTGTACCATAACAAATAAAAGATATAAAAAGGACCTGGATCGTGATTGACTCTTTCTCTCCAACTGATGGATCGTCATTCGCACCAATTCTAGTAGACTCAGAACTGCACTGATCCCAGACCCGGTTCCAACTGGCATCTGTTGTCCCTTTTTTTAATTTTTACGTGTGCCTGTCTCTGCTTCATGTGCATGATCATCTACTGTGAACAGTCCATCACCGCATGAAACAACCACACTGACTCTCGTAAGCTACTTACGGTCAGCATCCTGCACCTGATTCATATATCCAATAATATGTCGGACGCTCATTGTCAGTGCCAAGATCTGATACTCTTAACCAGCTCCTTGATTCTTAGGTACAACACTTTGAGGTACTTTTTTCTCTCCTTTCTTCATCACCTCATTTTACTATGGTCGTCTGACATAATCGAGGCGACGGAGGGACGAGCCCGCAACAATGAATTACGCTTTTACTCAGTGCAAGGGAGAAGAACGATAATCGTCACCCACACGCGGAGCAAAAAAAAGAGGGCCAGGGGGTGCAAAAAGAAAGAAGGAGAGGCGCAGGGGCACAGGGGCACAGGGGCACAGGAGAGGAAGGAATGATGTCGAGCAATCGAAGGAGAAATAACTTCATCTCGAGGCACGGATATTAACTTTCTTCGCGGGCTTTTTTTATCTCTTTGTGTAGACGTTCATCATCTCCGTCCTTCCTCTCCAGCCAGGGTTGCTGTCGTCTATCTGTCTCCTTGAAATATGTCAGCATCGGAGAGTTGACTTTATGGGGACATGAAGGACAAGGGGTGAGAGCTGGACGGTGTGAGCATATTAAAGAGGGATGAGGAATAAGAGTCGAGTATTTTCGTTTTATTATTAAAAGAGTGAATGGCTCTCACCGCGTGTGTAAACGAGTGTGTTGTCGCAAAAACATGAACGACAGCAGTATGGCTCTCACTGTTTTCATTTGCGATGGGTGGGGGGTTATTTCTGGCGGGATGAAGAAGCACTTGAAGGGCTGGTTGATAATTTTGGCTTTCATTTCCCAGACGGACGAAGCCATGAGCTCTCACTCCTGAGGTTGAGAGCACTCTTATTCATAGGGAGTGTGAGCGACAAAAGATAATTTGCTCCCCTCTCTTCTTACCTTCTTGCCTTGCATTGCTTATGCCCATCCCATCCCATCCATACGTGGATGGCCGTTTGGTACCCTGTTTCATTTTCCACCTCTTGTCAAACGTAACCATGGGGTCGAAAAGGTGCACAATAATCCCATGCTGATTGATGGTTACACTATTGCTCCTGCACATGGCACAAGTACGAGACAATCTCTCTCTTAAATGAACGATACCGAAGGCTAAGCAATGGAGGGTAAAATATCTCATTTTCATTTTCGAGACACACTTACACCCGCATGCGCATACACATGTTACTTACACCCCTTCATTCTTCATTGTCTTTGATGACTGGGGGCTAAAGTAAATGAAATGTGAAGGAAGGGAGGACGCCCTTTCATTCATATCGTTGTCGTTGTTGTCCTGGTCGGGCTGTCCCCCCCTCTTCGAAGGAAGCTCATTTCTCTCATTCCAGTCGAATAGATGTTGCTTATTGGTCTTGTTGCTTTGCTTGTTGAACCAATGTTTGAATGAATTATGGATACGATTACATACATACCATCTCCCCTTCCCTTTGATGCCTTGCCATGCCATGGATAGATGACATTATGTGACATGGGACAAACAAGCAACAGGCACAGCCTGGCAAGCAGCATCTCTAATGCAATAACAAAAGAGAGACGACCTTTCTCTGTTCCTTTCCATGGTTCACTTCCTTCTCTCTCATTCACTTCTCATTGAATACATGGCACATGCAAGACAAACAAAAAGAGAGCACACCGTTAACATTTTACAATAAAGAAAACAATTGCATCCGATCCCTAATGCCCCATGCCATGCCATGCCATGCCGCCCACTCAGTACACCCATCCCCCAATGGTTCTTTACTTTCTTTATCCTTTATCCCTCCCTTCTTCCTTTCTCTCTTCTTTCTTCTCTTTCTTTTCTCCCTTAATCCATCTAATCCATTCCTGTTCCTTTTTTCCATTGTCCCTTTTCACCTCTTCACCACTCACTCACCCCCATCCATCGACGCATCACCCTTCAGCTTCTGCTCTCCTACTTGACCCCCTTTTTCTCTCGTCCCTCTCGTCCCTATTCCCAGATCCGCAACCCCTTGGCTTTTTCTTCCCTTCCCTATCCCTTCTCCCTTCTTCCACCTTCCTTCTTTCCCTCCCTCTTTCCCTTTTCCTTCTTTCACTCACACTGCCTCCCTTTATTTTTCTCTGTCTCCCGCACGCACCCTACACGTTCACGTCCACGCCCTGATCCACCTATCGGCCTCGATATCTTCCACTCTTCACGAACCCCTTCCATTTTCTTTCTCTCTCTCTTCTTTCTTTCGTTTCTTGCCCTTTTGCTTCGCACCCAATAGCCAGCTACCGAGCCATCCTCCATTCCCATCCCACGGCATCTCCATCCCCTCCATCCCTTTCACCCACCACCTCTACCTCCTCTTCCACCACCAGCACCACCGCTAACATCACCACCGCCAACACCTCTACCACGACCGACAAAAGACACCCCAACGAGCTACGAACAACGATACAAACAGCAACGACCACGACTACGATTACCGATTACTATCAACGATAGAAACGCCTCCGCCTTCAACAATTTGCACAGCAAAAAAACAACAACAACTTTATCTCACAGCAAAACGATAATGACCTCAACAGCACCTACCTCTGCCAAACGGATGTCCATGTCAAAATCACCCTCCAGCTCCCCTACCTCCACTATGTCCTCACCAAGATCCTTCACACCACCACCCTCAGGTTCACTAGCAGGACGTCATGTCATCTACCGCGGACTCCAGACCAGCTCCATGGAATACATGTCGTTGACACACTCCCGGCACGCAGACGCAGCACACATGATCAAGGGCGAGATCCTGATCTCTGGCGCACAGTCGGGCTATATCCAGTATTCGATCGTGCTCGACCATGAATGGATGACCCGCAAGGTCAAGGTGTCGGCCATGTTTGCAGGACACGAAAAGCGGCTCGTCCTCGAAGTCGACCAGGAGCAGCGGTGGTACAAAGTCACAGAGCTTCGTCAGGCACGGAGCCGGAGCTTTTATCGATCCGGCCTCTCACTCTCCCAAGGTTCCACGAACGAGATCAGCTCGAGCAGCGAATCTAGTCCGAGCAGGAGCATAGACGATGGCAGCAGTAGTGACAGTTCTAAGAGCCATTGCAATATGCAGGATGCCGACGCCAGTCTCTCCGACTCTTCTGCCAGCTGTTATTCATCGTCTTCAGATTCAGAGTGCTCTATCCCCTTTGAAAAGATCAATCTGACCTGGACGCCGCCACCCAAGGGCACCAAGCGGGCCTCGAAGCGGTTCTCGTCCATGAATCTCCTTGGCAAGATTTCTGCTAATGCAGCAGCCGCATCGCCGTCTGAACCAACGCCCACCTCCTCTCATGATACCCAGTCCGCCTTCCCCTTAACCCCTTCCTCAACGACCTCCTCGCCTTCTTCCCCTTCCTCTCAAACGCCGACGATACCCTTGACTGCATCTCCCTCCTCGACCATCACCACAGCATCGCAGCAGAGTCCCGCCCTTAGTTTCGCCTCCTCTTCGAAGTTGACCCGGACATTCTCGTCTTCAAGCCAATCAGGACTCAAGAAGTACGAGCACCTCGCCCACCTCGATGGCTGCACGCAGCTCGATCTTGGATACGAGACCAGTCCCAGCACCTTGCTCTTCCCCCTCCGGAGAGCGACCTTGGGCGTCGATCCCGAAAAGATGCGCGACCATCTCGAGTCCCTCTCAGCCGATGGAGCCTCGACGACCGAAAAGACAGCTCTGATCTCGTTCCCCGATCTGGAGCTCAAGGTTGTGCAGCAGCACCTTGCCTTTGCCGGTCCCGGTCGTCAAGCCAACGACAGTCTTGTCGAGTGCTGGCAGGACGACGAAGATGAGTCGATGTTGATTGAAGTCGATGGCGACGGCTTTGTTATCCGGGATGGCTACAACTGGGCCCGAATTCCCTCCTCGTAAATATGTTTATTACCCAGAAACGAATAAAAAAATTAGCGCTGAGTCCACGTGATTTCTCTTGCATCCTCACTTTGCCCAAAGTTCATCCCTTTTTGCACATCTGCATGTCACTTTCACTTGGACACATAAACCCGCAAGGACTAAAGGATGCAATCATCAAGCTACGAAGGATCAGGATCACACAGCACAGGAATCACAAGTCACCAAAAAACTTAACATGTGTTGTCATACTACATTGTATGGATCAGGAGGAGTTGCAAGCAAAACATTTGCGATGACATAATTTGCTGGGGTCGTTCAGTATAGACGACCACAGCGACGACGATGCGAAGTACCTTTAACCTTGACGGGATTCAATGACGGGACATGTACCACGGCTCACTTCTGGAAAAGGAGGAGAGGTTGGGTATCAGCGGACCCATTTCCGTCACCTACCTACCCTTTTCCAAAGGATATGAAGTCAACGAACACCACACAGGACTGACCATGGGGCTTGCTCGCCTTCTGTACGCACGTCTGTGATTCGTGTACTTGGGGGATGTGAGGCGATTACGTTTTCAGGAGAAAAAAAGGAGCGTGCAAAAGAGTCAACAACACAACAAACAAAACATCGATCAGCATCAATTAGCTGCAGTACAAAACAACAAATATAACGCCAATTGCACAGCAAGCATCGCAAACAACAACTACAAAACACCAAGTCCTTTTTTTGTTCTCTGTCTCCTCTTCACACGTAAAACATATAAACAAGGAAGAATGACGAAAAAACACCACCGTCTACCCAACTTACAGAATTGGCCACCAAAAAAAAAAGAGACAGGAAACCCAAAACAGAAGATAAACATGGATCTCACTTTGTGTATTGCAACATCAAAGATCCAATACAAACGGCGTCATCCGTATTTATTGAACACTCATCGAAGGAAACAGAGACTAACGCGTTTCCGTAAGGCTTGGTTTTTTTGGAAGTTGGGGAGTCAGAGATATGCCTTTTGCTTCTCGCTTTTGACTTTGCAGAAGTGACAACAGAGGGGTTTAGCACAGTTTCCCCCCCCCCCCCCCCCCCCCCTTTTGTCCACAGCCTAATGCAAGGAGCTGGTATACACCCCTAAGAGAAGGATGCTAAAGTTTTCCCGAGAAGGAAAAAAAAATGACGAAGAGGTTAGCAAGTTAGCTTTTGATGCGCGATGAGATGCATGTGAGGACGAAGGGGTGGGTAGAGCTAGTGCAGGTGCACTTAAAAAGAAAGAAGGAGTGCAGTGGGAATTGGGATACGTGAGATGGGTAGATGAAGGAGAGTTTGGCTCTAAGTTACAAAGGGTAAGGTGTAGTGTAAAGATGCTGTTGAAGAGTGCAAAAAAGATTGGTCCAATTATTGTGCGTCGTTGCGTGTTTACACCGAAATTGCTTCTTCTCTGTGAAGGCCCATGCATCGCCTGGGCGCAATTGAAAGGGTATTAGGTGGCCGAATATCTTTATTGGAATCAGTGACATGACGCCAGTAAAGCAGGGGTTTCGCTTTTGTGATTGAAATGATGGTGTGCGAACACTTTACTTTGCTGGGATGCAAGATGCAATTACGGCACAGTACGTAAGTTGATTATGTGTGATGTTATGAAGTATGTGGTTGTGTCAGTCATTAGATATGAAGAGCATTTAGGCCTGGTTCTGGGAGCAACCTGGCTCCTCCTCATATTCTTTTTCGCCCTTTTTCAGCAGACGGAATAAAAAAGAGAAAAGAAAAAAGAAGAGACGATGACGGCAAATTGGCTGCAAGAGAGGAAGTTCTCCGCCCCAGGTCAGATCCAGCCGCTGTGATGTGAGAGGACAACTCGACAGGGAACTGCCGTCATCTGGCAAACACAAGATTTAGTATAAAAGGAGAGACACAAGAGACACGAATGACGCATGGGCACGGAAGGAAAACAGAGCATATCATGTTTTTTTAGTTTGATTAATGATATAGCTCGAAGTATAAAAATGGGCCGCCTCTTCCTTTTCTTCTTCATTCTGCACCTCTTCCTCTTCTCTCATTCTTTTTGTTTCCTAACTTGATTGCCGTGCTTCCCCGTACTCGTTTCTCCTTTGTCCACATTGCAGCTTTCCGTAATCCTGTTTTCTCATTATTCATCAAAAAAAACCTGATTCTCTATTGTTTTGCTCTTTGTACCACAGTCGTCCTTATTCGTGCATACCTCTCCCTCTTTCACTCTCTGCATCCTTTCTTTGTCCTTGCTCTTCTTTTTGTTCTGCCTTTCTTCCGTTCGTTCTCCTTCCCCCTTTCGAGTAATGGACACTTCCCCCGCAGTTCATCCCTATCACCCTCGCCCCCACTCTTCTTACTCTCGCACACGCTCACACTCATTATCCAACAAGCAGCACCAGCGTCAGCCACTCGTGCCTCGGAGCCAATCCCATATCATTACTAACAACAGCAACAACAGCAACAACAGCAACAACAGCAATAGCAGCAATAACAACCACAAGGACAACTCAGCCTTCGGATCCCTTCTTCTCTCTTCTCCCGCACCCTCGACACCCACCCAGACCAACGACCCCTCAACCTTCAAAGCCATTTCAACCGATAATAACCCATCGACCTCCTTTTCATCTCCATCCTCCTCTTCCTGCACAACGCCGTCATCATCAGCTGCTGCTGTCCATTCATATCCTCATCCCCTCCTCCTCCGTCATCATCCCAACCCTCAACCTCATCCCGATCTTGCCTATCAAACCACATCCGCTCAAGCCCCATCTCAACAACAACAACAAAAACTCCACCAAGACTTAACTGTTGCCGACTCTCAAAACCATCAACAACGGCCCTTTGTTTTTTTTCCTTTCACCGCTTCACAGCAACAACCTCTTTCAAATCCAATTAAGTTGCTTGCGACTCCGACACATTCTTTTCTTACGTCTACATCGTCGTCGTCGTCGTCGTCATCTTCGCCCTCCTCATTATTGTCTGAGCCAGATCGCCAAACCAGGGACACCCAGGAATCTTCGAAACACATTTTATTCACAATGCCCCCCGCGGCTCACGCCAGACAAGGTTCCACCGGTCTCGGAACAAGTCAGTGGGAACCCTATCCTCCCACCACAACGAGAGGCGTCGCCGCTGCTGCGGACCGCAAAGCTTCACTCCACAAGTCTTGTTACTCCTTCAGCTCTCCCTTCTCTTCCTCAGCACTATCCTCACTCAAACAGGCCCCAATGTCTACTCCAACCTTCCTCCCTTCCTCCATTGCGACCAACCCCGCTACTACTGAGCTGGATCTCAAAGAAATCAGCGGCAACACTGTCTCTCAACTCCTAAGGCAGACATTGTACGGCTTTGGCAACAAGAACAAGAACACGGTCTTGCTTTTGGATATGCGCCCTGCTGTTAGTCATTCCGATCTGTCTATCAAGACGTCAGTTGGCGTTAGTGTCCCCAGCATGCTCCTGAAGAGACCCATGTATTCTCTCGGCATGTTCACAGATCATCTGACCACCGACCGAGAGGTTGAGGCCTTCTCCAACTGGAGACAGTTCTCCAACATTGTGCTCTTTGACGCCACTGGTGCCCCGCCAGTCAAGGGAAGTCCATTGTTCTGCATAGCTCAAAAGTTTCGCAAAGAGGGCTGCTCTGCACGGATAGGTTACATTCAGGGTAAGTTGCCTCAAATGTTAGATTTTCTGTTGTGGTTACCACCTTTGCTTACTTGCTTTGCCAAGTCATTCCACTCTACTCCCACATTATCGTTTATTGACAGTAGACAACCTTTTTTTCTTTCATATCCGTAGGAGGATTCAATGCCTTTGCTCATGATCATGCGGCCTTGTGCTGTTCCGATAACCACACTCTTTCACAACCCGACAATTCAGGGACATCCGTGCCAATCAACAACTACGCGCGGACTTCTTCCACCTCGTCCAACTCGCGCTCAAGCTCAAATTCGCCAACATCGTCTACAGGATCGTTCACCACAGCGTCCCCTCCACGGTCTCGCCTTCACCTCGGTTCTTTGCCTTCGATGATCACCAATCCTGTGGGTGGAGACACTGTTGCACAGACACCTATGATTGAAAACCCCAATGTCAACCCCTTGTTCGAGAGTGTCCGCCAGGCGATGGGTCTGAACACCAACATCACCGAGGAGATTCCTGTCCGTCTTCCAAATGGGTTCCCGGTCGAGATGATCCGAGAACACCTCCCAAACTGGATCCTGAATGTCGTAGATGAACCTGCCGGAAAGGCGCGCCTTGCTAAGTACTTCCAGGTAACTAACTGACAAGTTAGTATAACAAGATGAAGAGACCGTCGGATGAGCCCTTCTCACTCACATTTTCCGTTTTGCCATTTTTAGAAAGTGGAGATCACCGAGAAGAAGAGACTGGCGCTGCTGATGTGTCCTCAGATGATGCGGTCGGGAAAAGTGAGCGAGTACAGCATCGGGTCGGCCATTGAGAAGGGCCTCAAGAACCGGTACAACAATGTCTGGCCATTCGACCACACCCGCGTTAAGATCCATGAGCTCGACCAAGGTGGCGACGATTACATCAATGCCTCCTTTCTCACCCCTCCCTTCGGTCGCAAGTCCTATATTGCTACCCAGGCACCTCTCCCATCTACGTTACTGGACTTTTGGAAGGTCGTCTGGGAACAAAACTCGCGCGTCGTCGTCATGTTGACCCGAGAGGTTGAGATGGGGCGCGTCAAGTGCCACAAGTACTGGCCAACCGCACAAGAGCCTGTTCTGGACCTCGGCGCCGTGCAGATCACCTTTCTTAACGAGAGCCAGCCTCACGGTGACAGTGGTTCTTCTATCCTGGTCCGTCAAATGAGACTACGACACACAGCAACAGATTCTTCACACGAAGCCGAGCGAACGATTACTCAGATCCAGTACACCGGATGGCCCGATTTTGGTGTCCCCGAGACGCCGCTAGAGGTGCTTCAGTTGATTAAGCTGGCCGACACGCACAACATGCCATCATCGGCAGGCCCCATGGTGGTTCATTGCTCTGCGGGTTGCGGAAGGACAGGTGCGTTTTGCGTGATCGACTCGGTCCTCTCGGAGCTCAAGTATAGTCCAGAATCGATCCTCTGCGACCAACGCTCGTCATCAGTTGGTGGCAATGCTGCACGACAGCATCAACAACAGCAGCCCTCTTCTTCAAGGATGGAATTTGGGGCAAGCCTCCCCAGCGAGCGAGTATTGGAGGCCATGCGTAGAGGTAAACACTGTCAGAACCAAGCCAACGCCGAGGAAGGCGTACCAATGGAGGATGCTGTCTTTGCGACGGTGACCAGGTTCAGAGAGCAGCGTCTGTCGATGGTGCAGTGCTTGCGCCAATACGTGTTCTGCTACGAGGCGATCATCTGGTATTTGGGCAAGGTGTTGATGAAGGACGGATCGGATCGTCATGTCTTAGAGGTTCCCAGGAGTTTTCAAGTCCGTCAGACGCCTGCGATTGCTTTTCCTCCAAGAAAGCCTGCTTCGACCTTTGGACTATCGATGGGGAATGCGCCCATTACTACCACCAATGAAGAGTTCTCGTACTTCGGATAGCTTCCTCTCCCTATGCATCAGAAATTAAAACAAATAGCGCAACTCTTGTGCGATTGAAGTATAAGTGTAGTTATCTCGCTCTTCCTGCCCTCGAGAAAATGGCATGGCATGTTTGTTCTTTTTGGTGCAAGGGAGAGAAATCTGACTATTGGAGCGATACAAATATCATCTTTGTCATCTCCCTTTATTCCCCCCCTCCATCTATTCTCTTGATAGGGCTTTCTATCCTTGCCTCAGACGAGCGACCTTTTTGTTGGTTGATGTACTGTACCTTCCTTCTCCTTTCCCTTCCTCACACCATACATAGCACCGTACTTGAGTTTTCTGGAAAGGGGTGGACTATATTCACAATTGCCCTGATCAAGCCTGCCTGGTCCTTGCCCTTGCTCTTGCCTTTTCTGATTGCTCCTTTATATCGTATAAAGTAGAGCAGGCCATTTGTCATTCTCTTGTTCATTCTCTATGGGTCTCCTTTCCTCCTTTTTTTTCTTACTCATCCTTGGAGCTGGGAAAATGGAAGGGGTACCAGCTGGGATGTCTGATGCGATTTGCCTGTTACCGTTCGTTCGTTCTCGCTCACTTTTGACAAAGAAACAGCATTGATAATAGGCTATTAAGGAATGAGTAATGTGGAATAATGCCAAAGCTCGGACGTGTGATGGGGTGGTTCCCTTCTTCTCGGGCAGGCAAGGCATTGGTGCCACCGTCATGCCAGTTGACATACCTTTTGTTTGTGCTTCTCACTTTTGGTGCTCGTCTGTGTTTTGTTTTTTGTGGTTGTTTGTTCCGCATAGGCGGTATGTGTTCTTTTTTTCTTGCATGCAAGGTCCTAGCGGAAACCTTGTTGACAATGGCAAGATGGCACCCGCGTCCCTTTCGCTACTCTTTCTCCCCCCCCTTTCCTTCGCATTGTCTTCTCATCTTTGTCTCTTGAACCATTGTCACGCTTGTCCTTCACTTTCTCTCGAGCTTCTCATATCTGATACTCGCTATTTTTTTTTTTTTTTTTTTCGCCATCAGATTTAAAGTCATTCGGTCTGTCCCAGGCACGTACCCAAGAGTGTATATGTGATAGAAATGGAGGCTTTTCTGCTGCATCCCTAACTGACGCCTTTAGACGGGAGATACCTTGTTCCTCCTCAATGAGTTCTCTTTGACCTTTTCGTTTGTCATTCCTTCGTCTTTCTTTCTTTGTTTAAGCATACACCCCCCGCATAATAATGCCATCCTTCCAATATTCTCCAAACACCTTGCTATCACCCTTAGTATCCCAATACTCCCTGCGCTATCACTCGAGGGACAAAGCGAGTCTGACAATACCCATCCACCGCCCCTACTCCTTCTCTCCCTGCAGTTTCTTCTCCTGTGAGTAGCAAGATCCATGCTACCCACATATTGCAACTTTCCCACAAGCAAGCACTCAATAAGCACGTAGAGGAGAAGAAACGACTTGCAGGCATGGCAAATCGCCTTTTTTTGCTGTTCTTGAGCCGTAAGTGCCAATGACGAATATCGTTCTCTCGCTGAACCACTCCTATCACTTCATCCTCCGTCTCCTCGCATCTTCATCCACCAGCACCTCCTTTGTCACTTGTTCCCCTTCACTCGTCCCCCTTTGTCGTTTCTCAGTCTGTTTTTTTTATGTATAATCTGTATTTCCCTTTCCTTTCTATCCTTTTTTATTTTCCTCTCCTTTATTTCGTTCCCACTCAGTGCAATTACATGTTTGTTTTTAGCTTGTAGTGGTTATTGGGGGGGCGCACATGTGTGTGTTGTGTATGTGTTTGTGTATGTGTATCCTTTTCTCTTCCAACCCTTGTGGCACATTCGCCTTTTCCATCCCTCCTTTTTTTTTTCTGCGTGTTCTTCTTACCTTGTCCCCCCTTCTTGAAGCATCCTCTCTTTCTTTCTTTCCATCACATTTTCACTCTTTCCCTTCTTTCTCTTCTTTCCCTTTCACTCACTCATTGTTTGCTCTTTTCTTGCTTTCTCCACTTGTTCGCCCCTCTCACTTTACTCCCCACGCCTCAACTCGATACATCGCCCACCTGCTTGTTCTTCCCAGAAACTCTTGTTCCCTCAGCCTTCCTCCTCACCCCTTTTTCTCTTTTTAACAAAGTCAGCAACAACAGCAACATAAACAACACGAGAGCGTGAGTCGAGTAAACAAGAACCGGATCAGCTTTCTTTGTTCTCTTTACCCTTCACCTTTTCTCTGTTCTTCTCTCTTGTCTTTCCATCAGCCCCTCCATTCTACTCCCGCGGGTATCATTGTCACCACTACGACCAACGCTACAACCACCACCTCCCCCACCTCCCCTACCTGCCACCATTCTGCCCACAGCACCAGTAGCGCGCGCATCGACCACCCAACACTTGCATCAAGCAGCCAGGCATAATCGACACCCTTCTGAATTCCACCTTCTTATCTCACGCAGGAAACAACCTCGCCCGTCCCTTCATCCCTGCCTACCCACTGTCCCCCTTTCACCCTTTCCGTCACCCCGCCTTCGTCCTTCCTTTCCCGTTTCAGGACTCTTTCTATCCTTAATTGACCATCATCGACTTCAATTGCACGCCTCTATCCATATACAAGAAGGAAACGGCATTTACGGTCGAATATGGACTCTGGCAAAATCTCGGCATTAAATCCAGAGACACACACGCCTTCCTCGATGGCTCACCAGAACGACCTTGACACGCCGAATATGCTCCTTGAGGTAAATAGCAAACAGGAATGTATATTAATTGTCATCCGCTCCGCTTTGTCCATACTCTTTTGTCCCTCCCATCACAGGGTCCAACCGTGGCAGGGTTTTTGGGTAATCAAACCCAACCACAGCACACGACAGGACAACAACAAAACATCGAGACCTTTTTTTTGTTTCTTTCTCGACCTCAATTCCCAACATCGGTGGCAGCTGTGTTTCAACAAGAGCGAGTGTGTGTGTGTGTGTATGAGCCATTATAGTACGACGACGAGTAGGAAGTTTAGTAAACCAACATTCTTTTATTATTTGGGGGGTATCAATATGTGAAGAAGGGGGTAAAGGGAAGTATTGAAGAGGCATTCGTCTCAAGTGTTAGGCACACACACAAACTCAAACACACACACGTAGGCATGGAAAAGAAAAGCAATTGCCTTTTTGTCATTTGCTTTGATTGCCCATGCAAACGATTGCTTTCTACGCACACGACGAAGCTATCATAGGTCTCGGAGTGGTGGGATCATTGCCACAGCAGGTGTTATCGTCCTTAAGTTGCTACTGGTTGTCGCCGATGTTCGAGAAGTGAGGAGGGTGTTGTTGGCAGGAGTGGGGACTGGCTGTAGAATAAAGGTGCCCAATGAGTGAAGAAAGATGAAAGGTGGGGCTAATGAGCCTGCTGTTTTCACCACTTACTACCGAGACCGGGACTTTTGTCAATCTCATCCTCTGCTTGTCTATCCATATCTATCTCACCGTTGTTTTCTTAATCTCTTTACCTTTGTTTTTTCTCCTTCTTCTGTGCCGCCTGTCGCTTTTCATTCACGTCTGATGCTCTGCTTCTCCCATAACGCGTCGACTCCTATTAGGCAAGCACACGGTTGTCATTGAACGTGAGTGGATTGTTGCGGGATGTAAGTTTAAAGTCGTGTTTGTCTTTGTTTGCCAGCAGCGCCCTTTTAACTCTGAGAGAGCTTGTCGTGTTGGTTCGGTAGAGCTGATAAACCCTGCAACGAAAGAGGGAAAGGCAGGAAGCGCGCTCAGGGCAACAAACAAAAAGAAGAACGACGCGAGTCATGTTTCGAAACACCACTGCATCTGGATGAGAGCAGCGATCGCGAAACACCATGCAGCCATGCGCACATAAAGACCATAAGGAGCCCATTGAATTCATTCGTTTTTTTTTCTTCCTTTTTCTCATTGTTTGACCATGCGAGGTTGATGCAATGCAACCATGGGAGGAATGGGAACTGTTCTTCTTGTCATCAACACCTGGTGCGTTGTTCCTAAACCAGCCATGGGGAAAGGGAGGGGCCAGTGATTCAGACCAGACGACACACTATTTATTTTTCTTGCCCCTCCCCTTCCCGCGCTCCCATCGGTCCTTCGTCCCTCCCTATTTCCCCTTTGCTCTGTCACCTTCTGTCGCTACGTTTGTGCGTTCTTGCGTTCGTGCGTTCGTTCGACAAAATAGCGATCCCTATTTTCCCCTTACTTTCCCTTTCACTTTGCTTTTCCCTTTGTCCTTCTTCCCTTCCCATTTTTTTTTTACTGCTGGCCCCTGATTTTCTTTTTTCATCTTTCCTGTTCCATCCCTTCTCCCTCTCCTCTCCTTTCGTCTCTTATTCTTCTCCCCCTATCTCCCTCTTTGCAAAAGTGGGCTGAACACAACACTAACCATGTCCCTTTCGGTTTTTTCTTTACTCTTCTACGTTCACTGACCAATTGATCCTATTTGCTTACCGCCGTCGTCGTCACACCATTGCAAACTCCTTTTTTTCATTTTATCACACAAACATCGACAACACACCACCACCACCAACAAACAAACACGCACAGCGACCAGCAACAGGAGCCATTATCGATTCTCAAGGATATTCAAAGGCGGCCCATGCCGACAGCGGCGAGGAATCACCACTCTCACCCCCTATGGCCTGGTCGCGAGAAGGCACCTCAGAGGAGCTCTCAAAGTACCAAGAATTCCAGATGCGTCAAAACGACGGCCACCACCACCGCTCCCAGGCTCAACCTCACTCCTCCCATCCTGGCGCCGGTGTAACCTTTCCGACGCCACAAACCGCAACCAATAATCCTACCACTATCACGGCGCAGGATCAGGATCGGCGATCGCATTTGGTGACAAACTCTCAACCCACCGGACCGGGTTCCTTCTCCGAGGCTGTGCGTGGTTCTCAGGCCGACCAGACCCAGAAGAACACTGCAGGAGGGCGACTCCGAACAGAGCAGAGTAGACGATCAGACCGACTGGAACCCGCCTCAGAACCATCATCGACAAAGACCTCTCAACGGGACGGTTCATTAGAGCGAACCCTGGACTCGCCACACTCGACTCGACAACGGCCATCCCCCTCCTCTTCACCCTCAAGTCGACATTCAAAGAGCAGTCGCTCAAAGACAAAGTCCAAGGGGCACGACGATGGTAGTCAGCATGGATTGGATCTATCGACCTCGCCTGCAGCCGTGACCCGTTCAGAGCGGGCTGGAACAATGCCCGGAAGTCCACATTGCCAGCGATATCGCCATTCAGGGTCTTCAACCAAGAAGGGCTGTTGTGCTTGTTCTTCTTGCCAGCAAGAGGGATCCATCCTCACACCCTCACAAAGATCGTATCGCTATGCCCAGTATCTCGGAAGCGATCCTATCCCGATCTACGCTGGGCCATTAGGACTGGGAGACGACATTCCTTCACCTACGCCATCGCCTCCGGCAGGACGAATGAGCATCCATATGGCCATGAGTGGACATTCACCCATAGGGTCACCTGTTCATTCACCCGCGCTGTCAATATCGCACTCGCCAATGGGAAAATCGTCTCCTTCCTTCCTTCGGTCTCCTGGCTCCTCCAAGAGTAAATCGAGTCGACACCAGGTCACGGAGGGCTTTTCAGGGTCAGGGGAGTTTGGCCTGCATGACGAGCAGCATAGGATCAACTCGGACGCGACCTCCAATACCCCGACAAGCCATCATCCTGTTGTTACTGGCTTCCAAACATGCGATCTTAAGGTCAAGAACAGTAAAAAGAGTCCATCTTTGACGACAGCTCAGTCAGTCCTCGAACCGAATCCTTTCTCCTCTCCTTCCCCTCCTTCCTTCCCTTCCTCTTACACTAATTTCAGCTCACAAACGGACAAGGACAAGGACACTTCTCCCTCGCTGTCACCCTTTTTTTCGACCAAGAGATCGTTCAGTCCACCCAGACATACAACTCGTTCGACTGGAGCATCAAGTCTTCAACCCATGGCGACCGACACACTGCAGGCACACCATCTTCGACAAAATGCATTGGCTTCACATCAAGGCGATCATCCGATAACAACAACAACTATCTCCCACGCCGATTTTCCTCGCCTTGCCCCTCCAGTCGTCTTGGTTCAGTCCCCAACAGTAGAGTCGCTTACGAGTCTTGTGGAAAAGGTGCCAAAGCCGACAACGCCAGGCAGCAAGCAGTCCATCGAACGGAGCCCACTCTTGTACTCTTCTGTACTTGCATCTTCTACTTCGCCAAACACATCGTCATCATCCAGCTTCTCTCATGCACCTCATTCGCCCTCTCAGCTCTCCCTCTCTCCAAGAGGGGGACAAAGCGCTGCAGCGACACCTCCCCTGAGTCCGTCTCGTAAGAAAGAGGGGCATCACTCGTCTGTTCTCTCGAACATGGAGAGCACAGGTAAGATAGAGGGGCAAGAGGAGCCTTTGTGTTGTACATGATCCTGTAACAGCCATTATTTATTCTTTATTTTTGTTTATTGTCATCGTGACACTACCCACTTACTGGATTTGTTTTGCTTTTTGTCAACAATAGAATTCGAGGCGTGGTCTCTGAGTGAGCAGATTCAGGATCGCATTGTCAGGGCTGCACCATACAAGTCAGCAGTGCTTTCTCCCAACACCATTCATGCCAGAAAACTGTCGACAACTCTCCAACAGCTATCGCACTCACACCCACACCCACAACCACAGCAACAGACACAACCCTCGCAGTCTCAGCCGCATCACCAACCCGAGGATCAGCCCCAACCCCAACCCCAGCCTCAACTACAGCCTCAACTACAGCAAAACTATTCTCCTCAACCCGACTCAGACCGAAAACCAACGTTGATCCCAGTGGAATCCAGTCCTACTAAGCGGCAATGGCAATGGCAATGGCGCGGTCAATCAGCCTCCAAAGACGTTTCAGGAGATAGGACACCCAGAAAGACGGCTGCCAACACTATCACAAACAGGAAGGTTGTCGGTGGTCTTGGTCTAGGGAGTCCAGTTGTTGGCAATTCAAACAGTGCCAACTCCGCCTCAAGTTCTGGAAACCAAGTGGCTGCCAAAACTGGGAACGAAGGCGGGTCATCATTGCATGTGTTGCGTCGTACACGCTCTGCACCTATTCTTGCATCTGGTCAACTCTCGTGTAAGTACTACAATGCCAATGAAATTGAGGTGTGCCATGAAAATGTTTGAGTTGATGATCAAACTGAGAAAATGCTAACATGTTACATGTGCGACAATTATATAGATGCGGATATCCTTAAGGCGTCGATCAAGGCTACTTCGGACTCTAGCCTGTCATCATCGTCGTCATCTGGATACGTGTCTCTATTGTCCACGGACTCTAACACGTCGCATCTTCATTTGACCGGCTCGTCTTCTCCACTCGTTACGACCAACACTACCTCAGTCTCAGGAACGATCTCGTCATTCAACAACTCACCCGATGCATCAAGCTACAGATCTCGACTCATCGCCCCTCTCACTCCGACAAGGACGATGAAGCCCTTGCGGAGGCGTAGTCTTTCCAACATCAAGGGCGAGATGAGCGCCTCAACGGCGTCTTTGAAGTCATTCATGACGCCTTTGAGAGCAGCTGCTGAAATACAAAGCCTTGATATGGACGCTTCAGCCATGGACGTGGATGAAACGCTTCCGAACCAGAATGGGGGATCAAATGCAGGCGATGATCGGAAGGAAATGGAGATGGCAGATACGGCATCTCCCAGTGGCTCGGAGGATGTGGAGATGTCAATAGCTGAAGAGACTGTGGAAGAAGTGGCGTCGCGCGGAATGATAGTCACGACGAGTGGTGCACGCGTGGCGTTAATTAAGAGCGAGGAGGAAGATGAGCCAGCAAGAAATCTAGTCAAGTCAGAGTCGGCGACAGGACTATCATTTTTCACTCCACCCGAGGAGCTGGATGCTGCAGAGTCTTCTCCTGATACGATTTGCCTTGAGCAGAGTATCGTTGCTGGGTCGATGATGGAGTTTGAGCCGACTGTAGATACTTCTACAGAAACCTTGCCTGAATCCGACGCGACGTCGACGTTGGTCCGTGCAGTGAGCGCCCCAGTCATGGTCTCGCCGATTTCTCCATCTCTTGCCAGCAACGTTTCTCTCGCAGCCAACAACGGAGCTGATGTAGAGAACGACAGTTACGAGAGCATCACGCTTGAGAGCCCTGACATAGCTGGCCTTGGCCCTGTTTCCTCCCTTCAGGAGAAGAAATTGAAGGTGGAGGAAGAGAGTATCGTTGTTGCGCAAGCAAGCGAGGTTCCCGTGGCTGAAAATGAGGTAGCGATTGAGACGAAGGTCACATCAGTCGCAGCGGAGGCATCGGTGGTTGCTGAGGAGCCAGAGTGTCCATTCCAAAAGCAACTCGCGCTTCAAGAGCAAGAGGAGACAGAGACTCAGCAGAGCAAAATTGCCGCTGGATTCAAGGCTCGTAGGAAGCGGAACGACAGCTCTGGTGGCAAGAAGCTGTTGCTCAAGAAGATGACAAGTCTCCCCAATCTTCGTAACAGCTTCCAACAGCAGCAGCCATTACAGCAGGCGGTGACATCCCACTCTGAGAGCGATGGCTCCAAGCTGGACAGCTCGACGTCTACTTCCGGTAAAGTTGCTTCGAGCGACTATGTCATTCCTCCGTTCTACTTTCCCAAGGGCAAACCTGTGGCTGCATCCAAGCGCCGCCATAGAGTTCACAGCGCTGTGGTACGTTGTTTGTATTTGTGTTGTGACATGGGTACTTTATAACATGCCAGTTGTTATCTTAATGATTAGCCAATTTACATCCTTTTCTCTCCCCCTACCGTTGCATTAGACGAAGGCTAAGGAGATCTTTGTGGTGGCGGAGAGTGGCGTGTTGTCAGAGGCAGGATTCGTGACCATTACGGTCCACTGCTGTGAGCTGCCACGGTACATGAATCGCGCTTTGTTCCGAAAAGTCGACCTTGCTGGAAGCGGCGAAGTCCGGCTCCAAGAGTTTGAACGCGTCTGGGAATCTCTTGTCGAGACTTGTCCCGACGAGATTTCTATGGTATGGGAATATTGCTTGACTTTATTACTGGGGCCGAGATGAAACCATTAGAGTTGGTGGAGATGATCAGACCTTATCAGTTCAACAACTCCGCAATCAAATACTGATCATGATCTGCGATTTTTTTTTGGTTTATCTTTGTATACATAGATCTTCGCAATCTTGAAGCAGCCCAACGCAAACGTCCTGACGCCCACGGATTTTGAGGCCGTCCTCCAAGACTTGGTTCTTTTTCACCCTGGCCTCGAGTTCTTGTCCGGCAATGCCGTCTTCCAAGAGCGTTACCGTATGTTTCTCACTCTTTCATTTTTTTTTTGTTTTCGTTCATACTGCAGCAAACATTTCGCTAACAAGTTCCTTTTTTTTGTTGTACTATAGTGGAGACGGTGATCACGCGGATCTTTTATGAGGCGAACAGGCGACATGGCAAGATGAAGTTGTCAGATCTGCGCCGATCCAACTTTGACAAGACATTGCGCAAGCTCGAGAACAGCGACCTGAATCAGACCGAGGACTGTTTCTCGTACAAGCACTTTTATGTGATCTACTGCAAGTTCTGGGAGTTGGATCAGGATCATGACCTCATCCTGGACGAGCAGGATTTAGCGGGCTATTCGGGCGGGGCGATTTCGACGAGGATTATTCGACGCGTTATGCAGGGGTATGGAAACGAGACAGGGATGTTTATGGTTCCTGATCAGGAGTTGCTCTTGCAGCAGCAACAGCAGCAGCAATTGCTTTTGATTCAGCAGCAGCAGCAACAGCAGCAGTTACTTCAACAGCAGCAACACCTATTGCTCATTCAGCGACAACAGCAACAGCAAACGGCTCACCTCCAGACCGAGAGCTCTGCCATGGATCTGGATACAACCATCTTGGCCAATCCTTCTGAGGACAATGGCGATGACGGTGAGGAGGCCAACAAGGTTATGGCCGAGATGACAACGCCTCCTGGGGAAGGATCTCCAGCTCCTGAGACCAAGACGTTGAGGCGATCCAAGACCATGACTCTCTCGGGTGTCAATATCTCGTCCGAGTTTATCACCGACGGCATGACTTCTCCTGTTCCTGAGGAGCCGTTAGCGTCTCCTTCCATCGCATCAACACCCACCAGTCCGTCGCCCGTGACAATGAACTCTCCATCGCCGACAGCACCAATAGCAGGGGCGACAATTCAGCGGACGATCCCACCAGGTCCTGGCACACAGTGTCGGCCACAGAACTACCGCATGACCTACAAAGGCTTCATCTGGTTCCTCCTCGCCGAGACCGACAAGCAGACCGTGACGTCGATCGAGTACTGGTTCCGGTGCATGGATCTCGACGGCGACGGATTGCTCACTGTCTTTGAGTTGGAGCAACTCTTCCAGGAACAGGCCGCTCGGATGGCGCTCCTGGGGATGGAATCGTTCGGGTTCCGGGATGCGATCTGTCAGATGCAAGACCTGATAGGCCCTAAGGAGACGGGCCTGGTGCGATTGTCAGATCTGAAGCAGTGTGGGCAGGCAGGTCCGTTTATTGATTTGTTTTGTAACGTTGTGAGGTGGAGGAACTTTGAGGCGAATCAGCATCAGATCCGGATGCGTCAGCAGCAAATTGCGATGCAGCGGGCGACCGAGGCCGCGTGGGAGGAGGTTGCGGCGGGGGAGGATTTGTTTGATGATGATGATGAGGATGGTGATGATGAGGGTGAAGAGGATGAGGATGATTGTGAGGAGGACGATGAGGAGGAGGAGGATGAAGATGTCAGTGATGATTATGCGGATGGAGGCAGCGAGAGTCCTACGAGTACTTTGAGCGACACGACGGAGTTGTCTTTCAAGTCGAATGCAGCTCACACAGTCTCGTTCAGCACGGATATCGAAATGGGCGAAGGCAAAGATCTGTTGTCTGCCTCCGAGTTGTTGTGTGTGGGTCTTGGTCTGGCCGTCGAACCCTCGGCCCAACTTGATGCTGATGCCAAGGGTCTGTCAAGCACGCAGTTGTACCAGAACCTGGGTCTTCGTCGCGGTGGTAGCAATGGCACTGACCATGTCAAGGCTGCCGCACAAGAAAGAGGACCAGGCGAGGTACTCGAAGATGATCATCAAGGCAGAGGAGGACCAGGGGGTATCATGGATGGCACGGTGGAATTGAACCCCGAAGTGACCAAGGCCCTAAATCGACGCAACAAGGAGAAGCGGCGCAAGCGGCGGCAGTCGATGGTGCGACTTGCCCTCCTGGGTGAACAGCGCAAAGAGAAGGCCCTCCTCGCCACCATTCGGTAAGCTCCTATTTTATTACATTCAAAAAAACGCATGTTCCATTTGCATGCGATGCGAACTCTTGGTGTTTCATTAACTTTCTGCTAAACTTACCAACACTTGTTTGTTCCGAAATAATAGGGAGTCGCCATGGATAGTATATGTGGAGTCAGAGTACGAGAAGCTGGTGACGATCGAGCGACCACAGAGCAGGACCGGGTGGGAACAAGAAGACGAAGAGGAAGAAGAAGACGAAGAAGACGAGGATGAGGATGACCTCGATGACCCCGAAGACGGTCCCGGTGGTGGCCTTGGTACTTTCGGTGGCGGGTTGATAGGCGAAGGAGATGATGACGACGAAGAAGAAGTCATGAACGAAGACCACCTTCACCATCTTCAACACCAACAACAACAACACTTGCAGCACCTCCAGCATCATTTGCACCTGAATGTGGTTGAAGGGGTTGACCATATTCAGTTGCAGTTGCAACAACAGCAGCAACAACAACAACAATATCAGCAGTACCAGCTCTTGCTCCAGCAACAACAACAACAACAACAGCGACAGCAAGGGATCAGGACGACAGCACGACTGCTGGAGTTTGAGCAGATTTCAATTGACCCTTGAAAAACAGGATCACACGGGGTGTGCAGATAGCTCTCTTACTGCTCTGTCCATGCACTCAACTACATTCAGTCAATAACAAACAAAACAAAACAAACTAGTTTCGATACCAGTAATAAAATTATCCAGTGTCCAGGAATAGGAAAAAGAAAGCGCCCTGCATTTTATTTTCTTTTTACGAAATGTGTCCCAAATGATGAGTTGTTGTGGTGGTGTAGGTGATTCAAATAGATGGCGAAGATGAGGATGCATATTTGGTTATCAATCTAGGCGGTATCGACGTGAGGATGTCAAACGGCTCGGGTAAGCATGGTGAAGGCGGCGAAGAAGAATCGGATGCTCCTCCTCCGTTCATGCTCAACTCCAAGTCTTGAGGCAAACACGCAGACTGGATCCGCAATCCGTTCAGCAAATGTTGCTGTTGCTCAGAGCTCATGGATGACGAGGGGTGATCCGTCGTCGCAGTGTTGGTCTTGCGGTTCATCCGTTGCCTCAGAACCGGTGAGGTCGTGAACAAGGACGGGGAAGTCGAAGAATCAGACGAGCCGGCGCTCGGAGAAGGCGGAGTGGTCGAGTTGGGAGAGGAGACAAATGACCGCCACGCGCGGTCCTCGTCCTGAGACTGAAGACTCTCCATATCTGACATGTCCTCGTCCCGATCAAGGTGACCCATCCGAAGAAGAGCTGCGACCGCCTTGGGTCGTGCCTTGAACAGTTTCTCGTCCATGTCCATGAAATCGACACGACTTGGATCTGCTCGAGGCCTGATTGTAGAAGGACCGCTACGACTGATGTTGCTGTTGCGTTTTACCCGGTACTGCTCCTCGTCACTCAATGTCTCCCTCGCGTCTTGGCTCTCCTTGGTCTCATTGCCATCTGTTCGAATCCTCAGACCCTTCTGCAAGAGCGCCCGAAGTCCAAGCTCGACAGACTGAAGCGACAAACTCGACGTAACATTGCTCCGCGTCCGGCTTTCCTTGTCTTGCTCGCTCTCAACTTTCTCATACAGACACATGTAAGGGTTCGAACCCAACACATTCTCCAGCGAGACTGACTCGACTGTTTCATCCGACACTCTAAACCAGTCCTCTCTCCGTCCACCGCCACAATACGAGCCACTCCTTGCCGACCCATTCGTTGCGACGTCCAGTCCCAACCCAACTGGCCCAACCTTTGACACCATGCTCTCAGGCTTGCGACGGTAAGCTATGAAATGCCCGTATGAGTGTCCTCCATAATGAACAACGATCGACTGAAGCTTGTAGAGCACCTTTTTCCGTGCTGGCTCTGAATCCTTCTTGCTCGATCCATACGACGCCGACGATGATGATCCTGACCCGTCATATCCCATCCTCTCCAAATCCTGCTCCGAAATCGACATGGGCAAGTTGGGTCGTGTCAAAAGAACGCCCGTGGTGCAGAAGGGCGACAGATCCAGATATTCAGGGAACTGGACATGGCAGCTGTTCTTGGATACCGTCCCATAGTTGGAGTACTGGGATCGAACAAAATGCAGGCACAGAACCGACGGTGGTTTGGCCAACATGACCTGCTTGGTGCAATGACGAGAGACAACCTTGGAGAGTTTGATATCCGGAAGAGCCTTCTCCACATCCGACTTAATCGCCGCCTCCAGGACCTTGCGCTGCTGAAGGAGTTTTGACTTTTTGGCTGCCTTCTCCGCCTTTGTCAACGTCAGGTTGGATGTCCTCCTCCGACTCATCTCCTCGAACTCCGAGGTGTACTGCGACGAAGTCTCATCGTCGCTCTCGCTCTCGCTTCCAGAAAAAGTGGTACTGCTGTTGTCGGACAGGTAGTCGCTGTCAATGTTCATGTCCATATCCCTGCCTCTGTTCCTGCGCCAACCTGACCGCGCGATATTGGCCTGTGCTGCGGCTGGAGCATCAATTTGCTTCAGCTTGTTGCCGACGCGATCCAGAGTGGCGATAAGAGAGCACTTGCGGCAGACGACGTCATTGAGCGACTCGAGGGTGATATATTGTTGGAGGCAGTCCTCGATGTTGCAAGAGTGGGCCAAAGGTAATGAGAGCGATAGGTTGTCAAAGGTAAAGTGCCGAACTGCCTCTGTATATCCGCACTGCATACACGAAAGACGGCTGGCCAGCATCCCGATCATTGGATTGGACTCCATCTTCTTGACTTGGTGGTCTAAATTGCTCGATTCCATCCCGACCAACTTTTTCAGAAACTCGAGATCCACCAGAGGTCGCGTCGACTGGAGCTTTTGAATAGTGTTCTCCTCTGAACTGAGTGCACTGGAGATGATCTGAAAGAGTTCCTGTGCATCCTGCTGCTCTCTGTTCATGATGTTGCTGTGGTATCCTGACGCCTTTGAATCCTTTGAACGCGAAGACTCCAACGCCTGGACAATAGCTCTTGGTCGGAAAGCCTTGTGCGAAGGCAGAGGTTTTTGCAGAGCTAAATAGTTCAAAAAAAGGGCAGTGCTTGTTAGCATTTGAAATAGATCCCTGGTTGTGTGCTAAGCGCCCAACGATCAGTGGCGTTCTTGTCCGGAGAGAAATAAGTATACCTTCCATGGTGTCCAGTAATGCCTCTGTAACCTGGAGATCATCTTCATCCAACTGCAAATCCTCCGATCGGTCCAAAAGTGACTCCAGATAAGGCGAGAGTACCGAGAGTGCCGAAAGTGCCTGGTGTGGATTTATATGCAGAGAGAAAAAAAAACGTGGTGGATTGTGGTCAGTCGTCCGTAATCCTGGGACATGTCACATTGATTTCTTGTAGTGTGTGTGGACTTGATCATATGTTGTCCAAAGACTTGATTCCATACCTGCAGGACGGAATTCAGGAAGCAAGAGTTGCCTGTATTGACAAGGCCATGGACATAGTGAAGCGAGGAGGCCGTAGCGGCCTTGGGTTGATGTAATGCTTGCGATATTCCTAGTGTGCAAAAGTTGAAGGTTGTCGTTGATTAATAAAGCTCGAACCCGCACTTGCACATGTGTTAATAAAAGCAAGGTGCGATTCTATGCAGCAAAAGCGGCGAAGGTGGGAATATACTGTACCTTGTGTGGTATTGACGGTGTGGAGTTGGTGCAGTTGAACCCGGCTGGTGATTTTCGTTCTATCAGGCAAGGTGGTCCTAGTAGCGTTACGATGGTCCTGCAGTGGGTGCAAAAGACTGCTGCTGCTGCTGCCAATGCCGAAAGGGTTGCCACCATCGTCTTGAGAGTCGTCCAGCTCCCAGCCCAGAAGGATCCTGACAAGAGGCACCAAGAAGCGAGACTTGATGTAGAGCAAAACAGCCCATGCCTGAGCAGGCGTTGGCAGCTCTTCCAGAATGGTCTTGAAGTCGAGAGCAAGGAGATGGTCGATCAGGCCAAAGATCTGGCGCTTGTATTGTTGAGGCAGCGCAAAGATGACCGAGACCAGCAAGAGGACTGCGGCTAGAGGTGGAGGATGGAGAAGTTTCTGAAGTGTGTCCTGTAACATGATGTCGTTTGGTCCTGGCTGTCCCTACTGAGCGTGCTTGGTGTTTTTTCCCAACGCCAGTAGAAGGGTTGGTTGATTCGTTTGCTGTCCTGTCCTTCTGAGGGTTGTTCGTTGCTTGTGGTTGCTTTATGGTTTGTGTGAGTGAGTGAGTGTGTGGGTGTGAATGTGTAAGAGTGTCGAATAAGAAAGAATAAGACAAGATTGTGAGTCTGTTGGGTCGGCAAAGGGGCGAGAGAGGAGAGGATGAAGGCACAGGAAGGAGGGAGAGTCAAAGAGAAAAGAGAGAGTGACAAGCAGACAGGGGGGTCAGGAGAGAGAGGGAGAAAAGGGAGGAGTGTTGGTCGAGACGCTTCCAGCCAGTCAAAGGATGAGACGAAACGAGAGGAGGAAAAAGAGGGAAAGAAGGACAGCGGAAAAATCTAGAGCTCCAAAAAAAAAAAAACGACTGTCTCAACAATCAACACGCAACTCAACAACACGCAATTGCTTACTACCGCACAAGCCAGCGCACATGGAAACGACTGCTTTTTCTTGCAACTCTGTTCAAATTGCAATTCAACATATCACTCCTCGTCTTCTATCATCCAGCCATGTTCCTTCAGGACAACGAGAATACAGAGCCAACGAGCAGAGACAGGACATGGAGGTTGAACGGTATCCGGTCACACCCGCGGCATTAGCTCTTCTCGAGGTGAACACACCTGGAGCGATACAGCATTACCCTAAAGAACCTATATAAGAGGCATGTCCGAGCCCAATTGGGACAACAAACGACAGCAGCGGCTTACTCCAGCAGCACCAGGAGTAGTATCGACAATAAAAGGCATTCAAGAGCGGATCTGAAGAACCGGATGGAGGATCGTCGAGCGTGTCTTTCCGATCGTAGATTATGGACTGGACACAATACGGCGTGAGCCTGAAATGCCGGAGGCTCTTGAGAAGGCGACCATCTTATCCCTCGAACGGCTGCCATTCCCAGGGTAAAGGCGTCGAACCCAGATTGGACAGGCTGTTTGCCAATTGCTCTTCAACTTTTTACAGGGCGCGATAAAATAATTAATGTACGCCGTCTGTTTGTGTCCATTGCACTTAGAAAGACACGGAACCCAATAAACATGGCTGGGAATCTTTATTTTCTAAAGCAGAGTTCTTAAAGGCAGTTCGCCTTCACAACCTCAGTGACCCAGGCCCAGTTCGAGCGCAAATCACACCAGAGATGTTCTGTTTTCACTAGCGTCGAACCCTTCGCCTTGCCGTTCGCCACGCCAGCGACAAAGCACTTGTCACCCTGGCAGACAAACAAGGGCCCGCCGGAATCACGGAAGATGATGCCTGTGGCGCCATCGGCAACGGGGACCACAATGCCCTCGCTAGGGACGAACTTGGCCTTGGCAGTATACTGGAGGAACTGAAGCGTCTTGGGGATAGTGTAATCACCGAGAAAACCCCACCCTGCCACGGCGACGCTTTGACCTTGGACAGAGTTCTTGGTAAGGTTATAGCCCAGGTTGTGGGGTTGGGCAAGGACGGCGATTTGGAGGTCGTAGCAACGCTTGTCGCTATATCCGGGCTCGAACGATGAGACCATTTTTATCTTCTTGGTGGACTCCATTACGACCGAATCTTTGAACTCTGGGAGCATAACTTCGCCCAGGCGGTTCTTGGCGAGGCAGTGATGAGCGGTCAGGACACACTTGTTCCCGATCAATGCACCTGTGCAATCATCGTTGACTTTGACGACTCCCTTCAAGAAGGGAGCTGTGGCGAAGCGGCCGTTGACGATTGCTTGAGCGGCAAGAGGGATCCATACAGCAGATAGAGCTAGGAAGAGCGATGCTTTCATTCTATAGATGTGTTATCATTAAAACATGGCGATTAGTGTTTGTTCGAGAGGAGGGTCGATGAAATCGAGTTGAGCTTGTGATTCCAGGTCGGCTGCAGACGGTCTTATTGCACATGGGATGAGCAAGAAACATACCTGAAGGTTTGGATATGATTAAGAAGCTAAAAGAGTGAAATAGAAAGTGAATGAGGAAGTGTGAAGGAAAAAAAAGGAAAGGAGTGAAAGAGGATGAAAGGGATCATTCAAGCATCCAAGTTACGCCCCTTTTGTAGTCTCCACCCGTTGTTTGAGCATTTTGCTAAACTTAGACACTTGTCATGTCGCCGACCCAGATATTTTTTCATACCGTCTCACATGAAAAAATGCTCTCCACGACAAAATGCAAGGCAACAAACACGAAAAACAAGTTTACCGGTTACCACATAAACCAGCATACACATATGGAACGACAGTCTTCTTTAACTCATGTTGCCTTTTCAATCATTCTCTTTTACTTATCTTTCCCTTTTTCTTTTTTTTTGTGCTGTTCAAAGCAACATAGCAAGCATTCATATTTTTTGTCAGGATATATCATTCGCCTATACATCTCACGACAAGCTGGGACACATCCGGCGTCTCTCAAACAAAGCGACTGTTGGTGTCTCATATCCAGTGATTCAGGATGCTAGGATATCTTCAGACGACCCAGGCAATGTTCCTGGTGAATCAACTCGTGGATATATTTCCAGATGTTGCTTGCTTACTTGGAAAAGTCAAGATGCCGGCCATCGAAGCTCCTCCAGCCGAATCGTAAGACCTGTTCAGAGGTGATACCTCTCTCTCCGAGCTATTTCTGGCAAACATACCCACCTTCAACAACGCCTTCGAATTTACGCCCTGCAGCAGAGTTGAAGAAAGATGGAATCCAGCCATATCCAAAACGTTGAACTCTCCATAACCACTCTTCTGCAAACACAACAGTATCTGGGAAAACGCGACCATCTTATCCCCTCAAACCACTGAACTATGATCTTTCATAAGGCAGTAGGCTGTCATTCCAATGCTGTTCATCTTTTCATTGTTCGATTGTCATTGCGATAAATAGTTACTTTTGCGCCGCTTGTTTGTTTCCAATTGCACCCGCCCGCGAACGGCGACTTTAAGAAACAGATAGTCTAGAGGCATGGTGAAATGTTAAAACGTGTGGGAAGATTTATTGTTTCACACTAGTGGTTTTCTCAAATGCAGTTCGCCTTCACCGTCTCATCGATCCAGGCCCAGTTCGAGCTCACATCGCACCAAAGATGCTCTGTGTTCATCAGTGTCGAGCCGCTTGCCTTGCCGTTCGCCACACCGACTATGTTGCACTGGTCACCGTTGCAAGCAAACAGGGGTCCGCCAGAATCACGGAAGGTGATACCTGTGGCACCATCGGCAACGGGAACCACAATGCCCTCGCTAGGGACGAACTTGGCCTTGGCAGTATACTGGAGGAACTGAAGCGTCTTGGGAATAGTGTAATCACCGAGAAAACCCCACCCTGCCACGGCGACGCTTTGACCTTGGACAGAGTTCTTGGTAAGGTTATAGCCCAGGTTGTGGGGTTGGGCGAGGACGGCAATCTCGATGTCGTAGCAACGCTTGTCGCTATATTCGGCGGCGGACGATGAGACGATTTTTATCTTATTGGTGGACTCCATTACGACCGAATCTTTGAACTCTGGGAGCATAACTTCGCCCAGGCGGTTCTTGGCGAGGCAGTGATGAGCGGTCAGGACACACTTGTTCCCGATCAATGCACCTGTGCAATCATCGTTGACTTTGACGACTCCCTTCAAGAAGGGAGCTGTGGCGAAGCGGCCGTTGACGATTGCTTGAGCGGCAAGAGGGATCCATACAGCGGACAGAGCAATAAAGAGAGACGCTTTCATGGTGTTGTAAAACAGACTATAACAGTTTGATCAAATATCAAACAATAAAGTTGAGTAAAGCTTCCTAGGATTCCCTCGTCAGGTCAGCTGCAGAAGGTCTCATTGTGCTTACCTCGAGGTTTTGTGTGCGTGAGTAGAAAAAAGGAAACCGTGGAATGAAACGTGAATGAGAAAGTAAAAAAAAAAAAAAAAGGAGAGAAAGGAACGAAAAGGGACGAGGGGGGTGGGGGTGATTTAAGCATTCGACTTTTGCCCTTCTGGTTCCCGCTTTTTTTACGAGCCCTATGAGTAACTCGCTAAAGTTAGATGCGTCAATGAGCAAAAGGAACTCAGGGTGCGCCACGCATAAAAATAGCTCTTTGAAGACTGTCTTCCGGCGTGGGTGCAAGGTCTTAGGAAGTACAAGGATGATTCTTGTTCCAACAAAAATAACAAACGATCCTAAGCTTCACTTCGAGCACCAGCCAGGTGTACACGTGGACGACCGTTCTCTTTGAGCTTATGTCAATTGCATGCCCTCCAATTGTCCTTTTCACTCTTGTCATTCCTCGTCCTTTTTTTTTTTTTTTTTACTTTGATAAAGAAAGATGGATGTTGCACAAAGAAGTCGCGAGTTTTTCAGGCAATCCCTCCCGGGTTCGACTCAGAATTCGCCGGCTTATCTATGGTCTCAAAAGAAGCCCCACATGGAGACTCCCCTGATGGGTTTGTTCTCATCCACACACCAGCGGCCATGTTCTACAAAAAAAACATGGAGTAAACATTTTGTTCAAATGAGGAGCTGATGATGGAGTTACAGAATTGATAGTCTCACCTGCACATTTCCTTTTTATTGTTTGATATGTGGCCACTAACATTTCACTGTCTAATCACTCACGAACGGCAATGGGGGTCAGTCAATCACCTATAAAGAGCCGAATAAATGCACACTTAGAAGTGATCAATTTATTCATCCCATTTAGCTGGTAGAAAGGCAGTCCGTTTTACTGTGCATGGCCCGTTCTCTTTACGTCCCCTTTCTTCATCTTTACCTTCCCTCCCTCCAATCTCCTCTCCACCTCCGACATGAGCTCCGCCGCCTCAAAGATCCTCTCGACATTGCGTGGTAATACATCAAGGCACTCGATACTCCTGTTGATTCAACAACCAGTCGATAGCAATAGTCATCCTCTTTGAGCAAACAGCCCATCACTCACTTTACAACTCTTGGACGCGTCAAATCGCACCCCTCGGACATAACAAAACAAACTAAAGGAATATAATACCGCACTGCAAGGATATCCATTTTCTTCCCCTTGGGATAAATCTCTGGCATCCTCCTATTCCTTCACGAAAACATGCAATAGCTCTCTTCCTCGACCCGCCTTGAATACAACACACAACTAATACTATTCTCACCTTACAATGGAACCACTTTTTTTTTTTTTTTTTTGGGGGCCACAGGACCCGTCTTGTACAATGCCAAGGTCGCAGGCCAGGTCGCCAAACAAGTCTACATCCGTGAAGGCATGGCTCCTCCCTCGGTCGCACAAATCGAGACCGCCAGGGACGCTGCCTTGAAGTTCATCTGGGACGCACGCCAGGCAAAGACCTGGAGAAACATCTCAAAGACACAGTTCCTCAATGCCGGTCTCGTCGCTGCCGAAGCCTACGCCTTCTTCATGGTCGGTGAGATTATCGGACGCAGGAGTCTTGTCGGATACAATGTCAAGAGCGCAGATAGCAACGATCACCACCACTAAGAACGAGGCATTACTTTGTCTTTTTCTCCACAGAGATCTCCCCCACTGAAAATACAAAAACCAACAGCGTTCGAATAGGCGTGTGTGTATGTGTGTGGGTTAATTACGAGAGAAAGTGTATTGCTCCATGATGACTGTTATTTGTCACTCTACTTTAATCGGCGACCCAGGCACCGACACGTTTAACGTACTTGCCCATGAGCTCACCCATGTCACGAATGACAAAGGCACAAAAGACTTGATTAAAGATATCGCACATACGCCGTAACCGATTCAGGATCTGGATGTGGGTATGGAAGGGCGACAAGGCAGAATAGTGTCGAATCATCGCCTCCAAAATGTAACCCGATTGGAACAGTCGGATAATCGCCTCTGTGTATGCAGAAGTGTCCTCACTAATCAGCATTGGAAACAATAAATAATGGCTTAGGTGAGTGCTATGGTCTTCGAAAACAATCATCATGTAAAAGACGCACGAGAAAGAAGTACTTACACTTTGTCGTTGCCCATTGACTTTTGGACAGACTTGGAGAAACTCTTCCACTGACTCTTGAGACCTCCGGCGCTTGCATCCGAACTGCTTCCCTTCTTGGACGTCTTTTCGTGTCCTGGCATAGGCTCCTCGTTCGCCAAAAAGTCATAGCTTCCGCTGCCGTATAGACTGGCACTTCCGTACACACTCTGCGCACCATACACACTTGCGCCGCTACCTGTGACTGGTCCCTGCATGTCGTCCGTGTAAGACTGGTTGGTCGCCACAGTCAATGGTACTCCGCTCTTGCCGGGTCGGTGAATAAACGACAGCTTCTTGCTAAGCTTAACTTGCACTTGATGGGCAGCCGTTTCCAAGCTGTCGAGCTCCTTGAGAACTGTCATCCGCTCAACATCGCCTTCCGGTCCACCGCCTGCAGCGACCAGCATATTAATCTTGGCCATCTTGGTTAAAATTGTCACCAACGTCTGACAGGCGCTAATCTTAGAGTCTGCTGCAGGCAAGCGGACCAAGGATTGATACCAAATCGCCCGTGGGACATACATCCTCTTAGTGACAAATCCACCGCTCAACATAGACTGCTCGATCCTGCGCATCAACCAGAAGCACCGAAGAGTAGGGTCCGAGGGTGGAGGCTCAGTGCTTGGAGGAGGAAGTGGCTATATAAATTTCAACAACGAGAACAATAATTGTTAGAGTGACCAATGAGATGTATCTTTTCCACTTTTTTTTGTGGTAGTCCCCAACAGAGCGTCTGTCCTGTGTCCTCGTCACTAACTTCCACGTCCTCTGCCGCCATCTTTGACTTACGAATTGCATTCCTGCAAATGGGTCATCCGAGATCACTTCAAACAAAGTCATTCCGCCCATCGAGGAGGACGGGCCAGCTCCGCTCATGTTTGGGCTCCACGACTTTTCCAGCGAAGGTGAGCTCGACGCATTGGATACGACACTGCTCAGCTTTGAGCTGCTGCTCTGGTGTTGCAAGACGTTGGATCGTGAAACCAGCTGAGGCGTAGATGAGAGGGGTGAAGAGGTCCCGAGTGCATTCTGTCCGTTAGCAGCTCCCGAAGATCCCTTCAGCGAGCGAGAAGAGTCTGAAGTGCGCTTGTGTGAGGATCCTTCCAGGGCGTGAAGGGAGCTGATGGATGAGGATCCTGCCTGAAAGTTGTACATCGGTCCAGAGAGCGGTGATCGCGAAGACTGCGAGGCAGACACCTGGTGCGAAGAGAGGGTCGAAGATTGCGAGTACGATCGCTGGTGTGCTGGCTGTTGTGGAGAGGAGTATGAGGACATGTCCCCTCTTTGTCCGTCCTGCTCTGCGCCCATTGATAGCGATTGTCCAACTTTGGTACGAATCTGCTCCAGCTGGCTGCCTGTGTATGACCCTAATCAACCATAAATTGAGCAAATGTAAATATAGTGGTCCGAGAATACCAAACATTGAACAAACCACTTGTCTCGGACCGATTCAAACCACTCGTTGAATTGAGTACCTTTGGATGTCACTCTGTCCCGTGGGTAAGGATCCTCAGAGGCATGGTCGAGCGAAGAATCGTACTTTGAATAGTCCTTGGACGACAGGTTAGGAAGCCACTCATCCGAAACAGGTTCTCCTTCATAAAACTGACTGTGAGCCCCGTCGTTTGCACTGTTGCCGTTGGTAGTGTCGTTACTGTCATCAGGAGAGCTCTCTGGGGATGAGAGAAAAGATTTTTGCAACGGTGAGGCACTGTGTCCCGCGTTTTGGTGGAGATGTCCTGCAGATGAGAACGTTGAAGGAACCAAGGGTGAAATCCTGCGGGTAGCATGGGCGGGCGAAGCTGGAGGTGATACTGGGTTGGAAGAAGGCGTTTGAGGCAAGGGCGATCTTGGTGGCGGAGATGTGGGCAGAAACGTCTGATGCCCAGGCATGTTGGGCGTTGTTGGGTTTGAATGCGAGGGCGTTGAAGGAGTCGATCCAGGCGCTGATCCAGGGATAGGTACAGGTGGTGGGGTCGAAGGTGGTGGGCCTAAAGCTGTCGGGGTTGGAGGAAGAGGGCCCAAAGGAGCAGAGTGAATGGGCACTCCAAGATGGTCTCGACTCCGAACTTTGGGTACGCCAGGGATACGATGTTGAGAGTGAAGGTGAAGCTGCTCTGTTGCGTCCACGAGTCCTCCCGTCATTCTATGAATCGACCCTCCTGTGTGCGAGCGTGTGTGGTGTCGAGTATGTCCTGGCGAACCAAGCTCGCTGGCCGAAGTGGAGTCTGACCTCTGGCGTGGAGTCCTGGGCTCCGTGGGTGGGTGAATGGGTAGCGCAACAGAGGCAGGATGAAGTGGGAGGGGGATATTTTTCTTGACGCGTCGTGGAGATGGTCCTTGTGCGACCGGGTTTGACAAGGTTGTACTGTCCGAGTCATATCCTTGTTGGTGCGACGATGAAATGGTGTTGGTGGACGTTGCAGGGGTCATTGAGGCGACGGTTGACTGGCGGGGTGGTGTGGGCAAAGGCTGCTGAGGGGGAGGTGGTTGCGGTAGGGCAGGGAGTGGTTCAGAAGGCGGGGATGTGGTAGGAGGGGTCGAGAGCAGATGGATCCTGAACAAGTACGAGTCATGCTAATGTGTCAATCGTATCAAAGAAGAACAAGGAGATGTCAATGGTCGGACACTAGCGTATATTACCATTGTTGTGTTCATGGTTATTTGTGCAGATGGTCATGGTGATATGGTGTTGAATTCACCTACAATCGTTCTCAGACGCTCCTGTTCGTCGGGCGATGAACTAGCATCCATGACCTTCGAGAGCAAGGTGACAGCCCGACGGTAGGCATCCAGGGCAGCGGGGATATCGAACGCATTGTCGAGTTGCACTGCAGACTGGGCCTCGAGCAGGGCCATGGTCAGAAGAGCCTTGGAGCTAGATGACGACCGAGGACGAGTTTGATCTGGTGGCATGAGAGATGTTGATCCGCTGGGCTGGTTGCTACTACTGCTGTTGTTGCTGTTATTGCTGTCGTGAACGTTTGAAGAGAGGGATTCGGTCCGTCGTCTCGAGTAGTTAGTGGAGCGAGATGATGATGCCGAGTAGGGCTCGTGGGGGTCCACTGGACCCGATGAGGCCATGAGATGAGCGTTGGAGGTAGATGAAAAGGCTTTGCGGTGATGATGGAGAGGGGAACGGGAAGAGGAGGAAGAAGGGGAGTGTGTGACCCGAGGAGAAAGGAGAATGGAGATGGGTGAGGAAGGAGTTGAAGTCGAGGAGGAAAAGAGGAGGAGGAGAAGAAGAGGAGGGAAAGAGGAAGAAGAGGCGACAACGAGAGACCGGCAGACAAAGAGACAACGAGATGGAGTCCAAAGAAAAGAGAAGCAGAAAAAAAGGGCGGGAGAAGAGAGGGGTTAATAAAAGCACAAGGCGTGGAGAGGGAGGGGGTCGACTTCGAAGGAAAGGAGGAGGAGGAGGAGGAGGAGGAGGAGGAGGAGGAGGGAGGGTGACAAGACAGGGCAGGGTAAAGAGAAAAGAGAAAAGAGAAAAGAAACGACAAGGAGAAAGAGCAGAAAGAGAGAGTGAAGAGAACAAGAGAGAGTGTGTGAGTGAGTGAGTGAGAGAGAGAGTGAGAGCCAAAAAAGAGACAGCCAGAGGAAAGGTGCCGGTGCCTGAAAAAAGGAGGGCGCAAACAGAAAGAGTGTAAAGAAAGAAAAAAGTCAAATACAAACGCTCGAAGCGGATTGGCTCTCTCCTCTCCCTCTCCTCTCCCTCAACCATTCGGCCCACTCTTCTTTCAACAAAACGAGGGCTCCACTCTTTTCTTCCTCTTCTCTCTCCACTCATCTCTCAACATTATTCAACTCAACTCTCTGCTGACCCTCTTTCACATTTACACTCCCCCCTACTGCCTTTTGCCTTTTGTTTCCCTTCTTCATATCCGTCCCGCCTCATGAAATGGTCTGCTCTGGTCTGGCCTTGCCTCTGTGCCGTTTTAAACAACAACCACAAAGTAATAAGAAAACCACTCCGATTACCAAAGATGTACCCTTTTCTCCTTTTACACCATCATTCATTCACCACTGGGCCCTTTTCGTCTTTTACATATCCCACTCTCCCTCGTTTTTTTTGGTGTCAAGCGAATTCATTTCCCGTTTTTTCCTTCCCTTTTTCACTCTCCTACTCGCCCTTCCTTCCCATCAAAACTCTAAGCTTTGCCTTTCATATTTCTAGTGAAGCGATGAACGAGACCCATTTCATGCTTCGAGTACTCGCGTTCCTAGCAAAGCAGATATTATTATTGTCGTGACATTACACACTTTCAATTGCAATGTGGCCGTGCAAGGAGATGCTGGTGATCATTAATCATGACGACGTGTAATTGATTGTCGTCATGTGATCATCTCCCGCTTAGCCCCCTGAATGCGAAGAAGGAAGCGTAACCACCCTCGCTCTCTTCCTTCATGTTCTTCGACTTATCCTTCTCAACTCACACTCCTTCCTTCCTCCGCAACAACCACCAAACAATCGGCTTATCACCACTACCACGTTTCTCTTCCTTCCTCCTTCTCAGCTACCTCGTTCCTTCTTTTCCTATCCTTCCTTTCTTCACACCTACACTCTCCCTTTTCTCGGTTCCCACCCACAGGACACGGACCTCTCTCTCTCTCACACACTCTCACTCACGCACAACTCTCACTCGTCTCTCTCTCTCAGCTTAACCTTCACGAAAACAACGCGAACAAACACCAAGCTCGCAACAAGGAACGCAGCGACCATGTCCGAACAACAGCAACAGCCTTACAGCATTGTCAAGCCCGTCGGGTTCACGATTGCCTCATGTGGCTACTGCCACAGCGACAACTCTGCCCACGTCTACGGTGCATTCGCGTACAAGCTCACCTGCCAGGTACTTTTGTTACATCTTTCTAGTCGTTCCTTCCATTCTCGTTTCACAACAGGAACAAGAAGGGAATGAATGTTTGAGATGAGCGCAGCATCGAATGACATGCCTTTCTTCTCGCACTCTCCTTTCCTTCTTTGCCGCGGTTTTGTTTTTCACGTTTGAAGACAATGAGAGAATTGACGAGGAGGCTATGTTCTGTGACCTGTCATTTTTTTTTGGTGTAGCCCAGGAGGAGTTCCACAAAAGTGGGCGAAAGGGGTAGAGGGGTGAGGGGGTAGAGGGGTGAGGGGGTGGGGGGCGGGGGGACACTCCAATCGGCCTCCGGTTATGTGAATGTTCACTCAACTCCACGCAATGCAACTTCTCAACGACTTGACACACGCTCTCTACTCCCGACCCCTTCTTTCACATTTTTCCCCCACACACATTGTCAAGCACTAACCAAAAATAACTCCTTTTATTTCTTTGGGTTGTTTTTAGGACTATCAAAACCTCATCGACCACGGCTGGAGAAGGTAATTTACATGTCCAGCCAAATCGTGGGAGAACGAGCCATTCACACATTCTGCCCCCTTACATACCCACTTTACCTACTTGTTCTTGATACTGCTACCACACAAAGTTAAAAAGCAGGGCTAACCTTGTATCCAACTCATCCTTTCTGGTAACCATCCTTCTCTAGATATGGCCTCTATATTTACAAGCCAAACCTCAGGGATAGGTAATTCACTGTTCACTTTGTACCCTCCAATACCAACTAAGGCTCGCTGCATGTGGGAGATTTCAAGAATGTGAATCTTATAGAGCGATCTGTGCTGACCTGACCTCTTTCTCTTACTGTTTCCCATCTCCCAACACGAACACAACACGCCATCCATTCGATACCACCAACAGCTGCTGCCGACAGTACACGATTCGGTAATTATCCTACGTTTCTTTTATCAACATCAAGCAGCTGCCTTTATTGCCTCCACCAAAAAACCTCTCTGACAGATTCTCACATCCCCATAGGTTGAATGCCTCAGAGTTCAAGCCCTCCAAGGGTCAGAGACGAACGGTGGCCCGCATCAACCGGTACATGAGGAACCAATATGTCCCACTCAAAATCTCCAGAGAGAGCATGGTTCGCGAGGACACTAGCGCTCTGGATGAACACAGCCCCAGCCCCGAGCCACCACACGGCACAGCCCACGGCCCGCGCCGGAAATCGCTTTCTCCTCCTCTTGGCAGGATTGAAAACTCCTACACCGACTTTCTCCACACGATCCATGCCACAGACATGGACAAGATGGAGCCTGGATCTGACTGGAAGCAGTTCAAGGTGAGTTACATGGTCGAGAAAAAAACGATCGGATTCGCTATACTGCAAGCAACTCAAGGATACACGTTCACCATTCTCACACTGTTATCGATGGTGCCTCTCTAGGTCGTCTTGGAGCCTGCACGCTTCACCCAGGAAAAGTACGACCTTTACTGCGAGTACCAAAAGGGCATTCACCATGTTTCATCTGCATTGCTTTCTCGAGAGTCGTTCGATAATAGCGTTGCTCGTTCCCCTCTCATTGTAAGTGTCATTTGCAGGTCATTTGGTTTTATGCATCTCTTGCGGAAGTGTACTGTTGGACCTGGCATTAACGCGCGATGGTCGTTGTTTTTTCTAGTCCGAATCCCCTATCCAGGACACGTTGGGCTTCAACGGATACGGCACTTACCATCAGTGCTACTATGTCGACAACAAGCTGGTAGCTGTTGCTGTCCTCGACATTCTCCCTCGATGCATCTCTTCCGACTATTTCTACTACGACCCATCTTTGTCCAGCTTGTCTCTGGGCAAATATAGCACCTTGAGGGAGATTGCTCTTGTCCAGGACATCAAGGCTATTCCGGGATACGAGTTAATGGAGTACTACACCATGGGCCACTATGTTCACTCTGCCCCCAAGACACACTACAAGACCATGTATCACCCTTCGTTTCTCTTGGATCCTGTAAGTCATTTCGCCCATTCAAGAAAGAGTCGTACGGTTTTGAGATCCCGCCAATTCCACAACACTAGAAAGCTGACCATTCACAACATCCCCGCACAATTCTTCTAATAGGAGAGCTATGACTGGACGCCTTTTGAAAAGTGCGAGCATATCCTTCAGTCCAAGCGTTACTACTCTTTCAGTGAGTCTGAGCGCTTTCACCCACGCGTCAAGGGTTTGCTGATTACCATGGCGGCAGAGAGAAGAGCACGAGAAAAGTCGAGTGGCTCCAAGGGTTCCAGTCCTTCTTCCAACGATTGCAGCCATATGGAGTTGGATTCCTCAACTGAAGTTGAAGTCGAGGGACTGAGCGCACAGAACCACCTTGATCACGCGTTGAGCAGCAGCGATGAAGAAGGACACAAGAGAAAGCGATCCAATGAATTCTCTCACACTCCAAAGGAGCTTATGCGTAGCGGTAAACGGCCTTCATTGACCTCTCCTTCCTCCGATTCACTCTTGCCTCCCCCTGGCATGATGAACCCTGACGATGTCACAGACCGCGACCTCTCGCAGCTTGTTGTCTTTCAAGGGGATCGTGCTACGATGCTGACGGTAAACATACATTTTTTTGGCGTTGTTCCAAGCCGCATTAGCCACACATATGCGCATGAATTGACAGAGCTATAACGATTGTGTATCATTGATTTTAGGACTCGGAGTCGTTCAAGAACAACAAGGACGTTGCCAAGGCCATGCGCGATTACTATGCCGCCATTGGGCCCACCTTGGCTCCTCGGATGCTTATCTTTGCTTAAAACGACAGGGAATTTGCTTCTTGACCTTCGTTTGCTCTTATTGTTGGCTTTTTTTTTTGCGATGCTCTTCTGCACAGCGCGTTCCTTGGGCCTCGAATAAAATCGTAAGAACAAGAATAGTGATTTGTTTGTCTCGAAAGAAAGAGTGTTGTGTATCGGCAACGAGAGTAGGTCGTAGGTTGATCTTTATTAGGGCGAATGAATCCTTATGGATACTTGTACATTTGAACGAGCGAGGTCGCAATCGCGACTATGGGTCTGCCTCATCTTCCTCAGGTTCTAGCCCGTCATCCACTATGAGAACAAAAGGTTGGAAAAAAAGACAGGCGAATAGTAAGCAGCTGTAAGCAGATCAAGTTCATCCACAAATGTGTGATGTGCAAAGCAGGTGATATGGGTGTTTCCTAGTACGTCTTACCTTTTCGGCGGAAAATGGTGATCTCCTGTTGTTTGAAGTAGCGTCTGTGTTCCTCGTCGACCAACACAAGGTTTAGATAGTACCTCGTGGAAAACTTTTTGTTCACTATTCAATCGTAAGACGCAAAGAAGAAGCAACAAAGAAGGTCAGATATCGATCAATCCCAACAAACAAGGGCAGATCACGTCTGCGAGGTAAGTGCGATCTTTTCTGTATGCCTTTTTGTCGCTGTACCTTCTCGGTATGTGGGGGTGAGTTCAAATCCACCGAGAAAGAGGCGAATAGGAATGGTCTCGCCTCGGACTGGCGCGCCGTCCATGATTTCGAACTTTGTGATGGTCTCGCTTTCGTTGTACTGGTTCGGGGCAGCTCCTGTGGTCTCGCGACGGATGATGGATAGTTCCATGTGCTTGATCTTTATGCGCACCAGTAAAAAGTAGATCTTGCCCACGATTACGTCTTTTAGGTGGTATCTAGAAAAGGGACAAGAGCGCATTAGTTAATAGAGTGACATGATCGACTTGGAGTCCAAGAGTGGAAGTGAAAAAAAAAGAGGAGACTTACTTGGAGCGGTTGTACTCAAACTCGATGTGTAGGCAGTCCTCGATTCCTACCTCCATCTTGATCGAGCTGTTAGCGCTCTCAGTAGGCATCACATAAGAGTAAACCCAGATGTCCCGCTCCTTGACCACATCAGCCAGGCGCCGCAAGATGGTGACGCGGATGAAATATCGGAGCTTGACGTTGATCCCATGATAGCTTTCGTACATCTTTTCCACATTCTTGAACTCAAAGTCGAGCGTCGTATTTGCGCGCAGCTCTCCTGGGACGGCTAGGTCCTGTTGGAGCGATGAGAACTCGTAATGGTTTCCTCGATCATAGAACAGCTCTAGTGTGTTGTTAATGGATGGAGAGACAGAAGGTGCTTTAGACGACAACGCGTGAGAATAGGAAGGAAATGCACCTTGTGACAAGACCAGGTGGATTTTTTTGGGCGTGTTTTATCTTACCGATGTTGCCGACAAACTCGACGCGGATGCCGTTGTGCTCCAGCTTCTTGCCATCCTTGACACGGATCTGGATCTAAGCGATCAATTGAACAAGCAACGATATCTTACTGTGAGAAACCTCATTGTTGACTCTCCTCGAGAAGATCTCAAACAGCATTGTTGGTTTCACTAGTCAACGGACCTTTCCTGCAACAGTCTCGCCATCAAAGTAGAGCGGGAACTTTTCTCTCCTGTCCTTGTCGACTTTGACTTCGACCATCTTTCTCTCCTCCTCGCCATTGAATGCGACCTGGATATCGACCGGTGCCGAGAACCCGAACAGATTCTAATCCGTGAGAAGGAGGAAAGTAGTGGTTAGATGGGGTCTGATAGAAAAATTCAGGCACAAGAAAAAAAAAAAAAAGTGTGAGCAAGAACAGAAGTGGGTGAGCGCCCCTTCCTGTTCATTGTTGGGTTTCGAAACTTACGGCCATGGACATGTTGAGCGAGACTTTTTTTATGTATGGAATGAAGTGGAGGGGAGAAAAAGGCGTTGTGTGTTTGGCTTGTGGAGAGGACGAAAGGAGGAAGTGAGGGAAAAGAAAGACAAAAAGTATCACTGCTGAGGAGGGTAACAGCCAGGGTCAAAGGGGGGAATGGGAAGGGAGGGGGAGCATGCCAACCTGACCAGGACAGTCACATCCTGATCACGTTTTTCGTCACGGTTCGCATTTTTGTCTTTGATGGTTACATTGACAAAAACTTTGATCTTCAACTCACAAACAGGACCATCAGCAAAAACCAACACTTCAATAAACATCAAGGATTCAATCATCGGACTCGCACTTGTGCCGCACTACCAGGATATTGGAGTTTGCCTTTCTATTTCTTCTTTTGACGTTTTCACGATGAACAAAGGACAGGCTTCCTAATAACACCATCCATCATCCCTCAAACATCTCAACACCAAGCCGCTGCTTCAAAACCTGGTTGATGATAACCTCTCACAAATGACGAGCGTCCTCTTCTATGTTGTTCTATGTCTGCTTATTCGTAAGCTACAGAGGTCAATATAAAAGGGATCAATGAGAGTCGAACAGAAATCTGACAGGGGATGGCGCGTGCAAAGTGCAGGGGTTTTCCCTTTTTTTTTTTCTCTATTCTTTCTCTGTTATTACGTGTTTTTCTCAATTCTCTTTTCACCTCAATTAACATTGTCACCGCCACTGTGCATATCGCCAGCACAAACCAGGAAAGCGAGCATCAAGAGTCAAAGTGGCGACGAATTACCAGCACTCTTTTCTTTTCAACTATTCACGATCGACATTGAGGGCTTTTGGGATATACTCGCAGAAAATGCAATTGATTGTTTGCGCCTATGACGACAACTCAGCAACCACGCCGAAAGCAAATTCAGGATCTGGAGTTTACTTGACTCCAGTCCTGTAACGTGTGGCATTCAAAAGTTTTCAATCGGATTGGATTCATCGCACCCTTTGCATTGCGTACTGTATCTGGACTGTGCCTCTTTGACCCGTTTTTGTGTTTGGTAGGAGGAACAAGAGGAGTTGTCTTGGTTTGATCGATCCTTTTTTTACTTTTTGTTTGTATTCTTCCGAGTGTTTGTGATGATCGAAGCGGCAGTGTGAATCAGGGTTGCATTCCGTGTTCAATTGGGCGAAAGGGAAGAGATGACAAAATGTCACAAGGTTGAAGATCAAGAAACAATTGGGACCCAGTACGCTACCCCCATCCGTTTTTCCCTAATGATGAGATATTTAAAGGCATGTTTGATCTATCTGCTCCATATCCCGCCATGCAATCTGTTTCTCCATGAGGTTCGTGGATCGGTACCGAGAAAAGAGAGGACACAAGGGTCAGCCAATAGTAGTAAATGTGAGGATTTGCTTAAGAACAGAGAGACGGTGGCATGGACTATCCAAGGAAGAAGAAAAAGGAGGACAACAAAGCATGGGTTGGATAACGGGTGTTTTTGTCATGTTAGGTCGGATTTAAGGCAGCCGCATTCTCTCATCCTTTGCCCGAGAGAGGAACGAAACATTCGGTGTTGCTTGTTGCATTAACGCTCGGCTCTCCGTTTGTTGTTCCAAGATGCATAAGGTTGACCTTTTGGCTCGACCGCTCGACGCTTGACACTAAAAGGACCTCATTATCCACAACAATCCATCGTTTTTGTTCCTTGACGTCTTTTTTTACTTCCTCCTTCACTTGTCCCCTCCTGGCTTTGCCGAGAGATAAACCTTGTCTGCTCGAGTTCATTTGTCATTCCTTACTTTCTACCCCCCGGCTGATCCGTTCATTCTTCTTCGATTTGCTGGTCTATGGGCCTATGGTGTCTACGACAGGAAAAGGTGGGGGTGAGTGATAGTATGATGATCTTGTTTTCATATCTGAAGGGACCCACTTTTTTTTTCTTTATTTTCTTTAAAAAAAAAAAAAGATTAATAAGTGCTATACAGGCGTATGACACGGTGGAGAAGGACAAAAGGGCTTTTGTAGAACTGGTCCAAAGAAGCCGTACCCGCTCGCGAGCTGGGCTTGGTGGTGCCCATGATGTTTCACCTATTTTTTTTCTCTTCTTGTTCTTGTTGCTCCATTCTTCTCACTCATTTTCCTATTGTTTAAGCACTTGCTTGCTGACTGAGCACTCGAGTTCCCAGCTTATCGGAACCAGGCAGCAGCGCCCATGTCCCAGCCACTCATCCAAGCCATCCCTGCCATTCGTGTCTCGTTTTTCCTTAATCTGCGCATGGGCCTCCAAGATAAAAAGGAAGGTCCTCTTATTTTATTTCTCTTTTTCTTTTCTTCTCACCCTTCCAACCAAACCATACATCACCCGCCCTCACCCACACAACCCCAACAACCACCTCACTCACACACCAACACACATCGCAGCCAACATGGATTTCTTTGCCAAAGCTTACACTGACGAGCCTCAATCGATCATTCAACACAAGGACTCGTCAAAGTACTCGACTCACTGCGCCGGTCAAGGCTACGGATGTGAGTCCAACTCCCACCTTCGTCGAGCCTCCTCTGGTCTCGAGGCCGACCTCGGACAGAAGCACTTTCATGGATTCGGATTCTCCCACCATCCAGCCCAAGACCACAACGCCGTCGGCTCACCCTTGATCAAGAACAGTCATCAAGGAAACGAGCGCCACAACATTTCCGTCAACACCCGCGCTGCTGTAGCTTCCCATGGCGCCAATGCAGTCGATGTGGGCAGCACCGACCCAACGTCGCCTCACAATCGCACCTCGGTCTCGAACCCTTGTTTGCTCCACCACACCAACTCGCACGGATCTGGCTCTGTTCGACCACCTATCATGCCCCGCACCATGAGCTCGCCCCACACGGACCATGACTTTGCTCACCCCGAGAATCAAGCCAGCAAACAGGATCGCCCCCAGTTTGGCCATGGTCGGTCGTTCTCTGCTGGTAATCAACCCACCATTGTCGAGAACCACCCCAGCGCTTACTTCTAAGCGTTCCTCTAACATCATCAGCTCACTTCTTCCTATGTTGCTATTTTGCAATCATGGTAGCTTTTCTGTAAATAAACACTGTGTATTCTATCGTCAAGGTTTGTTTGTTTGTGCTGTTCGTTGTGTGGACGTTTTTTTAGGACAAAACAAACGTTTTGTGCCACATGCATGGGGGGTGTACAACGAATGTAAAAGGAGCATCGACTCGACTCTCCACTGTAGTCAGTCAGACGGGGTCATCGAAGAATGAACAAGGGTGAGGAAGGCATTCCGATGTCGACCCGATAACATGGTTCCCCCCCCGTGTATGTGTGCACTCATCCCCATCCTTGGCCGCCCTTTCCACTCTTTTTTTTTTTTTTTTTTCTCGCTGTTGTTCTCTTTCTTCACCTTTACTCATTCCACACTCCATGGCACACAACTTTTGAACAACTTTGTCATTCGTTCATTCTCTTGCTCTCTTTCCACCCACCCATCAATACAAAAAGATAAGATAACCACCACAGCAGCTGCATAAGCAGGGCTCTCGTGTGCGGATACACCCTTCCTAAAAATGGATAGTTCTCAAAGGAATATGATGGCAACAGGGCGGGAAGACGACGATGACTACAAGCAGGAACAGCGACAGCAATAGCAACATCGACAAGAAGTGGATGAAGAAGGACGTGGTAGTGCTGACACCTTGCGAGACCAGCTGCCATCTATCCGGATCCAGACGCAATTCTTGCAGAAGCAGCAGCATGGTCAGGACTAGTCAGGTGGCTTGGACATGGGAGGAGGAGGCGTGTTGCTGAGTGCCCAGAGCGATATGAGTGACCGAGCCGTATTTGACTGGCAGGTGCAAGATCACCATCGTCACTACTATCCTCATCCGACACGGTCTTCCTATCCTGGGAGCGATGACCGACACGCCATGCCTAGGTTTGAGGTCCGTCACGGCAAGGACAAGGACACGTGGATACCACCGCCACCATTACCCTTGCCACTGTCCACTCTTGCGAGTCAGGAACCGAAACACCGATATCAAGTCCAACAGCATTTATTGACTCCGTACCAGCAGCAGCAGCAGCAGCAGAACCGGTCTTTTGGTCATCTACATTTGCAATACCCTCCAGGAACTGGGCGCGACAGACACGGACATGGCTCCGAGCCTCCGACGGTACCTGAGCATCTCGACAGGGACAATACCTAGCCATCATCATTACCATGCCGACCAGGACTCACCCTTTATTACCTTGGACGACTCTCCTCTCACTTCGGCTTCGTCTTCGACCTCCACCTTGCTGGGCGAAGGGGCCTTCTATTCTCGCCATCATCCATATTTTCAAGGCCATCGACACTCTACCTCTACTTCCTCGACTTTCTCCCCAGACACTTTTCTGTCACTGGGGGGCATGGAGTCTGCCAAACAATGTATGGAGGACGAGGATCGATACTTTTGGCAGTCTCCTCTCACCCCTCGATGGTCCTCCAGAAGCTTCACCTTTCCCTTCCATTTACCGAGAGTCTGGACTGGTGTGTTCGGTAGAGGTAGGGGCAGGACAAGTGCTGCGACATCCACACCATCGACCTCATCGGCTTGCCTGAGACTGTTCACCCAGAGGAGGAAGAGGACATTGTACAAGTGGGCATGGATGGCGTCATTGATGTTGGTCTTGACACCTGCGATCTATATTGCGGTCGTCGGTGTTTTCAAGATCCATGGATACCTTGCTGGGAGTGGCAGTGACCCAGGAGTTGCTAGTGGGAGGAATGGAGACTTGGTGTCGAGGGGACGGGACGTCTGGAGGATGAGTGGCAAGACCGTGACGACGGAACAGGATGGCGGTGTTCTAACTCCGGCGATCTTTACTCCTACTGCAGGGATTGCTGCTGACTCGATTTGGAGGCGACGGGCGGATGATGAAATGGACGATCCTCTTGACTTTTACCCAGATGAGGACGAGGATGGCCCATCCGAGGCTGCAAATTTCATCTCTTGGCTTGCTCAGGCATCCATCGTTACCCCCGCAATCCAACAATAGGATCAACAGCAACGTCGGCCACCTCAGCAGTACCAGGAGTATAATGAACCGCCTCGACCATCGCCTTCACTATCACGGAGACATCAAGAAGAAGCAGGTCAAGAACCATTCTTATTAGAGCCAGAGCGCTACTTCACCTACATGCCCTTTGCTGGTATCAGCAACCAGTTCTATGGGATGCTACGGGCCATGTCGATCGCACGCGCGCTGGATAGGACCTTGATTTTGCCACCAATCACATCCTCGAGCCACGACAAGTCTCGACAGAACCAGGCCTGGTCAGATTTTTTCGATCTGGAGGAGTTTCGACGGAGGACAGGGTTGAAGGTGATCGAGTACCAGGATCTGCAAGATCACGGGTCGTTCCGAAGTCCTACTGGTGTTCAAGAGTCTGGGTCATATGTTGGCGCATCATGGATCCCTCCTTGGGTCGAAGAGGCATCTATAGGCGAAGCAGCGAAGGCGATATCATCGGTGGACAAGCGAGGAGGAGGTGGCGGGCGGTACCAACAGAGTCTGGGGACAGGAACGAGCGTCGTCGATATGACCATGCCCTGTCATGTCACCTGTGGATTCGGTTCGAAGCGCGATCTGGACTTTACAGCCAAGGCGTTTGTACGACAGTGGGGGTTCCAATACAAGAAGGAGATGTTCCCGAAGTCACAGTCACCATCTCCTTCTACACCTGCGCCAGTCGACAACTCACCTATCGACCAAACCCGCGATTTTGACAGGATTGCTGGGGCGCGTCAAAACGACTCGCTCAAAGAGGAGGGGTTCCTCTGTATCAGCAACACCTACAAGATCCAGATCTCACCTGTCACCCCTGCAAGCTTGGCGGTCGACTCGATCGAATGGCATGAGTTTGGACAGCATCTGTTGTTCCAGGCCCAGTTGACACACTTTGTGGATGAGTTTCTGGGCAGGACGTTTGGTGAGAATCCGGAAGAGAGGACCAAGTATGGCAACGACACCTTTTGGATCTCCTCGCCGCTACTTTCTGAACCTTGGTCGCAGCCTGCTCCAGCGCCTTTTCCCGAACCAGCTTATGTACTGGAGACAGTGCCGCTTCAGGCGACTCTCCTCAACTACAGCTGCCGGACCAACCAACTGCCCTGGACGTCGTCGACACACCGTCGTCATCGCCTCTTGCCGCTCCTTCAGCAGAGTCTCAAGTGGCCGTCTCGTATGCAGCCACGGTAGACCTGACACCATGGCCTCCGCTACGACCATTGATCCAGCACACGTTCTTTATGATCCATGTGCGGCGAGGAGACTTTGAAGCCTACTGCAAGAAGGAGTTCAAGGACAAGCGGCTCGACAGTGCCTCCCGTCCAACGAAGCATACGCCGGGGTCATCAATGAGTTGCAGCAGCGTGCACAGAGAGACAGCGGTAGCAGTGACGATGGCAGTGTCGATGGTGATGGCAATAATGACGGTTCAGGACATGATCGAATGCTAGTGGAAAAGAAGGAGGAGGCTGTTGGGCGAAATAGGAGTAAGGGGAGGAGGAGGAGGATTCCAGTATTGGTAGCGACGAACGAGAATCGATCAGAAGAATTGGCCCGATTGCGACAGCTTGGACGGACACGCAAAGCGTTACGTAGTGCTGGAGTGAGCAATGGGGATGAAAGAGAGGCTATCGCAGGTGGCAGTGTCATTTATGATGTTGAAGGAAGGAAGAGGGAGAGAGAGGAAGAAACAGTAGAGGAAGGAGGAGGTGAGGACGAGGAGTGGATAATTCTCAATCATGAAGAGATGAAGACAGTGGAGAGGCTGGGGTGTTTGGACCGATGATGGTGGAGCAGCTGTTGATGGCTGAGGCAGAGGCCCTTTGTAGGGGTCAGGAAGAGCACGTTCTCTCGCGTTGGAGGGTATCGTCAGCGAGACTGGTACCAGCGGCGGACCCTTTTCATGTAATATTAAAACCTCGTTCTTTGTACTTTACGATGCTTGGTAATAGTATGGAAAGGGAAAAGGAAAAGGGAGCAAAAAGTGATCGGCGGTCACAGCCTCAAGGAAGGTTTTCTGAGCGCAATCAAAAAAAAAAAAGAGACGCGTTGGTGCTGACGAATTTGTCGTCAGCAAAAAGATGGCGGAGAGATCGAGAGAAAGTACGATCCGTCACCCCTCTCCTGTCCCCCTCTCTTCCTCCACACTAGTAGAGTAAGGTTGGATAAACAATGGAAACCACCAATGGGTGCGTGTGTACCTTATTGGAAAAGAAGGAGCAAGAAAGAAAACTGGCCAAGAGGGGCAAGGGAAAACTTTATCGCTGAATGATCCATTCGGGTTCCATTTTCCTGTCTTCCAACTGATCGTCCCTTGCAAAGGTATAAAAAGGACTCTCTCTCTTCTCTTCTTTTCTTGTTCTTTACTACTCTGTCCACCACTCTCTCACCACCACCAACAACCACCGACACCCACCAACACCCACCACACCAAACATATCCGCAATGGCTTCCATCACCCTCACCGCCGAATACGGTTATGTACGTCTGCTCTCCACATTTTTGTCCTGATCGCCTCAAATCTCGCATGGACATTCTACTTCAACAAAGGAGGAAAACTAACAGCACAACCGTTCATAAAAAACCAATAAATACCATTAGACCGTCGCTGTCTCTATCGTCTCGACTGTCCTTGTCACCTTCCTCGGCAGCAGGGTCGGAACCTACCGCAAGGAGGCCGGCGTCCCCCTGCCCACCATGTACGTCGAAGAGGCCGAGGCCAAGAAGGACAAGAAGAAGATGATCTTCAACTGCAAGCAGCGTGTCCACCAGAACACCCTCGAGGGTTTCACCTCCTACATGGTCACGCTCATGCTCGCTGGTGCCCGCTACCCTGTCGCCGCCCCCGTCCTTGGATTGATCTGGTGCGCTGGTCGCCTCGCCTACTCATTCGGTTACACCTCGGGTGACCCCGCAAAGCGCGTGTACGGTGCTTGGGGACACATTGGTGATCTCGGTCTCTTGGGCTTGAACATCAAGATGGCCTTTGACTTGATCAACGCCTAATTGTCCGGTCTCTTTTGCTCTTTTTTGTTATTCTTTTTTTACCCCCTTGTACCACCTCATTCTACACATACAATCATCGTAATAAAAAACTTGCGTTTTGTCTTCATTATCGGTGCCCTGAGAAGTGCAATTGATGATAGATCCGCCGACCCCCTGAGGCGCCCTTGAGTATTAGAAAAAGAAGAAGAGGGGTGCTCCTTTTATAAACAGCCCTACCCTCATCTGAAGTGGTTGTGAGATGCAAGAAGGAACAACAAGTTAACAGATTTAGAAAAACCCATGTCACGTGGAACATGGACGATGCACTCTGCCCGTTTGAAGCGAAAGTGTGCTCAAACCCCAGCCAGCCGTCCTCTTTGCTTCTTTACTTCATCCCACCTCTCTCACTCGCAACTTACATCAACAACTGCATCACTACTCTTCTCATACTCAGCAGCACACTCTTCACTCTTCCTCCCTACACACACATACAACAAAGACTTCAATGGATCGCTCATCGGAATTCTTCTCAACAGTCGAGTCGCTTCGGTCCAGAGCACAACCCCATCTCCCCTCTGACAAGCGCAGGCTCCTCTCGCCCATGGAACAGCAGGCTGGTTCTTTGGGTGCTGGGGGTGCTCAGAACAAGCCCAAGTCAGAGGTGTCGTTGATGGCGACTATGATTGGCAAGGATATCCATGCCACTTCGAAAAAGCTGGAGAAGCTCGCCAGATGTATGTTCACAAGACAAGAGAAACTGAGCATTTAACGCAGTCAACAGTTAAACTAGGCATTGTCCTTTGTGCCAAGCTGAGCATGCAAGCAACCGGTGAAACACTGAACTAACGTTCCTTGTTCTATTCTCTTTGTTGAACTGTGTAGTGGCCAAGCGCAAGACCCTGTTCGACGATAGACCAGTAGAGATCAGCGTATGGACCTAAGGAGCAACCTGAAAGGCGCCTCTTTGTTTTACGTTTGAAGCACAACTTTGGAGACCAACCATCTAGCCAAGCAAAGGACGGACAAAATAGCAAACTAACGCCCGCATACCCTGCTTTTCAATCTCATCTGAATTAATAGGAACTCATGCACATCATCAAACTGGATATCGCCAAGCTGAACAAACAGATCGCCCAACTACAGAGCGTGGTCAAGGAGCTCAACGCCAAATCGCCCCACAACTGCCGACAGGCCATGGAACATAACTGCAATGTTGTGGTCTTGCTCCAATCACGACTTGCAGCACAGACATCTACCTTCAAGGACGTCCTGGAACTCCGTACTGAGAACATGAAGGCTACCAAGGATAGGCGTGAGCAGTTTATGTTTACAGCACAGCAACAAAGCAATACCTTTGCCAGTATGTGACCTTCCCCTGCAGGAAGCCGGCGTTTTGTCGACTATAGCTATTGCTTTTGCCAATGAGACGACTGCTGACCCACTTTTCGTTTCTTTTATGACGTTCTATAGGTGACTCTCCACTCTATAACATTGACAGGCGACCAAACTCGAGCACCAACCCACCTAAGGATATCTTGTCACTGGATCTGCCAACACCATCTCAAAACCTTCAACAACAGGAGCAGGTGCAGCTAGTGGACGCCAACAACCAGTACATGGAGAGTCGATCTACCGCCATCGAGTCGATCGAATCAACTCTGCATGAACTTGGAGGCATCTTTCAGCAACTGGCCCAGATGGTCTCTGAGCAACGAGACATGGTTCAAAGGTGAGTTGCACATGCGCATGGATCGTCAAAACAAGCATATGTGTGATAATTGGGAGCACTTGTTCAAAGTGACAGGATCGTATTCAGCTGTCAGCCATTCTCTTGTTTTTTGCTAATGTAATGCCTGCTCTCTTTTTTACATAGAATTGACGCCAACACGGATGATATCGAGTCGAATGTAACAGGAGCACAGACGGAACTGTTGAAATACTACAGCTATGTGTCGTCGAATCGTTGGCTGATGGTCAAGGTCTTTGCGGTCATTATTTCCTCTGCAGTGACCCTTTCCGTGCTGTCCTGAGCAAAAGGAAAAAAACAACAACACATCAACACACTTCAACAACATGTAATACTTTCTAATGAATACGAAAACAAGCACAACAAAACCAAGCAAACGACATCAACAACAAAACAACAAACCATAACCAAAACTCTTTTTACTCCATCTGATGAAATAAAAATGACAATGCTCGATACCCTTAGACGTTTTGTGGCAAGGCCTTGTGTACCCAACTTTCAATGCGATTTCACAATTGAGACAAGTATGCGGCGTTCAAAAATAAATAAAAGAGGTGCGCGAAACCGAGAAGCCCGAAGATCAGGCGGCGATAAGGATGGATAGTTGATGGTTCGTGCCAGTCCGTTCGCCTGAATTGAACCCGTTGGACGACCGCTTACTCGATTTTTGTTTTCTCTTTTGCCACAGCTGTCACCACCACCAACCCGTGGCTTTCTTCTGCTTTGGACGCTGTTTGATAATGCCTTAATACCACCTAGAGGTACAAGACGTAGATGTATATTTGAATTACTTCGTCATATAACTGGTCTCTTAGATGTCACTTAGCACCTCACCCCTTTTTTTTTCTTTCATTGTTTGCGGTTTAACGTGTAAAAGCGTGTATCTGATCTAAAGCAAAGAAGGCCCCTTCTCTCTCCGGCCTAGGGTGACACCTTGGTAGTGGACGAGACTTCCTGGCGGCGATAGGGATTTGTCATTAACTATGTCGTCAATGTCTTGAGTGTCGCTGGAATAGGCTGAGGTTTATGGTTACCGATGATCAGGTCCTGAGTTCATTCTCTTTCCTTCCTTCAACATTGCCGTTGCGTTTTGTCCACTTGGAAACGTAAATCACACCTCAAACCCGTGTTCATGGACTACAGCTGTGGATGCACTTGTCCAAAGAACACAAGATGTGTGAGCCCCAGTTCCAGAAGCTCCTCCATGGCCAGATCCCTAAGTCAACGCCTGAAGAAGGCGTCGGCGTCATTTGCATTTTTCTTTTACGTGCTGCTCTATGAAAACGCGCAGGCATAGTCCAAAAAAAAAGTCTCCTTTCTCAGAAGCTATCTGGGTTTGTTTATCCGCGCACCATCCTCCAAGGTATAACCTTTTCTTCCCGGTAACTTCTCCATTGTCGTGCGCAGTAGCAGCATGTGTTCAAGCAGTTGTGTAGTAACAGGGTATTTCCGAAAAAAAAAAAAAAAAAAAATAGCAAGAAATGCTGAGCACGAGAGATATAAAGGTACATGGTCCAGGCGTGCCCAATATCTCGGGCTGATGTAACGTTAAGAGAGCCAGGGTGCGCAGCACGCGATTTTTTTTTTTGTTAAGCGGCGTGTCTTCATCTGCATCCATGGACTCGAACAACATCGAACAAAACAATTCAAAATGATCCCGTCTCTCTCCTGCCTCTAATCGATTGCTTTAGTCAGCACGACAGAACACAGGACCTGTCTTCTGTTTTCTAGGTCATGTTTATTCGCAGTGGCAAAGGCAATCAAGAATAAACATCAATGTCTAAATGTCTATCGCAAAACAAAATGAAATAAATAAAAGGGCGGCTCCCCGCCGTCTTTTCTCTCTAACCAACAAACATCTTCCTTCTCAATTTACACCAAGAACCATTACCAAGAACCTTTTCTCAAACTCCAAAACCATCCAGACCTCCTCCCTTTCCACAATGACCGTCCCCAAGCTCACCTTCTACAACAGCATTGCCTGCCCCTACGCCAACCGTGTCCAGATCGCCCTCCACGAGACCCAGCAAGAACACGAGCTCGTCGACATTGATCTCAAGATCCCTCGCCCCGAGTACTACCTCAAGGAAGTCAATCCCTATGGCGAGGTCCCTGCCCTCAAGACTGCCGATGGCAATATCATTCTCGAGTCGCTCGTCATTGCCGAGTATATTGCGGACAGTAATCTTGATGCCATGTAAGAACGGTATATCCATGCACGCAGCGCCTTCAGTCTCGCGTTCTTCCTATACTCCTACTTGCCCAAACATCAGAGCTAACACGCTGCGCTCATATATTTTTTTTTTGTCAAAATCTAATTTAGCCTTTTGTCAAAGGACCCTCTCCAGCGCGCCCAATCGCGCTACCTGATCCAACACTGGACGAGCCGCACCCAACCCGCCATTGCAAAAGCAAGCTTGGCCCTTGACTCGCCCGCCGAAGAAGCAAAAGCCCTCGACCTCGCAGAAGCCGAACTCGAAAAGATCGATGCCCTCCTGCGCAAGGTCAACATCACCAAGGAGGGACCCTACTTCTTGGGCGCCCAATTCTCATATGCAGATTTGGCACTCGCCCCCTTTCTTGCCCGTGGGTACCTGTTGACGGCTTTCCATGAAGAGTCGGTCCAGAAGGCCTGGGATGAGCGTCTGAAGGCCAACAAGAATGTCCAGCGGTTCTTGACTTGGCGCCAGGCTGTGGTCGAGAGACCTAGTGTCCTGAAGTCGACTCCTTCCAAGGAGGTTGTGCTGGATGCTTACAGCACTAAGTTCCTCAAGAACAGACTCTAAAAAAACGATACATTCGTAGATCTCAAAAGCGAAAATCTCTTTACTCCTGCGCCATGTATGGTAGTCATAGCAGCCCAAAATAATAAATGTCTAGTCTAAATAATGCCGAAAAGATATGGTGTGTAATATGATATTGCTGTGGAGTGAGCGCGGGCTGGGATTTATTACTTGTATGTGTTTTGTGGGGCACCCAGTCGACTCTTCATTCTAGCACAGCATCAAGAATGTCGCGGTTCAGGTTAGAGTGCATCCGTGGTAAACCGTCCTCGTCCAGGTCAGCGTCGTCTTCAGGCACTTCCTCTCCCTCTTCCTCGTCGTCCAGATCCGGTAAGGGAAAGTTCAAGATTGCTGCCACTCCGGTCAACTGGTTCAGATCTAATTAATGCAGGAGAGAGAGGTTAGATCATCATATCTTGTGCTCACGAAAACAATAACCCGCTAACACAAATGGGCATCCAGCAGTGACCCGAAACTTACTCTCGCCTGAGACGTGAAGACTAGAGAACACAAAGACTTTGCCGCCTGACGCACGTGCGCTCTCGACAAGAGCAATGTACTGTCGCCTCTTAACCACATCCGCAGCTCTGAAAAGTTCATCCGTGACCAACAGTGTACCAATGGCACCTCGCTCAGCTGCTTTTGAGACATCTTTGAATCCGTAAAATGCCCTGTCGGGATCCATGTTCATCATCTCGTAGAACTGGTCGAGCGCCTGTACTTCCTGCGCAGCCTTGGTATCTGCCAGCTTGATTTTGATGGCTGGGTCGTTCATCACCTCCTGAAGCGCCTGCTTGTGTCCTGTGGATGTGTGTACCGCGATGAACTTGGACCTGTTATGCATGATCGTCTTGTTGTCCGTCCTCTGTTGGTTCAATCATCAGAGAAAAGAAACTTATCAGCAACTTCTTTCTTTCCCCTTTTGTAACATTCATTTCTGGAACAGGTGCGATACATACCACTGCCTCTGCGAAAATATAGTCGTAGAGCTGCTCTCGCACAAATCCTGGACTTCCAAGAATGACGCACTTGACAATATCAAAGTCAATGTGTCGAAGAATCGCCTGGTAGATCTGCTCAAAGAACCGCTTCAACCCCTACATCAGTTATATCCAGTGCCGAGGAGGAGAATTAGTAACAGAACTTGAGCAAAGCGCTGATACCATTATAGTTGGCCGCAATCTGAAAAGTAATGATAAAGTACCTTCTCGTAGTTGGTGACGGAGCCCTTGCGTTTCCTTGGTACTGGACAGTCGATATGTTGGCGAATGATGGTCATACTTGACGTCAACAAGCAGATATTGGCGAGTCCTTCCTGACAGACTACGGCGGCGACATCGGCTTTCTTGGTAACGTCACAGGCCTCCTGAACTCTCTCCAGTGCAATGACGTCCCATTCTGGCTTGATCAGCGTGAAGCTGCGGTTCATCTCCAGGTCGATCGTATGAAATGTTCCCAGCTATGAGACAAAAGAATGACGTCGTTAGTGTCTTCCGGAAAGCTCGGATCGAACCAAAAAAATGAATAGGCTGGTTATTCCTCTCGGACTCCCAAATAGATTCAAAGTTGGGAGGAGCTGCGGCAATACCTTGACATGAGGGTTCTCCACGATGACTCGCCCACCTATCCTCAACATGCCGACTTGCGTGTCAAAGTCTACATTGTCGACTGAAATGCTGAGAGTCAGTCTTATCCGCTGGCTGTCGACGGATCCCGTTGTACTTTCGGATTGGATACGGCTGTTATCGATAAATGTAGATATAAAAGGAGGGCCAAGAAGTACAAAGGTGAGTGATAGTGCCATTGCAATAGACATACGAGGAGGTAATAGATGACTCTATGAGGAGGCGCAGTCATGAGCAGCATTTCCCATTAACCGCACAACGCACAAAGAAAGGGCGAGAATTTAGAGAGGGAGGAGAGGCAGAGAGGGAGAGGGAGCGAGTGCGAAAGACACGTACCGAATAGTGACGGCGCGGAGTTGATCGTATTTTTGAATGAGGTTGTAGACGTGCCACATGTCTTCGAACTCTTCGGGAATGAGAGTGACATATCCGGACTTGTCCTTTTCGATGAATTGTTTCACGAGTTTCATCCTGCTTTCGTGTTCCGGAGTTGTTCGTGGAAAAAAAAGTTGGGTGAAGAAGGTTGGAGGGGTTGGTGGTTGAAAATAAAGGGTGAGAGGAAAAAGAAAGAAAAAAAAAGTAGGCGAGGCGAAAAGTCACGCTCTGACAGAACAGAAGTCCGAGTTGCAACAGTAGTTGCATGTGAAATTAATACAGTGACGCTAACATTTCGCATGATATTAGCGAAGGAGATCACCGCGCCTTCTTCGTCAACTTTCAGGACCACACCGCACACATCATCACAAGAATGGCGAAGGAGTAAGTCTTCAGCATCGCTCTATGCAGTACGAGGCAGATAGAAACAAGCATACGGAACGACTTTATTCGTCAAATAACGGACGAAAGTGCAGGCTTGCTAATCGCTTGTTTATTGTTTTGATTCGCATAGTACTGAAATGGCCTCACGCAGTCCAAGCCCAGCAGCTGGAGCTTCAGCAGATAACAACAAGGCGGACAAGGGTGCGTCCAACAACGACAACGACAACAATGACAGACAAGAGAGTCGACAGGATGCAGGAAAGACGAGACAGGGGTCGCGTTCTCGCTCACGTTCCCGCTCACCCACACGTTCTCACTCACGCTCAGGAACACCTAGACCCAGGAGATCGTTATCCCGCTCACGTTCGCGCTCTCGTTCGCTTTCGCACTCTCGATCTCGATCGCGCAGTCGTTCTTACTCCAGATCACTCTCGCCACTGCCAAGGAAGGGCTCACAGAACAGGTCCCTGTCCAGAGGCAGGTCCATGTCTCGATCCAGATCCCGCTCTTGGGGTCGCTCTCGTTCTCCCGACCGCCGATCACGGTCGCCTCGCCGCGACTCTCGTCCCCGTTCTGCGAATGTAGAGCCACTTGTGGTCACCACCATAACAGTCGGCAACCTGACAAAGAATGTGAACGAGGGACATATCAAGGAGATCTTTGGTGCCTATGGAAAGATCAAGTCAATCCACTTTCCAATGAACGCTCGTTGTAAGTCTTGTGACACCAACCATTATTATGAACTCGAAAGTTCGATTTTTATGTTCATTGTTTGATGCGTTATGATACTGCTGTGCTGATACCCTTGCCTTTACTTTCGTTATTTAGACAATTTCAACATGGGATTCGCAGATGTCGAGTATGAGACACGTGAGGAGGCACAGCTGGCATTAGACGGATGGAACGGAGGACAACTGGATGGAGAGGTTGTGGAAGTGATGTTCACCAAAAAGGTTCCCAAACCCGTTCAGCCTGCAAGACCTGTTCGCCCAAGAGTACCACTTTCTCCACCTCGCCGTGGCGGCCGGGCGCGTAGTCCTCCTCGCCGACGCAACGAAGGTACATGTTCATTTTGAGTCGCTTTTGTTTCGATGGCCAGAATATCGTGGTGATTGCACCTCTGAAGCTAACATTTTATTAATGTTGACGATGGACTTTTATGGAACTAGGACATTACTCACCACCTCGCCGTGGTGGATATGATGTGCCTCCGCCTGGCAGAAGAGACGATTTCTATGCACCACCTCCACCGATGGGCCGTCGCAGGAACGACTTTTCTCCTCCACCCTACGGCCGCCGCCCTCCACTTCCTGCCAGCTACGGACCCCCTCCTCCTCGCGTTCGTGGAGCCAATGCAGCACCTCTTCGTCCTCGCGCTGCCAGACGTGGACGCTCTCCTTCTCCCATTCGAGGACGTCGCAGATCGTTCAGCCGCTCGTTCTCCAGATCGCCAGTTCGTGGACGAAAGAGATCGCGTTCATTCAGCTCATATGGATCAAGGAGTCGCAGCCGAAGCAGGAACACCCGTCGTAGAGAATATAGCTACAGCAGAAGTCGCTCACCTCGTGCGAATGCAGGTAAAGGAGGAGCAGCAGGAGCAGCACCAGTGGCACCAGCTGCAGCAGGAAGTGCTGGTAAGGGTGGAAGGAGCATGAGCAGAAGCATTAGCCGAAGCAGGAGTCGTGGACGTGGACCTGCACCAGTGGGAGGCCGTCGTTCATGGTCTCGCAGTTTGAGTCGGTCACGAAGCCCTCTGAGGAATATGAGCAGGAGCCGGTCCCCTCGAAGCCGGAGCAGAAGTCCATTCTCTGACCGTGGAGGCCGTGGAGGCCGTCGCGGGCGACCTATGAGCCGATCAATTTCCCCTCCCCGCCGTCGCAGATAGTTTAAATAATGAAGGCATACGAAAACAATGGAGGAAGAGTTGAAGTTGGCATGATTTTTTTTTTGAGTGGCCACAACAAACAGCAACAAAAAAAAATAGTACAATAATACAGGACATTTTTGAAATTCGCAGTGAGCGATGACGGGTAATTGCAAGGAATAGGTCCAAATACGATCCGGGTAAGAAAGGGAGAAAGGGTTTGGTAGGTTGACACAGACTTGGCAGGGACGGATTCCGTGCCAACAGGGTGTTCAGACAACAAACGGTTAGACAACTGTCTGACAGCAGCAGCAGAGAGCACAATTGTTCGCATTTACGGAAAAAAAAAGAGACGAGGGGAGAAAATCTTGTTGGAAGGGTTGGAAGCTTCCATTTTTTTATTAGTGTTTGGGTGAGTGAGAGCAACTCTCTCTACAACGTACGCAGGTTGTGGGTTGGGCAGCTGGCTCAGTTTTTCCTTTTTGATCGCAGAGGGGGGTCTCGACCTGAGGGGGGAGGGAGGGACTGACACCTGGACAGAGAGGTACCTTCACAGGCACGATTGTTATCTTGTGTGTGTGTGTGCGTATCTATGGTCTCTTACCCCTCCTTTCTTTTCTAATGCTTCATTTCTTTCCATCGTCGATGATGAGCCTGGTTGATTGAACAAACGAACACACTTGTTTTTCCTCCTCTAATACCTCCTATTCCCTATCCCCCCTCCTCCTACTCTGCCACTCACTCCTTGATCGCTGATAACTATTATTATTTGCTCAGTCAGTCAGGGGTTGAATGAAGGATGTTGGTGGTTGATGTTCATCCGTCAAGTCCGTTGTCATTATTTTTTGAGTTTTGCCGGGGAATATTATCTTTTTTTTCTTTTTCTTTTTCTTTTTTGGTGTGGCTCTGTCCATGGCTTTCATTTAGTTTTCTCTTCTTCTGCATCAATTTTTCTTTCCTTTCCTTTCCTTCGCTTCCTTCTTTTTTATTCCTTTTCTTCATCTTCATTTTCCTCCTCCCGTCTCTACCCTATCCTATCCTTCTCTCCCTCCTTCATTCAATTGCCATACCACATACCATCCAATCCTCTCCCTAACATCATCGACACCCGATCAACCAACCAAAGCAACCAAAGCTAACAAACAAAACAATCATATCAAAGCATACCTTCTTCCTCCATTGATGGATAACGACAACACCAACGACAGTTTCAACTCGCGCCCATTGACAAGCGATAACAACAGCAACAACAACAACCCACACGACACACACCTCAGACCCTCATCATCGAACCCTTCGGAGTTTTATTCAGAGTCGATAGCGGATGCACACTTTAGCCCAATAACCGTGGCAGGCTCACGCCCAAGCTCAGCTTCAGGCACATCAGAGGCTGACCATTCAACTGCTCAGTCAACAGCTGCCACAAACACCATCATTCCCATCGACTCACTCGCCATCGCGTCCCCACCATCCTCCTCCTCTTCAGCCAACTCACGGCCGAAAAAGGTTGCTAAAAGAGGTGCACAAACGGGCTCGACTTTTACTTTCACATCCATATCTGCCGGCGCCAACACGCAGGGAGTTTCGGCTTCTGATTTGACGATATCAACAGCTACTAGTACAACGGCAATGGCGGCGACAGTGCCAGTGGAACTAGCAGCAGCTTCAGCAGTAACATCATCAATACCCACGAATACTGCCACGGCGGCGGTCAGCCGGTCGATAAGGTCGGGTCGTCACAACCGAGGCGAGCGAATGACGTTTGAGCTGGATGATGTTTTGCGGGAATACACCCCTGACCAATTCAAGACGTGCAAGGCCTACGATGTCGGGGGTGTCAACATCCTGAACAAGAAGCCCGTCGATTCCAAGACGGCCCTCGACAAGATCAAGCGACGGAGGGAGACTCACAACCGAGTCGAGCGGCGACGCAGGGATTGTATCAACCAAGTAAGCTATCTTTAACAAGCCTTTTTGTTAAATGTCTCCTTTTTTTAACCAGGTATGCGCACTGCTGGTGAAAACTTAATGCATGCACTCACACGTTTTTTATCGCTCCCACAGCTGATAGATGAACTCACGGCTTTACTACCCAAGGAGGACGACAATGATATTTCCAAATCTCATCGGGTCAACATTCTTCGCACAGCGATTGCACACATTCAGAACCTCACGCGGCAGAACGAGAATCTTCAACAACAGGTCGACGCCCTCAAAGCTGGACAACCCATGCCCCCACCCGCAATCATCACCACTCTTGCACCGATGATGGACTATGACGACTCGGAAACGGCCTACAGCGACAATTTACCTAGCCCGGGATCTGCATCCTACTCGGCGTATTCTCCCAGGTCACCCTTGTCGCCGTCTGTCAGCGCAGCAGCAGGAGGAGCGTATTCACCGCTGTCAAGTCCTGGTGGGCCTTTGAGTCCCTATCACCCTTTGAACCCCTCAGCGGGTCATGGAAGAGGCACTTATCAGGATTGGACTCAACCATCGGGACAACTGAACTCTTCATTTGGAGAACAATCAACTTCATACTCAAATGAGACGATGGCATCGACAACAGCTCCTATGCCGGATATACCCATGATTGTGGAACCTTCAGAGCATGTTTCGACACCAGAATCAGGGTCTTTGGGCACGGGTTCCAAGCGGCTGAACCGACAGACCCTGCCGCGGCTTCAATTGGCCCCACCGCCTTTCCATCAGCATTCACAGCACCACAACCATCACCAGCAACAACAACCGCAGGGGTATTACCAGCAACAGCACCATGGATACCAACAGCAGCACTACCACGACCAGAGTCATCACCCCCGCCGTAGTCGGTCCAACAGCGGAGGCGGATACCCACAATCGCCATCATACTATGGCCACGACTCTGCATCTGCGACCTCGCCCAACTCGACATACTCGGACTTTTCGTCGTCCACAGGACCTTGGTCATCCTCTTCTGGTGGACCATATTCAGCCGGACAGGGTGGTGGAAGAGGAGGTGGACCAGAGTCAAGTACATCGTCGTCGTTTGATACAAGTCCGCGCTCACCTCATTTCTCAAACTATGGACCACCTTCACCGTATTCACCGTATGGACCCAGCTCTGCGCATGCTCAAATGTCTCCGTCACCTGGTCTTGCTCCCTGGAATGCAATTCCCTCTTCATCACAGTCTGTGCCGCACCCGTCAGGAGGGCCGATGCAGGATCACCCTTCTTCTCCTCATCCTTGAGCGGTGTTTTTTTTCTGGACACAAGAGCGTAATATCAACTTCGGCGACATTAATTCGCTCATTACGATAGTTTTCCCCAATAGACGTAGCTGTTCTTGTGTTCATTTAAAAAAAAGAAGCCGCATCATTGCACTCCATATTTGACGCGTCTTAGCAGGAGCAAGTCACAATATGATTTTTTTCCCTCCTTGTCTCTTTAAGTCTATTTGCGCCTTTTGTTTCTGTTTAGCCATTCATCACATCAATGCTTCGCGCCATCACTCACTCAGGAACAAGGACTGCAGCAGGAGGACCTGGCTTCCTCACCAACGCACTGCGTCTTGCCGTGTCATCACCACTACCCAGACAGGCATCCGTGAGAACATGGACAAGCATTCCTACCACAACCATTAGTCACGACCATGCACCCATTGTTTCTGGATTCCGGTCCTGTCAACGCATGAGTGCAACTACTCGGGTCCTTCAGTCCTCCCTTCTAGCCTCTTCCGCGTCGCGTGGCCTTTTCACCGCCACCACTGGTTCAAAGGTAGTAGCAGGAGCAACAGTAACAGCAGGAAGAGTTATGACAGGACAAGTCCGTCGTCTCACCTTCCAAGAACTCCAACACCAACAGTACATCCGCAGCTTCAGCACCAGCGGTCTCAGAAACAGCAGAAACGCACTCACAAGGGTCGCCGGAAACTTCACCATCGACTCGTCCAACAAGGTTGTCTACACGATCCTTGCCATCAACGTCACCGTCTTTGGAATCTGGCAGTACGCCGAGGGGAACGCGAGGCGGTTCAATGATGGGCGATTGTACATGTTTATGTTTCGTCATTTCACGGATTCGTTGCAGAATTTGAAGGAAGGGAGAGTTTGGACGTTGGTGACGAGTGCGTTCAGTCATAAGGAGTGGTATCATATTCTTTTGAATACCATGGTCCTCCTTTCCTTTGGCGATCCTGTAAGTGTCCATTTTTGTTATTTATTTCGAACTGTGTATGAGGAGAGGCTTATTTCTGAGACGTTCGGCGACAATTTACAAGGTGGTCCGATTAGAGTCTCATTCCTTGGCATGTCCATATCTCCTATCCTCAATTCAATTCCCTAGGTGTGGCGATTGCTAGGAACGAGGAAGTTCCTGGCAGTATACCTGGGCTCGGCGATCACAGCCTCCCTCTCGAGCATAGTCTACTACGCAAACCTGGAACCCTACCTCCGCAGGATGCAACACAAACCTCCCAGCAACTCAATTCATTACTCCATGGGCGCATCTGGATCCATAATGGGGATCACGACTGCCTTTGCGTGTGTCTATCCCATGTCCCAATACTCCTTGTTCTTTGTCATCACCATGCCTGCCGCCGCTCTTATCGGTTCGTTTTATTTACATTTTTTTTCTTTTTTTCTTGGAATTGGCGTTGGTGTAGTGGATGATTGATCGTTGAGATGAAATATTTAGTCCGCAGGCTGTGAAGGGCTGAAGAAAGAGATATGTGTACTGACCATCCCAGTTTATTATCTCAATGATCGTTGTACTTTTTGTGATGTTTAGGTCTCTTTGGCGTGTATGAGCTGTACAATGTCCTCGCCGCCAATGTAAGTCTTTGCTATTGTTTTTCTAGAACACCACATATCAGGATTCTTTTTTTTTCGATCAATCTCAGTCTCCTAGTATCCAACTCCCCCCCCCCAGTCTCTAGCACCATATCACCAGCCCTGCTTCTCCATTGTCATCCTCAACCCTCCAGAGGGGATCCCAGCCCAAGACAGGACATTAACACACCTCTTATTCTCTTTATAACGAACGGTACTTAGACGGGTCGATTTGATTCCGCTGGACATCTAGGAGGCGGGCTGTTTGGAGCCGCGTACTATTTTACAAAACTTCGGCCTCTTATCCGTCGGTAGAAGGATCCGAAAGAAACAATAGAAACAAAGCAATCATTTTCTCACACGTAGAATAAACCGATAAAAGGAAAAAAAAAAAAAAGGGGGGGGCTGTTCCCCTTTTTTTTTCTGAAACTTTGAAACTCTAAACCGGTCGATTTTCAACATCTCAGCGTCCGCTGATATGGTGTCATTGAGCAGGGATGCGATGCAGGGAAGTGGGTAGGAGGGAAAAATAGACGAGACACAAAGCCAGCTTTTTTGGCGTATGTTTGTATGTTTGGCATTGTATTTTGGTACATGGGTTTAGTTCTGAAAAGGTGGTACTCGATGGTTTCAATAATGAGGGTGTGTGCCTTGGTGCACAAGGTCTTTGTTATTTGAATATGTGGGTGAATGGGTGGCCAAATGGCCGATGCTAAGTAAAGGTGATGCTACATAAATGAATTGAAAAGAAAAGCGCAAAAGAAAAACTAAACAAGAGAAATCGTAAACAAATGTAAAGTAAACGTAAAAGAGTAAAGTAAAGGGAAATCATAGAGAGTAGAGAAGGCGGAGAGAGAGAGAAAGATGTGCAGAGAGAAGAAAGGAAAAAAGAGTGCTACAAAAAATTACATGATGGTGCAGCTACCATCCTTGGGTCCACGGTTACGACCATTCTTCATGCGCTTGATGCTGTTCTTGTGACCGAGGGGCGTAAACTTTGCCGAATGCTCCTCCAGACGCTTCTTGGCATCCTTGTTTCCGTTCTCGGCAGCACGCTTATAGAACTCCATGGCCTTCTCGAGATCGATGGGGATCGAGATACCGACCTCGTGGTAGTAGCCCATGGCATACTGAGCCTTGGGTAAGTTCAAGTCTGCAGCCTTGGAAGCATAATGGAACGCCAAGCGGTCATCGGCCGCAAAATAGTTATCAGCACCCGAAAGGTACCATCCACTGAGCGCCATCTCCGCCTCGCCATTACCATCGCCGCCCATGACCGCACGCTCGTAATGTTGGATCGACGAGAAGGGATCGATGGGACAGCCGAGGGACCCGTATTCGTAGCAGTAGCCGAGTTTGTAGTTTGCAGGACCGTAGCCGAGTTGGGCAGATTTCCGGAACCATTCCAGAGCCTCGCCATCGTCGGGGAAGGAGATGTCGTCGGGGATCTTGAGCTGGTCGCCGTAGTCCCGAGAGAGAATCAGGCCGAGGACGTAGGGTGCCATGGGTGCTGCCTCGGTGGCAAGGGACGCTGCACGCTTGAGGTATTGAAGTCCTGCCTTCATGTTCTGTGATTGACTGAGATGTCCGTGCAAGTACACCATTGCCAAACGCTATAAATGAACAAAATGAAAAGTAAGGGTTAGCACAGCATTCGTCAGCAAATGAACAATGAAAAAGAAGACAAGAAATACATACGTGATTGGCAGGGACGTCGTTGTGGATGGCAGCCTTCTTGTAGAGCATGACGGCCTTGTTGTTATCCTTCTTCTTCTCACAGAAGTAAGCGACCTTGTAATGTGCTGGACCGTAATCTCCCTTGGAGGCGGACTGGTACCACCGAAGAGCCTTGTCCGCATTCTTCTTGGTCAAGTACATACCCTCCTCGTACCAGGTTCCACGGATGAATTGAGCCTCAGGGTGGCCCTCCTTGGCCAGACGGTCGATCCAGTAGACTCCCTCAAGGATCAATTGCTTCTTGCCCGTCTTGGGGTCCTGAGGTCCAGTGGCGGGACTCGAAGGAGCGCTCGAGGGGGGTGAGTTGTTGGATCCGACCGACGAGGGACGAGGAGGAAGTGCAGCGGCGGGGTCGGTATTGTTGTTGTTGTTCTCCCCAACCACAGGCTCATAGGTAGATGAAGGATCACCAATCTCGAGCAAGTACTTTGCAAAGGACAGCTGGATCGAGGCATCGTTGGTCTTGATGGCAGTGTCACGGTACTTTGCCAAGATAGCAGCATCAGTCAAGAGCGAGACAGACATGCCAACAGAGGATGGCTTGGAGTTGAGCGATCCACGGGAAGAAGAAGCGGTGCTACCACGATAGTGGTCAAGGTTCATACGGGGAGGGGTAAGGGTTCCATAGGCATCGAGGGTTTCGCTTGCGGACCAGGACTTGCGGTAGGATTTCCGATTGTTGATATGAGCAGCAGCTGTTCCTGCTGTGCTACTGTCGAAATGCGACGCGTCGGTCATCTCAGACGCGCCTGCTGGAAATAGCGTGCATTTGATAAGAAAAAGATAAAAAGTGGGTCAATTTAAAGTCGAGTAAAGTAATAATGGAAAAGGAAAAATAAAGACGCAATATTTTTTTTTAAAAAAGGTACAGAGGCTATTTCAGGACAGACAATTGCTTGTTTCTTAATTTCTCTCTTTCCTTTCCTTACCTTGGAAAGAAGGCGTCGAGTTGTGGTGTTGGTGGTGCTGGTAAGGAAAGTGCCCTTGTTGTTGCTGTTGATGGTATGAAAGGCGCTGCTGCTGATACTGTTGTTGCCTTGGGCCGGGGTCTGTCTGGGCGTGGTGCATAGGATAGTGCTGTTGCTGCTGGTACTGCTGGTGCTGATGTTGTTGCTGGGAGACGTGCTGGATATAGTCCGCCGAGGCTTCGGGCCCAGGTGAATCAGTGTAAATTGCTCCGCTCGGAGTTGTCATAGTCATGCCTCGTGGTTGTGGCCCCGCCTGAGACAAGGATGGAGACGAAGGCGACGAAGGCCGAGGGCCAGCTGGACCAGAGGGAGGGCCGCCGATAACAGGCGGGGGAAGAGGGGGCATCATCATCATGCCTGGGTGATAGCGCTCGATCGGAGAAGCCGGTGTGTCAATAAGAGCAGCCCAGTCCTCAGACTTTTGAGGCACAGGAATTATGCTTAACGGACGTTGTGGGTAGCCAGGATGGTGATGTGATGGCGGGTGAGGTCCGTCGTAGAGCTGGTATCCACCCTCATTAGATGAAAAGGAGGATTGAGAGGAGGTGGACATACGAGAGGGGGAGGGGGCACCGTCGCTGAGAGAGGCCCTCGAGTGAGGAGTATTATCGCCACTGACAGTGTTGGCTGTGTGAGAGATGGGTGGGGTCATAAGTTGGTGGTATTGTTGGCCAATGGTCTGTTGTTCATTGTCAGAGATGGTGATGGTGTCTATTGAAACTTCCACGGAAGGTTGTGATTGATGTTGTTGTTGTTGGTTGTCGATGATGGTATCGGAGAGGAGTGGGGGTGGGGATGGGAGTGACATGGTAGGAATGGTATAAGAGTCGTTGGTGTTACGATAGGGAGTGATAGTGGTGGGTGTAGAAAATTGTTCGGGTTGTTGTTGTTGTTGAGGGATTGGAGAAGAAAAGGAAGAAGAAAAAGAAGAGAAAGAAGAAGAAGAAGAAAAGAAAGAGGGGAGGACGGGTCCTTTTGAAGTTGCGGCAAAGTCGACAGAGATTTGGGAGGCTGAGGTTGCTGAGTTGGGCGCGGTTGGTGATGACAATACGGGCGCGGTTGATGTGGTGTGTCCTTTTTGTTTTGCTGCGTCTGCTTCTGCCATGGTTGAGATGTGGCCCGAGGGTGGAGACGAGACAGTCTGGGCTGTCGCAGCGGTGACAACGATAGCAGAAGGTTTGCCTTGGGTTGGGAGCACTTGTGGAACGCGAGCAACTACGGAGGAGTTCTCTGGTGAGGAGGGAACAACAACCGCAACCCTGGAAACAGCACCAGAAGAAGATCCACTCGAAAGAAACGACCCCAACTCGTGAGAGAGCGACAAATCGCTCTCGCCGAAAAACCGTAAAGGTGCCAATTGATGTGGTGATAGGGGAGATGGCGAGGGAGACGAAGATGATGACGGAAAGGATAGAGTTGGGGGTGAGGGCTGTTGCCACTTCTGATGGCCGCCAAGAAGACGAGCGCTGGCTGAAGAGTCGACTAGGACAGAAGAGGAAGAAGATGGTCCACCGCTGTGGGTGGCGTAAAAACTCGATCGCTCAGCCTGCTGGGAAGAAGAAGGGGTTCGACCGATCGACTGTCCTGCCACGGGTCTATCATCGAGTGGCAATGCGGGCATGTCCTTGTTAAGGTTGAATGAAAGCGACGAAGAGAGTTGAAGAGAGGGCGAAGATAGCGACAAGGAGGAAATGGATAGAGGCGACGAAGAAGACGAAGTAGAGTTGTTGCCGCCAGCAGCTCCAGCTACGCTTGTTTGATTCTGATCGGAATTGTTGTTGTTGCTGCCATCGCAGGCTGTAGTTGCACAACTGAATTCAGGAGAGCGGGATGCAGCCAACTGATCGGGATTGCGTTGACCCGTTGTGAATGCAGAAGAGTAAGTCATGGTTGGAGAGGGGAGGGAGTAAGAATGAAGGAAGGGGAAGGGGTGGGTGCCAATGGGTGCAGCCGGTACCAAAGGGTTCAAAGGGGGTTCGTCTGCTCCTAGATTTGTTTTGGTTTAAAATAATGAGCTGCAAGCTGATTCTGTAAAGTCAAACCAGTGAGACGGACAAATAGATAGGCAAACAGGCCGAAAAGGAGAAAAGGAAAATAATATAAGGAAAGAGCACGCTCAGTCGACAGTAAGGAAAGAACAAAGAAAAGTGACAATCAGCAATAGCAGCTACAAGACAAAAGGAAGAAAAAGAGTTGCAGATGTCGGCGAATTGTGCAATTGACAAGGAGAAAGGAGGTACATGCAGTACAAGGATTACTCCAAAGAGGTCAAGGGCAAAAGAAAAAGGAACAGGTAACAACAATAGAACAAGAAGCAACAAAGTTTCAATTATGGAAGAACTGGAAAGAACAGACGATCATAAAATAAGAAAATAAGAAAATAAGAAAATAAGAAAATAAGAAATGAAGGGCAAGATAATGGCCTTTGGTGAAGAAACGTGGTCGGATGTCATGCAGATCCACGATCGCTCTTGTTGTTTGGTGTGGATGTATGTATGTATGTATGTATGTATGTATGTATGTATGTGTGTGCAAAGAACTCAAGGAGGGAACGCTATTTTCAGGGACGATGGGAAAAGGACAAAAGACAAAGGGGCAAGGGAGTACAAGACAAACAAAGGATAAATAAAGAATACTATGAAATAAAATAAGAGTAGGGTCGTTGACAATGAGTTGGTGGCAATGAAGGAGTGAATGAGGGAATGAGGGAATGAAGCGGATGGACAAAAGTTGAATGAGGGGGTGAGGGATGAACAATAACAGCACCAAGAAGAGGAAGCGGTGAAGGAATGAAAAGGGAAAAAGTAAAGAGTGAGTAAAGAAAGAAAGGGAAAGAAAGAAAAGAAGAGAGGAGAGTAAATCAAACGAGAGGCGCATTATTATTAATGAGACATTGATGGGCACGCATGACTGTATCTAGGGGGCAGTACAACCGATAAAAAAGAAAACCGATGGTTCCTGAATCCTTTAACAGTATTGATGTGGTTTAAAGAACAATGAGACTTCTCACCACCATCCTCAATCGTCAATGCATCAAGAACAGGTCCATCATCCATGAATCACTCACTCATTGCTGCCAGCCTCCTTCCTCTTCATCCATTCTCTTCTTCTTCTTTTCCTTTCGTCCATCGGCTATAGTCTCCTTCAATACCCTATCACTGCCTCAAAAAAAAAAAAAAAAAAAAAAAAGGGAAAGAATACAAAGGAATAACAACAGAAACAAGAAAGTGGCAAGGGCACCAGCATAATTCCACTGCGTCTCTGTTGCTCCTTTCCGTTTGCCAGCCGGTAGACTTGTCCTTACACTCCCCCCACACACTTGCATGCTCATGAAAACAAACAATCAACAAATCAATGGACCATGCCGTTTGTTGCTTACCTCGCCCTATCCCCAACATTACCCGAGTCACACAAGTCTAGAGTCGACAATGCGAAGCACAGGTCACTCCTCTTTCAAAGTAAACAAACAAACAACAACTTAAGACAGGAGAGAGAGGCAGCGGTGGAGCTCACAGACTACTTACATACACCATCAGAAATAGAGTCGAAACTTAAGTCACTATGAAAACAAGGTAAAAACCAGTGTCGATTTAATTCTATGGATCCACGTAGGTTATCCACTTCTTCCTCTTGGTCCTTATCGCCATTCTCCACCTTTATCCTCCCTTCTCGCTTCCCTTATTCATCCTCCACGTCGTCGTCGTTGTCGTCCTTTGTCTTTCGTTGTTTATCCATATTTTCTTTCGCAGCAAAAAATACTCTCGTCCGGATTCTGTACCCTCGTTTTCTTTCTCGCCTCGTTGTCAAAAATAGATTGCCATCCCCCCTCTTTCTCCCCTAGTCGAAAACTTATTTTTTTTTCAAGCACCGGGCAACTCAGCCGAAAGGGATACAATCATTAGAAAAAAAAAATCCTACAACTGCTCTCTAAAATAACGCCTTCTCCTGTTCTTTCCCTTCTACTCAATGGATCTTGTTTCTTGATTTGTGATCTACCAGCATGTCGGTTGAAGATCAAGGATAGGACGACAAGGTTATAGCATCATATCCCCCATCCATCTCATCAGGTCTAAGGTTACAGGCACAAGTCCTGCTCGTTTGATCCTCAGGTACAAGGTCGTTCGATCCACAGAAAATCAAAAAATGAAACAAATTCCGGTGTTAGTACAAGGCACCTTCTCGGACAAAAATAAAATAAAATGGCCCCTGCTCTCAATTCTTCCGCCCAGCCAGCCAGCCAGCCAGTCCGCGGAAATAAGCAGGCTCGGAAAATGACGAAAAAGGGGTATGAGAGACGAAGGGAAGAAAATATACCGCCGCAGGGGGGGAGAGATTCACCCCCGCAAAGTGCTCTGCGCAGAGACAAGGATATAGAAGGGAGGATATAGAAGGGAAGGATATCGAAGGGGGACTGTTTTCTGCCCAAGAAAAAAAAAGGCACTTTTTCATTACCAAAGGATAGATATGATGAGTGAATTGCTAATTGCATACGTATGGAGTACGCGGCGGAGAGTACTCGATAAAACCCTGCCATCTCATTTTTTTGTCTACTTGCTCATTCATTTTGATCGGCTTGCAGAAAGAAGTACAACCAAAACGGCCTGGGCATCGATCAGCAAAAAACAATGGCCCTCCTTATCGTGTAGGCCTGCTTAGGTACATTTTTCGCTCACGACAATGTAAAAAGTGAAAGTGGGGACCAGCTCTCGCGTGAAACATACTAAAAGGTTTACTACAAATGGTACCTTGGACCATTATATTCTCTCTGCACTAACGAAACGAATACACGAAGATAGTTGAATACGATGGCTTGGAGCACGTATACCGGCAGTCGAAAGCTAATTGGTAAATATTGTCCATTTCAATTCTTTTGCGATGGTTCACAAAACAGGGGTTAGATGACTGACTTTTACGAAAACTGGCTACTACTCCCACCCATTTCAGTTGGCAATCGAGTTGCATTGTTTATTATTCGTAGCTCGAGACAAGAAGCGGCGAAGTCTAGAATCGACTGCGTTTGCTGGACTGGTCATCTGCTGCAGGTTGCGTCGTGTCCCATTTGCTCTTGCGTGGCCTTTGCGCACCACCAGGGGCAACAATGCCACTCGAAGAGGTCGAGGCCATCCCTGAATGTGATCGGACTACCTGTTGACCAGACGGTGGTGGAACAATTGCAACACCTGGAGGGACAGTCGATCCAGTTACAAACTGGATATGTGTTCGGCCCATCGCCTGCTGCTGCGCCAATTTTTCAGACGCTTGCTTCTGAGCTTCGGCTATTTTGATAGAAAGCGAAAGATAAGGAGTTGTGTGCCGCATTCCGAATGCAAGAAAAAGAAAGGGGAAAGACGATATGGGGGATGCAGTTGGTGTTAGTGAACGTCCATGATGATGCGGCAGTAAAGAGGAGTGGATAAATATCGTTGCAAACTTAGATCCAGGTCCATTTTTGGTTATGTGTCAACAAAGTAGAAACAGAAAAAAAAAAACGCTCAGGTCCCTCTTTCGACAAGCGCGTGCTGCAGTGCACCAACGTGGGTCGTCTCATGAACAACGTGCCGCAGTGCCTCTCCTTTCACTCCGGCATGCATATGACTGGATGGGAACTCATTCTATGTTGTTTCCCACAGGAGGCGCAAGTCCTCAACTCTAAACTTTTCAACACTCCAAAAGAAAGAAAAAAAAGCGACTCTTGATGACCGCAAAATCACAAGGACAAACAAACAAAGAGGCAAAGCTAGCACGCAACAAAAGAAACCACCTTTGCTGGAGTACTTACCGATTCCAGTGGCGTAGGACTCGGGTCCATAACCTTCAATGTCGAAAAACTCGCTCTTCGGAAAGTTGGTTCCGATCTCGTTCAACCCTGCAGCCTCGACAAGCGTCTGGTAGATGCGCGGGTTCCGAAAGTTCTTGTTCTTCATCAGAGACTCGTTGAAATGAATTCCGCGCGTCTTGACTTTGTGGAACTGCTCGATCTTGGCCTATTCATAAAAGCAACACATGTATGTTAGCCGTGTTCAACTGACTGATGCATGCACTGGAGTGATAAAAAGGGCACGATTCTCCTCGTGCCACTTTTATCAGAGACACGATATAGACGATATCTGGTATCGGTCTTTTCCTTAATGCCACGAGGCGATAGAGAAAAAGGGACAGTTCGGAGTGTGTGTGTGTGCATATAAGATTGTGTTGTAACCAAGGATCAAGATATTTTGGTTGTTGAGAGCATCGACTTGCAACACTAAAGCCGCTGGACATTTACCTGAACGTCTGGATTGACCTCGCTTTCGGGGCTGGGCGGGATCCCAAAATTCTCAACTCCCGGAATGGGCTTTGGTCTAAGGAGCGCCCTCATCAACGCCGACCGACTTCCATGACCACCTGCCCCTTCCAGGTCCCCATCTGCATGTTCTGAGCCTTTCTCACCATCGTTGTCCTCTTCACGTGCCTCATCGGCGATGGGTACTCTGCTCGTCTGGGGCACCCGCGGACTCCTGCCTGTCGTCGGTGTGTTGAAGACGTCCGATGCCGCGCTGTGATCTGCAGGTAATGGTGTCCCTGATCCTGACCGTATGAATGAAGAGCCATGGACGGGTGTTGAACTACTTTCGGGAGTCACCGCTGCTCCTGTGTCAGATGAGGGCTCTATGTGAATGCTGTCAGAAGATGCCGCCAAGCCCTGCTTGAGTAAGTTTGTTGATGCGAGCTTGTTGAGAGACTCTTGTCCGATAGGTTTCGACTGGACAATTGACCGAGCCGAGATTGTGTCCTGCGGGTTAGGTCTCTCTGACGCTAAGTGGGCGCCGTCAGAAACAAAAAAAACACTGCCGATTATTATTCCGTTCTTGGTAAAGAGATGTGCTCCCGCGTTCCATGCATTCCAGCCGTCCAGTCTTCCAGTCGGACAATTGTATGTGCTCCTTCGTTTCTTCTGTTATCCCGCATTCTTATTCGTTTTGGTATGCATGGGAAAGAAAGGCAATACCGTACCTGAATCCTAACAAGTGAGCAAACAAAGTATAAAAAGCTTGGTTATTATCAGAGATCTTGGGCATGGAAGGCTTCCTTGAAATATCACACGTAACGACTGCTCCCGTGTCTCCCGTCACATACAGAGTCCTTGGCATTTGTAGAGCCCTGTTTCCGTTGAGCATCATCGCTAGGACCTAATCGAAAATAAAAATATACAAGGGTTGTCCGGACAAAAGTTGATCAGCTCACTTGGGCGCTAAAAAGGTGGAGTCATGAGGGGAAACAGATTCAGAGGAACGTGTGTGTGTGACGTTGTAGGGGAGTAGACGTGCCTGATTTAGTTGTTGATGGGGATGGGGCGAGGGTCATCTCCTCGTCTGAGCTGTCCGAGTCTGAGTCCCCGTAGGCGACGAGTCCTATGCCCTTGTTCATTCTGGCGTGTCCTAAGCTTCCTGTCTGTGTGCTTGTTGTTGTTGGTCTGGTAGTTTTGTTCGTGTTCAAACAAAAGGCACACTGTGCCCAGTGCCCGTCTCCCTCATTTCACACAGAAAATGCAGGCACCAAGAGTGAAATGAATTGGGCAAAGCCACCCACAGCCTGCGAAGCAAGTAGTTGCGACACTCTCTGGCAGTACATGCTTCAACGGTGAGGACGACACGTTTGTGCTCACATCATCATCATCTCTATTCACCCAACATCACCAACAACGACAACCACTACAACCAAATGAAGCCGACATCAATACTCAGATACATCGCAGTAAGCGTGTGCCTAGCAACAACGCTGGCCATCTCAATCACCACCAACAAGGACGACGTCGAGGGTTTCTTTACCAAAAGCAAGAGCCAAAGCGGACACACGAACAACTGGGCTGTTCTGGTACGAAGCACAGGAATAGTACTTGCATGCAGCTTGATTCAATGGATACCTTTTGAACAATTGGTCTCATACAAATCACACTTTCAATTCATAGGTGTGCACGTCCAGATTCTGGTTCAACTACCGTCATATCGCCAACACTTTATCTATGTACAGGACAGTGAAGCGACTCGGCATCCCAGACTCGAATATCATCATGATGTTGGCCGACGATGTCGCTTGCAACTCCCGTAACATCTTCCCCGCCACAGTTTACAACAACAGAGGCAGACATCTGGATCTGTATGGCGAGAACGTCGAGGTTGACTACAGAGGATACGAGGTTACCGTCGAGAACTTTATCCGCCTGTTAACAGGTACCGCAATCTGCGCAGCTGTTGGAACCATTGGCGCCTCTTTTCGCGTTCTTGTGCACGATAGCATACCAACTTACACATTTTTCGTGTCAAATCATTCCAATGTTTTAGGACGTGTGGCTAAGGAGACGCCACGGTCAAAGCGCCTTATGACAGACGACCAATCCAACATCTTGATCTTCATGACAGGACATGGAGGCGAGGAGTTTTTGAAGTTTCAAGATGCGGAAGAAATTAGCGCCTACGATCTCGGAGACGCCTTCCAGCAGATGTACGAGAAGAAACGCTACAACGAGATTCTGTTTATGATCGACACTTGCCAGGCCAACACCATGTATACCAAGATCCACTCGCCCAACATTCTCGCCACTGGAAGTAGCAAGCTGAACGAAAGTTCCTACTCGCACCACGACGATCCCGACATTGGAGTAGCCGTGATCGACAGATTCACTTACTACATTCTGGAGGTTCTTGAAAAGGTCAACATGCAGTCGAAAGCCACGCTCAAGGATCTGGTATGAAATCACTCAGGCAGGACGCTTTTGTTTGATTCGTCGTTGATCTGTTCAGGACAGTCATTGGACACAGTACTAACTATGCATGCTTTTATGATCGATGGATAGTTTGACACGTACGACTACAACCTCCTTCAATCGACTCCAGGCGTACGCGACGACCTCTTCGAACGACCCCTGGACGAGGTATGTCGATTGAGATCATTCAAATGGATGCGACGAGACCAATTGAGGCCGACCGTATATCTAACTTCATTTTTTTCCTTTCCTAGGTGCTGCTAACGGACTTTTTTGGCAATGTGCAGAACGTGGAGCTAACAGAGTCCGAGGAGGTCGGCAACTCTTTGACAGAGGCGGATCCTGCATTGGTTGACTCGGAGCCAATGTTTATTGAGGATCCTCAAGCGGAGAACACCTCGAGCCCCAAGCAGTCAGCGTCGTGGAGTCAGGAGCAGAGCCACAACTTTGAGATCGGCAACCCTAACCAGTCGCAAACATGGCGCTTTGCTGCATTCGCTGTCCTGTCAGTCACCATGGGGGGCGCTCTCTTTGTTGGCTCGTCTTTGGTTTAGATGAAAGCTGAATAAAAAACTTGTCGATAATACTTGTACGAATGCAAAATGATATACTTTTATTATGAGAAGGTGCAAAATGAGATGGAGTGGTGATGGATGAGGAGGTGGTTCCTTGTTTACTTGCGCGATTTCGTTGCCTTGATGGCCTATTGAGAACACAGAAGATGATATTGGTTAGTGTCAAGACTTTTTCCATGCAAAAGTGCTGCAAGTTGCCGAAACAACACAGGTAGCAGCAGCAGCAGTTAAATTTCTTACCTTGCGGACGTTCACGAGGTCCTCTCCGTTCTTTCCAACAACTCTGTCCAAAATGCTCATGTTGCCGGCCTTTTCTTTTGAAAGATCTGCTGTGACATTGGGCTCGAACTTGCGCTTGATACCCTTGGGCTTCAAATCTCCTTTGATGGCATCGTCGAACTTTCCAGCACTGGCGGTCGAGTTTTTGCTGATCAAGATCTGGTTCTCGATCTCCTTTCTCTTCATTGAACGGGCGTTATCCATGTTGGGGCGCTCGCCCTTATTGACAGTCTTCTGATCCATCTTTGAAGCGACAGCACCCTCCTCCAAGTTACGCTGGCGACGCTTATCGTTCTTATCGATACGCTCCTTCTTGGCATCTCTCCTAGCCTCGTACTGGTCCTCCATGGGGTTGGTGCCTGAGGGAACCTCGATGACCCAGTCCTTTGATCCATCGTCGTTGATACCCTTGTAACCCCAGCGAGGCTTGTATTCTCCAGTGTTGTCGTCAAAGACCATGCGCTCCTTCTTCCTGTTGACAATGCCCTTGGCCTTGGCGAACTTCTCCCAGCGGGTCTCGGGCTTGGGCTTGGGCAGAGGCTTCTCACGGGGGAGAAGGGTTGTAGGGACAGGGAGCATGGCCATCACACCGTTGTCGTCGGATATCGTTGGAAGCTGGAAGATCTCGTTGAAAAGGAGCTGGGCGTTGTCTCTGGAGAGCGACTGAAGGTATTCATCCTTGTTCTTCCTGTTTCGGTCGATAGTGTAAGAGAGTAGGAGAAGTGCCATTGATAAGTAACTGCCATAGCTCCCTTGTTTACAGCGGGATAAAGGCATAGCTGCAAATTTTGAATATTGTGTATTGTTCCTTACCTGAGCTCTGCTTCGTCGATAGGGTTCTGGTCGTAGGCGGTGAGAAGACCGAGATCAAACTCGAGAGGGATGACCTTTCCCTCTACTGACACGGACTTGAACTTTTGCTTGTGGGCCTCGAGCACTCCTGACACATCCATGGCTGGTTATAAAAGTTGATGGGGTGGGGGAAAAGGGGGGAGAAGGGGAGCAGGTAAGGGATGGAGATGGTACTTCTTTCACTCTTGGCTTTGAAGCAGTGAGGAGGTCTGTTTTCTTTTTTTTTTCTTTTTTTTTGAGACTGCCTTTTTGCTATTGATGTTGATCAACTTGCTTTTACTCTTCTGAACCCCCAGGTCTGACGATCATATCACTTCGGTGACGTGACTTGCACGCCCAGTGTGCTTAACTGGCGATATATTTTTTCAGGATAACAGGAAGAGGCAGAGAGTAGGTTTTGATTTCTCCTTCACATCCCATCTTCACTGCATCCTACCATGCCTTCCAACAAGGAGTTGTCTGCTGCCCTGGACATCGAGGGCTCCGTCCCTATCCACAGCGTCCAGCTCGATGCTATGGTAAAAAAAAATACCACACTCACACCACTACCAAAAACACACAGCGACCTTTCCTCGACCTCGGCCACTGCAACTCCTTATTTTCTACTGGTCAAGCGACATAAACAAGAGCCAACCTGTCAACAAAGAACTGGAACACTATTTGACACACATCCTGTGCGCAACCGTCGAATCTCATTCGCCATGAAGAGCTCTTGTGTTCTTGCTGGACCATGAATGAACTTGCCAGTTGGAGCCGCCTTGACAAGTTGATAGTTAGGAAACAGCACAGGACGCTCTTTTAACTTGTGGCGCTGGATGCAAGGCTTCAAGGGGAAGAACATGAAGCAGATCATGAAGCAGGACACGCTTACATTACACGATCTCGACCCTACTCGAGGCAACATCTCTAATCGCCAACTTTTGTTCTCCTGGAAATATTCAGGTCGTCCTCAAGATTGTCAAGCACTGCCGCGAATCGATCCCTGCCACAGTCACCGGCCAGCTGATGGGTTTGGATGTCAACGGTGTTCTCGAGGTCACCCACTCGTTCCCTATGCCCAAGAACAACCAGGACTCTGAGGATGATGGTAAGCTTGTCACACATATATCACTTTGTGGCGCCGCAGCACATCAGTCTCTTCTTGGTTCAGTGGATAGCGAGCTGATCATTTACTTTACTCATACCCTTCAATTAGCATCAAACTACCAGGTCCAGATGATGCGCTGCTTGCGCGAGGTCAACGTCGACGATAACTCTGTCGGCTGGTACCAGTCCACCAACATGGGCAACTTTATGAACCAGTCCTTGATCGAGCACCAGTTCGAGTTCCAGCAGGCCCTCAGCAAGTCTGTCCTCATCATTCACGGTAAGACGACTCTTCAGGAAACAGTGTTTCGACATAGGACAAAGCGGCAATGTGCATTATGGAAGACATTGAAATGTCAATAGTCAAGGGACGAAAGCTACACGTATCTTCACACTAAACCATTCCTTCATTCTGAAATGTAACTTATAGATGTCGCTCGCTCGTCCATGGGCAACATCAACCTTCGCGCCCTTCGCCTCACCCCCGCTTTTATGCAGTTGTACAAGGAGAAGAAGTTCTCCACCGAGGCTCTCACCAAGGCCAAGTTGACCTTCTCCAACATTTTCGAGGAACTCCCTATCACCATCCGCAACACTGCTCTTTTGACTGCTCTCCTCTACGAGTTGGAGACTGCCGATGAGTCCGTTGAGGTCTCGACCTCGCATTTGACCACCTACAAGTCGACTGCTTCGACCCCCGCTAGCAAGTCGGTCTTGGCCCCCAGCTTCGACGTCCTCGACTTGAGCCTCGATCCCTATGTCGCCAAGAACTTGGAGAACCTCATGGATACCATTGATGACCACCACCAGGAGCAGGGCAACTACGCTTACTGGCAGCGCAGCGTCGAGCGTGAGAACAAGAAGAAGGCCGCCTACCTCCTCAACAGAGTACGACATTTGCTTATTTTATTTGTTACTGGAAGAAAAGCCTTACGGGAATGGAAATTTGGGACAATCTGTTGACAGAGCACAAGACTAACGCCTTTGATTATTTCAATTTGTTTTTCCCAAATTTGCAGAAGACCGAGAACGCTCGCCGTGCTCAGTCTGGCCAGGCTCCCTTGGCCAACGAGGATGTGGATGCCATGTTCAAGGTCCCTGTCGAGCCCAGCCGTTTGGACCACCTTTTGATTTCTGGACAGATCGACAACTACTGCAAACAGATCAACGAATTTGCTGGACCAACATTAGGAAAGCTGTTTGCCGTTGGCGAGTTGCAGAAGTAGATTTTTTTTTCTGTTACAAACACATAACAAGCGGTGAGGTGAAATGAGAGTGGAGAGGAAGTAGTAGTTTGAGAACAAACCCCAAAATACAAGTACATTATGTATCGTTTACATGCTTTTTGTCGCACACATACAAGTTGATTGGACGGAGAGAATGGTCGTTTGAAAGCGTGTATTGTTAAAAGAGAACCGGGCGCGAACCAAAAAGGAGTTTGGTGGCGTCGCCTACATTAGTGTCTGTGGACGGGCTCCTTCTCATCCTTGAATCACAGTCTCCTCGATCTCTGTTGCATGTTGGAGGGTATTCTTCATACGATCAATCTACCCCTGGAAATTAGAATGGATTGTTCTAGACGCGGATATCCTTTCTTTGGTTGGCGACCATCCGCAGCCTCGCGTACATTGCAATCTCTGAAATATCACGCCCTTTTCCTCCTGGTCCTGGTCCTTTTGTTGCTACCGCCCTTCCTATCATGACCGTCCTGGCGTTGTCTCCGTTGCGGAATTCGTTAACGGATCGAAATTTGCTCTTGCTCTTGCTCCTGATACCCCACGCTGAAGAGGACAACGATAACGGAGTGGAAGTATCGTTGTGTACAACAATGTAGTAGACATGTGTTGCTAGGAGGTCATGGAGCGTCAAGGTTATCAGGACAAAGAGGGCGCCCTTGAGATCGCACTTGAGATAGAACCGTTCGGTAGTGCTGGAACCGTAGTTGTGGTCGCCATCGGGCTGGTGCTGGTGCTGGTGGTCCTCTAGAGTTGCTACCATGGTGTTTTTGAAGGGACGTAGAAGGTATGGAGGCTGTATTTTATGAGTGTGAGATGAAGGTTGGAGCCAGAGCGAGAGAGTGGAAAGAGGAAAGAGGGACGTGAAAAAAGGAAAGAACAAGAAAAAAGTTTAGTGCGGGCAAGGGCTTCATTTTGCTCACACCACTTTTGTTCCAACCCCCCCCCCCACACACACACACACACACACACACATGGGAAGAATAACGATCTAGTATTTTCGTCTAAGGACCGGTTTCAAGGAAATTTTATTATGGTTATATCATGGTTGTCCTGAAAAATAGGACGGCGAGAGAAATCGAGTTCTACTTGGCAGAAAGATCGACGCCCATCGAGCGAGGGGTGAAGTAGTGGTTCAAAATCTCATCCGTAACGGCAGCCTTGCGCTATTCACACCCGAGAATAATAAAAAAAAGATGTACAGTGTTGATTAGAATAAAGAAAATGATATCGAGAAGACCATACCTGAGTCAGGCAATGAAAAGTAACGGGAAAAAAAACAATTGTTGAAAAACTTACAGTCTGGAATTCGCTGACAAACTTTTGGAGGACCTCAATGCAGCGCTTCTTGAGATCGCCAGTCGACAGAATACCCGCTCTGTACTCCTTCTCGATCCTGCTAATCTCCTCATCATCGTCCAAGAAGAACGACAAGTACTGGAAAGGGATATCCTCCTCGGGCTTGCCGCCGTGCTCCTTGTGCAACTCCATAGTGGCTCCGCCGCCAGAGAAGGCGTGACGGTTGATCTTGTTCTTGATTTGGGCCTGTGTATCAGTCATGAAGATGGCCGAGCTGTCGACCGAGGCACTCATCTTGGTGCCGGGTCCCTGAAGAGCGGGGAAGAACTTAGCGTGGATCAAAGCAGGCTTGGGGTACTTGAGCTTGTGGGCAACATCGCGCGTCAAACGGAAGTAAGGATCCTGGTCAATGGCGCAAGGGATCAAGCAAGGAATGTCAGAACGATCGCCAAAGATGGCAGGGAAGGTGTTCGAGAACGAGGGGGCGGCCTGGATCGACACAAAGTGAGACTTTCCGACGTTATCGCTGTCATTGAATCCAAAAGTCGACTTGGACTGACTGTAGGTGATGCAGCGAGAGATGCGGACGACGTTGTGGTAGAAAGCACCTCTATAAACACAAAGAAGAAAAAACGCAAAACTCGCAGGTTAGTCCATGAGATTTAATTGCATACCCCAGGCAGACAATAATAGAAGCTAATCATGGCAATCAACAAACGTACCCGACGTGCTCGAGGTTGGAAAAGATGAAGGTCTTATCGGGTTTGAAGCCGCAAGCAATGATGTCCTTGGCATTCTGGCGAGAGAAACGAATGCACTCTTCCAACTTGAGGTTGGGCTTGAACAAGAACTTTTCGTCGTCTATTGAAGTTCCCGGTTGAAATAATATGTCAGCTCTCCTGAAACAATATTGTTTTCGCCGTTTGTTGATCGTTCCTCAGAATGTCCTGTCAAACACAAACGACTTCCTGCAATGTCCTTACCGGTCAATTGGATGACCAAGGGGCAGTCAAAGACGTCCTGGAGGTACTGGCAGAACAAGAAGGGAATCATGTGTCCCAAATGCATGCTGTCGGAGGAAGGTCCACGTCCTGTGTAAAGGTAGAAGGGCTTCTTTTGCTCATATCGATCCAAGATCCTGTTCAGTTCTCTATTGTGGATAACAAAAAAATAGGCCAAGACGCAAGATCGTAATAAGATCAGTCATTGACAACAATCGCATCCATAACCTTTGTGTCCCCACGAGAGCAAACAACAAATCGATATCTGACAACACATGAGAACACCGTGAGAGCTTTCCCTCCTACTCTACACCCTCCTACTTCCAGTTTGATTCCGATTCACGTTACCTGTGGGAGAAGAACACGCCACGACGGAGGAGGACATGGGGCTTGCGTCCAGTCAAGGTCTCCATGCGCTGCAAGACAGCCTCGTCAATGGGGCGGGTTCCAAAGGACTCGATCAGACGGTCATAGTCGATACCCATCTGCTTTCCATCAACCACAGCTCCCTGGACGTTCCAAGGGTCAACTGTAAAACGTTCGAACAACGAAAACAATAGTGTGAATACGCCAATTGCTAACAGCTACATCATTTCACACTAGATTCCCTTCCTGTTTAACAATACAGGCTCAGTGCTCGTACCAATTTGTTCGGCCTTCTGTTCGGTGGCGATTGTTGCGTTCTCCATGGGACTAAATAAAAAAAAATAAAGGAGTGACGAAAAAGTGTCAGGTACGATGAGCATTTATGAATCCGAGGGTGAATCTCAATCTTCCTGAGGCAGGGCTGTCCTGGTCCGGATGAATCGAGGTGTTGTTGAGAGAGAGCAAGGCACGTACGCAACGATGTCTTTTACGTCTTTGTCGGCAGACATGATGGGGAAAGGTATGAGAGTACAGTGAGTGTATGAAAGAAAGGAAAAAAAAGTTGAGAAAGTGTAACTGAATAAATAGACAAAAGGGTTAAATCGCACGTGACTTTATTGTCATATAAGAGAAGAATGGGCTTGGATTGAGGATCGAGTGTGCATGCCCAATGAGTCAAAGAAAAATAATATTCTGTGCGGCGCAGACAGACACACAGACCCTCTAGAATGTTTGGGAGACGCGGCTTCCGGTTTTGAGACGACTGAGACGCCATTCGTTCGGCTTCTCGTACCGGTTGAACAGCGGCTCGATCTTCTCCTGGCGCTTGCGGCGCGAGATCTTGTTTGCGTCCGCAACCTTGAAGAACGTTGGCGCAGCTTCCGTCAGCCATTTGGGCTCAATCGCCGTGACCTCTCGCATGTACTCCTTGGTCGTCATGACTAGTTCATGATAAATAACCCTAAAGTTTCATGAACATAAAAAGCTGCGTTAATTACCATGCGCAGAACATTCCAATATGGATCATTATTATTCAAACGAACTGCGCGGAACGACTTTGAAAACGCATCCAACTTACCATTCAGGATTCTTGTTAAAGAGGGAACTACTCGGGTGGATGTAGACAGGCGTACCCTCGACAAGGGTCTTGTAACCTTCCTGAGGATCCTTCTTGGCAGCATGTCGGAAAAGACCTCCACAAAGGGCTCTCCTGACCTTGGTGTAGTTCTTGCCGCACGAGACAACATCCTGATTGTATCGATCCATGTATCCGAGAAGCTGCTTCCTGACATCCTGGGCACGTTTCATACCGCGCGCCTGAATGAAGTTTTCAAAGCACCAAGGGTTCGAAAACTTGGACGCCTTCCATGCGTTGTACACAGTCAAGAGCGTAAGATGGTCACCCTCTGGCTGATGGAACTTGGCCTTCTTGCTGTCGGCGAGGGCCTGCTTCTCCTTGGGGCGATGGAACACATTTTGGACACTGAGCATAGAGACGATGGTGAGAATCTCCTCCGAGCAGTTCAGATCCGTCGACAGAATCAACATCTTGGCGAGTGGGGGCTCCATAGGGAAGACGGCCATCTTGCGGCCAAGACGAGTCAACAGTCCTTCGGAATCCAATGCTGAGAGCGCGAACAGCTGCTCCAAGGCCGTCAAGAGAGTTTGGACGGGCGGTGGGTCCATAAAGTCAAAGTTGATCAGGTCGTTGATTCCCATACCCTTCAGCGTCAGCACGGTCATGGCGAGGTTGGTGCGCTGGATTTCGGGAACGGGGTTGGGCATCATTTCGTTGACATAGGCTGCCTCCGTGTATAGGCGATAGCACTTTCCTGGGCCAGTTCTTCCTGCACGACCAGAGCGCTGGCGGGCTTGAGCTTGCGAGATGGGCGTGACAATCAGAGAATCCATTCCCAGCTTGGCATCATAGGCGTTCTGCTTGACGAATCCGGGGTCGACGACGTAGTAGATTCCATCGATGGTGATACTTGTCTCGGCAACGTTGGTGGCAATGACGACCTTTCGGGCACCTGGTGGCGTAGGCTCGAAAATCTTAGACTGCATCTCCGAGGGCAAAGCACTGTAGACTGGAAGAACGATCAGCTCGGGCACCATGGGTCCCAATGCCTTCATACGCTCATACAGGATCTCGGCTGCCGTGTCAATCTCCTCCTGACCAGTCAAGAACAGCAGGATGTCTCCAGCAGGCTCAGAAAGATGGATCTGCATAACGGTGTAGAGGGAGGCATCCAGATAGTCCGACTCAGGGTCTCTGGTGTACAAGATCTCGACAGGGAAGGCTCGTCCAGGGATGGTGAAAATGGGACAACCATAGAAATAGGTCGAGAACTTTTCGGCGTCCATTGTTGCGGAGGTGATGATGATCTTCAGGTCCTTTCGCTTCTTGCAGACCTGCTTCAGGAGTCCGAACAAAACATCCGTGCTGACTGTGCGCTCGTGAGCCTCGTCCAGAATGATGACCGAGTACTGCGACATGGTCATATCGATAAGACACTCTCTCATCAGCATTCCGTCTGTCATGTACTTGATCTTGGTCTCGGGACTGGTACAGTCCTCAAATCGAATCGTATATCCAACCTCCTGTCCCAGACGACACCCAACTTCCTCGGCAACACGCTTGGCGACAGACATGGCGGCAACACGACGGGGCTGCGTGCATCCAATACGGCCGTTGGCGGTGAATCCCTCCTCTGCCAGATACTGAGCCATCTGCGTCGTCTTTCCTGATCCTGTTTCTCCGACCACAATCAAAATTTGGTTATTCTTCACGGCGCTTACGAGCTGGGTCCGAAGCTTGAAGATGGGCAAAGACTCCCTCTGCTGCTGCATGCTCAGGTTTGTGATCCTTCCATATGTGGTTGCCTTGCCAAAAGTGTTCGCCTTCCACTCGGGGACTTGGCCAGCCTTGCCGCTGGCTGCGCTTCCTCTGAGATCCTGGGCAAAGTTGCGCTCGCCTGGCTCAGGCATGGGATCAAGCCAGGGCTTGTTGATGTCCTTAGGAACAGAGTCGTATTCGGCGTTGACCTCAGACTGACGGAGCTCCTTTCTCTCCTTTGCCAACGCTGCTCCCGAAAGAGCAGCGCGGTTCATGGTACCATCCGGTGCTTTGACGACCTTGATAGGGCTGAGATCCAGCGCGTGGCGTGCTTGTCCCTTCAAGAACAAGGGCTCGTCATCACAAAGCTCGATATCCAGCTCCTCCTCGGCATCCATGTTGTCAATCGTCCCAAAGTCCTCATCCAGGTCGTCTTGGCCCATTGGAATGTGAACTCCTGACGCCCTCAACTGCTTCAGCTCGAATCGCTCGGGTGATGACAAGCGCTTCAGCTTGGATGACCTTGGCTCGACATCGTCGACAATGGGGACTGCAGATGATGAAGGTCGATCGGGGTTGCGTGCTGCATCCTGAGCCATCTCCTCCTTTGTCCTGATGCGAAGATTGGGCGAGAGATCCTTTCCTGTCTTTTGGTCGACATCCCTCATGGAGAGGGACACTCTGGTGGAGGTTACAGACATGACCTTGACTTTGACGCTTTCGTTCCTCTTGACCACATCCGAGACCTCGTTCACTCGACCGGCCGCCAACATGGCGATATGAACCATTCCCTCGACTTTGCCCTTCACACCATCCAGCGCAACAAAAGCGCCAAATGGTTTTGTGTTGGTGACCTTGCCAGTGTAAATCTTGTAGAGAACGGGCGCATCATCCAGCGACGACCTCGATGACTCGCTCCGCCCCCTGTAGTCTCCTCTGCGAGGGCTACGACTCCGGCTGTGCCTATTGCCATCTCTTGATCGTGAGCGAGCTCTCTTGCGTCTTGGCGAACGACTCCTGCTCCTGCTCCTGCTCTTGTTCCTTGTCTCTTGTTTGGTGCTCTCGATCATGTTTTCGAATTCAGACATAAAGTCATCGCCTCCTGCTGCCTTCTTTTCCTTTGGTTTTTCATCGTCTGCCAACTATTATACAAAAAGAAACATAACGTCAGCACTACTGTTAAGAAGAAAAGAACATTAAGAAATAGAAACGGAGGTTGGGCTTGTACTTGCCCATCCAGGTCTGTCAGGAATGGCCAAGCCAGGGAACTTGTGTGACTTTTCGTCTGCGATGGCGGCTTTGTCAGCGACAGTTGGCTCCTCAGCTTTTTTGTATTTGGGGTGCATGGTCCTGATAAGACGGTCGAGATTTCCAATGAAGGAAGGCGAGAAATCGCCAGCATCCTGCAGAGTGTCCTTGAAGGCGGTGTAGTCTGCGGATTTCTCGTGAACATGGATAATAAACTCGGCTATAGATCATACAAAAGGAGCATAAGTGAGTTGAATGAACTGTAGTTGTGTTGTGGCATTCAATATCACACAGGTGAGGAGATCAGAATTGCTTTTCACTATTGTAGTACTTACCGATTGACTTGTCGTCCATGCCAAGGTGGTTGAGAACCTCGTTGCGGATCTTGTTCACGAGCTCCAAGACCTCAAACTGCTCCAGATCCATGGCTGATGTCTTTTTGTGTTTTTGTTGTTTTGTTGACGAGTTGAAAAGTGTGAGGGGGATGAAGGAGAAGAGGAGGGATAAATGAAGGTGAGTGATGAGGGGCGGTGCAGAGGCGAGAGTGCGTGAGTGATGTGGGTTTGGACCAGAAGGAATGCAATAGATCTTTTTTCACCAAAGGTGGCGGAGTGCTGTCTTTAAGGGGTTACATGTCATGTGATATGGATCCACATTCGCCTCCTTATCAGGCATCGTTTTCCTTGACGACCAGTGCAGGCAGTGGTGTGCTCTCTCTCTTTTTTCTTTTTTTTTTCCCTTGCACCTCTTCTCTTTTATCCTTTGTCCATCCCACCCTCCCTTCTCTCTCTCTCTCTCTCTCTCTCTTTTTCTTCTCACATTCCCTACCTCCTTCTGCTGTGCTCACGCTCTCTCATTCATTCATTTCACAACTCTTTACCTATCAACCTTCACTCAGAGAACTTATCCATGTTCTGCATCTTCAAAGTCACTTTCCTGTCGGAGTTCAGGCGTTTCTCCGTCTCAAACGTCCACCTCGACAACTTAAAGCAAGATATTGCCAAACTCTCCTTCGAGGCCATTCACGCCAAGGTGCGCCTCTATTTCCTCTATTTATCTCTATCGCCAATCCCTTGAAGATCAAGATAACACTAGTGCTTTCTATCTCTTCACGCTTCCAGCTTCGCATTGGGGGTTGCATATGGCGATGAAGCTCGCCTGACTGGTTCTTGGTGGTGGTGGTCCACCTTGTCTCGTTTTGTTTTTTTTTCTTGTTTTTTTTCTTGTTCTTTTTCTTGTTTTTTTTTCTCTAACATCCCCTTCCTCCAACATGCTTGATTTGCTATTCATCGTTTGCTCCGCCGAGTAGATCTGCGATATGTTCAAGCAGACAAACATGACCATCTCTTACGAGGATTCGAAGGGTCTCCGCAAGACCATCAGAAACAACGCCGACGTCTTCGAGGCCATCCTCAACTTCCACAAGCTGGCTGACTCCGACGCCACGAGCATGGTTGTCCGTCTGGATGCTGAGCTGACAAAAGCAGGTAATGTAACACACATAACTCAACTCAACTCAAAATGCCAAGACACCCTTAGCATTCTTCTGACAGTTACGACAACAACAATTCATTCATACTTCTTTAGCTGACAAGAAGGACATCACAAAGGCTTTGAACGATATCAGCCTCAATGCATCCAACGGTATGTCACTCGGTACATCATGCAGCGCAATCATTCTCGCTCTTTACACCTCATCCCTAACGTATTTTCTATTTTCAATAGTCCACGGCACCGTCCATACCAACGTCTACTGCGATATCTGCCTGAACACTGTCCGCGGCATCCGCTGGAAGTGCCAGGACTGCGATAACTTCGATCTGTGCCAGGGCTGCCACGGCCTTGCTGGTCTTCGCCACCCACACCACACTTTCAAGCCCATCGAGAAGCAGGAGGAGGACGCTGACAACTCTTCCTCCCGTCCTACCAACAACCGCAGCCGCGCAAACATCCTCCACCTCGCCTCCTGCGACGTCTGCTTGAACCCCATTGTCGGTGTCCGTCACAAGTGCTTCCAGTGCCCTGACTACGACCTTTGCCAGAGCTGCTTGCCCCTGGCTCACGCGCACCACAAGGGACACACCTTCATCCCCATTTCGTACCCTGGACAAGTCGATGTCAAGATCGACCAGACCCCCCAGTATGGTGTCGTATGTGACGGATGCAACAGCGACATTTACGGCGTTCGCTACAAGGTAAAATGTGTTGTTCACTCTTATTGCGTCCCTTTTTATGTACCCTCTTGGGCGTACAATCGTAGAGCAGAGCGTGTGGGAGTGTGCGATCTTGCTCATATATGGAAACGCGTGCTCCTGGACTAACTTTACACCATCCGATCCGCTGTTTATTTTTTTCCCATGGACACAAAGTGCGGAAACTGCGCCGATTACGACCTTTGTGGAAACTGCGAGGCCCTTCCTCAACCCATCCACGACCCCACTCATATCTTTTTGAAGATTCGCAAGCCCATTGCTCCCCGCCTGGCTTCTGTAACCCCTGTCCTGCCCAACATGTATCTCAAGGGATGGGGTAAGGCCATGAACACTCAAACTGCTCCCGCTGAGAAGAAATGCGCCTCGTCCGTGGACCAAGTGTGTCCCGCCATCTCGGTCTGCAAGCCTTCCCCCATTGTTGTCTCTCCTACCGCCACTCCTGCTTCAGGGACTTTGCCACTGTAAGTGTTATCAGATATCACTACAGCGTATTTTAAAGACATGGAAAAGGAATCTTTGTGTTCTGACATTCTTCTTTGCTTTACATAAATAGACTTCCCAAGGAGACATTGAACGGCATCTTTGTCAAGGATATCACCCTTAAGGATGGCTCGGCAATGCAGTCGAACGCAACCTTTATGAAAGTCTGGGAGATGTCCAACTCTGGCCCTGAGGTCTGGCCCGAAGGAACTGTTTTGCAGTTTGTGGGAGGCGACAGAATGTTTACAGAGGAGGAGGAGGACGTGAAGAACCCCGAAATTAAGGTCTCCCAGGCTGGTGTTGGAGAGTACGTCTGCATCTCTGCAACCCTCAAAGCCCCGTCCATCCCTGGTCGCTATATCTCGTAAGTCTCTTTGTAATTCTTTTTGAGCGGGATATCGGATCCCATTGATATATCGCCAGGATGACTAGCTTACAAATTCATTGCTGTGTTTAGGTACTGGCGCCTGGTCTCTCCTTCCGGCGAGCGCTTTGGTCACCGTGTCTGGTGCGAGTAAGTACCACGTTATTTGGCGCGCTCAGCTAGGTCATGTTTTCAGTTATTGTAAGGTGCCATTGAGAACGAAACGACTTTATTCATTGTTTTCACTTGCTCTCCACGCGTCTTTAGTATTTTGGTGCAAGACGGATCTGCTCCTGCTGCGAAGTCGGAAAAGACCGTGACCCCTGTCGTTGTCCCCGAGCCCGTCAAGAAGATCGAAGTCAACAAAGAGGTGGAAATGAAGGAGGTCGAGAAGCCCAAGGCCATGGTTGTGGAGGAGGAGCAAGACGACGATGACTTTGTCGTTGTTGACAACGAGGAGGAGGACTTGTAAGAACGGGGAGGAGAGATACGGAATTCGAGCTCCCTATTACAGCAATCAGCACCGGACAACAGAACGAAGCAGCAAGAAAAGATAACGATTGTTTTGCTGTGGGCTCAACAGGTGAATATGTAAATAGCAGTGTGCATGAAAATGAAAGTAAGAAAACAAAAAGAGTTTTAGCCATTTGAATGAAAGGACGTTGATAAGATCTCCAAGAGCTGGGGGTACCAGGCCGTGCCCTGATTAGTGAAGATGACAACAAGTTAGACTACCTTTCACGTAGATCGGAAGTAGGAAGAAGGTGAAGAAGGATGAGCGCATCAAGTTCACTCTAGACCTCTTTCGACATTTGTCCAGTAACTAGCAGCACAATGGCGTTGACGGTAGTGTTGTAGGGTGTATCCAATGTGGTGTGTGCATTTGTGTCTTTCAGCGGAGAGGCAAATGTTCGAAAGATAGTGAATGGGAAGGGAAAAATGGGACTGTCTGTCACCATGATCCTCCGTCTTCTTTCGTTCACCCTTTTCTTTCCTCTCTTCCTTTTCTTTTCCCACCTTCTTCTTTCCCCACAATACTCAACCCCCCCCCCCCCCTTTACCTCCTCGCCTCCTTTTCTTTCTCCTCCTCCACAACCTTCCTTCTCTCTTTCATTCCTGTTCATTAAAAGCATCCACTCACTCACGCTCGCTTGCATTACATTCCAATTACACACCATTACTCAATATGACGACAGAGAATAGTAAAGTCACTGCTTCCAAGCAAACTGCTGCCGCTACTGAGGACGGCACAGGTGTCATTGCGCTCGATCCATGGCTGTCTCCTTACAAGACTGCCTTGCAGGAAAGGTATTCAATACCAACTCTGTCCTCACTCTTACGCTGCTTTGATGCCGTTGATACATACCTCCAAGATCGCGCCTTTCTTTTTTGATTGAGAAATGGTCCCATCGATAGTGTTGTTGACCCAAGCCATTTTTTTTTCTTCCCATGACGTGCTGTTTAGATACGCCGGATTTCAAAAGTGGAAAAAGACGATCAACGAGGCAGGAGGGTACGACAAGTTCACTCGCGGATACGAGAGCTTCGGATTCCATGTCTCTGACAAGGGTATCGCCTACCGGGAGTGGGCCCCGAACGCCACCGGCGCCTATCTCTTTGGCGAGTTTAGTAAGAACACACTCCACCCACTCTCTTTTCTACCCAATCGAAATGTGTGTGTTTGTCTTGGATGGGTGAAGAGAGGGATCATTTCTCTAACCATGTCTTCCGAATGATATGGTAATGCTCAACGAAATAGATAACTGGGACAAGTTCAGCCATCCCATGCAGAGGGACAACTTCGGAGTCTACTCGATCTTCTTGCCCAACAAACCTGACGGATCTCCTCCTATCGAGCACAACACCAAAATCAAGGCAAGCCATCATCCCTCACCATTTGCCTGTTCTACTTTTTGCTGGTGCCGTATCTTCTTCATACACCTGTGCCAGTTTCAAATGCGTGGGAGAGTAACTCTAACTGGATATTTGCTATCGCACCCTATCCTCCTCCCCCAACAGATTACCATGATTACACCCGATGGCACTCGGATCGATCGTTTGCCTGTATGGATTCATCGTGTCACCCAAGATCTGGATGTCTCGCCCATATATGATGCTGTCTTCTGGAACCCAGCCAAAGAGTACCAATGGAAGAACAAGGCTCCTCCCAAGCCTAAAAGCCTCAAGGTCTACGAAGCTCATGGCAAGTTGCATTCTCCATAAGTTGACTGGTATGGCTAGATCGTGTGTTTATCTCTCCTCAGGAATTTAACATTTTGTGTCCGCCCTTTTCTTTTCTGTTTGAATCTATTTCGGACTCTCAGTTGGTATTGCGACAGCTGAGCCCCGCGTTGGTCAGTTCACAGAGTTCACGGCCAATGTGTTGCCCCGTATCAAGAAGCTGGGTTACAACACTATCCAGTTGATGGCTATCATGGAGCACGCCTACTACGCCTCCTTTGGTTACCAGATCACAAGTTTCTTTGCTGCCAGCAGCAGATATGGTAAGTCCACAATCTTTTCCGCTTCAAACCTTAATTGGCACCCCACCTGAGATAGAGAGTGGCAAAGCCAACCAACATGCGTCGGTATAAGAAAAAAAAAGTTTCTGGTGCTGGTGTGGATAGTTTATCAAGGGCTTGAGGAGCAAACACATCTAATCATTTGTTGTTGTTGTGTTTCTGTATCAGGCACACCCGAGGAGTTAAAGGAGCTCATCGATACCGCCCACGGTCTTGGTATCACAGTTCTCTTGGATGTTGTCCACTCACACGCCTGCAAGAACGTTCTCGATGGTCTTAACCAGTTTGACGGAAGCGATCACCAATACTTCCACGAGGGCGCCAAGGGTCGCCATGAGCTGTGGGACTCTCGCCTGTTCAACTACGGCAGCTACGAGGTGATGCGGTTCCTGTTGAGCAACCTTCGATTCTACATGGAGGAGTACGGATTTGATGGTTTCCGATTCGACGGAGTGACGAGCATGATGTACACTCACCATGGTATCGGATTTGGCTTCTCGGGCAACTACCACGAGTACTTTGGAGAAGGTGTCGATTCTGAGGCCGTCGCATACCTGATGGTTGCCAACGACATGCTTCACGATCTGTACCCTGACTGCATAACCATCGCTGAAGGTAACCTTTTGAAGTATAAGCATGTCACAAGATAACGCCACCAAAAATGGTTCGCCCATGTTGACAAGATTGATTCCTCCTGTTATTTGTTCTTTTTAGATGTCTCTGGAATGCCTACTCTGTGCCGTCCTGTTTCGGAGGGTGGTATCGGATTCGACTATCGCCTTTCGATGGCCATCCCGGACATGTGGATCAAACTTCTCAAGGAGAAGACGGATAGCGAATGGGACATTGGCCACATTGTCTTCACCCTCACCAACCGCAGACACATGGTAAGCCCACTGTCGATCTTCTTATCAACGGCAAATATGCGTCCTCTAGGATGATGACCCACATACATACTAATTCCAATTACTTTGCTATTTTATTAGGAACCTTCGATTGCGTACTGTGAGTCGCACGACCAGGCTTTGGTTGGTGACAAGACGATTGCTTTCTGGTTGATGGACAAGGAGATGTACACTCATATGAGTGTCTTGACCGAGCTCACGCCCATCATTGATCGTGGACTGGCCTTGCATAAAATGATCCGGTAATATAACGGCTCTGTCTTTCTCGATCTTGTCTTTTGTAAACGTCAACCGTCGGTTCCACTGAATACCCAAGATCGTCCATATCTAATCATCCTTTTCCATTCTGGATCTCATAGACTTGTGACACACACACTGGGAGGCGAGGGATACTTGACATTCATCGGAAACGAGTTTGGTCACCCCGAATGGCTGGACTTCCCCCGCGCAGGAAACAACTCATCCTTCCACTACGCACGCCGTCAATGGAATGTGGTCGACGACGAGCTGCTCCGGTACAAATTCTTGAATGATTTCGACGGCGCCATGAACCATGCCGAATCCAAGGTTGGTTGGTTGGCTGCACCCCAGGCATTCGTCTCGTTGAAGCACGAGGGTGACAAGGTCTTGGCCTTTGATCGTGCGGGCGCAGTATTCATTTTCAACTTTAACGGCACACAATCGTTCACGGATTACCGCATTGCTGTCCCCACCCCGGGCCAGTACAAGATCTTGCTCAACTCGGATGAGGAGCACTTTGGAGGACATGGTCGTGTTAGCGCTGAAAGCAGGTACTTCTCGACACCCGAACCTTGGGGTGGTCATCAACAGTATATTCAGGTCTATATCCCTTCCCGCACCGCCTTGATCCTCGTCAAAGCCGAATAGACAGTCTTGAATTTTTTGTAGTTTTCTCTTTTCGGCATATGCATCATAAAAACAACCCTCGCAGGAGCATTCAAAAGGAGACAACGAGGATCGTGTTTTGTTTTTGTTTAGACAAAATGACAACAAAAAGAAGAAATATTTGTATTTGAACATGGGCTGGAGTGTGTGTGTGTGTGAGAGAGAGAGACGGGAGAAAGAGAAATGGGCCTTCTTTGTTCCAATGGACGACGCACAACAAGAACAAAAAAAGACTATCAAAAGGTATGGAAATTGACAAGTGTTGCGTTGATCACTGCACACAAGAAAAAACAAGGATAAGGGGAGGTAGAGATATTACAGAGAGCGATAAAAATAAGCTGTGAGGAGGAGGAGGAGGAGGAGGGGTTTGATATTAGTTGATGTGGGTGATGATAGAGAAAGGAGGAAACGCACACAGAAAAGGTAAAAGTAAAGTAAGGTAAGGTAAAGACAAAAAAAAAAAACAGTAGAATTGGAGGAAAGAGGAAGTGGGGGGGACGCGGTGTGGTGTGGCGGGAAGAGTTTCTCTTGGTGATTTCGTCCGCATAGTTCGCAAGAGCGAAGAAGGGTCCTGAAGCGGTGGCAGGAGGACGACCATCTTGAGGCAACTGGCTGGGAGCATCTGCTGAACCCATCCGTATTTCAAGCGCGGTCCGATTGCCCTCCTGCGGCGCGCAGCTGGGGCGGGCTCCTACAATAGAGTGAACTCCATGTTCCAGCTGCCGCTTGTGACCCCTGCTCCTGGCCCTAACGCAAATTGACGGTAACCCTTGACGGACAAAGAAAAATAAAACAATACTGACAACTCGACACATACGCACTCCTGCGCCCTCTCGAAACGACTAACGACGATCCAACATGTGTTTTGATATCCTCTACAGAATTCCGCTGTCCTTCAATGCGTTCTGTAGAATTGTTTCCTTGACAGCAGCAAAGACAAGTCTAAAGGTGATAGGGGCGAAAAAGGACCATGAAACAATTGATTAGGATCCGTGCTGTCAAGTAGAACCCCTCCGTTTTCTTGCTTCGTCTAGGATGGCAGGACGGGGGTGTATTCGGTCAATCTTTTCACATCGTAGAAACTTACTGGATCTGATCGGCGGGATAGCAAGTTGACGGAGCGTGGCAGCGATACAAAGAGTATATAAAAGGCGGGGTAGGGAACAAGAAGCAGAGAAGTTAGTCAAGGAGTCAATGCACATTTCATCCCTTGCCACGACGTTTCAAAATTACAGCCGTCCATATGAATTAGTTCCCTACATTCAATGTATCGGTCGCTTGTGTCATGCTAAAAACGAGGAGCGCGTGAAAAAGAAACGTTTGGTTTTCGTCAACTTTTTTGTTCTTGAGCCATGAAAGAAAATGTACAAGGGGTTGAGTTGAAACGAAATGAGGTACTTACTGAGGGTATATGTGGAGACGTGCTCGGTTTGTTTGAGTAAATCGCCAGAGAATATATTTTGCGGCTTTGCTAATGTCCGGACCGCCTGGAGACGTGAAGAGAAGGAAAAGTGAAACTCGGCGATTAATACACAAAACAAATGACATTACTAGCATTAGAACACACAAACAACATATACACCACCTAAAGAAAGCCCTAGTGCTGTTAGTTAACTTGCCTGTGTAATCTGAAAAGAACTTTTCCAGTGGTACTTTGGGTAGCTTGGCGGCAAAGAGATCGATCTTGTTCATGAAAAGGATGATGGATGTCCGGAGGAACCACCGACTGTTGATGACAGACTCGAAAAGGACTAGACTCTCTGCCATACGGTTCTAAGAGTATAATCAAATTCACAGCCATATTATTAGAACAGATTATCGACTTTTTTTTTTTGTTTCCGCCACCGGATTGGAGTTTGATCCTTTGATATTTTTGCCCATTCATCAACATGGGCTGTGCCAAGTCTTCTTACCTGTCCAGACTCCTCCAGCAACACTTGATCGTACTCGCTGAGCGCCACGCAAAAGATGATGGATGTGACAGCCTCGAAGCAATGAATCCACTTTTTTCGCTCGGATCGCTGACCACCAACGTCAAACATACTATTCATCACAGAAATAAAAAAAAGATAAGAGTCAAATCATAATGAGCCGATACAGACGCGGACGCGTAAGAAAATAGGCCGATGACGCGTTTATAGCCTGATCGAAAAAAAACAAGTGCACAGTAGTTGATCGGAAATGGTATGACTGGGTGAGAGGACTTACTGTATACTGAGCTGACCCATGTTGAATCTTGTTTCTGAAATGCCTGTTGTTTTCGAACGTGCACGCAGGACGTCCTGGACGCTTGGTGTGTAGTCCTCTGCGCCAAGTCGCCGTACTTGGCTAAAGAAGCTGTTGATGTCATAGTACGCGGATATGTGCTTGTTAGCTTCTCCATTGAACTCCAGCCAGAAGTATGGGAAATGGACAGTCACTTATTTTTTTTATCTCTTCCTTTTGTCCCTAGAGCTGCATGAAAAATATACACAGGACTTACTAGGGAGCAGAGTCCATGATATAAAACTCGCTTGAGCGTTCCATACAGGTGGCGGTAATGGGGTCGTGGTAGAGAGAGTCGATCGCGTTGACAATGTCTGCGCTGAGGGTAAAGTAAGGGTCGGCCTCGACGCGATAGTCCAGAATGCGATCCGCGTTCGCCTTGTTCTCTGGCAGGGTGGGTTCGAGTCGCAATTTTTCCATAGCCAGCACAAGTGACTGTGCAGAATCAACAAGGTTCTTGTACACCGTCAGTCGGTAGGTCGCAAGTTCCTCTGTGCTGTAGCCTCCTTGGTGAATGACCTTCATCTGCTTCACAATCGTCGACTTGCCTGACTCTCCACTTCCTAGAAAATTGAAAAAGAAAATAAAACGCCCATTGGAAAAACGAGGACGATGTTATTGGTCAGATCGATTCGACACTCGGGTAAATTCACATGGTCTCCATCCGAACAGAAAAAAAAAAGCGGGAATTAACAAAGAATTGGCGCATAGGCATGTGAGGTGAGTTATAGAAGTCTCTTTCTCTTACCTAGAAGAAGGATTTTGCATTCTTTCTTGAGACGACGGTTGTCTTCTTCGAGGCCCTTGTCAATGTTTTGACTGATATTCCTCTCGTCCCGTTCCTCGACAGAGAGACACAAGCCCATGACGCAGATATATGCTCAGAAATTGGTAGAAACCGGCTGTGCGGGAGAGTGGGTGGTGAGCGTGGACAAACGGGGGTAGGACAATGCTCGTTCTAAAAGTAGAGCGAGGTTTCTTTTAGTGAATAGAGCCTTTTGGGCGAGTGGGATAGGTAGGAGGTAGAAGTAACAGAAAGAGACCGACAGGGGGAGGGGGAGGGGTGAGTCGATATGCGCGCCTGTCAAATGTACGGATTGAAATTGGGGTGTCGAAAAATAGAGACGGTGTATGAGAGGAGAGGAGGCGAGGGGGAGTGTTCGAGCGTATGGGTGCGCGTGGTTGGGTTTTTTGAGTTGGGTGGGCTAGTTATGGAGAAATTGGTAGTCGATAGGTTGTGTAAGTACAGAGTTGGCATGCAAGAGAGGAGTGAGTGGAGAGGACGACGAAGGAAGGAAGGAAGGAAGGAAGGAGGAGGAGGAAGGAGGAGGAGGAAGGGAAGGAAAAGGAAGGAGAGAAGGAGAGAAGGAGAGAAGGAGAGAAAGAGAGTAAGGGTTAATGAATGTTACGGAATGAGAATATGGGATTCGACTGAGCAATTGAGAAGGTATATAGAAAAGTGGAAGAAGGGAGGGGAATGTTGATGTTTGTTGTTGTTGTTTATGCGTCTGTGAGATTATGCGAGGTAGGTGAGTGGGATGGCAAAGAATACCACTGTGGAACGTTTTGGAGGAGAAGGGGGAGAGGGAAAGGTAGGGTAGGGAAGGGAAGGAAGGGAAGGTCGTACCACTGGTTGATATGGTTCTGTATATGCGTGAGTGTGGAGAGGAGAGAGACAGAGACAAAGAGGCTGTGGTCAAGTCAAAAGAGTGGAGAGGAGGGTGGTTGTGGGTGGTGTGTGCAAGGGTGGTGTGTACAAGGGTGGTGGCAGGGTGAAGAAAGAGATGTAAGGGAGAAGGAAGGAAGCGATGGCAGAAAGTGAGTGATGGGTGATGAATTGGTAAAAGAGAAGAAGAAGAAGAAGGGAAGGGAAGGGAAGGACTGACAAAGAAAGACAAGGTCGTGCTGCAAGAGTGAGTGCGAGTGAAGGTGAATATAAAAAATAATAGTTTTTCTGAGCAAAGAAGGGGCAAAGGGAGAGTGAGTTAATAGTAGAGAGAAGTGAGAGGATGTATATGAGAGCGTGAAGTGAAAAGGGAAAGAGAGAAAGGGAGAAGAGAGAGAGAGAAAGGAGGTGAAGGAAAAAGACGACCAAGTAAAAAAGGGAGCACTTGAAGTAGAAAACAATAATTTGCTTCTCTCTCTCACTCACTCACTCACTCACTCACAATGCACTAATACTTCAATGGTCAATTAGAGATATACGCTTGCAATTATTGAACTACTGAGGTATTGAGGGGGTGAGTATCATAGACCCAAGGCGCCACATTACACAAACTCGACACATATGGCTTATATATCTTGTCGCCTGTCAAAGAGGGAATCATCATCGATTTCTTTCCTCTTCACCTTCTTCGCCACTCCTCTGCCAACTCCCCCCCTTTGCGTTCTATCCTTCGCCACAATCTGACAACATGATCGAAAAGGGAGACGACAAAGGCATAGACACAAGGCGAAGAAAAGATAAGCACCCTTTCGTGTTTGACGCAAGATTTTTTTCCCTCTTGTCTTTGAATTAGCTAGCCAGGGGAGGGGATAACCTTCGTTTCGTTGCACGTTCACTTTTTGCCTTGCACTATCATAGACACTCATCTTTTCTCTCAACCATCCATGCAAAAATATCACAAGTGCACATGTTACAACACTGCATTCGCAAAGAGACAAATCCTGTTGAAAAAACACGTTTTTCCAATTCAGACATGCATGGGAGTTATTTTGGAGGGACGAAGGGACGGACAAAGGGCGGATGAAGGAAGAACAATCAACAAAGACACAGACGAACCTACCAATTTACACATACACGGGAGAAAACCAATTGCTTCGGGAAGGGACGAACTCAAATTGGTATGCAACCCAAATGGCAAAAGGAAATATTCCCTTGTATCCAAATAACATCGACAGTACCATTCGATCCCTCGGAATGGAGGTGTACACAGGACGTTCTGTTTTCGACCAACGATAAGAGAATCATAACGACTTTCCAGCATGCACCCATTCTTGAACGCCGATCTGGCTTTTTTTTTTGAGCATATTTTACGCAAAAAAAAAAAAAAAAAAAAAAGAGGCTTGCGTCAGGATCCTTTTCGCCATCACAGCGATATGCAACCAAATGCCAGGCATTTTCGCATTGGTGGCAATGCGACTTGACAACTAAGCGAGAATGGCGCAAAGGATGATGAAGGATATGGGAATGGACGGGATGGAAGGTGGAGAAGGATGACGAGGAAATGGAAGAGAGAGAGATGTAGCATGTAAAATAGTTTGTTTGGTATTTTTACCATGCGTCTTTTCCTTGCCTTATGCATTGGATGGAGGGAAAAATAAGTGACAAAACAAGGGGTGAGGGAGGAGGAGAGGGAAGTGGGATGATGCAAAGAGGGAAATAAAAAAGGCATGGAAAGGAAACAAACCGCCAGCCGTTGCTATCTGTTGAGGGCCTGTTTATTTGTGCTCTGGGAAGAAGCTGCCCCTCTTCCCTCTTCCTCCCTTTCCTTTATGCATGCAGCTATGCCACGATTTCTCTATTTTTTCTTTTCCTCATATACATTGCAGTCAATTCAATTGCCCGCGAAGAAAAAGTGTGACTTTTTGTGCTAATTTTTTTTTGGTGCGCCACCAACATTGGACAGGGTCATAAGTCGTTCGACATAAATAGGTCAATTGACCGTCAGTCTTTTTTTTTTTTCTTCCCTTTCTTCCTTTCATTCCTTCACATTCAATGCTCGCAGACCCTCTTGTCACCATGGCATCACCACCTCCAGCAAGCTCGGACTCGACAGTTCCTTCAACCTCAACAGCTAGTAGCAGCAGTAACACTACAGCCAAGACCGATTCTCATTCAACAACGACAACGAATGCACCCTCAATACCGTACGAAGAGTCAGTCGGTCGACATGTTTCAAGGAAAGAGCTCCCTGCTGACGTCCAAGCCAGGATCGAACGGAACCGACAAGCCGCTCTCGAACGACGAGCAAAATACCAAAAGCGACTCGATTCTGAACGAGCCATCGCGCAACAGTTCGGAGAAGTCCTTCCTTCATCGTCTTCGGCCTCAGCTAGTGGAGAGAGCGGTGCAGGATATTTGACGTCGGCGATCATCGAAAAGAATGCGGCAGAGATCCATAAAGCCATGGAGGAGTTCGAGCCTTTACCCAAGAACGAGTGGACAAAGTTTTACGACTATGATCTTTCCAAGATGAAGGATACCAAGGCGGGATTTATTCAGGTTCTAGATGATGATAAGAAGCGTGATGCAGAGGATGAGAACTCCAGGAAGCGTAAATGGGAACCAACCCTCGCACAACCCGATCCATGTACGTATCTTTTTTTGTTCTCTATTGTCTTATGCTTTGCATATGCATACTCCTGTATACTTCTCATGGTGTACTAATCAAGAGGCTTATTATTAACATGACGACATAACAGCAATCTTCTTGGGAGCAGATGACAATTACGAATGCCAGGACTGCACATCAATCGACGTCGATTTCCAACTCCTGCGCTACTTCCACGTCCCAGTCTGCATCGGCTGCCGAGACGCCCAACCCGAAAAATACTCCCTCCTCACAAAGACAGAATGTCGAGCCGACTACCTCCTCACAGATCCGGAACTCCGCGACACTGACCTGTTCTCGTTCTGGGAGCGCCCCAACCCCAAGAAATCAACATGGAACAACATGATGCTTTACCTGCGCTGTCAGGTCGAAGAGTTTGCATTCAAGAAGTGGGGCGGTCCTGAGGGGTTGGACAAGGAGTTTGAAAAGCGGGAGCGAGAAAAGGAGGCGAGGAAGGAGATCAAGTTTAAGAAGGAGTTGAGGGATCTGAGAAACAAGACGAGAACGTCAGTCTGGCAGGACAAGAGGATGCAGCAACGGCCCAAGATTCATAAGCACAACTTTGGTACCGCCCTTGTCGATCCGGAATCGGGTGCCTCGGTCCAAACTTGTGTCGAGTGCGGTATCCAGGTCGAATGTGAGGAGTTCTGATCCACATAGCTTTTGCAGCCTATTTACTCCGCAATTAAAAGCTGGTATGGCATAAAAGCACTAATTGACCAAAGCAATGTTATGATAACGTGCAGGTTGTGTTTTAATGAATGTAAATGATGCAAAAAAGGTTATATCTATGCGATTCTCTTCTCGAGGTCAGCCCATGACGCCTTGTCGAGGATATAGTCGGCATATTTCTCTTTTGCTTCCAGAACCTGTGGACGGATTGAGTCGAGTGTTGCTGATGGGACAGGGGTCGAGGCATTGTCAAAGAAAGTCTTCAAGGCAACCAAGGTCTTTTCAACAAGATCCTCGTCGTCCATGTGCTTTTTCAAGAGCGCGCCAAATGTCTGGATGAGCTCCAAGTCGACCAACGCTGAGCTGCTGGAGGGGTCCTGAATGAGAAGCGTGTTCATCAAGAAAACAACTTTGCGGACCAATGTGAGGTCTATTATGAGTGCCGGGGAAGCAGAGGGGAAGAAAGGTGCCGCGTGGTTAGCCAACTGATTGCTCATAAGCTCCATGTTCATGCTGGTTGAAAGATATCCTCGAACTGCTGTCCTGATTGACTTACGGGAGTCGGTCTTCAAGATGTCGACCAAGGTCTTGTATCCTCCGACAGCCTTGAATTCCTCCAATGCTGGCTCAAAATGCTTGATGGCTCCTGACAATGCATAGATGGCCTTGGCGCGAACATATGGCTCAGGATCGGCCAACAAGCCAATGACAGGCTGGATACCACCCTCCTTCAAGAACTATTTGGAATGTAAACGAACATTTTTTGGATTAGTAAACAGTAACCAAGGTCCTATGGGCACAGCAATTGAAAATAATCTGATCCAATGATCTTGGGTTCACCATGATCTGTAAGGAAGAGGGTAGTAAACGTACAGCAGCCTGTGCCTTGGGGTTGTTCTGGGTTGCGGTTCCGCAGACCCATGCAGCCTGCTCTCTGTATTTGGGGTTGGTGCTCTTCAATTCCTCCAAGATTGGTGGCCACATCTTCATGTTCTCAACGTCTATTTTTGACAAGGCAATTGCGAGAGGATGAGATTAGTCATTGGAAAGACGTGAAAAGGATATCGACAAGAGCGTATGATACAAAAAAGGACGTACTGCAAGCGTTGTCGATCTGCTGGATCAACATCTCGAAATCCTCCCAGGCCAAATCCTTCTCGTCGTCGGTTGAGTGAGGGTTTTTGATGACCTGAAGAGCCTCGAGCATCATCTGCGATTCGCTCTTTCCGAGAATGGCCTCGATAAGACCGGGATCCTATCAGATATGCAAAGTAAAAAAAATAGTAATGGCAAGTGTTAAGATATGCGTCTTCAATGATCCTTGTCGGCAGTCGGTTCTTTAAACGCTGGGTGGTATGTGGTATTAGAGGCGTACCATCTTCTCCATGGGTTTGATGGTGGAGCTTCTGGGGGAGGCATCCTCCTTCTCGGTGGCCTGGTTAATGATTGACCACTTGAGCAATTCGTTAAGGGACTTTTTTTCTGCCATTGTTGATGTCGACGTGAGGAATGTGTTGAATGTGGAGAGGTGAAGAGCGGAGAGTGTGTGAAGTGGTATATATCCAAGCAAATTGTGAATGGAAACGAGTAGAAAGGCCCAGTAGGAAAAAGAACGTTCAAGAAGCAAAACACACAAAAAAAAAAGAAAAAAAAAAAAAGAGCAAGTCACCGATCTATGATCTGGGTCACGTGCCAAACGCGAACAGTACGCGCTTTCAAGGGGATGGTTGCAAGGGGTGCGGTAAGAAGGGGCACAAGGAAAGAGCATGCAATGCTGGCTACAGTCATGTCCTGCACTGCACTGTATATTACAGTCGTGAGGTGAAGGGAACTCAGTCGATCCTGAGTTGCTCAAGTGCCTGGACTCGATAACAATGGGCATTCAACAAACCCACTAATGTGGCAACCATGACCAAACAGATTCAGTGCGCAATTGGCTAGCCCTTGTAGTTGTTCTTTCAATAGCGAAAGGACGATAGTGTAAAAAGAAGGTGCCCGATCCAAGAATCAACCACGCAGAATGCAAACACAACGAAAAATAAACAGACATTATAAAAGAAGACACGCGTTCCAACCAGAACTGAAAGATTCACGACAGTCGGACGGTGCAGAGTGACATGGACACGAGCGTTAGCGTGCATGCATCTAAAACTTGAACGTCTATTCAGACTCCTCCTTTCCTTCTCAACTCGCTCCCCTCCACTTTCTCTCTTTTTCTGTTACGTTTTTTTTTGTCTGTCTGCCTGCTTTCCGTTGTCATTGCCACCCTTTCTTTCTTTCTACTTCCCCTCTACCTCTATGCATCTCTGAATGCATCATACCTTTTTTTCCGATATTCCTAGTTTCTGCGACGATTTTCCTTCTAGCCATTAACATCCCTCTCCTTTTATCCTTTTTTCCACCCCTCTCCGTATTCTTTCAACATTACAAACCATTCCTCCACACCTCCACACCCAAGCCTACACCGTCCTTCTTTTCTACGCATACACCCCCAACGCACAGCACCACCCCATCGACAAGCAAAAAACCACAGCAGCAAACAGCCTCTCCCATTCTTACAAACCAACACCCATACCCTCTTCCAACACAATGGCTGGTCAGGTAACCGTCGTATCGGATGTCGCATCTCCGCTACGACTACGAAAGGTCTCCAGCTCCTTCATCGCCCGTACATCCCTCGTCTTCGAGAAGGCCCCAAACCTCTCCTCTCAAGACTCTGACCTGTTCTCTCACGGCGACAGCCCCATCCTGAGCAACTATCGAACAGCGCCCAGCAGTCGTCGTGACAGCTTCACCTTCAGCAACGCGGCCCTCAACAACTACAATAACAATACCATCACCTCCAACAACAACAACAACAACAACAACGCCAATACCAGTTTCAACAACACAAACTCAATTCGAAACAGCTTCTCGATGGCGGACCTGTCTAACCTTGCGAACAAGAGTCGTCCCTTTGAGGGGGGGAATGTGCGCAAGCTGGTCACTTCGTTCTCTAATCCGGCGATTCACCTCAACATCAGCCAAAATGGGCACCAGTTGGGATTGAAGCCTGTTCGTTCGCCGAGTGTTCTTATTGAACCCCCCTCTGATGAATTGACGGCGTCCCATCTACATCTGGACGTTCTCAAATCGGCAATTGCTGTAGTAGACCCACCAGCACTACCAGTGCCACCACCACAACAACAGGAGGAGGTGGTGGTGGAAGAAGAGGATGGAGTGGTGGAAGAAGAGGATGAAGTGGTGGAAGAAGGGGATGAAGTAGTGGAAGATGAGGATGAAGTGGTGGAAGAGGATGTTGCAGAGGAAATCGAAGGCGTCGAGATGACTGTTGAAGTCCCCAAGGTGATGGTGGAGGTCCCCAGGATTGAAATTGGGTCTATATCGCCCCTCGCCCATCTCCCGATCGGCCCTATTGCGCGCATGAACTGTCGAGAGCAGACCGTCACAGATGAGGACGGCAGCTTCTGCCAGTCCAACCAGCTCCTTGCGGTTCCGTTCGGGGAGCGAGTCCGGTCGCACATCAAGGACTCCGGTGACGGCACACCCTGTCTGGAGTTGAACCCCTTCTCGCCCTACTCACCTGGGATCCTCAATCTCGAGTCCATTGTCGCCTTCAGCCACCAGACCGAGAACCACAAATCTGTCGATCTGAATGACTTTATTGAGACGGTCGATTTTGGAGGGGAGGGAGGGACATTCGATTATATCGGACAAGCGCTTGGATCCTCTCAGATGCCAGTTGAAGAGACCTTGGTTATGGAGCAGATCCTCTCCAACGCTGTCGAGGAGATCGACGAGAAGGAAGAGCCGATAGCAGTGGAGGAGAAAGAAGCGCTGATGCAGTCCGATACTCACGAGGGGCATGTCTTGGTGGTTCACTTGGAGGAGACCTTGGAAACAGTTGTGCCAGTTGAACCAACAGTCGAGAGTTACGCTGCTGAAGAGACAATCATCGATGACGCGCCCGAGGTCCAGCACCAACCGGCGCAAGAAATAATCTCAGAATCCCCTCAAGCATATGAAGCAGCACCTGTCGACAGTGCCTCCCCTGCCGCTCTCCCCAATGCCGTCTCCGAAGCACCTCCTGTCTCCACCTCCACTTCAACTGATACCTTTGAGTGCAAGAACGTCTCCCCAGCTTCTCAGAGCCGTCAGTCGTCCAGTCAGTTGAACCAGTGCCATGGTGGATCGATGGTGATGCACGACCTCCCTCACGAGCTCCTCCGTGAATCCCAGCTCTTGGAGAAGCGGCAGCAGCAGCATGGCAGCTATTCAAAGCTGAACGGGTCCTGTTTGTTACACTTGACGACATCCAGATGCTCGAACCATAGCGGACCTTCATCGATGCTTGCCTCATCTTCGACCTCCGGATCAACTGCTTCTTCATCAACTCGTCTCCAGACCCCACAGACCTGCAATGGATCGTTTGAGCGAAACACCGTCATGTCCGAGGATGACATCTCGATGCCTTCAGCCTCCGTTCAGTCGAGCGACCATGGCCACGGCCGGTCCTCTATCCAGTCCTCTTCTGCAGATAACGACGTAGCCGCAGGAGGGGGAGCAACCTCATCCTCTGCAGCGCCCCCCTCGGCGACATCGGGCAGCAAGAAGCCCGCCAAAATCGTGACCCGCCCCACCAAAGGTCTATCGATGGCGCTTGGTCGGACGTTTTCGATGATGCTCGACATCACCTCTGCAGCAACGACGGTTGGGTTTGAGGATGAGTCGCTTGAACATGTTGTCTCATCTAAAGTCTCTCGCACGGGCAAGCTATTTGCGCAAAAGATCAAGACGATTGCCAACTTTGAGTATAATACCTCCAGAAAGCTGGGTAAAGGCAACTTTGGGGTTGTCTACCAAGGCAAATCAACCCACGGCGATGAGGAGGTGGCGATCAAGAAAATTACGAGGAAACTCCCAGGAGAGATCGAGAAGCTGGGCTTGGTTCAGCGCGAGATGAAAGTCTGTCGTCTCTTCCGTAACAAGGTACAGCCACTTTTAAATTTCTATCCCCTTGTTTTCCTTTTACTCTTATCTTAGTCACTAACTTTCCTAATTCTTCATTGACAAATAGACGGGTATCGTGCCGCTGTTGGATATTATAACGACGAACAAGCACCACTACCTGGTCTTTGAAAAGGCGGAGGGTGACCTGGCAGAGATGATCAAGGCCCGGTGCAAGGACGCGACGGGCATCGATAGGATTAACCGGGACCCATACCAACAACCCATGTCTCCCTCCTGCACTCTCGGCGCAGTCTTCAACATCCACGAGATCCGGTCCATCATGCGCACCGTCGTCCTGGGTACCCAGTCACTCCACTACGAAGGGTTCAGTCACAAGGACATCAAGCCCGCCAACATTCTCTTCCGTGAAGGCCAGGGCCTCCTCTGTGATTTCGGTCTCTGTAGTCAGCGCGAAGAACTGCCTGACAACCAGTTCTTTGGTACACAGGATTATGCCAGTCCCGAGGCCCGACGCGTCGGTGGGCCCAAGAAGTGCGACTATATCCAGGGGGATGTCTACAGTCTGGGCGCAGTCCTGTATGAACTCGCGACGGGGTCGGTGCTGTCAAAGGTGATCAGTCAGGGAATCAATTGGCAGAAGCTGGCGCTGTTTGGAGGGAGATCGTTCAGCGAGTTGATTCAGGGGATGGTGGATGATCTAGAGAAACGATGGACGATCGATCGGGTGGTGAGCAGTCGGTTCTGGGATGAGCCTCACTCGGACTCTGCCTCGGCTATGACCGCCGTCTCGGAGTCGTTGCCTTTCTCTCCATTCTCGGCGACAACTGCTGCTAAGTTGATGCGACAGGTGGTTGTAGGTGGTGGCGGTGGAATTGATGTGGTGGCGGTTGGAGCGATAGGCGCAGTGGATTCTTCTACACCTTGACCAACTGTTGCATGGAATCCCTATCGCGCAAGGAGAGAGGACGGACGATCCGGATTTCTGTTTTGATGAACACACGCACCTTCTTGTTTTTGTTGCTGCTACTCTTTGTTTCTTTTTCTGCAAAAGCACTATGAGGTTTACAAAGAAATGTAACAGGTATGATAGTAAAATAGAAAACACAACCTAATTCCCCCGTCATGATTACACACAGAGCAGGGGGGCCAACGTTTTTTTTTAGTGGTGTTTATGCTTTTTTGAGGGCTTGGCTACAGATGACCACTTTTGCTTGCTCTCCTCTTTTTTTTGTGCCTGGAGGGTATAAATACCCATGATTTTGAGCGCGCAATTGCAATCGTACATAAAAAGATGACTATATTAGAAGGCACCCGGGACATGAGCATCCAGGCAGGATATGGGTATGGATGGGATTGCAAAAGAAGAGCTGAAAAATATGCTCACGAAGAACCAAAAGACGTAATCTTGTCAATCAGGGACCACTGTCCATGGTTTTCATTCTGTTGCTCTGCTCCCCTGGTCGAACTCAAAATGCAAAAGGTCGAATCATGACATCACTTGAAAATCACACATTTCGTAGAGGGGATAGTAGGAAAAGATGACCTGCAGACCGAGCACAACAAGTCAAAACAATCAACGAGCAAGGAGGGGGACCAAGCAACAAGGAAGCGAGGCACGCTGATGAAAATGTACGTGTACGGTGTGTGTGTGTCGAGTGGTCAATGATCGACACGCTAACCATTCGCGCTGCATTGGCCATTGTCAACAGAGAGAGAGGTGAACAGCAAAGGGTCAACGCCCTTTCTCTTTCATTTTTACTCCGCGCTCATTTTCTTTGTTGGTCGTTTCTTGTCATCATTTTCTTTTCCTCTTTTCCTGCATATTTTTTTCTTTCTTCTTCTCGTCGCTCTTTTCTTCCTTTCCCCCACACGCCACTCACACCTCTTCTTCTTACTTACTTACTTACTTACTTACTTACTTACCCCCTCACACCCCTCCTTCCTCACCCAGTCTTCTCCTGCGCCAGGATCTACATCCCCTCACCATGGCTCAATTCGCAAAACTCTCCATCTTTGGAACCGTCTTTGAGGTCACCACTCGGTATGTCTGTCTGTCATCCTGATTCTTCTGCCTCCCACACGCATAACAAACAGCCATGCGTACATACATACAAAAGTGTGCCACCATTCTAACTTTGTCCGTTTTGCTCACTTGCGGAATTCAAATACAACAGCTATGTCGATCTCCAGCCCGTCGGAATGGGCGCCTTCGGTCTCGTCTGGTAAACATACTCTCCTTCTCCTTGCTACCGTTATTGTGCTTTTGACTGTCATTGTGGCAGCACTTGTTGTTGCTTTTACCATTTGACTGATGTTCTTTTCACACTGACCAAAAACAACGAACAAATAGCTCGGCCAAGGATGAGCTCACTGCTCAGCCCGTCGCCATCAAGAAGATCATGAAGCCCTTCAGCACCCCTGTCCTGTCGAAGCGCACCTACAGAGAGTTGAAGTTGTTGAAGCACCTCAAGCACGAGAACGTATGTCACAATGCCGCTATATCAGACTGATCCCGCAATCTCGACTTTATTTTTATAACGACAGGGTTCATTCTGGAAGAGACAAGGAGGATATAAGCTAACAGCATTGTGATCATGTTCCTTGTGCACTACTCTCTTCCTGTCATTAGATCATCAGCTTGAGCGATATCTTTATCTCGCCACTGGAGGACATGTAAGTAGACAGGAAAGACAAGCAAGCAACCAAGACTGAACAAGAGTTAGAGTGGGCGTTGAGTCTTGGTCGACAAATGAACCGGATTCCAATTGACGCGGCGATCTGGACTCGACACGAGTGCACCCATGCTCCGTCACTGACGCTATTGTTTTGTTGTCCTTTGCTTTTTGGGTTTGCCCACGCTCATCACTCCCTGTTGTCTTCCTTTCTTTTCTTCCATGCGAACTCTTTTAGTTACTTTGTGACAGAGTTGCTCGGAACGGATTTGCATCGTCTGCTGACCTCGCGACCCCTTGACAAGCAATTCATCCAGTACTTTTTGTACCAGATCTTGGTACGTTTTTTTACTAACGCTTTTCTGTCTTTTACTTTTTCCTTGTGAGAAAATGCCTTATGTTTGTCAAAGTGGGTGTTCGCGCTTTGTTATTTCCATCTGCCTCCCTAATGACGTATCGGCTCGTGGAAGGAGCCCGCGGACAATTATTGAGCTCATCGATCTCTTTTTTTCCTCCTCAACTTGAACTATCATCACACGTTCCTTCTCCCTCAGAATAACCACTGTCAACAACAAATGCCTAAGAAATGCACAGGACGACGCGCCCAAGTGTGAATTGACTGACCCACAACTAACCATGACCTCTGCTTCACTCTGAACCCCATGTCTATAGCGTGGTCTCAAATACCTTCACTCGGCTGGAGTCGTCCATCGTGATTTGGTACGTCTCTTTGACTGCGACTGCGCTCAATTTTCAAACAAACAAAAACTTTTTTGAACTCGTCGCCCCCCCTCCTTTCCTGGTCACTGTGGAAATGAAAGAGACCTTATCTGTGTCATTGAAAACCCTGGCTGACTTGAAAATAACTTTTTCCGATCTTTAGAAACCAAGCAACATTCTGGTCAATGAGAACTGCGATCTCAAGGTACGAACGGAAACTGGCACCAAAACTACGACCGAACACCTTTTGCTTCCCTTCCCAAAACAACGACTAATCCTCAAATGACTTTGACCTTGACCTTTAGATTTGCGATTTCGGTTTGGCTCGTATTCAGGATCCCCAGATGACGGGATATGTCTCGACTCGCTACTACCGTGCACCAGAGATCATGTTGACTTGGCAGAAATACGACGTCGCCGGTAAGGATACCTCTGTCATGTATGACACTCAAGAAGACACAATCATGGCGCCATTGTCATCTGAACCAACCGACTGACATCAATTCTTCTACCCATACCCTCATAGTCGATATCTGGAGTGTCGGGTGCATTTTCGCCGAGATGTTGGAGGGCAAGCCCTTGTTTCCAGGAAAGGATCGTAAGTCAACTGGATATTACAGACTGCACTGAATAGAGGCCTTGACACCAATTGTTGACAGAGACGATACTGACAGTGCGCATCTGAATTCTTCGACGCCAAACGTACTTAGACGTCAACCAGTTCTCGATCATCACTGAATTGCTCGGAACACCCCCAGATGATGTTATCAAGACCATTGGAAGCGAAAATGTATGTTGCAACGCTATTACTCTATTGGCTGTCAATTGAAGAAGGGAATGGCTTTGCTCACCTTCGTTTACCACATTCATTCTGTACCGTATGTAGACCCTCCGCTTCGTCCAGTCGCTTCCAAAGAGAGAGAAGATCCCATTGGCGACAAAGTTCCCCAACTCGGACCCTGTTGGTAGGTTACGATGGGTTGACGACCTTTTCTGTTTATCTTAAGCAGACGGCATACTCCGTTGCATCTCGCTCCGCGATAATGTTACAAGTAACTAACGTGCACTCTTAAACTTAACGATTTGTTCATTTAGCTTTGGATTTGCTCGAAAAGATGTTGGTGTTTGACCCCAAGAAGCGTATCAATGCCGGCGATGCGTTGTTCCACAAGTACTTGGAGCCTTACCACGATCCCGATGATGAGCCCATTGCTGCCGAGGTCTTTGACTGGTCGTTCAACGATGCGGACTTGCCCGTCGATACCTGGAAGGTCATGATGTACAGCGAAATTCTGGATTTCCACCATGTGGATGAGGCACAGGGCTTTATAGGCGATGTCCCACAGCAGTAAGCGCCTTTTGCCTAAACAATTAAAACTCTCCGTTTGGCGTCGAGGCTGTTTGTCCGCCGCACATTCTTTGACAAAAGGAGAGAAGGAGGCAAAATCGACGCCACCCGTCCCATACTGCATGGAGATGTTCTTTCTCTCTCTCTCCTCCTTCGTCTTCAACCTTCTCACGTTATCTCTATTCTCATTTCTTCCCGTTTTCACTCACTCTTCGATATTATTTTGTACATGTTATTCGCTTAGTTAAAAAAGAAATAAAAACATAAAACATAGTGTGTTGTTTGCAGGATCTGAAGAACAGGGGTAAGGAAAAGAATAAAAGAAACGCCAGCGCCATCGCATTTCGACAAACCAAATTGGTGGCAAATTGCTACGATATGGTGAAACAAAACAAGCAAGGCGAATGTTGGATAGCTAAGGAATGCGAAGTTTTTTAATGCTCAGTGGTACGCACGACGACGGTTTTCGAGCCCTAAGGTCTGCCTGGTCCTCGTCTCTTGGGGCACTACCATCACTGGCAGAACAGGACGCAGGGCCAAAATTGAAGCTGCATTAACAACTTTAGTCGCGGGTTGCCTTTACGTTGGAAGACGATGATGCCGAGGCGAGGGACGGATCGGTGACTCGGAGTCGGACTCGACGGACAGATTGGGCTCTGGCTCTAGCACGGGTTGTAACGGTAGGTGTGATGATCGACGAAATTGAGGCGGATCGGTTCTTGAAGGATAGGGAGCCTTTGGGTCGACCTGGGCCTCGCTTCGCCATGACAGTATCAGTATCAGGAGGATGAGATGAAGGAGGACGGGGTCGACTCCTGGATGACAGAGAGCCCTTCTTGGGTCGACCAGGACCTCGCTTCGCTGTATCAATGACGTCAGGAGGATGAGGAGATGGAAGCTGTTTCTTAGTGATACCTCTGGGCCGGCCAGGACCTCTCTTCACTGCGGCAACATTTGGTGGCGGCGATGGAAGTGTAGCGGCGATAGGCGACAGAAGAGAAGGAGGAAGAGCAATAACGAAGGATCCTCGGACTTGCAGATCGACATGTAGATCGCTCTCGTCTTTGTCCTCGCTGATGCTGTTGTTGTTGGTGGCGTCGCAATGCTGGCGGTAGCGATCAACAGAAGACGACGAAGAACGGGCAAGGTGGCGCGTGGGGATGTTTTCATTGCTGAAGGTGTCGTCATCGTCTCCTTGTTGCCAAGTCGGAGTAGATCTGTCGTCATTGCTGCCCAGGTTGTCGTCGTTGTAGTCGTTGTAGCTGTCACCAAAGAGGAGCGCGATACGGTTGAGGACTCGGATCTGGCGACAATGCAACGAGTTCTCCTCTTCGTCTTCATAGTGGAGTCCAGTCTCGAACCTGTCTGGCTCTTCAGAGAGCTGTTGTCGGTAGCTGTGGTGATCCATAATCATATTTTCGTTCTTTGTGGGGCGTTCGTATATATGCTAGTTGGTATTATTGTGCAGACTTGAGAGTGTGGTCGAAGAATGATGAAAGCAAACATGGGTGGGGAAGGTATGTTTTTCGATCGCTCTTTTTGTACAGGACAAAGACGAAGGAGACTTGACAAGCTTTGTCTGATCAACAAAGAGAAGCCAGTTTCATGACCAACACAACAAGAAACAGAACAAGCTTGAGGCGAATGCACTATTATCGGAGTCGTTCTAATGGTTCCTCGACTTTTTATATCAAAAAGATATCAAATAGCAATACTGCAAGCTAAACAAATATGCGCGAATCCTCCTCCTCCTTCTCCGATGTGTGTGGTGTTTGTGTGTGTGTGTGTCCTGACTGAGAGTTTGTTGATGCGAGAACAGCTTCCTCACAGAAGAAACTCCTTGTCGTGATGGAAAAAGGGTGATGGCTTTAGATCATCTTTCTGGCCTCAAAGAAGCCACGGAGATGACGCATCTGCCAGGCGCAGGTGATGGCCAACACCACCAACTGAACAATAGTCCATGTTACAGTGTGTCCGTTGGTCGCCTCGCTCTTGTCACGGAACTCTCTCTCGTGGTCCTATTGATATTCATTGGGATAGACTTGGTCAGCGAAAAAGTGTTCCACCAAGCAGGAATATAACAAGCTCGACATCCATAATACTATTTCTATGAGGTGCTTACACGAAGGTATGACTGCTCGCGTCTGATATCGTTGACCTTGTGGTTCAAATCACGGACACGCTGGGCCAAGTCTAATCAACAAAGTAAGTTCGCGTAACGAGACCAACAATTGTTAGCATTACTCTCTTCAGTCATGCTGCAGGATAAAGAAATAGAACGCATACGCTATGCCTTCGTCCTTGCTGTGATTAAATGAAAGGTCCCTTACCACTCAAGGTACCCTCGGAAGCCTCGGTAGCATCATCCATAATGTCGCGAATCGCCAAGTCCAAGTTCAGTCTCTGTTCTCGATTGACGCCATAGGTAAAGGGTTATGGTTAGCAAGAGGATACGTGATAGAAACACAGATCAGCGAGGTAAAGAGAAAAAACGCGTAAAATAGCACACATCTGATCCAACGAAACGAAAAACAGCAAACGTACGATCTTGGTGGAACTGAACCATCCGGCGGTCGAGGTGAAGATGCAGATCGCGTGCTGACCAGACTCGGCAGAGGTGAACTTGAACTGGCCCTTGGGGCTCAACTTTTGGCTGTAGATCCTGTTACCCGATGGCAATTCCTATCAATGGTTAAGAAAGGGAGAGGGTGGTCCTCTAAGGTTAGAGAACAGGCCTGTAGGAGAAACAGAACAAACGATGCCTAAATATACACAAAAAGAAGAAATAGATGAAAGATGAAAGATGAAAGGGCACTCACATCGACGATGACCTCGATTCCGACCTCCTTGTTGTGAATAAACTTATTGTGCTCCTCGCTCCATTCCTCGGCGGTATAGTCACCTAATCAAAACAAGGAAGCAAACGTGGAAGGGTCTTGTCAACAACCATTCATCTTGTAGTTATGAATGCGAGCCTTCTGGGCACATCATCTTGCCAACGCGCCTCTTCCTAGGCAGATCCTGTGTATGTATTGATAGCGTCTAGCTGTCTTCCTTGTTTCGTCTCCATCACGTTCTTATTGTGATCGCCGTACTGCTATTGCTGGCTATTGTCACTTCTTCGCCTCACAAGTCGAGTGGTCGGTTTACCTATGACCATGGTCTCCTTGGGGAGCTCCTCGGTGAAGCACTTTTGCTCGGAACCCTCGAGGTAGAAGTAGAGTCCAAACACGGAGGGGAGGATGCTGAGGAGCACCAGCAAGCAGATGCTCCAGCGAGTGACGTTGATGGCCATGGCTGGGTTGTGTGATGGTGTGAGTTGAAGCGATTGGGTGAGTTGATGAGTTGTGAGAGAGGGATGTGAAATAGGAGCGTGTGGGCTGAAGGGGGCCTGAAACGAAAGCCGTCCGTCCAACAGGATCAACCACGTCACACACACACACACAAAATCTTTAAATGTTTAGGCGCAAGAGCAAACCATCGACCTCACTGGGTTACCATACTGGCAGGCAGACAGACAGGACTTAACTGCTACCTTCAACTACTCCTTCTTATGCCTGTCATATGCTGCCTAGTGTGCTGCGACATGGTATACCAAGGTTCAATTGACTGTCGATCCTCTGGGAGGCACGCTTTTATTCTTTTATTGGTGACAAGGTGCCAGGATCTCAGAATCACAATGACCGTGGGTAGATCGATAAAAATGAGATGAAACGTTCACCTCGCTCATGTCTGCCTTCTTGACAGACAATAACATAACATAACAATAGGATACCACTCTTCAGAACGAAGGACCTGATCCTAGGTATGCCGGTTGGTGGCGCCTGTTCTCGATGGCCGTAGGATATGCGACCATTCGCCTTGTCGGTGACATCATTCGATCGCGAATTTATTCGCGCGTTGAGTTAGGGGTTGACAACATATGAATTTCGCCGCTGACTCCTCTTCTTTCACCTCGTCTTGTCGGCTCACATCCCACTTTATTTTTTGCTTTCACACCCTTTCTTTCCTACTTCCCTCTTGTCTTTCCGCACTCACGACCCCCTTCCGCCTCGCAACCTCCCCATTCACTCCTCCTCCTCCTTTTCCCCTATCCTCACCAACTAAACCACCAACCAGCCAACGACTCAGAGAAAAATGGTGTCGCACACTGTATCAAGGTGGACACAACCCACCGCAGTGCTCTCAACAATCCTTGCGCTCTACCTGGGCTATAAGGCACTTCGGCTCCTCGACAACCAACGCAGGCATAGGGCCATCGAACCTTCCCCCACAAGCCCTGTTCTCGTCAGCCACTTTCAATTTGTCAAAGTCAATGGCAAGCAACTGCGAATCGTCCACATCCCTCATGCCCTTGGTTCAAAAGTACCTCTACTGGTCTTTATTCATGGCGTCGGCGGACAGGTAAAGAACAAGAAGAAGCAACAGATAGCTTGACAATGCTAGTAGACTCAACTCTCTTTATTTTTTGCTCAGTGTTCGCCATATAACTTCAAAAGTATTATTTTATGTGTCAACCAAGACGCTTTTTCGTATCGTAACACATATTCCTCCCTCCATCATGCTCCGGTATAGCTAGAGCAATTCGAGAAGCAGATTGAGTATTTCAGCCTTAGTACACACATCCTGGCCATTGACCTGTGCGGGTATGGTGCCAGCGACGTGCCAGAAAGGTAAGCACCCCGCTTGCATCGATGCTTTGCCTCCTAATGCCCTATCGAATGAAAGCGTGTACAAGAAAATGAGACCCTCTGTTTACCAGCCATGCTTTTTTTCTCACACTCCTTCCATTTCTCCTTTTTCTTCGTTCTAGTTTTGACAATTACACAACTAGCGCCTATGTGGAAGATGTGGTGACTTTACTCCAGCGCTACAAGAGCGAGGACACGGTCGTGATCTGCCATTCATACGGTTGCACCATAGGGACACATCTCTACTCTCGTCTGGCGACTTCGGAAACCCTGAACAACTCGATCAAGGCCATGGTAATGATTGGACCCAAGGCTGTGATTACCGAGCATGAGATAAAGGGGCGGGCTCAGTTGGCAAAGACGCCGGATTGGGTCGTGGATTTCGCACGTAAGCTGGATCGAATGGGCGGGATCCACTCTAAATCCGTCAACCGTCTCCTTCATGCGAGCGCAGGTGACGATCTGAGGCGGAGACAGCTTCGATGGAACAAGGCATCGAGGACGTTTGTTTTGAGGCGATTGATGGCAGGTGTACAATGGCCATCTCCAGTCGACTTTCAAAGGATCCAGTGTCCACTTTTGCTCATGTCTGGAGAAGATGTAAGCAATGCAGACAGTACATGGAATACAGAATTCGAGTGTCAATTCAAGGGGACGAAAACTAACACGAATGGATATTATTGGCGTTATAGGATCGAGTGTGCCCGGCGGTCAATGCGGAACAGATATATGCATGGTGCAGAGCGACCAACGACAGGATACAGTCACCGCTCATCATCCCCAAAGCAGGACACCAAACCATGTTGGAGAAATGGGAGCACGTTACGCCTATTATCAGCTCGTTTTTGATCAAGGACTGCGGCATGACTACCATGGATCCCGCCTGGCAGATCACCAAAAAGTGTCAACAGGAGAACAAATGGAGTCTCAAGAACACGGAAAAGGTATCATAATCGCTTTCCTTTGCACCGCCGCCTCAATCCATGTTGGCTATTGTCAAACGACTGACTTGAGCTCTAATTGTTTGTTTCTAATAGTGGATGAACACACCCATCATGTCGTCACCTCTCGGCAGGGGGCCAGGAAAATTCAGGGCGATGAAGGTGCTTCGACAAACTGACCCCGACCACTCTCCTTCGGCATTTTTGGCAAAACATCCGGAAGTAGGCTTTATTATTGACATGTCAAAGGATGAGCCCCCATATCGAACCACAGACTTTGAGGCTACGTCGATCACATATACCAAGCTCGCCACAGTCAGCAAGATCCCACCTCCCAAGGAGGATGTTGAACGGTTCATCGCTCACTGCAATGCCTGCTGGAAAGAAAAGCCAGGTGTCGACATTGCCGTCCATTGTCATTACGGGTAAGGATCAAGGATTATCGTGCAAGTGCGTTGTTCTTGAGAGTGAGTGTGCACTTGAACTGACGCGAACCACTCATATCACTCGTCAATTTCGAATTCAATAGGTTCAACCGGACTGGATTTATGCTGTGTTCGTACCTGATCCAGGAACAAGGCTACTCTGTCGCTGAAGCACTGCACCACTTTGAACTAGCACGACCACCCCGCGGCATCAGGTTCGTGAATATCATGTTCTCAGTTGTTCTCTTTCGTGTTCAATTTCACTCTTCTAGATGCGTCATGCTAACTTTTTGTTCGTTCCCTCTTCCTTTGATGCGCGAAATAGACACGATCATTTCAAAGGAGAACTCTACCTTCGCTATGAACCTCCCAAGCAGCTCAAGGCGTGAAAGTTCTCTAATAAAGGCATTAATACTATATAGTAGTAGGTCGTCCATGTATATTGTAGATAGTGCTGACGGATTGCAGAGTAGAGATTTTGAGATGCAAGAGAACATGACTGATGAAACAACTTATCACGCACAGGCCATGATCAACGAGTGATAACTGATGGTGCCTGAATTCAAAATAGCGTTACCCATTATAGCGCACACTGATAAAGTCTGCAGCAATCGCAGTGACAATCTTTGATCGTCTCCGATGCCCACCTTGCACAAAAACCGAGTCAGAAAGTGATCATCCTTTTGCCAAACCCTCAGGCTCCACTACCTTCCTCAATCATGAAAGAACAGGATCTCCCTGATCATTAGTCGTGGTATTCATGCGCATGCTTCCCCCTCCCCAAAAAAAAGGTGCAACGAAGACGTGTCAATATATATCGCGTCCTATCCACACTTCCTCTTGTTCATCGCAAGAAGAGCAACAACCATTTCCGTCAAAAAAACAAAAAAAGAAGAACGCTCCTGGGTGGGCTTGAACCACCAACCTCCTGATTAACAGTCAGACGCGCTAGCCAATTGCGCCACAGAAGCTCGATGATAACCATAAATCTTGTACATTGATATTACACAGATTTCATCAAGAGTTATCACCTGATCCAGGGTGTACCGAGATTTAAGCCATGGATCACGTGATATTTAGGCTACCTGGGCGAAGTTGCAGTAGAAAACAAGGACAACTAATGAACAGAAGGAGGGCAACGCGTCCAGTTGGATGTCATAGTTCGCCGCGATAGATGGAATATTCTCCTCTCAGTTGTAGGGTGAACGAATGTGTAGTGAACAATGTTTTTTCTTTTTTATTCTGTAATGCAGCAAATAGGTTAGTAACTCAGAGCCTGGGAGTCTCAGTGGTGGGAGAGGTAGGAGGGCTGTCAATGCGAGTTGATGGCAACATGGCAGTCGCCACAGCTGAAGCTTGTCGCAATCCAAGAGCCATACCCGCAGGAACTGGATGTACAGGCGACAGAATCTCTGGATTCGCAGATACCGCAGCGGAGGCAGCAAGTGGACCCGTCTTGAGCTGGGGCAACAAGTGAGGATCGACATTGCACTCATCCATCAACTCGTTCACAAAGACGTCAACCTCGGCCTCCATCTCTTCATCAACTTCAGGGAAATTTTCGAGGTGATCATCGTTACGGTAGAGGGAGAGGTATGAATCTGTACCATACCCTTCCATCGAGATGAGCGACAGGTCACCGCCAAAGTACCGAGCGATCACGCGAGCGAGCGGCAGGCCGTGTCCCGATCCGTGGAGAGGCGAGTCCAAGTAGTCTTTGGCCTCACTGACAACACCGCCCATTGTGGCCAACGAGTCGGCGGCGGTGGCAAACATGGTTGAGCTGGCGACATCTTGAGAAGGATGAGATGGTCGAGACTTAACAGAGTTGACATAGCTCCAGATGTTTTCCATGTCCGACAAGGCCAGTCCGCCTCCTTGGTCCGTAATCTTGATCGTCACATCCTCACCGCCATCAACAAGCGTCAGCGTCACCGGCGGCATTGCAGACCGAGCAGCCGCTCCTCCCTTTCTCTCCGTCGACAACCCAATGGTCACGGGAGACCCATCACGAAGGTGGGCATCACATGTCGCACGCATAGAGTTCTTGAGCAACTCATAAATATTCCTATGCAAGAACTCGTCGATATAGGTGGCCGAGATGTCAGGGTTGGGTGTCTGGATCATGACCGAGGGTGCTGACTGACCATAGTGAGCTGCACAGACTCGCTGGGCGTCACGGATGGCTTGCTTGGAGATCGAGAGGGGATTCACGCGTTGGATTAGGTTCATGCCTCTGTCATGCAGTGCCAGATGCTCTCCTGTTGAATGTCAGAGAAAGAAGGAAGGTGAGTTATGATGTCATGATACTCCCTCCAAGGCGCATGTTTGGGGTGTGGAAAAAAATGCGACGATTGGAGAAACCTCGGGAGCAATATGGCACTAGTGCATGAGGGAAATGAGAAAATAGCGCACCCGCTAGCCGCCACACCACTACTTCTACCACATCAACCTGCATAAAGTAACTTTCTGCGTCCTTTTTTTACCACAAGTCTGCAGCAAAGAAAGAAGCACCCAGACAAAAAATCGTGGTGTATAAAACAAGACTTACCAATCAAGAGCCGAGTACCAAGGTTGATAGTATAGAACCGGTTAAAGAAGGATTGTATGGCTTTGTCGGTCTCTGGATCAATGCATCGATCGTTATTGCCATCTTTCGTACTACTGCCGCCAGAGAGAACTTGGTCCTGTTTGGCGTCATATTGGCCTTGGACAGTAGCGACCAGCTCCCTGAAGCCTTGACTGATGGCTAGCATCTTTACCTTATGTCGTTGTTCCAGGTTTCTGAGCAGGGCCGTGAATTCTTCTTCCAGCTTGGGTGTGGATGGCTTTGGCATCTGTGTTACCAAACTATGAGGGATTCGATAGAATGAATACTCAGAAAAGTCAATTGGAAGTTCATGATAAAAAAAAATATCATGTTAGACCGAGAGTGAGGAAGAGGAAGGGACAACAATGTTGGTGTCAACTGGATGCCCTTTTAACGAATGTGGAAGTCCCTCACTTCTCTTTTGGAATAGCAGTGTCATGAAATAATTAAGGGATGATCTTTGACAGTGTTGGCGAGAGAATGGGCTACTCTGTCTTTCCCTTTTCGTTCTATCCATTTTACTCTAGAATAAGATCATAGGGATAACTTTAACCTGTTATGAAAGAAAATAATATGAGGAAAGGGTGTCTTCCTTTCTATTTGTTTTCACCATACCTGATGTCTTCGACGTAAGATCGGGCGACCTGTTGGAAGGTCGGCATGTCCGTCATGTTGACCGGCAGCAGCGTCGAGTTGAGCAGCTTGAGTGCGTGTGACAGCCGAATGGGGAGTTCTTGGTGCAGGAAGACAGCCGGGATCACTAGAGCGCTCTGGTTCTTGGACTCTAGCACATGTCTGTTGAATCATTGTTAATTGGAAGATGTGTAGAAGATAGAATTGTTAAAGAAAAGGATGTCATCAAAGAAAAAGAGCAGAGACGAGATCCTCCATCAGAGAAAAAACGGTGTTTACCTTCCGAGGCTGTACATTTGCTTGAGCTAGATAAAGTAGAATGGAGAGATGGATGTGGAGGTAAGTTGCTCCTGCGCTCTGAAAGAAAAAATATGTTCTTTTCAGGTCGATAGCACTTGTTCAACTGAAGAGCATTGGCGGGGTTGTTGTAATGAGTGTCAATGCGAAAGGGCTGCTTACAGAGAGTCTTGTTGCCTTTGTGCGACATAGCTTAGAGACCAGGTCGGTCGGTAAAGCATGAAAGGCTGCCTGAGTTCTGTTCATTGTTCAACGAAGGCGAAATTGTGGTTGATTATAGTGTTGTTTTGTTGTAGCGTGAGTTGTGGTTGATGCGAGGGATGTAGTGAAGAAGTGGATAGAATGTTGTTATTATTGATATTGGTGGATGTAAGAGTAATTGTTGGATGTGATGGCAAAGAAGAAGAGGACAGAGACGAGGGGGTGTCGAGGATGGACTTAAAGGGTGACGGGGCCATGTCACCGTGGACGATAGCGAGTGCCGGATGAGGATTAATGGTTTATGCTACAAGGTTATCCGTCAGGAGAAGGGGGCTTTTGAATGAGTGATTTGATGTAAGAGGATGGCAAAGAGAAGAAAAGAAGTAGAAAGAGCAAACAAGCGTGGTGCGAAAGAAGGAAAGAAAAAGATCTGATTCCACCTCCATCTGGTCCATCTCCTCATTGTTCATCTCAACTTGCCCATCGTCATCATCTCACTCTCGTGTTCAGCTGAGCACCGCCAGTCTAGTTTCTGTCGTCCTTCAATGCCTTCCATTTTTGATTCGTTGGTCAAGGAGAGTCCTGCATCCACTAGCCAAATCTGTCAGACAACCTTCGTCATCGAGCGCCTTCCCTTCTTTTCTTCTTTCCTTCTTTACATTTCCTATGCGACCCTCACAGTGACCCCTCTCAATGTCTCTTGCGGCAAGGTGTCATATCCGGTGTTGTCCTGACTAGTAAAACGTCGTTCCTTTTTCAACGGTCCCTACTGAATATGCTCTGTGCGCGTTTCCATTGCCTGTTCCTCTCTATGACCTGAATGACTCTAGTCCTCAGCTATGTTTGCACAGGTGTTGCAGCATGGTGTAGATTGTATATGCGATAAAGGGTTTATTAGGAGAGGTCTATATTACAAGAAGATGTGGCAGTAGTAAAAAAGGGTTGGTAGGAAAGAATGGGGGTTCTTTACATGACCAAGGAGGAGATACCGGCGGCAATGACAGCCAAGGCCGAGACCATGGTCATGGATCCAGCAAGGGAGGAAGCAGCGTTCCCGTGGTCAGAGTGATCGCCACTGGTGGGCTTGGGGTCAGCAGATCCCGAGGTAGTAGCGGGGGCAGCGGGGGCCTTGTAGGTAGCGTTACAGAAAGGAGCAAAGGTGGTGTTCTTGCACATGGCGTTGAACGAGGGGCATTGGCTCATGTCGGGCATGTCCAAGCACAATCCCTTCCATGCAGAGACTTCATCGCACTGGCTGTATCCGGAAGCATTGGGGGCGGGGCAGGTCTTGCAGTCGGTCATGCCGGGCATCTCCTGGCAGACAGAGTAGATAGCGCCAGTGACGATCTTGCCCGAGGGGAGACCAGGGAAGGTGGCCTGGGTCTTGCAGTTGGGGATCAGCGAGGTGGCGCTGCAGAAGACAGAGTAGGACTTTGCACAGGCAGCTTGGGTGACGGCGGTGTCCTCCTTGGCCGTGCAGAGGGTGGCGAGGATGGTGAGAGGAGCACAGTAGGTAGGGTTGAGGGACTTGTCGGCGGCACAGGCGACGTTGAGCGAGCATCCGGGGAGGTACGTGTTGGCCGTGCAGATCTCGGTAATGGCGCTGGTGATGTTGGCGGTGGGGATGGAGTAGTTGGCGCAGGAGGCGTCGGCAGGGTTGGTCAAGCAGACCGAGGGAGTGGTATCACCGTGGTCGTGGCCCTCGTGGGCAGAGACAGTGGCGACAAGGGCGGTGGCGACGGCGAGGAACAATGAGGTACGCATCTTGAGTTGGTTGTTGAGTTGGTTGGTGTTGAAAGGGAAGTTGTTGAGATTGTGGTTGGAGTGAAGAAAGAAGAGTGGGAAAGAAGAGGGTTTTTATGTATTGGAACTGACAGGAAGGGAGGAGGTGGCGAAGGAACAGGTTTGACAGGTTGGAGAGTGAAGAGGACCTCGCTGGCCATTGTCGCAGAACAACATTGTGGATTGGGTTGGATTGGGTCGGATTTGGGTTGATACAAACAAAGAGATGGAGTATGTGGGAAACCGAGGAAAAGCAAGAAGAGAGAATTACAGGGGGCACAAGGCAACAGGTCTTCGTCGTCATCTGGTGTGAGAGCGAGAAGGGAAAATATGGCGAATGAATCAAACTCAATACTATGAACATATGAAAAAAAATATGTTTAAACTCAAAATGACATTCTCTTGGTGTGTGTTTGGGTTTTGACAACCTTTTTCCGTCGGGACTCGATTCCATCCAATTGCCAGTCAAGCAAGCAACCACCGTTGACAACCTGTGCGCCCAACAGGTTGCTATTTCATTCATTATTCTTTCTCTTTGACTTTATCTTTTCGGCGTTGCTACCCATGTTGGCGATAAGTGAAGGAGCTTGGAGGGCGTCTTGTACTTTTTGAAAAGTAACATACAAGCAAGACAAGGCAAGCGGAGGTCTTGACAGACCCCGAAAGGTACTCACTCTCCCTATTCCATCTTAGGGGTCGATTTCTCATCTCTTTCCAATTCAATCGGCGACATACTGACATGCACAAACAAACAACAAACAAAGATGATTCACACACACCACTCACACACATTTTTCATCTCTGGGGATGGATCCAGTTTGAGTGTCTTGTCTGTCTTCACTTCTATTCCCCCCACTGGTTTACCTTGTCACTTTTATCCTTCTCTTCTTTTCCCTTCTCTCTCTCTCTCTCTCTCTCATACATACACACTTCTCTTTCTCTTTGCACATACACACACACTCCTTCACATTTACCCGCCAGCCCTTGCCTCGCACCCCCTCGCGCCTAAAAAAAAGTCTGTCAAACTTGACAGCTCATCTACTTTCGGCCCATTCACTTTCACTCATTCCGCATCGCAGTTTTCCTTTTTGACATTCTTTTTTGACATTCTCGATTCATAAGACAACTCCTGACGCCCGCCTCAACCCACACCGACTTGGCGTTCTCCCTTTCCTCTTCCCTTTAGTTTTTCCATTGCTGACAGTTCTCAGTTGATATAAACCAGGAGGGTCGTCGTCCTCTTTCCCACTTTTTTTTTCTATTTTTTTCTTCACTTCGATCATTCGATTTCACACCTACATCCCCTGAAATATTCTCCCTTCCCTCCCCTTTGGAATGATGCTGCAATCGCTCGTTCCTTCCAAGGCTTCGGCCTTCCTTGCCGTCCTCCTGGCCCTCACCGCAGGAAGCCAAGTCCAAGCCCAGGCGGTCAACTGTCTGGTCACCCCCTCAGACCCCTCATGCGTCTCTTTCGTTCTTCCTCCCGCAACAGTCACGGCTGATATCGAGGGACTCTGCACCCAGATGCCCTACATGCCCGGCTGCTCCCTCTACAGCTCCTGCAAGGCCGCCTCCAAGACCGACCAGTGGTGCACCCCCTTCTCCGTCCTCGCCGACATCTGCTCGGTCGATATGCCCATGATGAAGGACTGCAAGAACTATATCGCCCTCTGCGGTTCCGCTGCAAACCAGACCACTGCCTCAAGACCCTCTGTCTGCACGTCTGCCCCTATGATCGAAGCTTTCCCCACCACCAAGAACGCCTCGGCCCTTGTCATCGACATCTGCACAGAGATGGACATGGCTGGCTGTGAGCGCTGCCCCAAGCCTGCACCAGGTGCCTATGCCGCCGACTGCGATACCCTTGGCACCTACGCGATCCTCTGCAAGGCCATGCCTGATATGTCCCAATGCGCGACCTGGAAGTCGATGTGCTCTGCCTCTTCTGCCACCGCCTCGTCCTTGAGCTTCCAGTCGTCTGAGTACTGTGCCGCTGGTGTGGGTAGTCCCGAGATGAACCCTCCCGCCATGCGCATGTACTTCCACTTGGGTTTCTCCGACTACGTCCTCTTCGAAAAGTGGGTCCCCCGCAACCAGGGCCAGTACGTTGGCACCTGGTTCGCGCTCTTCTTCTTGACTCTCGTCTTCCAAACCATCTCGACCTACCGCACCTGCCTCGAGTCTCGCTGGGCTGAGGAACAGGCGGCCGAGAACGACGACACCTCCAAGTCCGATTCCTCTGAGCGTCTTACCTCCTTCGGCGGTGATGGCAAGCATCGGTCGTCGATTTTCATGCACTGGATCCAGCTCTGGCGCCAACCCTGGTCTCTGAAGGAGGTCAAGCAGAACGTCATCCGCGCCCTCTTGACCTTTGTCGAGACCACGCTTGGCTATGCGTTGATGTTGGTTACCATGACCTTCAACGTGCCTCTGTTCTTTGCCGTCATTGCCGGTCTGACCATTGGATCTGTTGTATTTTCAAGACAGCGTTCCGCCGGAGTTGCTCGGGGTGACAGCAACTCCAGCGCCACCGGATGCGCAGGCTGTGGATAAGCTATGTCCGCGATATCTTCTTCATATACCATCCATTACTTCACAATAAATGCATACTTCTTTGAACAATAACACCTATGCCTTTCAATGACATGTACTAAAGAAGAAGGAAAACAACGTGAAAAGACCATGGATCTAGAATCACTCATTCTATGATAGTCTCTACACTCCATACTTTTTTTTGTCATGTTAGCTGCAAAGGTAAATGCTCAACCCACTAGTCCAAGTTCACAATCGATAGTTGGTGCTTATTAGTTTACTTTTTTTTCTGACAAGGTCAACAAGGTACCCACTTTGAGATTGTCAACAATGGCGCATCCTCCCATCCTTTTCAGGCCCATCAACAAGAGCGCTCTTTGATCGCATGTCAGGGGGGACGGTCGGCGCCTTTTCAACAACAAAGCGAAAAGAACATATTTGACATTTCCAATCAACAGATGAATGCAAGGCCAGGGGAAGGAGGAGACAGAGAGGTAATGCTCACACACCTGTCAAAAAGATGTCAAAAACGACGTTTTTTGTTTGACAACGTGCGTTTGTGTGGTTTCCTTCTGCTCTGTTCTGCCTCCCCCTATCGACCACCCCTGAAGGCAATTGGCCCGGGTAACCCTTTTGATATTATTTTATTCCTTTGGTCTTTTTTTTGACAGGCGACGAACAGAAGAAAATAACCATTGATGGACTTACTCTATGAAGGTTAACAAACTATTGCTGGAGAGCAGATACTAAACTCAAGCGTGATCCACTGCAGCACCATCACCACTGGTCATTTTTCTTTCTGGCACATCAATTTCGCGGTAATCTTTTGCCCTCATCCCACTGACACTTGTACACGCACTGCTACCGTCGGCAACTACCATTGAAAGAGTAAGTATATGTGTTCATAACAGTGCATAGTCTCTCTACTTCTCAACGCGAAAAAAAATGCATCGCGCTTTTCAGAAGAAAAAAAAAAGGCTCGATGAAGTTCGACTCGCAGCAAGTGTTCATTTTTGTCTAATCGCTTGCTCTGCTTCTTTTGTGAAGGTGCTTTTTTCTTCCGTTCCTTTTGTTTTCTTTGGCGGTTAACTAGGTTCCTTGTTTTTGTTTGTTCTGATGGCTCTGAAGATGTTAGACAAAATAAAATGCAGCTGAATTCTCTGAAAGTCTTCAATTGGTGACAGCCGGACTCTCTTCGGTATTCCTGCCTTGTTACAAACAGGAAGTCTTGACCACCTCGACTTGAAAGCACTCGAAGGGAAAGGAGTACTTCGGAACTGTCTTTCGGGTCTTGTGGTGCTTGGCGGTTTACCGGATCTCAACATTAAGAGGATACGAACACAATTGATTGGGGATCGGATTCCGCCGAAGAGGGGTCGTCTATTGCAGCAGCAGCAGCAAGAGGAGGAGGAAGAGGAGGAGGAGGAGGAGGAAGGCTTACGCCAGACCCCAATCCATCATTCTGGCATTCAGCTTATCGACGCTCTTGGATACCATTTAGAGGCGAAGTTGGTAAAGCACCGTCGTTCTTTTTCGCGTTTTAGGACTACTTATATTTTTTTTATCGGTTGATCCCTATTTTTCGCTCGCGCCACTTACATGAATATTTTTCATTCCATTTGTTGGTAGTTGTCCAGTAACAGCCTGAGCGTCCATCCAGCGATCGATCTGAACAACAGCATACAGGAACCATCAGCATGTTGATTCTTCGAAGACTATCCTGCAGGAAGACATTCGATTATGGTGGATCGCCCTTGTCGTTTCTCTCATTTTTGTACGGCCAGTGGTTCATACTCGACGCTCGATCCGAGGAAAATTCTTTTCGCCATTTAAGAAAAGACAGCGCTGGAATTGAGAATCGGAAAACCATATCGCGCGAAGGTGCCGCCAACGAAATGATTCGACATCATCACGGCGAGCTGACCGCGGCATCGATCTGCAAAGCCACAGTGGACGCCATTCAGCATTCGATAAGTTGCAGGAACACATCCTACGCGAAACGTATGGTGTCCATACCAAAACCATCCAAAATCGCTCGACACTCCAACATTACAGCATCGCCTGCGGCATCATTTCAACTACTCACTACATCGTCGGACATGTCAAGACAAAAAAAGAGACAAGTCTCTTCGAGACCTACTCAACCAAGGAACGACCATTCGTTCGCTTACCGTGATTGCTACATTCTGAACACCTGCATCAATATTCGACGGCGTTCAACTTCAGAAAGTTGTTTTCGACACCCACTTTCGCCTCTCATTTTTATCGACCGATCAACAGGAATGAGAATCGACACCAAGGTGGCGTGGCAAAACAAGACTGGAAAATTGGAAAGCATGGAACAATCGACATATGGAGAGTTGATCCAGGAAAGAAATAACCTCCGCTGCCATCTGTCGTCAATTGTAATACCAAACAGCAAAGAGATCGATCTATCACGAAAGAATGAAAACTTGACCCCCATAAATATAAGTTTCTTTCTCATTGCGCTGAATATGCCTCATCGTCCTTTTTGTAGTTGTCAAGGCCTGACTAAATCATTCTTGTACGACTCGAAAACATATACTCCGTATTTTATCTTTTTCACTCTTGCCTTGCACAGTAAAAGTCTTGACTGAGTCCCATGAATGCCAATTGAATGAGATATCGACTTGTACCCATCTGGCGCCGCCAAATTGCCACAAGAAAGCTTTGTTGATTGAAGGACATCATTCATTTATGGGCTTTTCTTGTGTTCTGGCGCCTTCTGCGATAAGCGATGAATCAACTTGCATCCTTCTGAGGATTTGAAGTTGCAATATTATTTCTGCATCTCACTAGTGTGACCTGCAGGCGAGAGAGACAGACAGACAGACAGACAGACAGACAGACAGACTAGCCCAGACCAAATCCCTGTCAAAATTGACAAGGCTGTCAAAAGAGAAGTGCGATGGACCCGAGTCAGAAATATGTCAAGACACCGACCGTCTTCCCAGAAACTTCCAACCAAAATAAAGTTTACTTTTGACAACCACCTTGTCGCTTAACCAATTCCCTTTTTTTGACGTATCCTCACAAGTTGAGTGGATGACTCGGGACCAATCTGTATTTCTGTCATGCATGATGGCCGTTCAGTACAAAAAACAAAGTGGACCAAAAAGGCGCCGATCGATTGTTCTGTTGAGGCTGTTGATGTGTTGCAGCGCGGTACATCGTTCGTTTAACACCAAACACTTTTTGTCCTCTGTCTGCTTTACTGATTGTGGCAATGGCAAAGATACGGTACATGCGGGCCATACGTGTGGATCTGAGTTTTGGCAAAACAGATGGAAGGTGAAAGATGAGGCGGGTGTCGATTCCTCAATTGGGAAGCAGATCCGAACAGCACAGTCGACAAAAGGGCATAGTGAGGAGGTACAAGTCTCGTGGCCATACATACTCTTCTTTTTTTTCCTCCTTTGATGTAGGCCATGTTGACATCGTCCGTTAGCGAATAAAGCTTCTCGGTCGCACTCTGTCACACTCATTCGGACATCTTTTTTTCATGTTCAACTCGATCGTAATTCTCCTTCTCCAGCCTCTTTGTCGTTATTTTATTTTTTTTCATTTATAATTTAGCGTGTGAACGAGGTTGTTGTGGTTTACCGAGGCCCTCGAAGGAGGGCTGAAAATAAAGTTGTGTTTTGACAGGCCTGCCATTGGTGAGATGCTCACACACCTCAAAGGTACTCAATTTTTACGTCTTTGTTTGTGTGTGCTTGCTTTACTGCTCTCCTATCAATCTGCCATCGCAAGGCAAGGCGAGGCAAGGCGAAGGGATGGGTACCTTCTTCGTATTCGTCCTCTTTGTTTCCCATTCTGACTTCCGCTCAACAGTCAGCCATCTTATGGACTGAGACGTAAAAACCTAAAGGAAAGAAGACATCTGTCAATTCTGACAAGCACGCCAACACAGATGTTGGGAGGCCACACCCCCCTTCAACCTCCTCAGCCTCGACCCCCGCCAGCCAGGGGCCAGAAAAAAAATAACAAACGACAAGGTTCTCTTCACCCCCCTAGCTTCGGTATAAAAGCGGCCGCTTCCTTTCGTTTCACTTTTTTTTTTCTTTATCTCTGATCTACACTCATCTCCTTCCAACCAACTCACCCCTTACATCCACACATAACCAACAATGAAATTCCTCGCTGTCGCCACCGCCGTCGTCTCGACCCTCCTCTTGGCCACCTCCAACGTCGAGGCCCACGTTACCGCCAACCCCTCCGTCGGTGTCTCTGGAGCATACTTCCAGACCAACTTCCGCGTCCCCCACGGCTGTGACGGTAACGCCACCGACCTCGTCATCGTCGAGATCCCCAAGGACGTCACCTCGGTCAAGCCCCGCGCCACCTACCCCTGGAACACCACCATCAACATGGTTCCCCTCGCCGTCCCCATCGTCACCCCCACCGGCACCGTTAACACGACCGTCGGTTCCATCACCTGGTCAAACGGCAACCTCGCCGATAGCATGTACGAGGATTTCGGCCTCCAGTTCAAGCTCCCCCAGATGATCGGACCCCTTTACTGGAGCGTTTACCAGCACTGCATCAACGGTGCCTGGAACAACTGGACCAACGTCCCCGATGCCAGTGGCAAGACTGCCGGCTTCCCCGCTGCCGTCATCAACATCTCCAACACCACCACCACTGCCCCCGGAACTAGCAGCCCTTCCACCGGTGGTGACAGCAAGAGCGCCGCTATTGTTTCCCAGATCTTTGGTCTTGGCCAGGTTGCCCTCGTCGGTGCCGGTGCCTTGATGTTGGCCATGCTTTAAAGCAAACCACCCCAGTTTGTCGTCGGTTCTGCGGTTTGAGGAGACATAGAGAAAGAGAGGAGTAACAAGAACCTGCATGTTCCTTTTAGCAACACATACATACACTTCCTAATCACCCACCCACCACCATTAATCATTAATAAACCTAGCCCTGTACATACCACTTAAAAAAGATAACAGCTGCCTCTTGTGTTTGTGTTCATTGTTAACAGACACGCATGCAAGCGAAAAAGAGGATGCATTCCGCAAAATGACGCTAACGGCCCAATCGAATCGTAATCGCCACGCCGTTCCCCCACTCCCTGAAGCTGATGTGTGTGTGTACGTCTCGTTCAGATTCGTGTTCTGCCAGGGTATATGTTTCATCCACCTTGAACACCTTGGGAAGTAGTAAAGGCGAGGCAGATACTGGCGAGAGATCGCGTCAAGGGCTTGTGTGTTTGCTTTCTTTCGCATCCACGCCATCTAACTGTGAATCCACTTGCCTCCAAATGATTTTAACTCTTTGTTTCCTTCGTCGCTCTCCTCTTTCACCTCCTTTCCTTCGCACCACTTAGCTTCTTGTACTCATAGCATGCATCCATCTACACCTACTGTCGTCAGGTCCGGGGATCAGCCTTCTTCGTCCTCTTCCCGTGCATCTCTATTGTCGCAGTACCCAACACGCACTACTTCTTCAACACCGCATGTCCCTATCTTATCCTTGCCATACAATAATCCACAAACAACAGCTACTCCCTTTCCCACTCAACAACTGCCCTGTCATTGTACCTTTGAGACCGAGCGACAAAGGCACCTGAGGCTGAACCAGGATATCATTCGCCTTGTAAACCTCAAGTCTATCCAGATCCGTCGATCCGAGGCAGAGATATCCCAACTCGAACGGGCAAATCTCGAACTCACCGTCGCCTTACACAGAGCACAGAGAGAACTACAGGAAAGGTCAACAGCCAACACAGCGTCTCTCTACCACGCCACGTATTCACCAGCGGCAACAAACCTTCAGGAAGAGTGGATTCAGTTGGGTCGGACGCAGCAAGCTATTCCTTACCTCCAACGGCAGATCGAGTCGGGATTGCCACCACATCATAAGCAACCTAACCGAGACTACTCTGACTGTGGACGAGACTACGCCGGCAAAGCCGACCTCACGTTGTCGTTGACGCCTCGAAGCAAGAGACGGAAATTGGAGTCGCTTGCAGTCTCGAGTGTGATCCCTCGAGACTTGGCTATGATCAAGTTGGAGCACATTCGTGCCATCTATCAGGTACATTTTGATTTTTTATTTTCTCGTGAATATGATTAGCTCGAGCATATTCTAACGCTATTTTTTTTATTCCTCTTGACGAACACTTTCCAACAGCATGAACAGAACGCTCTCGTCGAGGTGATACGGTCGCATCAGTCTACAGCCGAACTCTACAAGGAGAATCTCAGGATCTTGAGCGGGGATCGAGAATGCTCCAGCAGCAATATTCACGCCAGCATCAGCGGAAGGGGTCACGTCAGTCAGTCCGATCAGAGACTTGATCAGTCTCTGGATTCATCTCATTACTTCTCAGAGGCGATGTTGCTCCCACCAGAGCGCTCGGCTCAGTCGTCCACTGAACTAGTTGTGACACCACCAAATCTCAAGCGAGCACGAGCGTGGCAGACGCCTTCCCCCTTGCCATTTTTCAACATGGATACAGTAACTGGTGAGGCTGATAGTGACCTCACCAACCCAATGCTGGATCCCTCTCGACCACTTCTTGCCGAACCAGCGCAAGTTAGACGTGGACGAACATTCACGTCAAGTTCGACCAGGTCGGTTGCAGAGGGAGTAGGTAGTGAGAGCCAACAAACGATCTTCGACGCATCAACCGAACCAGCTCCGCAGATATCAAACCACACCCGTGAGTCAGCGCGACGATTGAAACGACCAGTAAGTGACTAGATCAGTGAGGCGGCGCTTCAATGTTTTTTCTTGCCCACGGAACACTCTCTAACTTTTCACCCTCTTCACTACCTTGTAGGTTTCCAAGGTCAGGGCAAGCGCTTTGTCTATTATATCCGAGCAGGTTGAACACACTATTCACGACCTCGCGGACACCATCATCTCGGAGCCACCAGGATCGGTATCATCTCTCGATATACCCCCGCTGGCGCCAAGGCAATCAATTAATCCTCAAGACTTGATTGTCGGTAACCAGAAACCTCAGCCAAATCAAACGACACCCAGGACACCGAAAAGACAGTTAATGGCAAGTCCCTATCGCCGTGAGGAAGCTTCGTCCGCTGCCAAGGTGTCACCTTCTGCTGCGACGAGAAGGGATCGTTACGTGCGGGATCTCGCCAAGGCCAAGGCTCTGTCCAAGAAACTTGTTGCAATGTTCAGAAACAAGAGTACAGTTGCCAAAGCAAGCGCTTCCTCAGAGACATCACTTGCGGTCAAGAGCGAGGATACAACCGCAACGGCTGAGCTTGGCGTCGACAACTACACCAACAAGAGGCCAAGCAGTACAGAGACGGATTCTATCACCTCAACGATGGCGACACCGCCGACAAATACAAAAGCTGCTGCTGCTTTAAGAAAGAGTGCCACCCTCTCGCCCTCACACATCCCTCGCGCCATCAAGCAGCAGTGTCGTTCAGGAAGCACTAGATCGTTAGCCAGTCATCGGTCTGGTATTCACCCCGACAAACTCAAGTCCCTCACTGCGGGTCAGCTCCTCCGCCTGATGAACAGGACTCTCTTGGGGTCTTCACGGCTTCCTGTTCTGCCAAAAGCAATTGTCCAAAAAGGAGTGTCGTCGAATGTTCACCTTGCGCCACTGAGGTCTGCAGCTAAAGGACCAACGTCCACAGTTTCCGCTGTCACCATCGAGCACTCGACTTCGACCTCGGCTCCAAACGTGGCCTCGCCTTCATCAGAAGCACCCCCACCTTCGACAGTTGCGACAGGGACGATTGCCGAAGCAGCAGAAAACCAGGACATTCCTCCTCCGGTGACAACAGTAACAAAGGCAAAGACGACCACTAAACCTTCGGCTGCAGTCGCTGTCAAGTCTCGGCGAGTGACCAGGTCCGTTCTTTCTAACAAGTTTCGACGCGTAACCCGCTCTACAGCCGCGGCTGCCTCACAGATGTTGTGAGTTGAATCGACAGCTCGTACATAAACTTCATCGCGACTATCAGCAGCGATTGCTTCATGGAACGACTTTCTAGACTTGAATGATACACTAGGGCGAACGAGTGCATTTGTCGCGTTGCCTTCTTTGCATTTAGAGAATAGAACATATACACAATCGCCCGATTGCTTTACTGTCACTGCCCAAACAATAAGAAAGAAAAAAAATAAGATGAGGTGGTGAGCGACAACGTAGAGACTACATGAATAAGTATTTCGAAAATGGACAAGGACAAACACAAACAGAAACAATAATGGAAATGGTGGCAAAGGAGCAGTGGCGATCAAGGAATGTCGTGAAGAGTGAAAAAGGTTACTTTTAACACTTGTTTTTTGTCACTGAATTGCTTCGAGAGAGCAAAGAAAAGCATTATTTGAAGAAGTTGTTCGTAACCTTGAGATGGAGTTATTTTAAAACGAACGCCTTCCTGAAATGTATATGTGCCAAAACGAACACCTTCCAAGAATGTCAAATACACCAAACGAACACCTAATGTTAGGAAAATTTGGGCAAAAACGAACGAGCACTTTCAGACCTGAGGTGGTTGCCAATTGCCCAGCCTAAAGACACGCGAGCGTGATGGGAGTAGTTGCGCTGGATAGGTACTCGTCAGGGCCCCCTTCTGGTACCAGCTTGATGGTGCCAGACTCTAACCAGAAGACTTTTATCGATGCTGAGTGGTAGTGCGCATGACCCATATAAATTGCATGCATTAATAAAACAAGAAAACAGCGAGTATGGACTCATCGATGAGTCCTCTACCCATATCTCTTCTCAAGCTGGTACTAAAAGGGGAGCCCTGATGAGTATCTACCCAGCGCAACTACTCCCATCACGCTCGCGTGTCTTTAGGCTGAGCAACTGGCAACCACCTCAGGTCTGAAAGTGTTCGTTCGTTTTTGCCCAAATTTGCCTAACATAGGCGTTCGTTTGGTGTATTTGACATTTTTGGAAGGTGTTCGTTTTGACACATATACATTTCAGAAAGGTGTTTTTTTTAAAAAGTTCACTGAAAGAGGATGCGGTCGCGTGTGGGTGTGGTAGCAAGTGATTTCTACATGTACTCCCATGATCTCCAGCGAGGATCGAGCCAGCTGGTCCAGCTCGAGTAACAGCACCACCTATATAGGTGACACCAACAGGAGAGGTACCCACAACCAGCCCTTTCCTCTCCGAGGCTCACTTGGTGCCTCTAAGAGAGTACATGCCCCTGACCTCTCTTTGAATCTGTCGTTGTACTTTGCCGATTCCGTATTCACTACATCGGATTCAGATCCAGCAGCCTCTGGCTCTCCTGAACTTGATTTCGTCATGCCACCAGTTCTCAAGTAAACTCGAATACAGCAACCGCTCCAGGCAACCAGCCAGATTGTTGGTGACTTAGATAGTCTTACATCGACCATGACGACTGCTAATCGCCAACGTCCGTGCGTATGTCAAGAGAGACGACCGCGATCGACGCGACTCCATCTCTACAATCGCCCGAACAACAGAGTAACACCATGGGCTACATGTCTGTCACCAGCGTCCCCGGCTCCTTCACGATACCATTCAGGACTATACCTCCGTGTGCAGCAGCAACAGTCTCAACAGACAAGCGCTGTTAACTCTCAGGAGTAGATCAAAATGAACCAGTCTAAGCGCCTCCACTAAAGTGCTATAAGATCACCACCTATGGCTCCTCTAAGGAGAACTCCCCCAAGATCAACGACATTGTCGCCTTTTCACCTAAAGTTTCAGGCTGTCTCGAGAACACCCAACAATATCTCACCCTTCGTCACAACTCTGGCCGCCACCGAGATGACAAGTAGCAGCACCAGGCAGTGTGAGTAGGAGCGCGTTAAGGTCAAGAAGAGGAGTGACCACCTCATCATCAACTTCAAGAACCTGCCTCGTTGTACCGATGGTGCCAGTGTAAAGGAGGCCGTGAAGAGCCTTCCAGCGGTCAAGATTGATAACACGCAGCCGACACCCCGTTCTAACGACCACTTCTGCTTCAGCAGCCCAACAACAGCAGCAACAACAAGACGTAAAACTCTGGAATCTGATCATATGCCTATGTTGGAGTCTGAGCTAGAATCCGAGATTGAGTCAGAGGCCGAGACGTAGTTGGAGACCGAGGAGTCAGGAGGTCAAGGAGGCATGCGTGGAAGGGTAGCTGAACGTTAAATTATGGATGCTGCGGTCATCTCCATCCCTAAGTGGCTCCGATACTACAAGCGCCGTTGAGTGGGTTGGCTGGAGGAGAGTTACAAACCAACGCGACCGAGATGGGAGTCCAATGTTGCTTATACAATGGGGTTCATGAGTGCGGAATCGCGAATTGAATGTGTGCTTGGCTCGACGCCCTTCTTCTTTACAACGTAGATAGAACCTGGCTATATACTTTTTTTTTCACACTTGCTATTGAACCGACCCGATGATATTTTACTTTGTGTTTTCAAAGAGGGGATAATAGACAAGAAGACAATACTCGTTCATTCTTCCTCCCTGTCCTCCCCTCCTGACCGATAACAGGAACAAAGAACGTCAACAAGCAACAAAGAAGGCCCTTGCCTTTCCCCTCTACTTTCAAACAAAAACCAATTGGACCTCCGCACAGGCCACTCTAAACAAAAAAATAGAAAGAATTTTTTTTTGGGCGTAGCTTCTTTTGGCGCCACAATTTTCACTGTGAACAAAAAGGAGGTCAAGGCAGGAGAGTTATGTGGAGAAGGCGATGTCATTTTTGTTGTTTTTCTTTCCCCTAATCGATTTTCTATCCTCGTCCCTTTTTTGTTTGCATCCATCGCTTAGATGCCTTCATCCACATGTTCAGCGCCACCTCATCCATCAATCGGTTTTTGTTCTGTTTTATTTTTATTCGAAGTGCTATAGCTACTTCCTGCCTATGTGCTCCTTGAGCTCTTTTCGATGTCGGAAAACGCCAGTAGTCATGTAGCCAGTGGAGAAGCGGAAAACGAGTAGTACCAAATGTGCGAAAAAGATCAATGCAAAGAAAGAAACAAAATAACAAATATGTGAGGGTGGTTTGCCAGGTAATGAGTGTCAAAAGTCTAAAGTAAGAAAGTTAAAGTGGTTTGCAAAGAAAACAATAAAAGTGCTGCGCCGACCTGGGCTTCCCGTCTCTGCTGCCGCAAAGGTGAATCGCCAGAGAGTGAGGGTTCTGGCTAGTTGCTGGCCGTTGATGTTGACTTTTGTTGTTGCTGTTGTCGGTCCATCCACCAAGTTAAAAAGATGCAATTAGGATGAAAAGACAGAACGAAAAAAAGTCGACCAAAGCAGTATGGTGAAAGAAATAAACAAAGGAGTCGCCACAGGTCAACAGATCAAAAGAAAGGAAGGAAAGAAAAAGAAGGTACAGAAAGTGGTTTTTGCTGGGTTATTCTCTTTTGTCGATAGATCTTGTCGTTGGATGGATGTTGGATTGCTGAAAGAAAAAAAAGGGATTCGTTCCAAGGGTTCGCCTTCGCTCACACATACAGACAGCATGGGGTTGATGTGATTTGATCCCGATGTTCCTATCTTGTTCCTTTATGCGCTCGAGACGTAGTGAAGGAGCGTTCTTTCCAGGATGAAGCGCCCTTCCTTGTATTGTTCCGTTTGCTCATAGGCCACAAGCTAATTGTATCGATAATAATAGGTTCAAGAAACTAATTAATAAGAAAAAAAAAGGGAAAAACTCGTGACAAGACAAAAAACAAGTGAGGATATTATTGTCGTTATCGAATGACCAAATCACGTTTTGGGAGCTGAAGGAGTGAGTAAGTGGCAGTTGAGTAAATGACTTACATATTTCCAGCCGACAACAGTGGCACATTCGGCGCAATGGATGTCCTGGACTGTGTGCAGACCTGTCCTCATATTCCTGTCCTCTGCTTCTCCCGTGTAGACATTGATCCTATGAAATTGTCAGGAGCACAAAAATTGTCTGTCAGTATGGAAAGGAGAGAGAGAGAGAGTTCAAAAGGGAAATGCATCACTGGTGGTCACTGAGCCATGTGTTGATACTTACACGTTTGAGAAGAGATAGGCTCTTCCGAACTGGCCATGGAATTGCTACGCAAAAGAAAAAATGAGTAAAGGGTCAAAGGTCAGTCGAAGGATGAAAGGGTCGAAAGGGTGAGAAAGAGGAGTAATGATACTGGTTAGACCAACCCGATGCATTTCCCTTTTCCTTCTCCCGACTATCTTCTTCTTTGGCTATTGTTCTTGTTTGTTGTTTGTTGTTTGTTTTTCCATCCACTCCCTTTTTCGTGTGGACGATTAGCATGTTTCATCGCACGGAGTCACTTTTCCGTCGCCACCCTTTTCTCTCACTCTCTCTCCTTTGTGCCCCTTTCCTCGGATGTCATCCATGTACGAGGATTGGGGGTCAGGTAATGATGTCGAACCAGGAAGTATACGTGAGAAATTTCCACAACCAATCTTTTGTTTCTCTCCGCCCATTTCCTGCCACGAGGACATCATCAGTCAGCCTTTTCTCGCTGATTAATCTCCACCAGCGACCTGCGCAGAGTGGTCGGTCGGTCATAGGATATCTGGGTAAAAGAGCAATGCCCTCGGGGTGTAGAGTAAAAAGAGTACAGCAGGAGTTGGGTGTGGATTTACCCTAGAGATGATGTGATCGTGTGTGGCAAAGTGAGTCTTGCAGGCGTTGCAGCCCAGGATCTTTTCTCCGTGGAGGTATTTCTTGTAGACGATTCCCATCGAAAGGAGCTCTGAGACTTGATGATAGGGGGAGGTAGAGATGGAGTGGCGGTAGGCGTGGGAGTAGAGGGAGGAAGAGGAAGAGCTTGTTGCTGTTGTTGATATTTTTGGTTGTGTGTAGTTGTAAGGCTGTTGACTCGGAACGACAGAATGCGGCTTGCTGGTTACTTGTGTAAGTGGTGGGCGTGAAGTGAGCGAGAGAGTGTTTGTTGGTTGTTGTATTGAAAAGGGGAAGAGGGGGTGTTGGTTGTAAGGGAGAAGTGAAGGAGAGTAAAAGAAGGAAAAGATAACGAAGGAAGAAGAGGAAGGGAAGGGAAGAAGAGGAAGAAGAAAAAAGAGAGAGGAAAAGCCCACGGTCAAGTCCGATGGCGATGAGAGCAGTCGGGGGACAGGAGAGCGTGAGTGACTGAGGTGGGGCAAGGGAGAACGAGGACGAAGAAGAAAAAAAAAAAAAGAGAATCATGGCGGAGGACAGACGGACGACTCCCTCTTTTGCCCAACTCGAATGACTGCTTTTTTTTGTGTGCTCCTTTGAGCAAATGATGGCCAAATGGAGGAGGGACAGGGGTATCATAGCATAGAGGGATAGGCTGCCTGTCGTTCATATCACAAACAAGCAAGACACATCCTATTGGCCAATGGGCACGCCCCTCGTATCATATGGTGATTGAAAGAGAGCCGAGGTGACTGGTCGACCCCCACTCTGTCCTGCCTTGAACAGGCGAATCGTGGCAGAATAAAGAAACCGAATCAAAAAGTCGCGTTTGCTACACGACGCGATACAAGACGAATGAAGTCATCATCGTGCAATCAAACAAACACGTCTTCAAGCCTTGTTTCGGTCTTTTTTTCTTCTTTTTCTTTCTTCCCGTACTTTCTCTTTCCCCCTTTACCACAGGAAAAATAAAAAACAATCAACACTCTCTCACCACTCCCTCTCGCTCTCACTTACATACCACTTTCACACATTCCTCATTTGCATTCGCCATGTCGCTACCTTACACCATAGTCTTCACTCTGCTGATGACCGAGGCAAGTCTCTTTATTGTTGTGGTTCCCCACTGTTGAAACAAAAAGACAAAAAACGAATTTCTGACACTATCCATGGACACACCCACTTCGCTACTTTAGATGCTCGTCTTTATCGCGCTCATCGTAAGTGCACGCCCTCCTATCAAAGCGATTGCAATTGCGATCTGAAGGACTATGCGACAGGATGCAAGGACTTTCTATGCCTTCAATTGATCTTCAGGAAAGACATGGAGAGACAATGGAACAACCCTCACTCATATATTACCTTGTTCTTGTTGTTCTCACCGATGATTGTAGCTTCCTCTCCCACCCAACTGGAGACGGGGCACACTCAAGTTCTTGTCAAATTCACCGCTGATGGGTCAAGTCCAGCACGTCGTGAAGATTATCTTTGTGTAAGTCGCAATCCTTGCTTGATAATTGTTGGTTGCATGCCATGCAGCCGGACCCCGATCTAACCCATGGGCGCCTTCATTTACCTTCAATGCCGTGCACAGGTTCGTGTTTGTCCTCTTTGTGGGTAAGAGCTTGCGGATGATACATACCCTGGAAATCGGAGTAGAAAATGTGGCCATAGCAGTAGGAGCAAAAGCCTGAGGAGAATGGAAACAGGAGAAATATTGCTCACACGATTTGTCAATAATTGCTCTCTGCTGGATAGATTCTGTGAACCGTGTTGTCAAGGTTGAGGAGGTCAGTGAGCACTCGCACCACCACCACGATCAACTGTCCGAGTCCAACGTCGCCGCCCGCCGATTCTACGCCCAGCGAAACATGTAAACCGCACAGCCATTACTTTCCTCCTTGTCATTGTTTGTTTTCAGCCTATGAAGGCTTGACACACGACGTTGATGCAAGTGACCAAGCCTCACTCACTCATTCTCTTTTTTGAATTTTTTTCTTGGATGTGTCGCATAGGTATCTGACTGGATTCACATTGTTTCTGTCGCTTATCTTAAACCGGAGCTTTTTTATGATCTTGGATCTTCTTCAAAGCGAGGAAAAGACGGAGATCATCAGAAACGAGGTACATACGACAGACTGGACATCAATGCATGTTCACACAAACATATGACGATACTTTTCTTTCTGTTACACCATTTTCCCAGGTTGCTAACCATGATATATTCATTTTTTTTTGAACATGATGACTGTACACAGGCATCGGTGCAGAGCAAAGAGTATGAGCGTGCATTGGAGTCGGAGACCAAGCTGAAGAAAGAGGTCAAGGAATTGAACGACATTGTGTCCACCCATGCGTCAGCCAAGCGTGATCTCGATAGCCTCAAGAAGCAGGCCAAGCAGCAGCAGGAAGAGTATGTCCGCCTTGCTGATGCCAATACTGAGATGGAAAAGAAATTCCAGGGGGTTGAGTTAAAGAACTTGGAGGGCAAAAAGGACATTTGATCTGGTATTATTTTTATTTTTGTCCATGGTTGTTTGCTTATCGAGAATATATTTTTGCAGCCATGGATATGGTATGGTGTTTATTTTCCCAATAAAGGCGGACACCTACAGCAGAGTGAATGGCGATAGCGTTGTAGTTGCATTGGATGGGAGGATGGGAGGATGGGAAGCGGACAAGTAAAATAAATAAATAGATAGTACTGTACAACAAGAGAGGAGGAAGGTTCACCCATCTTGTGGAGGACCCCAAAAAGGTGAGGAAACAACAAAAAAAAAAAAAAAAGATTTTTTTCCCCGACAGCAGCATGACCATGCGATGCAGCTGAGCAATGGTCGACCACATTGAGGACGGACAAGGGATGAGATGGAAAAAAAAAATAAGATTTGCGTACGTGTGTACGTATTTAGTGATTTTCTTGTGTGCTCAACGGTCGAGTGGACCCGGTCCCTGTCGATTGTTGACAAAGGGAAGGAAGTGAGCACAAAGAAAAAAGACAAAAAAACGACATATGCACGCAAACACACAAACAGACGACACATGGAATAAGGTCCACAGAGGGGATAGAAAGAGCAGCATCAACAAACAGAGAATAAATAACGCTAGCGTACAAACATACCCTCTTTTGCATCCTCTTTTTTTTTGCCGTTGAAGTCACGGCCGTATTGCAGATTTATTCAGGTGGGTGCCAGGACAAAGAGAGGGCCAGAACCAACCAATGCCATTGAATGGACTGAGAGGAGGGGGTTCGAAATCATTTGTTTGAGAGACAGGGACCATTCATTGAAGATATTTCAGGGACAGGGGGCATGGACAAAAGGAGTAAAATGGAAAGAGAACGGTGAGGAGAGATAACAAACGAACGGCTTTGTTCACTTTCAAAAGAAAGAAGGCGACGGATGATGCTTTCTTTCAAGTGAAGACCGAGGACGAAGAAGCAAGGTCAGGTACCAAAAGGACAGCAGGAGAAGAAGCGAAGACAGCAGGAGAAGAAGCGAATTGACGAATGGGGATCGATCTTGTCTGTCCGCACTAGTAGAGTCAGGTCCAGCATGAGCATCCTTCAGCAGTGGACGGCAAGGAAGGGAGGCAGGGATCCTACATCCAAAAAAGAGCCAAAAAAAAGCTTCTTTTTTTCTCCCCCTCTTGTCCGCTCGTTACTGTTACTGTTGCTATTTGTTGTTGTTCGACCACTGTGTGTGTGTCCTCTTATCCTCGTCCCTGTTCCCCTGTTCCTTCCCTTTTCCCTTTCCCTTTCCCTTTCCCTTTTCTTTTTTCTCTTTTTTCTGTTTCTTCTTTTTTCTTCTTCTTCTTTTCCTTCCCTCACCCCTCTCGCCGCCACCATCTTTTTTTTTCTTCCCCTCCCTCCCTTCATCCCTTCATCCCCTCATCCCTTCCCTTCCCTCCATCCTTCTCCCCTTTCACCCACCCTCATCAGTTTGCTCCCGACTCTTGGTGTGGTTTCTTTTTTATATTCCCTTTTATTCTTCTCCCGGTTCTCATCTCGTCGAAGAAGCGCGGGTCCTGACTCATCTCAAGAAGAACACCTACACACACAAAAAGGACAACAGGTAAGAAACGACAACCAAGTTTGTTTTGTTTTTATTTCTTTTGTTAGCCTATTTCAACACCGAGCGGTGTACAAAGAAAAAAAAACGAGGGGTGACGACGTCGAGCATGGACCTTGACAACGTGGGTGCATGCTCTCGATAGTCTTCCCATTTTTTGTCCCTTTTGGCTATCTATCTGCACATACCTCGCCAGAAGCCCATGGTGTTCCCTACCTTTTTTATTTTGAGCACAAAAGCGAAACACGCCCGCATGCACACCGTCTATCTTATACTCACTTTTGACCGAGATGCTCATCATCCGAGAAAAAAAAACAAGTCTTGTCCACCTGGAATGGGCTCCATCTCCCTCCTTCGAGGAGGAAAAAAAATAAGAGGTCGAGGCGACAGCGTTGCTTCAGGGCACACTGTAAGAAAGTGTCAGTCAAGTCACCCCTAAAGAGATGATGACAGTTGACGATGAAGAGGGTTCTCATTCTATTCTGGATTCTGTTTCCTCCCGGGAAGGGTTTCCCTTTTCCCTCTTTACTCCCTTTTGCTCTTTTTACTTGTATTCTCTCGTTCGTTAATGCGGTTTTCTTGGCAGTGACACGGGCAGAACGATACGCACTCTCATGGTCAACTAGGTTGCTTTTTTCGTTCTTGTATGTATTAGGGTCGGTAGGATTGGACCCATTGCCCATTGGTCATTTTGCAGCCACATTCGATGCATATTCCAGTTTCCTTCTCCTTTTCTCACCATGCCTTTCAGTTTGCTTGCGTTGCTGTTCATTTATCCCTCGTCTGCTTTGCATTCCAGGTTCACCCCCTCATATGACAGGAGACAAGAGACAGAACAGAGAGAAAGGAAAAAAAAATAACTGTACTAGAGGGGAAAGGGACAGGATGCATGCTGCTTTCTTTACTTTCCCAATGTCAATTTTCATGCGAGTTGGGAGGGGCGTATGTACGATGTGGCCGGGAGTAAGTGGTCTTGATCCCATATTTTTTTTGCATTGCCTTGCGCCTCTGTCAATTGCCCTGTCATTCTCTGCGCTGCCTCTGCCCCTTCTCCTCCTTCCCCTCTCCCAGCATATCACTGCGTGTTATCTGTCCATTTTTCGTGCCCTGATCGTGGTTGCACAGGGAAACAGTTGATTCCTTGCCTTTTTGTTTGTCTGTCAGTCTGTCTACAAAAGACAAAGCGACAAAACACCGCTTTCTCTTTTCTATTTTTTCTTTTTCCCTTCCTCCCCAAACTCTCGTTTCTCCCGTTGAGTTCTCCCCTTCCCGTTCTTTTTTTTTCTTCCCCCCCCCTCTCTCTCCTTCCTTTCACACTCATGTATATTTTCCGCCTTCACGATTCTTCACGACCTTCTATTATTCTCTTTAACGCTCTCATGATCTAACGCTTTAACGATCTTTACGATCTCACGACCCTTTTAACGCGTTCAACCCCCATACGTATGAAAAAAGAGCACACAACACCATTATCATTTGCAACGACTAAAGTATTTTCATGCCCCCAACTATCGTTTACTTGTAGACCAATCGCCATATAAATAATGTCTTTGGATACCTATGTCAAGGGTACTAAGTGCTGGTTCACAGATGTCCAGGAGGGCTGGATCAGCGCCAGCCTTAACACCACAGATGTCGCTGCCGACGGAAAAGTCACCATGACCTTTGTGGACGATAACGGAAAGGTGCGTCTCAGGAACACATACCGCTCTATGCTACGAGACACAGAATGGTCTGCTTTTGATCTCATGATTATATTTTTACTTATCAGAACGTACTTTGTTTTATCTTCGTTGACAACCATAGGACCATGTCTTCTCGTCCACACTCGCCAAGATTGAAGAATCCAATAATGCCAACCTCCCTCCCATGCGCAACCCTCCCCTCTTGGAAGGCACAGAGGATTTGACCAACCTTTCATATCTTAACGAGCCTGCCGGTAAGAGAATCGAAATCAAACTAATGGTGTGGTTGATCCAAATGCTTGCTGCTGATCCACTAGTTCTCATCTAACCTGCTCGTGCCTATCCACCCTTTTATTCGCCAATGCTAGTCCTGAGCAACATTAAGACGCGTTACTCCCACTGCAACATCTACACATACTCTGGAATTGTGCTTATCGCTGCCAATCCCTTTGCCCGTGTCAACCTGTACACCCAAGACATCATTCAGGCCTACTCTGGCAGGAGACGTGGTGAATTGGAGCCCCATTTGTTCGCCATTGCCGAGGATGCCTACCGCTGCATGATCCGCGACGAGAAGAACCAGACCATCGTCGTCTCTGGAGAGTCTGGAGCCGGTAAAACCGTCAGTGCAAAGTTCATTATGCGTTACTTCGCCACCGCCGACGATAGCGAGCGTGGCACCGATTCGTCCAAGACCGGTATGAGTGAGACTGAGGAGCAGATTTTGGCCACCAACCCTATCATGGAGGCCTTCGGTAACGCCAAGACCACCCGTAACGATAACTCTTCCCGCTTCGGAAAGTTCACTGAGATTCAGTTCGACAAGGAGCGCAACATTATCGGAGCCAAGATCAGGACATACCTGTTGGAGCGTTCAAGATTGGTCTACCAGCCCGAGCTCGAGCGTAACTACCATATTTTCTACCAGTTGGTTGCTGGTGCCCCTCCATCTGAGAAGAAATCGCTGGATCTCCAATCCATCCAGCAGTTCAACTACTTGAAGCAGGGAGGTGTCCACATCATCAACGGCGTCGACGATGCCGCCGAGTTTGAGATCACACAGCGCGCCCTTTCAACGATCGGTATCTCGGTCCAGGCTCAGTGGGATATTTTCCGTCTCTTGGCTGCCTTGCTCCACATTGGTAACATCCAGGTCACTGGTCGTAACGATGCCATGATTTCCGATGAGGATCCTTCCTTGATCACTGCCTCCCGCGTCCTCGGCATTCCCGTTTCAGAGTTCAAGAAGTGGCTCGTCAAGAAGCAGATCACCACCCGTTCCGAGAAGATTGTCTCCAACTTGAAGCCCGAGCAGGCTTTGGTTGTCCGTGACTCCGTCGCCAAGTATATCTACTCGTCTCTCTTCGACTGGCTCGTTAACAACATCAACGCCAGTCTCTCCAGCGAGGCCATCGCCAGCAAGATCCATTCCTTCATCGGTGTCCTCGATATTTACGGTTTCGAGCATTTCAAGAAGAACTCGTTTGAACAGTTCTGTATCAACTACGCCAACGAGAAGCTCCAGCAAGAGTTCAACCAGCACGTCTTCAAGTTGGAGCAGGAGGAGTACGTCCGTGAGAAGATTGACTGGAAGTTCATCGAGTTCAGCGACAACCAGCCCTGTATCGAGATGATCGAAGGTCGCTTGGGTGTCCTTTCCCTTCTTGACGAGGAGGCTCGCATGCCCTCTGGCTCCGATCAAGGATGGTGCAACAAGCTGTTCAGTCAACTCGGCACCGATAAGCACAAGAAGTGGTTCACCAAACCCCGTTTCTCCAACTCTGCCTTCACCATTTCCCACTACGCCCACGATGTCACCTACGACTGCGATGGATTCCTCGAAAAGAACCGCGATACCCTTCCCGACGAGTTGTTGAACTTGATCAAGAACTCTGACAACGAGTTTTTGGAGGAGGTTCTCATGACCAGTGCCACCCTCGGCGCCGGAGGAAGCGTAAGTTGAACGTTGTGATTTCTATGTCGCCCTCTCTGCCGCAGTTCCCTATCTACAAACAGAACGCTAACACCTACTTGGTTACATTTTTTTTACCATAGTTAACTGAGGACAAGCGCAAGAGCGTCATCAACAGAAAGCCCACTCTCGGATCCATCTTCAAGGGCTCCCTCATCCAGCTCATGGATACCATCAACTCGACCAACGTCCACTATATCCGCTGTCTCAAGCCCAACGAGGCTAAGCAGCCTTGGGTCTTCGATGCTCCCATGGTCCTCGGTCAGTTGCGTGCCTGCGGTGTTTTGGAGACCATTCGTATCAGTTGTGCCGGTTACCCCTCCCGCTGGTCCTTCCCCGAGTTCGTCGAGCGTTACTACATGTTGGTCAACTCTGAGCACTGGGGCTTTGACACCCAGAAGATGTGCTCTGCCATTCTTGAGGCCACCATCAAGGAGGCCGACAAGTACCAGGTCGGTCTCACCAAGATCTTTTTCCGTGCCGGTCTGCTCGCCTATATGGAGAAGCTTCGTACCGAGAAGTTGAACGGCTACGCCACCTTGATCCAGAAGAACGTCCGCCGATTTGTCGCCCAGAAGAGGCACCAGCGCACTCGCAGTGCCGCCATCACGATTCAGTGCTTTGCCCGCAAGGTCATTGCCCAGAAGGAAGCCCGCGCCCTTCGCGAGGTGCGCTCCGCTGTCTTGCTCCAGACCTTTTTGCGCGGTTACGTTCAGCGCAAGAAGTACGTCGAGACCCGCAACCACATCCTCCGAGTCCAGTGCCTCGTTCGTGCCAAGCAAGCCCGCAACGCCTTCCAGAACATGCGCGAGACCAACGGCGCCACCAAGATCCAGCAGATCTGGCGTGGAGCTGTCGCCCGTCGCCAGTTCAAGAAGGAGTTACTCGCCATTGTTCTCATCCAGTCGTGCATTCGTCGCAACAAGGCTCGCAAGGCTCTCTTGGCTCTGAAGGCCGAGGCCCGTTCTGTGAACCATCTGAAGGAAGTCTCTTATCGCCTCGAGGGAAAAGTGGTGGAGCTGACGCGAGCGCTGGACTTGGCGCATCAGCAGAACAAATCTTTCGACGCCCAGGTGGCGAGCCTCGAAACCCAGGTCCGGTTGTGGAAAGAAAAGTACGAATTATCACAACATACCAAGTCGAAGGAGATTGCCCTTGCTGCGGAGAACCCCACTGTGCCCAAGAACGAGTTCGAGACTCTGAAGGCAGCCAACGTGGAGCTTCAGTCCAAGTACAACGAGTCGATCGAGAAGGTCAGGACGCTCGACCAAGAGATCACAAAGCTCACCGAGTCTCTGGCAAAGACCAAGGAGGAGATCCACAAGCTGGCCGCTCAAGCCAAGGTCAAGCCCGAGGACTCGGAGACGGTGACGGCCCTCAAGCGCGAAAACCAGTACGTCCGCGAGCAGTTAGCTCAACTGTCAAAGGCTACTGGACGCGACACCTCAAGCTTCCCAGTTACGTCGAAGGTCCACTCCCCCCCATCCAGCAACAACAACGCGAACCCTCAGTCCCATACGGCCCCCTCGATCCATAGCCAGCTTGCCCAGGGCACTATCGACAAGTACGAGAACTCGTACTCCTTTGCCAAGGAGACCCCTCACAAGATCGTCACTACCCTTCCCGCCGCCGTCCCCATCCCCCACAACTCTAAGGCTGCCCCCAAGGCCACTCGTAACCGCAGCAACAGCACACCCGACATTGCCGGTCTCGAGAACGGTACCCTCTTCAAGCCCCAGAAGACCACCAACAGCGTCTTTGACAACCTCGACAACCACAGCCGTACCGCAAAGACTATGTCGGGTGATGACTGGTCTCGCCGTCTTCCCCGCTCACGCCCTAGCATCCACAGCCTGATCGAGCAGCCTGAGGTCGAGATCATGCGCATCCTCGAGGACGAGGAGGGTCTCCAGGAAGAGATCTTGAGCGGATTGATCAAGAACATGAAGATCCCCTCGCCCAGTTTGTCGAACCTGCCCTTGATCAAGGAGATCATGTTCCCCGCCCATTTGATTGGTCTCTTGACTACCCAGATGTGGAAGTACGGCTACATCAAGGAGTCCGAGCGTCTGATGATCAACGTCATGCAGGCTATCCAGCAGCAGTCGATGGCCATTGTCGGCGACGATACCATCATCCCCTGTGCCTACTGGTTGTCGAACGTCCACGAGCTCTTGTCGTTGATCTGCATTAGCGAGCAGGAGATTACTCGTGAGGAGTTGATGGCCCGTTGCGGAGACGACTATGACTGGACCGAGTACGAGCAGTTGGTGTCGACTGTCAAGTATGAGTTGGAGTGCCTCGAGTACAACATCTTCCACGTCTGGATGAAGTCGCTCAAGAAGCAGCTCAACAAGATGATCATCCCCGCCATCATTGAGAGCCAGGCCCTCCCCGGATTCATCACCAACGACTCTGGACGCTTCTTCAACAAGCTGATCGGATCCGGCCCCACCTTCAGCATGGACGACCTCCTGATGTTGTTCAACAAGATCTGGAAGGCCATGAGCTGCTACTATGTTGAGCACTCTGTTGTCCGCCAGGTCATGACCGAGTTGCTCAAGATGGTCGGTGTCACTGGTTTTAACGACTTGCTGATGCGCCGCAACTTCTGCACCTGGAAGCGCGCCATGCAGATCCAGTACAACATCACCCGTATTGAGGAATGGTGCAAGGGACACGATCTGCCCGAAGGCACCCTCCAACTCGAGCACCTCATGCAGGCCACCAAGCTGTTGCAGCTCAAGAAGGCTTCGCACAACGATATCGAGATCATCTACGACGTCTGCTGGATGTTGACCCCTACACAGGTCCAGAAGTTGGTCCAGAACTACATGATCGCCGACTACGAGGTCCCTGTCAGCCCCGACTTGATCAAGGCCATTGCCCAGCGTGTTGCCGCCAACGAGAAGAATGATACCCTGATGCTGGATGCCATCTCCCTCGAGGATGCCGGCTCGTTCGAGACCCCCGAGATCCGTGATGTCGACCTGGATGGTGAACGCTACCTGCCCGGTTGGCTCGTCAACCTCAGCCGCCTCAAATCGTTGATGCACTTGGTCGTCGTTTAAACCAGATGACTGCCTAGTCAAGACGATTCAATCCACGATGAGTAGCCAATCTCTGAGGATTTTTTCTTCGTGTCCTTCGTTCTTTTTATATCTTTCTTTCTTTGCTTTTTATTTGCTTTTTTGCCCTTGTTTGTCAGTCCTTTTTTTCTTTCTTTACCTTACACCTTTTTGTTCGATACCTTCCTTTCTCCCAAAAAGAACCTGAAAAAAAAAACCCACCTTTCGAGGTCGATTTTTGTTTGAAGTCCCTAAAATACCACTTCACCACCTTGTAGATTCCTTTCCACTACGAAAATAAAAAAAAGTAGAAAACTTCACAATATCTATCGCTTCTTGACACTGTTTTTCTGATGCAAGCTGGTATGACTCTAGGTTTATTTTACGAGTGAAATAGTAATGCGAGGGCGAATGATGGGATGAAAGGATGCAAAGAAAAAAAAATGGCAAAAGATGGAAAATAGAGAGTAGAAACGAGAAGAAAAAAATTAGTCCATTTTCCTCCTCTTGCCGGTGAAGCGATCCAGGGCAGTGACAGGTTCGTCTGGGTTGCCTGCTCTCTTCTTGGCGCGTTCCTTCTTGTCCTTTTCGATCCTCTCCAAAAGATCGACCTATCAATATGGTTGTTCAAAGGTGATATAGGTATGATTAGGATGCAGTTTGTAGAAGCAAAATACATGCACGAAAAAAAAGTGTACAATGACAAACGAAGCTTTACCTTCTTTTGGTCGACAATGTTCTTGGCCTTCTTTCGGAGGTGACGACGGGAGGACGAGTTCTTGCCACGGGCACGGTACTTGAGTTCTGTCGACTCGTCCGGGTGAGCAGCAGCCCAGGCCTCCTTCTTCTCCTTGTTGAGGACCTGAATAGGGGCCTTGTCCATCTGACCAACATGGTTGACGTCGAGGGTAATCATCTCTGGCTGGATCTTTTCCAACAGCGAATGGACCTCCATCTCCTGTCTCTGCTTCTTTGTCTGGAACGGGTTGGCCTCGAGCGCATCAAAGTTGGCCTCTCCAGCACCGGGCACAATAATGCTCGAGATTCCCCCACGGTGTCCGAAACCCAACACATCCTCAAAGGGCACAAACTCGACATCATCCACCGCTGACCCGGCTTGGAGATGGTTCATGTAAGGCGAAGTCTGCTTGGTCTTGAAGGGATCCTTCCAGATACTGACATGAGGCCCAAATCCAACAGCCAACAGTCCACGCTGCGAAATGGAAAGCGACGAAGCCGGTGTAGGCGTGAAATATTCCTGCATGGGCTTATAACTCCGGAGATCCCAGAGCTTGAGCTGTCCGTCCAATCCCGCAGTCGCCATATAGGTTCCCGAATGGCCTATTGCCATCGCCGTGACGGGGCCACGATGACACTGCATCTTGACTAGAGGGGTTGACATGTTGGGAGACCAGAGGGTCACTGTTCCGTTGCCGTGTCCCAAATGCATGATGGCTGTCGCGGGGTTCTGGGTCATCACATCGCACTTTCCGAGCTTTGTGCGGTGTTCTGCAACCACGTTTCCTGTTGATGTATCCTGGTACTTCAAAAATCCTGAGTTTCCCTGCACGTTTCAATTGTCATTTATGAATGATAGTAAGTAATGTGTAATAAAACATGTTAGTAAAACATATTAAGAAAGAGAAATTGACAGCAATGATGTTGCAAAACGGTCTTCCAAGAGGTGAAACTTACGATGGAGGTAAGCAAGAAGTGGTATGGCAAAAAGTCCAGCTTGTTGACCTCAATATGGTTCCGTAAGCAATGAATCTCGGTTCCCTGCTTGTCGTAGATGTACACGTATTTCTTTTGCGCAACCGCAAACATCGTCTCGTTATGCAACCAGCTAGTATGAACAAAGTGTGAAAGGACACAAAAGCATGTCAGCAAATTCACTTGTTACTAACAAACCCCACCCCTCAATAGCAAACAAACAACCCACAACGTCCCTTCGTGCACAAAAAAAAAGGAACTTACGTGACATCACGAACGGTCTCCCGGAGCTGCATCTCACAACCCAACCGTCCCGCCTGCCAATCAAAGGCCGCAACATGACCCTTGCGTCCACCGATCAACAAATGTCGTCCGTTGCGGGTATAATCGATCGCATAGGGTCCAAACTTGAGGTCAAGGTTAAACATTTTGTGCGAAGTAGAAATATCGACCTCCTTTGCAAGACTCCTCTGAGAGAGCTGGTATGTCTTTTCGATCCCCTCGGGTTCCAGAAATCCGGCTTCCTCAGTGAGAAGGATCTCGGTGGATGCGGCCTTGTATGCTGCTTCCTTGTATGTCTTTTCCCGCCGCTTGATCGTGCCCTTTAGTTTCTTGTCCTTGAGTTTCTGTTTTGGTTGAAATAGTTCCATTTTGGTGAGGCGCACGTACCATGATATAGAGAAAAAGAAAAAAGATGGCGGTAGCGAGTAAGTAAAGAGCATGCTTGAAGGTGCCACAAGTAAGCAAAAGGTCGAGAAGTGTGTGTTTGTGAAAGACAAGTGCCTGTTGACGTTACGTTGACACCCTCGACAGCCTTGTTGGCGTCGCCGCGGGCATATTTGGGCATGAGTGCCAAGACGGGGTCCTTCTTCTTCTTCTCAGACATGGTGCTGATGTATGTGTGTGTGTCGGCTGGGGAGAGATGGGAGTTTGGTTGCTGGCACAAAAGAAACAACAATGGTTCATGGACGGCCTACTAGGTTGTGTGCCTTTTGCAGCCCAAAAAAAAGAAAAAAAATGTTTACGTTTGTGGCTTGTTTGACCTACAGTCACGTGTTGACCATCGCGCTCATGTTCGGTTTCTATGCACCTTTGGTCGGATGGTTGTTGTTGAAATGATTTGATATTATTGAGAAAGGAACAAAGAGCAAGAAGAAACGAAAAACATTACAAAGAACAAACTACCTATGTACTAGTCGAACCAACAAGTTTATCTCCCTCATCGTCCTCCTCAAGAAGGTCCTCACCGCAAGAGGACTCCCACCCTTCCTCCCCGCTCATCCTCGTCCTCCAGTGTAATAGGGGTTTTGTTGAACAGTGTCCCAAAGCACTTGCTCATGTAAAAAATGTGGGGGTGGCATCGGCGAAAGAGATAAAAAAAAATATAAAAGAAAAGAACCTATAGAAATAGAGGGAAGGGTCGCACTTCTCGAATCTCAACCCTCCTCTGAACGAACGTGTTTCGCTCTCTCTCTTTTTTTTTACTCCTTGGGAACTTCGCTGCCATAAATTCATGCGACAATCGGCCACTTGGAACGCAAGTGTTCAATCCATCGCGCATAGAGAGCTTCAGCAACAGGACTGGCGGCACTGCGAACCTCTGGGTTGGTCTCCGCTGCCGGTTTCGTTGGCTCTGCCTCTTTCGTCGTCGTGGTCGTCTCTGGTTCAACAGCCGTCGAATCGGTTCCTACTGTCGACGAAGACGAGGCCGTATCGCTCTCTGTGACAATGATATCCGAGCTTCCAAGGATATCAATCACGTCGGAAACGGCTGTCTTTCCATGCGACTCGATTTGCTTCATTAGAGCAGGGTCGTTCTTGATCTGAGTGAGTGCTTGGGTGAAGAAGGCCAGAAGCAGCGAAGGGTTGATGTTGTTCAAGTCTGAGATACCATGCTCCAGCACACTGAGCGCCTCCAGATCCTCCGCACTATGCTCTCCACTCTTGAGCTGATTAACAAAATATTAGGTGTTAGACATTGAACTGATTCTATTGTATTGCAATGTGGTCATTGAAAGGGTACTGCTAAGAGGAAAACTTACTGTGCTGAGCACGGGCAAGAGTGCGACCTTGGTGAGCTGCCGTCCGGCTTGTGCTTGTGGACTGCCTTCAAAGGTCTCCTCGCTAACCGCCTTCTTTGCTGGAGGTGCAGCTTTAATAGTCTCAAACCTACAAATGGATATAGAAAAAGAAATGGTTAGCTATCATGGGACTGAAGTATGATAAAAATAGTTAGGAGAGGAAGTTGTGAAACAAACAATAGACTTACCCATCCTCAATGGTCATCTCACTATGACTTGGGCCAGGGTGACGCTTGATTGTGTCCATGCCCGAGTTGGATGCGATAGGAACTATGCTCTCGTTCTCAACCTAACATGCAATGGTCGCGAAACAGGTTAGCACACTTGTCGAGAAAAAAAGCTATCAGCCATTGTCAATGCTTTAAAAAACGTAGTGTCATCGTACCTTGAGATTAGCGAGGTCGACTATGCTGCCATGGTTATAAGCAGGTTTCTATCAATTGAGTGCGAATGGCTCGTATGGTTAGGATGTGTCTACCCGTTTATAACGAAGCACCGGCAAATGCAATCAAATGAGAAATACTTACAGCTGCTCTGATGGTAGAGTTGATGGGCAATGCTCTTCGAACCGTCGATGCAGCAGAACTCAGGCCAGGAATGCGAACAGTGCCAAAGTCCCATGGCAAATCATCATCATTCGTGTTGAATGTGCTGAAACTATAGGGTGAAAGTAGTGGACACCGTTAGTCATGTATTCGACATCCTTCAAGACCAAAACTTGAGCCGCAACAAAGAATAGACATACGTCTTGGTCAGGGATGAGGCGGCGCGCTGATGAGCAGCCAGCTTCCAGACATCGTATCTCTCCACGAGCTCCTGAAGGTCAGCCTTGCGCTTGGCCATCTTGATGAATCGGTGCTTCAAAAGTTCCTTGGCAGTTGGTCTCTACAAGTGTACAAAATTCCACAAAAGGCTGAGCATGTTAGTCTTCTGCAGTGTGAGTGTAACAAAGGAGAACCCTCTCTGTCCGATACAACCAAAGTAAGACGTGGTTGAAGCAGGCACAGCAGCTTACGTCTCTAGGATTCTTGATCAAACACAGCTCCACAAATTCCTTGAACGCTCTCGAGAAGTCGCCCTCCAGGGATGGGGGCTTGGCCTTTGGGATCAAGAACAGCACACGCATCGGGTGGTATTCTGCAAGGGGTGGCTCGCCCTTGGCCAACTCAATGGCCGTGATACCCAATGACCAGATATCCGCCTTCGAGTCGTATCCAGCCTGCTTGATCACCTCTGGTGCCATCCAGAACTACATCGTTCGAAAAGGCAGAAAGTGCATGAGTATGGGGTTCTGGCATTCGTTTCTTATTTGCGACTAGCATGTTTGAAGGCACAAGTACTTACAGGAGTTCCGACGAATGTGTTACGTTTACTCTTTTGGTGCGAAAGTTGAGCGGCGACTCCAAAGTCAGCTTAGCAGTGTGGAAACAATAGAAGGAAGGTTAGTATTCGAGTCTGTCCCCAACAGGGACAGCAATTAGATCGAGATTCAAATGCAACATACCGAGCTTGACATCTCCATCGCCAGAGAGGAGGACGTTGGCAGCCTTGATGTCTCTGTGGATCTTTCCCTCTGCGTGAAGATACTCGAGTCCTAGGAGAAGCTCCCTCAAAACAACTGCAACATGATCCTCACTGAATGGTCCAGGCTTGAGCAGGTCTAAGCACGATCCGCCTGCTAAGTACTCCATAACTAACATGGCGCAAGAAAAAATGTGTCAGGATTGTGCCATGTGCATGATCTACGGCTGACCATTCTCGTGCATGGTACATTGGAGTAGGGTAGAAAGGAGATCAAGTCATGCTTCATTGCCCCTTACCAATCCAAAGTTTAAAGCCCTTGACACAGCTGCCGTAATATTTGGTGATATATTCAGAGTCGCATTGGGACAACAGGGCAATCTCCTGCTGGATCTCACTGATGTCTTCTTCCGAGTCCTCGAGGTTGATCTGCTTGATTGCGACGACTTCCTTGGATACATTGTGGATACTAGCAAAAGTGAATGTTCGATTGTAAAGAGCGTTAATTACAGCAATAGACCAATATTTACCGAAGAGATGTCGGTGACGGTACATCAAAGTGAAATAGAAACAGTTGGTTGTGCACAAGGTGGGAAGGTGAGTGTGAGTGTGTGTGCAAGTATGGGTGTGTGTGTGCGAGGGAACATGTTTGGGTGTTTGAGTGTTTGTGTGTATGATGACATCGATGGCATGTTTTTGGACAATAGGAATAGGAGTCGAAGGAACCCATCACAAGGGTTGTCAGGGACCTGTGAGAGAGAAAGAGAGATACACCGTGAAATGTAACAAGTGATATAATTTGTATGTAGAGTGCAAGGGTGTGCAAAGTCAGGGCCAAGGGAACTAGAACAGGGGGTAAAGAGAATCACACAACCTTAACACTCACACGCACACATGCGCATCACCACCACGCCCAGGAAAAAAAATACAAAGAGGGGCGTAAGGTGCGTGGATGGGGAAGTGAAGGAGCTGCTTCGCCTTGAAACATCTCTTTCTCAGAGGGAAGTAAAAAGTCGAGGTAACAGACGAGAAGGGGAGGAGGGAGAGGAAGGTGGGGGATTGAGGTGGTAACGGAGGAGTGAGCTGAAGCTCATTTATTCTTTGGCTCACTTACGCTTTGTAGACGGTACCGAAGGAGCCAGTTCCAATTTTCTCAAGGAGGGTGTACTCCTCGTCAGGGTCAGAGCGCATCTATAGCATTGGTTTCGAGAGGAAAAGAACAGAGATTGAGCAACTTGGCCACGCTACTCGGCTAGAGCACCGACCTTGGCAGTAATGTCTCCTGGCTGTATGTACCATTGTGTGAAGAGACGGACGAAGGAGGGATGAAAGTGGTCTGTATGTAAGAATAAACTTGAAGTCAGAAGGAGTGAATGTTGGTTCTTCGCTGGGGGGATATGAGAAAGAAGAAGAGTGAGGTGAACGAGAAGAGCGAGATCGGCGGATGCTCTGTTGGTTGGAGTGAGGACTCAGAAGGAGGAAGAGGGCGTCAAGCGAAGGTGGAGTGAGGGAATAGGGAAGGAGATCGTGAAAGAAAGAGCCAGCGTGTTGAGGTCGAGATATGAGAAGACGAGATAAATACAACGATGGTGAAGTTGGGAGGAGGATGATATGGGTTGAAGGTGTCGAGGGAATGCGGTGAGTGAGAGGAAAGGGTTGGCGGCGGGCGGCGAAGGGTAAAGAAGGAAGGAAAGAAAGAAAAGTAAGAGAAGGAAAGAATAAAAAATGGGAAGAAATCAAGAGAGAAGTAGAGAAGAGAAGGCGGAGAAAAACAAAACGCGCACTCTTGTAACAACTTGTATTTGAAGAAAAGTGATGCGGACACGCCAAAGGGCCGTGTGGGGATGGCAGCCGACCTCAAAGGCAGTGCTACTTCATTGTTGTGCTTGTTCATGTTGTTGCCGCAACGCAATGGCTAAAAGTAATACACAGACACTTCCTCCCCTGACGCCTACTTCTCTCATTGAATATCCAGGGCGACGACAATGATGACGACCGGATGAATGAATCGAGCCATGCCGCTAGCCATTGTTACCACTTGCGAGACAGCCCTCGCTGCACTCACTGTACAATCCGGAGCACGTTCATGCCCATCATGCCAATGCCAATGTTTTCGACTTGAGGGAGCACGTTTGGACCTGATCAACCTCGCCACGAATGAAGGTCCTGTCCAGTCCACAAAATAATGAGATCAAATCGAAACACAATACATATCCACAGGGGCAATTGATGGTCATCCATGATCCATCATCATCATTGACCATGCTTTCTTTACTTTGCCCAGAAAAACAGTGAGTAATAACAATCGCCATGGCAAAGAAAAACGCCCTTTTTCTTTCCCCTCCTTCCTGACAAAGTAGACCGATCGGAAGGAGGGAAACAGGGGGTTAGAAGGTCACCCTTTTCAATCATGACAAATGTGGCCCAACCTTCATTGTTTCCTTTTTTTTATGTTGCTTACCTCGTTATTCTTTTCTCTTGTCTTTTCTCTTACACTCGGACGATGCTGAGATAGAGAAGAGAGAGAGAAAAAAAGAGGCATGTTGCTTCCACCAGGGTTGTCACGCGTGAGTTGGGGTATTTTTATTTTTTGTTTTCGATCCTCCACGAGTTCCGGAGAATAGGGGCTGGATCACAGTGAGTGAGGTGACGAAGGAACAACGGGCGATGCGGAGAGAGACCGGGGGTGAAATCAATCCGCTTAGCAATTCTGCATTGGACTACACAAAGGGGAAAAAAAAAGGAGGGAGTCGTTGGGCGCTCGGCCTTTTTATTGCATTGTTGGTATCTGTCTCTTGTTATTGTTGTTGGTGAACCGGATGTCCTTGTCCTGACAGGCATCCTGGGGCAATGTCGTTCCTACGGAAAGGCAGCTGCCAAATATTTACATTAACCCCTTCTTCCACTGAACGGCTTTGTTCTAGAAACCGCCTGGCGCGACTCATTTTCCTGTGTCGGTCAATCGCGCCCTGAATGTGTTCGCAGTCACAGTCCAGCCAAGACGTAATGTCCCTTTGTCTCCATTTCTCACCAACTCACGGCCATCCTCCTTACTCCTTCGCCCAAAGGACAGACCACGATACACGGAGCAGCAATCAGCATCCGAACAATAAGGACACGACCCTTCCATCAACCTCTCCCACCTCCTAGACCCGCCTGTATGAGGGACGGGCAGATTAACTACGAACACGCCACCGTCTACCAATCGCTGTGCTCATGGTTTCTGAACCGCCCATTTCAACAATCGCATCAGAACAAACAACAACAAACAACACCCCCTATTATTATTACCAACAGCGACAAGTACCCCTTTATAAGCCAGCTCCGGAGAAGAATCCTTTCTGCCAACTTTAGCGCACAACGTGGTCTGCCACCTGTCATAGGAACAGCTACAACAGCAACCTTCCCTGCCTGTCTACTGCTCTTTTCTATTGTCGTCACCGTCATACTTCTCCTTTTCCTTGTTGTCCGCAGCCTCTACCGTCATTGCCTCCTCCTCCGCCACCGCAGCCCGATTCAGCGCACTCGCCCAGCATTAGAAAGCCAACTTCAAGGTCACAAGACTCGCCTTGGCCAAAGACCACAGCTACAACAACAGAACCAGCAGAAGCAACAAAAACAGCCGTGGCAGAGGCAACCCATCAGCAACAGCAGAGCTCGTACACCGCCCATGTCGAGACAACAGCCACATGCGGTTCCAGCAGCGACACCTAATACCCAGGCGTTGAAGTTACAAAAGCTCAAACACAATGAAGCATACCATTATATCAACTCCGCACTCGACGATGACAGCAAAGGCGAATATAATAAGGCGCTCGACAAGTACCGATTAGGGATCCAGGCCCTCAAGGATGCGCTGAAAATCCGATATGTTACCGACGCAGAGTTTCGGGAATCTGAGATATTAGGGCCTAAGATGAGGCAGAATTTGCAGGCGGTCGAGAGCAGAGTGGAGGAGTTGTCGCAGAGGATAAACCAGTCAGGCACAACTACAGGACTAAACACCTCAGGACAGTCATTTTTCTCAGCGGCGGTGTCCAGTGCTATCCAGGCAGTTGGGTCGGCCATCTCGGGTGGCGGTAGCTCGCCTTCTATGGAGCGACAGCCTACTGCTCTAACATCGACACCTATTTTCGGATCTTCGCCAACACCCGTACGTAGCAGGCCCGCAAACCATTTATCCGATGAACCCGTCTTCAATGTTGTGTCCGCAACAAAACCATATGCGCCAACACCACACAAACGATCTCACCTAACCAATGGCTCTACCGGGCATGCAACATCACCAGGAGGGGGAGCAACGGGTGTCGGAAACCGAACAGTGACCGGCGTTACTCAACCCAGGACAACAACTACTCGGCCAGGAATGATCACGGGGGGACGAAGGCGACCAGCAGGAACCACAGCTGGGGTAGGGGCAGCAGGAGGAGCAACGGCATCAAGCGGACAGAACTCGGTGCTAACAGAGACCAAGAACAAGATCTCGCGTCTCAAGAACATCGACTCCAAGCTCGCCAACATGATCCTGAATGAAGTGATGATTGACGGGGCCGCAGTGACCTGGGACGACATCGCTGGTTTGACGTTCGCCAAACAAGCGCTCAAGGAGATTGTGATTTTGCCAGCACTTCGACCAGAATTGTTCACTGGACTGAGGGCACCCGCCAAGGGTGTTCTGCTCTTCGGTCCTCCAGGAACTGGTAAAACTGTAGGTGTAACATTTAATTTTGGATACGTGCCGTGTGTATATTTGCATTTGCAAATTATTTACCCAGAGCAATTTACTGACTCAACATTTTTGTTGTATCTAGATGCTGGCAAAGGCCGTGGCGCAAGAATCCAAGGCGACGTTCTTTTCCATCAGTGCCAGTTCTCTCACTTCCAAGTTTGTAAGCCAATCGTCTCCTTCAGTCCGCGTTTGTCCGCTTGAATGATGACTAGCTATTTTGTATGACTTTGACAGCCTTTCTTTCGTTACTTACATAGGTTGGCGAGTCTGAGAAGCTGGTCAGGACTCTCTTTGCTATCGCTATTGAGCTGCAGCCATCCGTCATCTTCATTGGTAAAAGCAATGGCGTTCTTGTTGTACCTTGTCGCCGTGCGTTGTTTTTGAGTCATCTAGACTAACAAAGCTATATACTCTAATTGGTGTCTAGATGAGGTCGATTCGATATTGACGGAACGATCAGAAAGCGAGCACGAGGCGAGCAGACGGTTAAAGACCGAGTTTCTGCTGCAGTTTGACGGTGCAGGATCCAACCCAACAGACAGGGTCCTGGTTATGGGCGCCACTAATCGGCCTCAAGAACTGGACGAGGCCGCCAGACGTCGGTTTGTCAAGAGAATCTATATCCCCTTACCGGAAGCAGAGACTCGCCGCAACCTGTTGACAAAACTGTTGAGTGGCCAGGACTACCAGTTCTCTTCAAGCGAGATGCAGTCGCTGGTCCGACAGACAGAGGGCTACTCGGGTTCGGATCTGACGGCGCTAGCTCAGGATGCTGCTTTGGGGCCTCTTCGGTCGTTGGGTGAGACACTTCTGGACACACCTGCAGATCAGGTCCGGCCGATTCAATACCAAGACTTTGTACAAGCCCTCCAAACCATTCGGCCGTCTGTCAGTCCGCAGAGCTTGATGGCGTTTGAGGAGTGGAACCGAGAATACGGAGCGGGGATTCGAGGATAACAGGCAAGAATAAGGATCATTTGTCTGTTAGCATTTCAAAGTAGAGCAAAGAAGAACATGACGCGACATCGCATACAAAACACATTGCATTTCCATTACTTCCAAAGTTTCTTGTACTGTTTCGCAGTATTGCGTCTTGCGCGTTGTTATTATTTTTTTTTAAAATCTTCATTATTGTTTATTTGATAATGTTGAATATCGGTAACTGATGCTTTAAGGAGATAATGTACAGTCGAGAATGGCCCATGGCAGTAACCAACCACAAAGGCCACTCCGAAACGCAAAGGGATTTGTTTTGCTTTGGGAGGAGAAATAAAAAATAACAAAGACGAATGCGGGTGTTTGGTGGAGATTGGGGAGAGAGAAAAGTAAAAGCGGTGTGTTGTATAGAAAAAAAAGTTGATCGGGGCATGGTTGAGCATACACCTCAGATGAACTTGTAAGAAAAGGAGGAAAGGATGAAAAAAGAAGGCAAGGCTTGCTAAAAGCAATGGCCTGCTACCAAAAGATCTCTAGGAGAGATTTAATGGTTGGGCTTCAAGTCCTTGACGTCGAAACCGGGGAAGGGGAAGGAGGTGGCGAAGGCCTCGACCTCCTTGCGGAGGTTGGCGACATCCTCGTTACCCTCGAGGGCGGCGACAAAGTCCTTCATCAGCTTGGAGCCGGCCTTAGCCTGGACGGTCAAGGCGATCTGGACGATGCGGTGCAAGAACTCACCGACCTTGACAAAGTCGGCCTCCTTGAAGGAGCGCGAGGTCAAGGCAGATGTTCCGAGACGGACACCACCGGGGGTGACGGCAGAGACGTCACCGCAGACAGAGTTCTTGTTGAGGGTGATGGAGGCCATGTCGCAGATACGCTCGACCTTGGAACCGGTCAACTTGTTGGGGCGGAGATCCCAGAGGATCAAGTGGTTGTCGGAGCCGTCGGTGACGATCTTGTATCCCTTTTCGAGCAAGGTGGCGCCGAGGGCCCTGGAGTTGGCAATGACCTGCTTGGCGTACAACTTGAACTCGGGGCTGGCAGCCTGCTTGAGGGCGACGGCAATACCGGCAATGGTGTTGTTGTGGGGGCCTCCCTGGATGGAGGGGAAGACGGCCTGGTTGACACGGCTCTCGAGATCCTCACCCTTCTCGACCTTGGCATCCTTGTTCTTGCGGAAGAAGATCAAACCGGCACGGGGACCACGGAGGGTCTTGTGGGTGGTGGTGGTGACGACGTCGCAGTACTTGAAGGGCGACTCGGCCTCCTGACCGGCAACGAGACCAGAGATGTGGGCCATGTCGGACATGAGGTAGGCACCGTGCTGGTCGGCAATCTTGCGGAAGCGGGCATAGTCCCACTCACGGGGGTAGGCCGAGGCACCGCAGATGAGGACCTTGGGGCGGAAGAGCTTAGCGTTCTCCTCGAGGCGGTTGAGATCAATGAGACCGGTGGTGGCATCGACCTGGTAGGGCATGGACTGGAAGTAGATCGAGGTGGCAGAGATCTTCTTCTTGGCGGTCTGGTAACCGTGGGTCAAGTGTCCACCGGAGGGGAGGTCGAGACCCATGATGCGGTCCTGGGGCTGGATCATGGCGGTCAAGGCGGCAAAGTTGGCGGTCGATCCAGAGTAAGGCTGGACGTTGACACCCCACTCCTCGGCAGAGAGACCAAAGGCGTCGAGGGCACGCTTGCGGCAGAGGTTCTCGATCTGGTCGATGAACTCGTTACCACCGTAGTAACGGGCGCCGGGGAGACCCTCGGAGTACTTGTTGGTCAAGGCGGAGCCGTTGGCCTCCATGACGGCCTGGGAGGTAAAGTTCTATTTTGTTGGAATGGCGCGATGGGGAAAAGGAAAGAAGGGAATGGTTGGTTATTGATCAGACACGATTCAAGACACTAATGACTGTTGATATATCAACGATTGATGCGACTGGCTACTGATCTCATTCATTCCTCAGGTTTCGTCTTCCTCCTACTTCCTGCCTATAGTTGTTGACCTCGTTACCCCTTTCTTTTTTTTTTTGCATCCTGGTGTTTTTCCCACACACATCAATCATTATGCAGAAAAGAAAAACTCACCTCAGAGGCAATCAACTCAAGGCCAGAGTACTGGCGGTACTTCTCCTGCTGGATGAGGTTGTAGATCTCAGCATCCTCCTGCTCGAGGGGGGTGTTCATGTTGGCGTTCCAGGAATCAATTTGGGCCATTGTGATGTATCTATCGAATGGATAAGCAAGAAAGGTTGCGGTTAGTTAATACTCATATTAAGAGATAAAGGGCGTCTTGTTTTGTTATCAAGAATCGATATGTGTGAAGGGGTATGTATGTTTGTACATTCTTCTTTGAGATCGTGAAAAGGGTGCAAGGAAAGGCGAAAGAAAAGAAAACGAGGAAAAAACGATGGGGGAGGGGCAAAGGCGTTATTATATTGCAAAGGAGCATGATAAACTGATCCTCTCTCCACCAACAAAACCCCAACAGCAAACAAACAACATCGAACGCCACAAAGACACATGCAGAAACACATAATCAACTCAGGATGACTCTTTCTTTGACGCTTGCGTGCTCAGTTATTTTGTGTCCACCTCGCTTCCTTTTCATCTTTTTTTTGCTTTTAGGTCTTGTATCCTCTTGTCGGACCTTTCTAGATCCGCTCACAATTTTTTTTATCAAAATAATGGAGGTCGTGTTACAACTTAAAGTTGAAGGAGAAGGAAGGGAGAATGGAGTGAGAAAGGGAAAGGGAGAGGGGGAAGAAAACGGGATGGACGCGGGCAAGTTTCGTGGGATCATTGATTTGCTGTAATGTTCCTGAACATTATCGGTTCTTGTTGGAGAGATTGGTTGAGCCTGCATGATGATCCCACGCGAAAGACACGCCTGTTGTTCATGGGAAAGTGTATAAAGGAAATGTGATGTGGATAGTTACCTTTGTTCTCGAAAGAGCGAGTGAGGAAGGGGGGAGAGGTGGATTGGTGTGAAAGGATGAAGAGCAAAGAGAAAAAAAAAAGAGAAAAGATTAAAAAACAGAGAAGAGGGAATCCGAAGCTGTTCAAATAGGAAATCTGAAAAGTGCGGGGTCGTTCTGTCAACCTTATTGCACACACTTCCTCCTCTGACTCTTTCCAGTCAGTGGCTTAGGTTATCTTACCCTGTTGTCAACTCGCAAGTCGGAGCATGAGGGCTTGATCAGACTTGTCTTGTGTACGGTTCTTTTGCATGGCGTAGGATATCCCTGCCACTTCTTATTAACCCCCATTGTTTTTGCGACTATTTTGTACGTGCATCGCATCGGCACTTCAAAATTCTCTTGGGTTCCCTATCTCTCGCTCCCATCGCCAGCCTCTTTTGGCAGGGGCCCACACAAAAGTGGTCGGCCGAGGCACTCTTGCATGGGAAAAAAAAAAAAAAAAAAATGAGCAAATGTTAGGCAACGAACCAACCAACCAGCACGGTACTGCTTTCCATTCACCCTCGCTCTTTTACGCGCCTTGCAGCTGCATCATATCTTTCAAGAAAGGAGCCCAGTTCCCCGCTTGTTGAAATTTTGGTGGCAAAAAAGGGACTGCATTCTCATAGGAATAGGATCAAGTTCTACCCTTGAGAAACACCGATTCATGACCGTATGTCTTCTATCCCCTCAGTAAAAACATACATACAATGCCGTCTGCCTTGTAGCTTGTTCTCTTTGGCTGTCTTGCCAAGGAAATGTACTAAGGGCCTGCTCGCCTCTCTGACTTGCCTAGCAAAAACACAAGCCACAGGCGAGACCAAAAAAACTTTTTTTCTCCGCCTGCAGCCAATCAGATAACATTCAGGGCGCAGACTGGCCCTTCAAGTCTCCACATAAAAAGACCCCGCTGCCCAGAACTTTTGCTCCTTCCCTTCTTCTCCCCCTTCACATCCCGCATCAACCCCTTGGGACCTTGGCATTACCATCCGCATACCCTTTAAATTCCTCCATCCCGCACCCTTCCACTCATTTGCCACTCTTAACTACCCCTCCCTTGCCATACAGCAAAACCCCTTCTCCCTTATTCCCCCCGGTAATACCAATCCCAACACAGTTCAATATGTCTGCTCCCCTTATTGATGCCATTGTCAAGGCCGAGAACACCGAGCAGCGTCAGGCCGCTGCCGACGCCCTTGCAGCCTTCGCCAAGTCCGAGGGTCTTGTCAAGTCCGTCGCTATTATCGAGAGCCTTTCGCCTCTCCTCGAGAACAAGAAGTCCGTCCCCCACCGTGAGGGTGCCCTTCTCGCTCTCGGCTCCTTGGCCACTACCTTTGGCCAGGCTGGCGAGCCTTTCTTGATCCCCCAGATGCCCAAGGTCTTTGAGCTCTACTCGGACAAGATGGTTGTCGTCCGTGATGCCGCCTCTGTTGCCTCCAAGGCTATTATGTCCCTCCCCACCCGTTATGCCGTCCGTCTCTTGTTGCCCGTCATCTTCCACGCCATCAAGGAGTCGAAGTGGTAAGTTTTCTTTATCACGGTTTATATTAATAGTTACCACTCAGAATTCTAATCAGTCTTATTATTTTCTTATCACTGATAACAATAGGCACTCCAAGATCGGTGCTTTGGACATTCTCTCTGGTTTGACCTTCTCCGCTCCTCAGGTACGAACAACAACAATAGTGGCAACAAAACGATGAAAAGGCCCCTACCGTTTTTTATTGTTTATTCCGTCATGCTGCAGTTTTCAGTCGTTTTGCATGTGGCACCCCTTATTTTCCACAAAGAAGGGTAGCTGTGTGAAAATATCTGATCCAAAGAGTCCATTACTTACCCAAGATTATTATTTTCTTGAATCAACAACATTTAGCAAATCTCGGCTGCTCTTTCTGACATTATTCCCATTGTCAGCGAGACCATGTGGGACTCTAAGCCCGAGGTGAGTCCTTTTTCTTCCTTCCTCTTGAAGTCAGCGGCAGAATTTTTTAGTCGATTTCATCAGTTGGCCAATTGGAACAATTGGAACAGGACCACAGGAAGAAAAGAAAAGAGAAACAGACGTCAGGACTGAAACACCACTCACCATCCACGCTTGGTTTCGCCGTAGTCTACTCTTTGTGTCAGACGTAACAACAAAACGGCAACAAACAACAACGGACAGCAGCAACGCAGACATCTAACTTTTTGTCTAAATGTTCATTCGAACGAATGTAGGTTCGCGACCAGGCCACCAAGACCATCACCGACTGCTTCAACGTCGTTGGTAACCCCGATTTGATCTCCTCCATCCCCTACCTCGTTGGATGCATCAACCGCCCCGAGGAGGCCGCCGAGTGCATTCACCAGCTCGCCGCCACCACCTTCGTTACCACCGTCGAGGAGCCCACCCTTGCCATCATGTGCCCTCTTCTTGTCCGTGGTCTCGCTGAGCGTACCCCTTCTATCCAGCGTCAGACCGCCGTCATTATCGACAACATGTGCAAGCTCGTCGAGAACCCCGCTCACGCCCAGCAGTTCTTGCCCAAGCTCTTGCCCGGTTTGGACCGCATGATCGAGATCGGTGCCTCTCCCGAGCTCCGTTCCGTCGCCGAGCGTGCCCGTTCCACCTTGGTCCGTGTCGGTGGTGGTGAGCCCGGTTCCAAGGACCAGGTTGTCATCATTGCCTACACCGTCACTGCCACCGAGGTCCTCGAGGTTCTCAAGGCTAAGGCCACCTTCATCAAGGAGGATGCCTTCTCCGCCTCCCTCCTTGGTTACGTCTCCACCCTCTGCGCCGAGTTGATTGCCTCTCGCAACTTTGAGAAGGACGCCTGGGTCTCTTCCGTCGTCCCTTACCTCACCGTTGTCGGTTCCGATGCCGAGGTCGCTGCTCTCGCCAACGAGCTCAACGCCTTCTACATTGATTTCGATGCCAAGAACGCTCTCGCCAACGCCGCTGTTGAGGATGTTGAGGAGGGTGAGCTTCTCTGCGACTGCGAGTTCTCCCTCGCCTACGGTGGCATGATTCTCTTGAACAAGACCCGCCTCAACCTCCGTCGTGGTCAGCGTTACGGTCTTTGCGGACCCAACGGTGTCGGAAAGTCGACCCTCATGCGCGCCATCGCTTCTGGTCAGCTCGAGGGCTTCCCCTCGCCCGATGAGCTCAAGACCGTCTTCGTCGAGCACAACTTGCAGGCTGAGGATGCCGACCTCCCCGTTGTCCAGTTCATCTTCAACGATGAGAACATCAAGAACCTCGACCGCAAGGCCGTCATTGAGATGCTCGAGTCTGTCGGTTTCGACCAGGAGAAGCAGGATCAGGCCGTCGGTTCCCTTTCCGGTGGTTGGAAGATGAAGCTCGAGTTGGCCCGTGCCATGTTGATGAACGCCGATATCTTGTTGTTGGACGAGCCTACCAACCATTTGGATGTTGCCAACGTCGCCTGGTTGCAGAACTACCTCAACTCGCTCACCAACGTCACCTCCATGATCGTCTCCCACGACTCTGGTTTCCTCGACACCGTCTGCACGGGTATTATCCACTACGAGACCCGCAAGCTCAAGAAGTACAAGGGTAACTTGTCCAAGTTCGTCGAGCAGTACCCCGCCGGTCGCTCTTACTACGAGTTGTCTGCCTCCCCCATTGCCTTCAAGCTCCCCGAGCCCGGTTTCTTGGATGGTGTCAAGTCCAAGGATAAGGCCCTCGTCAAGCTCCAGAACATTGATTTCGCCTACCCTGGTGCCACCAAGTTGACCATCATGAACATGTCTTGCCAGGTCTCCTTGAACTCCCGTGTTGCCGTCATTGGCCCCAACGGAGCCGGAAAGTCGACCCTCATCAAGGTCTTGACCGGTGAGACTGCCCCCACCGACGGTGTCGTCACCAAGCACCCTAACGTCCGTGTCGCCTACGTCGCCCAGCACGCCTTCCACCACGTCGAGCAGCACTTGGAGAAGACCCCCAACGAGTACATCCGCTGGCGTTACCAGTACGGTGAGGATCGTGAGATGGTCAACAAGGCCACTCGCAAGATCTCGCCCGAAGAGGAGGCCCAGATGAAGAAGTTCATCCAGTGGGAGATTAACGAGAAGATCGAGAAGGTCCAGATCGAGGACCTTTACGGACGTCGCAAGGCCAAGCGCTCTTTCGAGTACGAGGTTCAGTTCGTTGGACGCTCGTACGAGGACAACGCCTGGATTGCCCGTGAGAAGCTCGAGGAGTGGGGTTTCGAGAAGGTCCTTCAGGCCTTCGACGACAAGGAGGCTGCCAAGGCTGGTGCCTGGACCCGCTCCTTGACCGCCGTTGAGGTTGAGAAGCACTTGTCTGATCTCGGACTCGATGCCGAGTTCGCTACCCACTCCCGCATCAAGGGTCTCTCCGGAGGACAGAAGGTCAAGGTCGTCCTTGCCGCCGCCATGTGGCTCAACCCCCATTTGTTGGTCTTGGACGAGCCCACCAACTACTTGGATCGTGACTCCCTCGGTGCATTGTCTTTGGCCATCAAGGACTTCGGTGGTGGAGTTGTCATTATTTCCCATAACCGCGAGTTCACGGACACTGTCACTGTTGAGAAGTGGTCTGTTGTCGCTGGTGTCTTGACCATCACCGGTAACAACTACACCCAGAAGAACTTGGAGAAGATCGTCATGAAGGAGGAGGAGGTCAAGATCGATGCCTTCGGTAACGTCGAGAAGGTCAAGTCTACCCGCAAGTTGTCCCGCAAGGAGATCAAGGACAAGCAGAAGCGTCGCGCTGCTGCCAAGAAGCGTGGTGAGGAGGTCTCCGATTCCGAGGAGGATTTCTAAATAACCAACCAAGAACCTACCCTCTTCGGTAATCATATTCCCTTCCCTCATCATCATTCGCATTCTTTCCTTTAGTCCCCTTCTTGCTTGCATTTTTTTCTCGTCTGTAGATATATCCTTTGGCCTTTTTTTTCCTCTTTTTCTGTTTGACTTTTTTTTTCCTGCCCTCACTTAATTGTTCTCTTGTCTTATTAAAACAGCATGTCGCTTGTTTTGTTTCGAAAGTTGCTTTCCCATTGCTCTCTTGCTCTTGTTTGATCTTGTCATGGTTGAATGTTGTGAAATGAAAAGCAGCCGGTCATTCGTTGTCTTTTCGATTGCTTGCAAGAAAGAAAAAGAAAAAAACGATCGATGATGGTACATTGCAATTGAAAGGAACGAACAACAAAGTCTCAAACGCGTCTGGTGACACCCAATTCTGCGACGTGCACGAAAATAATATGCGAAGCATCGTGTCTAGCCGATCTTTTACGGCTTTAATGTTCGCAGATTCCTTCATAGTCAGAATCTCAATAAAGTGCTTTTAGAAGATCGCATTTATTTTAAATTGTTTTTGCGTTGTGCAGAGCCAAACATCATTGGCAGCCTTCGTTTCTCACGAGCAGGGTAATGGAAGCGATTCTCATCAGTTTTTTGTTCTCAATGGGTTTCTGGTATCAATTTTTTTCTGATCCTAGTGGGACTGAAAGAGTGGGTCATCATTCTCTGTCGTGTGCTTTATCTATTCACTAGTCCATGGTAATTTCAATACAAGAGGTGAATGTCAACCAACCCTTTTGAACAATTTCATGTTGATACGTCTCTTCTTTTTTTTTTAGTTTCTTTGTTTGATAGTTGATTAAAGGGAAGGCAGAAGATGTGCCGGTGAATATTGTCACTTCCACATAGAACGAACAACAAAGGCTCGGACTCGTCTGATGACACCCAATTCTCCGACTGCGCGAAATAATATATATTAGCATCGGTCTTGCTGATCTTTTACGGCTTTGAAGGTCGTGGATTCCTTTGTGGTCAGAATCTCAAACAAAGTGCTTTTAGAAGATCGCGTAATTTTGCGTTGTAAGGATCCTAAGTTTTGCACGCCCGAAGTATTTATTGGTCCCATTCTAGCAGTCCTTTGGACTGTTGATCAAAGTCCGTTGCGAGGAGGAAGGCTTTCGGTACAATGGGGAGGAAGAGATTGGAGGAGTATGGAATAATAATTTCAATTGGAGTCTCAATTGCTCCGCAAGCTAACGAGTCACGCAGAGTGAGAGAGGTTCCTTGATTTGGGATCCCTGTCTCCGCAATTGTTTCTCCAGGTGCCTCATTCACTGGAGTCTTAGACCAAGGCTCGTAGAAAATTGGGTTCGGTGTCATCTTGGTCGTTGCAAAATATCACAATTGATGGCAATGGTAGAAAATATCAATGATGGTGACAACGTTTGTTTTTGTATTTTTCGTGGAATCATCAATCATATCAATGCGAAAGGATAAAAGGGAAGAAAAGAGAAGCTATGGTACAATGGGGGGCGTATGCTAGGGGAGAAGGGGACGATAATGCTACAGGATATTTGAAAGAAAAGAAAGGGCAACGGACAAGTGGTGATGACAGGTAAAAGGGACGAAACGATATCTAGGCACTAATGGGCGCCTTTTTTTACCGACTACAGGAGACAGGGTAGATGTGGGGGATATCCTGAAGCCTCTTGTCATCCAAGCCAGAGCCATTGGAGTGACCGTGGCCCCTCTGGTTCATCAGTCTCGACTCAAGCTGGTTGGCCTTCTCCTGCAGCATCCTGTTCCGGTTCTCAAGGTGCTTGATGAAATCCACAGCCTTGAACAAGATGGTCGATTTCGAGCTGTTGACGTCCTTGAGGTCGGGTATGATATCAGTCATGTCCTTGAATCCGTTGCGAATTGTATTCCTTCGCTTCTGCTCGGACGCAATGTGGTTCGCACGTTTCTCCTCTTCCGTCAGCAACTCCTTGTACGGCTTGCGCTTGGTTGTCGCAGGGGTAGTTGAATTGGGGGTGGAATTGGTTGCATCCGAGACAGACCCATCCGAGTACGATGTATTGCGCTCTCGACTGCCCTCCTTTTGACCCCGTGAGTTGGGGGGTGACGACACTGGCGAAGATGAAGTGGGATGCTCGTCCTCGTCCCGCTTGTTCTTCTTGGGGTTGGAAGGTCCATGATTGTCGCCGTTGCTGTTTCCGTTGCTGCCACTGTTGTTGTTGTTCAATGAAAGCTTCGACAGTTGTTGGATAGGGGTCGAGATCTTGGAGGAATCGCTGCTGATGGATGTGCCCTTGCGTCGGTCTGTAGACTTGTTGGTTTTTCTCTTTGTTGGCACAGAGACGATTCCAGCGATGGTGTATGGGTTGTTGCCAGAGGGTGAGCCAGGCGAGGCAGGCGAGTCGCCCTGTTGAGGCGAAGACGGGAACCCATGACCAAAATGATTAGGGAGAGAGTGACCAAAGCTTGACTGCGACGAAGGCGAGGTCATGTCGAAATCCATGCTGTTCATCAAGCCAGGGTTGGCTAGGGACGAGGCTGAGGACCCCGAATTCAGCATGTAAGGGTTATCGACAAAGGACCCGGGCATGGTCTCGGGTGTGAAGAGGGGCAAGTTGGGGAGGTTGGGTATCGCGCTTGGGTCGAATGTAAAGTCCTGGTCGACAACCAATGTATCGAGGAACTCGGAAAAGTAGCGTTGCTCGGATGGGTTGAAGAGCTGCATCGAAGGATCTGCTCCCAGTGGTGGAGGCGACGTAGGCAAGTTCAAGAAATCCTGGTTCGACAGCTTGAAGTCTACTCGTCGAGTGCAAAGCAATTTATGTATGAGCCAGCGAACATTTGTATGCATATATGCTTGGCAGTGATGTTATAGTGTTTGCTTCCTCTGGTTTACCATCGAAAGAAAGAGGCTCGCCAAAGAGACCGTGGCTGGAGCCTGAAAAAGGGAGGGGCGATGGGGGTCTGAATCCCGAGTCTGTGTTGAACATGTTCATGATGAGTATATGTGTGTGTGTGTTGAGAGTGGGAGAAGTGTGAAGTGTAGAGTGTAAAGTGTGGATACGGTGTACAGGGAGTGAGGAAGAGTGGAGTAAGTATGTGAGTGTGTATGGGTTGTGGAGAAGAGGAGGAACAGGAGTCAAAGGGGATAGAGCAGGAAGCAGAAAGGGATGAAAATCAAGAGGAGAGAAAGAAAGAAGGAAGAAAGAAGGAAGAAAGAAAGAAAGAGAAGGTCCCGGGTTGGGCAAGACAGGGCAGGGCAGGGCAAGATCGGATTTCGAAAAGGGGGATGAGCAAAGGAGAGGAAAAGATAGAAAGGAAGAAAAGAGTAGCGAACAAAAGAGAAAGAAAAAGGGAAGGAAGGAGGGCAATGACACGAATGAGGAGGGAGGAGGAGCGTGGAGGGAGAAATAAAAACGAAAAGAAAGAGGGATGAAAAAGTACACAAGAGAAGCTTGAGAGTAGCGAGCAAGAGGCCGGGTGACCTCCTTGCACTTAAAGGTCGAGCCTCGCACAAAGAGCTGATTGGGTCTTGGTTCCTTTATTTCATTTTTGAAGAAGTGAGATGTATTTTTGTCGACACTCGAAACTAAGTGTTTTCTAGCTTTGCTTGAACGCACTCTAATGGTTTGAGAGACGGAGGAGAACTCAGCTCTCTCTCTCTCTCTCGGTCTCCATTCTTGCTCCACTCGATCACCTCCAATTGATGTACTTTACTGTATTTCACACTGTGGAGTAAAGTACCTTATGCACTTACCTCAACAAGACTACCCACACACCCCATATTCCGAACAATAATATCACTGTCGCCAGACTGGAGACTTTTATTATACATCCTGCTCATTACATTCCATCCGAACCCAACCTCTCGCAAACGTACACCATACATCGTGCTGTAATGTATCCTCATCAACATACCAAGGCTGTTGTGTGATGTTGTTGTGCTCGTTGCACTGTCCTTTGTCCGTGAGGTGCAGCTGTAACGAACTATTATGCTCGCACTAAGAGAAGGAAAAAAACAAGCATGACATAAACATCTCCTGCGGGAAGAGCATACACTTTGGGACTTAGGAGAAACCTCTCATTTTTGTAGATGGAGGAAAGGAGGCAGACGAGCACTGTACCTCTCAACTGGTAGAACCTCCATCCCAGCTTGCTGCTCCCAGAAATCCCACTCGTTCTTTATGTATGCCAGCCCAAATACAAACAGAAAAACTCTCTCTCTCCAAGCTCCAACGACTCTGGATGGTCCCTGTGCCCCCTTCCTCATCGTTGTCTTCTGCGATTGGTTGATGAAGGACTTAACGTAACCCCACAGTGTGTGCAAACACATGTTTGGTTTACTTATTTTTTATTCCGGGCTCACTACGCCTTCCTTCTCTTCCCTCCCTATACTCACACTCACTCTTCTGCTCCACGCAGCGAAGATCTATAAAAAATATAGAGCTTCTCAGCAGGAGCAATAGAAAAACAAACACCCAAATCATTCAAACCGCAAAAAAGATTACAATCCCGTTTACGTCTGTGCCTTTTGGATAGCTACCCCTCACCAACAGAAAGGTAGCCCTTCCCGACAGCCGAGACTTTTTGCTGCTTTGTTTTTTATTACGAAGGTGGTGGTAGAAAATAGGACAAATGGCCAAACAGTGAGCAATTGGTTGCAAGGGTCAAACAACAACAACAACAACAACATTTGTGCGCACCATCGGATATTGCAATAACTGTAAACAAAAGTCTTCGGAGAGAAAGAGGAGAGGAAAGAAGGAAGAAGCTTGGATCCACAATGTTCGCCAATGCCACTCCCCTTGACAAGAACTGCAATGAGAAGGATCCTTGAAAAATAATAAGCTGTGATAATGGCAATGCTTACGTGCTAAGGAGAAGACATGCCAAAGAGGCAATTGATCACAGAACGATATGTAGAAAAGTCCAAGGCGTTTGCGTGGTGTGTGCCTCATGCACTTTTCGGCCTGTTTTTTTTTTTTTCTCGGAGGAAGAATGTCCTCAAGTGCAAGAGCAACCCTTGATCCTTGTGACGACTGTGCAGTTGATGCCCTTAAGCCAATCTAATTCTGCCTTCAGACAGGCCCTGACCTTGCGCCCAGCTGCCAGTGGAATTAGCCTTACAGCTTGGCCTTTTTGTTTTGAACGTCTTTTTCCACTCATCACCACACTACCATTACATACATCCACCTCTCAAGTAACACTTCATCTGCACATCCCTATCGACACCCTTCGATCTCTCCTGCAATGACTTCGACAATGAGGGTCCTGCCCGAACTCCGCATCATTCAGCAGGAGTTTAACCGCCGAGACAAGAGACCCTATCCAGGAAAATCCGGTCGAGGTAACCCGGTTGCGTCTTTGTACTTTTCAAAAAAACAATTGGTCTATTGCCCTATTCTTTTCTATAGTCCAAAGCAACTAACAATCTCACTCTTGCCCCACATAGGAACCTCTGATGATGACGAGGACGAGGATGGCAACAGGGCCAGAAAAAAGCCTGGCCGCAAGCCCAACCCCGCCTCGCCTGCCGTACGCAAGGAGCAGAACAGGGCTGCCCAGCGAGCGTTCCGAGACCGTAAGGAGCGACACCTTCAAGAGATGGAGAGTACGATCAAGGAGCTCAAGGAAACCAACAACGACATCACACAGGAAGCCCGTCGCCTGAAGAATGCCAACGAGCTGCTGCAGAGCGAGAACTTTTATCTGCGGGAGGTTGTCTTTTCGTTCGAGACGGCCCTGAGCAAGGGCGGCCACGTCGTCATTCTCCAGGAGGTCAAGGCTGAGCTATATCGACGACACTATGAAAAGCACTCGGCCAAGAGGCTCGATCCACCACCCCCACCCCCAGTAACCACAACACCTGCTGCATCAATACAAGACCACCAGTCAACTTCGACCCAATCCATGTTTATCCCTACTGGAAGCTTCCTCATTCGACCAGAGTGCACCGATGCCGTGTCTAGCGCCCGTCAGCGACAAGAATTTGGCCAAGCCGTGGTGAATGCCATCACCATCAATTGCTCAAAGTCACCATCGCCCTCCGTCTCTATCATATCATCATCCTCATTGACCTCCAACGGATCGACCTCATTATCTGACAGCCCTCCACTGCCGAGCAGGGCTTGCTCTCCGGTCGTGTGGGAGAGACCAGGGGCGAAAGCAGCAGCGGATCCCAACGACGACAATATTTTCTCCATGAGCAGCGACATTTTCTACAAGGCCCCTTCTCCCCGCTCTTTTCTCGATGCCTATCACGCTAGGCTTGCAAGGTCGAGCTCACCCTTTTCCCCCATCACCATCCCTCGTTCCGCAATGTCAGGGCAGGATACCGAGATGGGGGCCAGGGTCACAGAATACACCAAACAGCCGACCATGTTTGACGAGCTGCAGTCGTCGCTCTTTCCACCGGGCACGCTGCAATCTCTTATCCACAACAACCTATCGACCCCTCAGGAGATTGTAAACGACGTCCCTCTGCTGGATCAGTTGGGCAGTAGTGCTCCTTCCAAGGACCCCGTCATTTCATCCGGATACCAGGCTTTCCCCTTTTCGCTCTCCCTTATGGACTCCCTCCTCCCGAATGAGCCATCGTCGATTTTGGACGATGATAATGGAGAGTACCGCCTGTCGACACCAACGCTGGGGCTTGACGACGGCCTGAAGCAGGAAGTTATTCCCAGCAAACGACTTCAATTGGAGATTCGCGTCCTTGCCTCGGCACCTCCTGCTGTGGACCCCAATATTGACGTCAAGGTCTACTCGCTCCCCCACGACCCTCGGATCGACTTGATTCCTTGCCCCAGACTCCGGGCACAAATGATTCTGCACCAAACCAAGTTTGATATCGAGGACCTTTGCCAGCTCCTCATCAACGAGGCCATTTGCCACGGTCACCCTCTAGATCCACACAGCTGGGAGCTCCCCGAGCGGTTCTTTGACCGGTACGGTTTCCTACTGGGACAAGAGATGTTGCGACACCGCAACAAGATTTGGCCTAAGAAGGATGAACCCCTTGCAGGTAAGCATCTCCTTTTACTCATCATGGTTATTTGTATTGTCTCTGCTACTTAGGTATGTCGTTCTAACTTTTTGTTGTTGTTTTTTTCGGATCAATTTGTAGAAACGTCCAAGGCACATTGAACGCGGCATTCATAACTACTCTTTATTATTTATATCTGGTATGGCTTTCGGGATCAACATCATTAATTACTCCTGGCCGTCGCTTCACTATCCCAGGACCCCTCATCGCATCCCAATAACTGCTGTACTTTATCCCTCCCGTATTATCCGGCCCCTCTCCTCCATACCCTCACAACCCATTATGTATTCGTATCGTTTTTCTTTCTGTAACCACCACTCACTACCACCATAACGTGCTCTTCCACCATAGCGTACTCTTTATCAACTGTCAACGTCGACCATGAAAAAATAAATAAAAAAATACAAATTTTGTCATGTACCTTGGCTGGAATGTGACGTTTTTCGAGGTCAAGTTGGAACAAAACAACGAGAGAGGTGTTCACATCTTTTAATCTCTTCATATTTCTCTATCAACCGTCTTCGTCGACGAAGCAATGCCTCCTGTTCAAGCTGCCTGGTACGACAGGCTGCCGGTGGTGACAACCCTCCATCTCACAGGCCTCGTACTTGTCAATTGTGCCGTTGTAAGTTCCCTGTCGGTTGGTCTCACCATCCTTGCCGCCTTTTCTTTTTGCTCAACCTAACATTGTCACTACTCTTTTGCAGGACTTCAAATTTGTGGACGAGTACCGCCTTTACTATGACCCAACCCTAGTCTTTTCTCGTGGCCAGGTAAAGTATTGGCATCTTGCGAGGAAAATCGCATCAGTTGACTGGTCGGCCGTTTGTCATTTGTTGTCTTACCTACGTCTGCTTTTCTTTCCGCCACAGGTGTGGAGACTGGTGACGGCGCTGTTGTATCATGGAAGTCGCAAGGATTTCAATCATCTCGTCAAGCTGAGCCTGTAAGTCCCCAAACCCGACGAGTCCACTGAATCGCCAATTCAGGATTGTTCCTCATGTCCCATTTTTCCCTCCGTTTTTCATCGAAACAGCATAGTGTTCAGCTTCAAGCTAGAGGAAGGATGGTACTCTAACCACCAACAACCTCAACAGCACCAAAGAACAGCAGACTTTTTCTGGCTCTACATCCTCTCTGCCTTAACCTTCTTAACTGCCGCAACCATGTTCGCAATCCCGTTCCTGGCGATGGAGCTGCACCTCGCGATTGTTGTAGTCTGGGCGTACCGGGCATTGGGTCAGCTGTTGCGGTATGAGGGGGTGCCGGTTGTTAGTGGGGTTGTAGTCCTGATGGCGTACCGGGCTATTAGTTTGACGATGTGGGGGCCATTTGCTGCGTTGGGTGTTGGGTGTGCGTATTATTTTTTCGAGGATGTGTTTCCGACATGGCCGATTTCGAGGGGTGCGAGGGTGTTGAAGACGCCTGAGGTCCTGTAAGTCTTTTGGTACGGTGCTGAGTTCTTAGAGGATTGACGGGGTAGCGCTCAGTTGTATTGACCTTGTCTCTGTTTCTTGCTTTCTTAGGACGTGGCTGGAGTCGTGGTTACGTGCCTAGGGACGAAGGATGGCGCAGATGTAGGCTTGGGCAAATACTGTCGTACGTCTTTTTCCATTCGCCCGATTGTAGTTGGATGTGATACACATCAAATCAAAAATCAAAACGAAGGCGGGCAACACTACAACCGAAGTGAGCAATTCTCTTTCCTCACCATCCATCCATCCATCCATCCATCTCCTGCATCCATCTCTCATCAACAACGCTTCGCATCGCTCATCTCTGTCTCTGCAAACCGCCACCAACTCACACGCACACAACATACCTATCGCTCTACTGGAAGAAGATAGCACACACTCGCAGAAGCTAACAGGATGCCACCAATACTGCAGACATGGTATTCGAACGTACCCGTGGTGACCCGTCTACATGCCACAGGACTCATCCTCGTCCACATGTGTGTAGTGCGTATCCATAAAAAATAAACAAGAACCAATACCTTTCATATGTCAATGCTGTCTACGTGCTTGTTATTTCCTTTACTACGTTGACAACGGTCTATTCCTCCTCTTCTCCCCTCCCCTTTCTCTTCAATCTTTCATCTCAATTAGCACTTTGGGTTTGTGGACAAGTACCGGCTGTACTTTGATCCCGCTCTGGTATTCTACAAGCACCAGGTAATGTATCATTTGCCTGCGCCATTTCTTTGTTGCACACACATCTGGCACTAGATTACCTCTCTCATGCTAATTGCCTACTGCTTGCATGCCTATGGTCCTCATAGTACTGGCGGATTGTAACGGCGTTCCTGTACTATGGCGAAGGAGGCGACGAGATAGACTTTGAGTTCTTCTACACCTTCAACATGTATGCCCTCCCCTTCCCAATGCTCTTGTACCGTGATAGTTTTTACTCTCATCATTGAGTCTCCTAACGCCCCTTTTTTTCTGTTCTCAATTGCTTTCCTCAGGATCATCTTTAGCTACTATTTGGAGAGAGAATGGTTCTCGGAGAGAACGGTCGACTTTGTCTGGGCATACTTTCTCTCCGCATGTGCCCTCTTGGTAAGCATACTTTTAAAGCAGGCAAAAGGAGTTCTGCGCAATAGAATTCACTCACCCCCTGCACCATCGCTCAAATTATTTTGCCTCAATTCATTTTTCTGTCTAGATCGCGTCAACACTGCACGCACTCCCATTCATAGCAATCGAGCTACACCTAGTCTTCTTCCAGGTCTGGCTCTTGCATGGGACCAGTGTAGGGACCAACAAGAGATTGATCCTCCTCTCGTGGGCCGTCAATATTGGCCTCGCCTCGATAGCCTACTACTACTCGGTCTATGGACGATTCACCGCCTTAGCCTTTGGGGCTCTATACCATTTCTTGGAGAACGTGCTTCCTGCCTGGTCCATGTCTCGTGGTGTTCGGCTGTTCAGGACGCCCGACTTTGTGTAAGTGATGGCTCTTGATAGTTATACATGTAAGTTTGAGGGCAGGGCTTTGTTTCTGACACCTTGCCGCGTTCATTTTCTACTTTGTCGTTCATAGAAGGCGCCTTGTTTGACTTGACTTGCCTGTAGACAAATACAAATTGAGATTTGAGGCCCAGCTGGGCGTGGTCAAAGCGTGAAATTGGACCTATTTTTTTTTATTTATTTCCATCACCTGCGATTTGCTGCGTGGCAGAACTACGTGGCGTAATATCATGCAAACAGAAAAGAACTAAAGAAAGGACTAATGGCGTGGCCAAGGATAACGAGGGGCAGGAGGAACAAACTCCTCTGGGACAGGAGGAACAAATGTGCTGTGGGTCGCCTGGTCCGTCATTGGAGCCTGCAGATCAACGACGCGATGGTTGTTGTTGTTGTTGTTGTTGATGCTGTCGATGTCGTAGTTAGCACAGTCCAGCCAACTGACAAGGAGCACTCCAAACACCATGCCCAAGAAGGTGTAGGTCATGATTGGGGATGAGGATAACAATGTTTTAGCGTCCCGGTAGATCATGTCTATCAGGCGTCGGACATTTGCAAGCGTGAACGGGTTCGTCTGTGGTGGTTCTTGCGGGCGGATAGAGAATGGACCTGCAGTTTCTGCTGTTGTTGTTGAGGTGGCGGTAGTAGTGATTGTAGTGCCGGTTCCGGTGGTGGTAGTGATAATAGTGGTGCCGGTAGTTTCTTGTGGTGTTGGCTTAGTAGTAGTAGTAGTACTGGCAGGCGACTCGCTGAATGGCAATGAGGTCATGGACTCCTTCCCTCCAGGCGAATCACTGAATGGCAATGGCTCAACCTTCTCGCGCCTCACATTCGAATGCTCGCCCTTCTTCTTCTCCTGCAATGGCGAAAGAGACAACCTCACGTCGTCATCGACCTTGGTGACACCAACAACTTCAATGGACTGTCTCAGGATGCGGGAACGAGTCAACTCGAGATGCATCTGGTCCTGAACCGCCTTGAGTTGCTTGTACCGGTCCCGGATGTCTGCCACATACCGGTCCATCTCTTCTCCACAAGAGGACGGGGGTGGAGGTGAAGTATGGTAGAGGGACGGGAAGTCGAACAGGTCATCACCGTCTCCATGGAGGGTGTCGGTATCGTAGTAAGGCGAAGGTAGTGAGGAAGATGGAGGTGAGGTAAGGGTTGTGTTGGGTTTGAGGAGTGGGAGGACGGTAAGAGCGTGTTGCGGGTTGGTGAGAGGTGGAGAGGGGTAGTAGTAGTGGGCAAAGAACTGTTGGATGTCGTGGAGTTCCTTGTTCACAATGTCGAGGTATTCTGTCTCCATAGTTGGGTTAGTGGGATGGGTGGGGATGAGATAGAGGAAGGAAGGAAGATGGAGAGAGAGAGGAGAGGAAGATGGTAAGAATAGATGGAAAAGATGAGGAGAATAAGGGGTCGATCGCGCCTTGACCCTTTTCGTGTTGTCGGAAGAGTCGGTGACATCCACTCGATGGACAGGCACCTAGTTCGCCTCGCCAAACTCATCTGAGCAGCTGGTGTCACTTCTGCCGCATTGTCTTCGCCCTGAGAAGGGTAGATACATTTTCTTACCTATCTTTTTAGTTGATGATACGCTGGGACAAAACATGAACAACGTGCCCCACTTCTCTTCGCTTTCCTTCTTATTCCTCAACGCAGGATTGTGTCCATGCAACACACATTTCATCTAGACTCGAGTGCATCACTCATTCAAGGTGTCTGCCATTCTTCTCATCTTTGTTGCCTGCCTTGTGTTTTTGTCCGAAGCCTGAGGTACATGTCAATCTACGCGTTTGATCTGTCTACCTTAGCGTTGGATAGAATCTGGACAGCGCGGCACCAACGGCCATTTCTTTTATTTTCCTTCATCACACTATCTCTTTTTTTTATACACTTCTTGTCGTCTTTAGGGTCCAAACCACCATTGTTCTCTTTTTGCATTCTCCCTTAAAAAGCAAGAACACTACGCCGTTCTCGATTTTTTTATTCCTTCTTCTTGAGTATCAGGTACAAGACAGCATACTATTCCTCCCTTTCTCTTCTATCCTTCCCTTTTCTTTTCAAATAGGAAAAATACAAGGCGTCTGATTTTCTCGTCTACTTTCTCTCTTGTCCCCTCTTTAGCATTGGATGCGATCTGGAAAACATAGCATCTCGTTGTTTTCATTTTGAGTCGTTCTCATTTCCTTTCTCTGCCTCCGAAATAAAAAAGAAAAAGACAACACGTCCAACTTTCTCGTTTACTTTATTCCACCCTCACATCACCTCTTTCGTTTTCTCCTTTCTTCTCCGTATTGTTCTTCAGCGCTGGACAAAATCTGGTTAGGACAGAATGATGTCTCAGTCCTCTTCTTTCCACTGTTACTCCTGGTACTTTCCTTCCTTCAAAAAATGCGCCGCATATCACACACTTTCATCCATGAAAATGATGGTTTCGTGTCTCTATATTATACTAATGGTACCCGTAGTGTAGATGATTTTATTTAGAAGATATCAAACAGAATGGGTACGAGGCGTCGAAAGGAACCGCGATAAGAAAAAAAATTGAACGCGACAATAGTAGCGAAGATGATGATCAGTGCACCTTTTTTTCCACACCAGTACCTGACTTATCACAAAAGAAACGTGAAAAAAATACCAACGCAGGCGCGCCTATTTTATCTGGTCAGGTCAAATTTCAAGAAGAAAAAGGGGTCGTTAAAGAGAATGAAAAAAAGATTGCCAGAAGAATAGCGACGCGAACCTGTGTACTTCTCTATAAACGTGTGCAGGGATAAAAAGAAAGGAAGAGAGAAGAGAGAAGCACGCGTTATTCCGTGCCATTTATTTCGACAGCCTGGCCTCGAGATGAGACACGTCAATACTAGATCATAAGGTCTGTACGTCAGTTTTTTGAGTCCAGAAAACACTACTTAAGCCGCTCAGGAATGACGCCCCAACCGCTTGCATCGGTGGTTGGATCGGTGGTTGGATCATCAACAGTTCCGTGGTTTTGAAAAAAAAAAAAAGAGGAGGGAGGCGTTGGCAAGATAATCAGACGCGACATATTAGCACACCGCCTCCGTACCTGGATCGGTAGATACTTGAGCAGAAAAGAGAAAGGTATTAGGATAAAGTAGCGTTTTAACAATCTGCCTCAGCACATCTAGAACTCACCAAAGGCGTCGGGTGAAGAAAAAATAATTTGGAAGTATTGAATGGGTTAAAAAGTAGAAGTACTATGACGATGCATCGCGTCTGAAAAGCTAACTCAGGCTAATGCTGAAATGGTTCCTGGGCTCTTTAAAAAGTAATTGAGGGAACGAAAAACCATATGGTTCTGCTTGAGAGGGTTATATCTAACCAAAAAAATGAGAAAACGAAAGATGGTTATGGCTAACCTTTTACTAGCTTAACCGATGAACTTGGTCAAAAACATTGGTCGCTCGCAAATATTACGATAACCTTAGGCGTGGCCTAAGGTTATCCCTTTTGCTGGCCCCGCGAACAGACAAAACACACTTGGCAAGGACGATGTCCGTGGCTTGGCCATGGGCCGTCCTTCGTAAGAGTGGCAAATTTAAAGCGGATAGAGTGGCACACAAAAAGAAAGACGAAGCCGGGGGTTTTCGTCACTCCCGGCAGCCTGATAGATAAAAAGAAACAAAACAAAAAAAGAGGAACGAAGCCCCGGGCAGCCACCTGGTGACCAAAAAAAAAAATACAGGTCCTTGAATGGAACAAAAATACTGCCTCCGCTCGGGATTGATCCGAGGACCTTTCCATTACGAGTGGAACGCTCTGCCACTGAGCTACAAAGGCACTGTTACGCTGTGTCATGAATTGCCACCCCTATATTCACCACTTTCCCTTCTCCTTTCCCACTCACTTTCCTTCTTTTCCCTTCTTTGTTTTTTTTTTTTTTTTTTTTTTTTTTTTTTTTTTTGTTGCGTTGCACAAGAGGCTCGCAAGCCCAACCTGTACCCAACATGCGTGTGCCGACGATGCGAGCTCGAGAAGGAGGATAACGATCACGTCTGGAAATGCCCTTCGGCAGCTGAGACCACCACTGAGATCTGGAAGGAGGCCATGGGCAAGATTAATGAGTGGGGTGTGCAGGCGACAAACAGCTACAACGCAGCCAGGAAGCGAGAATACAAACGCGCGGTGGACAGAGGTCGTCAGGTACCGAGGCCAGTACCCATACACTGGTGGCCCCCTTCGGATGCGGATCATGTGCGAGGATTTTCCTCCATCGGTGGAGCTCGAGCCGTGCACAGCGGTAGTCCAGCTCCCGATCGAGACGAGAAACCGATGTGGAATGTGTCGGATCTCCTCCGCGGCATCACCCCCTTGAGCATGTTGACTGAATGGTCCGCGGTCTTCCGGACCCCAATGTCCATCGCTAAGACAGTCCTTCACAAGTTTGTTGGCTACCTGGAGGCGCAGGCCTCGGAGCTGATCTGGAAACCTCGGTGCTCCGCGACGATCGCGTGGGAACAAAGCCAGGGCATCTCTACCAAGGACAAGACATCCAAGTACACAGGCCCCCGAGGTGACTGGAGTCAAGGATACGGTTACATCACGCACGATGGTTTCTGTCCGTGTGGCGCTTCGCTAGCCACACATGATGAAGGAAGGTGCCCTGGGGCGACCAAGGACCCACGCGCTGCTGACGAGCGGTTGTTGGAGAGCTTGTTAGGAAGGAGGAGGTTGTCAATGATGGAGAGGATGGGAAGAATCCCCTTCATTCGTATCTAGTTTTATTTTCTTCCGTTTAAGCTGTGAAGAGCAGCGACAATTGTTGCGCAGAGCCAGGTTCCGGACCGGACTGCAACTGGTGGATGGTGCACTGAAGAGTTTGGTCTGTAGTTCCCTTTTACCTCCAAATAACTTCTCTATGCTGTTTGTTTGAGAAATAAAATTGTGTACGAAAAAAATAATTGCGGTTGTGCCTAGCCGAAGAAAAAAATGCCTCGTTCATTTATGTGTGCTCGATGGCTGTTGGCTGCTTTCCTTATTTCTTCTTTTTTATAGTGCGCCGATTCGTATCCAAAAACAGAGAGAGGGAGAGACAAGGTGGGAGAGATACTCGCTCTATATTTTTCGGTGGATGATTGATTCGTGACAAGGAAAAAAGAACGACGCGTGTTTCTCTCTTCTCGTCTCCATTCTTTTTATTCCTGCCAGCGTTCAGAGAGGAAAGTACACATGTTGCGTCGCCATTCTCTCCTCATTTTCTTTTTTGGCATCATTGTTCCTTTCTCTTTGACCACCTCGAAAAAAGACGCTTCTGTCTTAATATTATATTTTTTGCTTTTTGTGACGAGTCAAGGACTGGTATGAAAAGAAAATGTACAGAGCACCATCTTCACTACTCTCAGCCACTTCATATTCTGTCTTCCTGAAAGCCTTTTTTATGTGGGGGATAGAAAAAGATTGAACTCCTGAGCGTTTTTTCAAAGGAGTGCTCAACCCCGATCCATCTTCTCCCTTTCTTTTTCACACCTCCCCTCTTACTATTTTCCATTAAATCCTCGTAATAATAGTTTAACCAGATAATATAAAAGGATACCTAGAGTGAACGATAGAATAGCATCTTACCCCCTACTGTCTATCCCATTCACCTAGGTTGAGAACCGCCCGAAGATCCGCATACATGTTGTCGTCACCAGTGCGATGATGTAAACAAAGACTATATGTGGGGGATCTAGTCTAAACAAATGGGCAGTGGAGCTAGGACTATATCCGTAAGGATGAACTGGGAGAGGACCAAGGAGTTCGCATATGTGAGATCGATAGAATAATAAACTAAAATAAAATAGAGGGAGGGGGGGGGGAATAAAGGGAAGGAGTGCTAACAGTAAAGTAGACCCCTGGGCACTGGCTAACCCATAATATATGTTGACAGTTGCACCGCAGTCCGTCGTTAGACGATAGATCGGCCTGTGGTCGGGTGTTGGGCTGCAACAGCGGAGGTCTGGCGGAAACGTCGGCAGGGCGGAAAGTGGATCTCTATGGTATCAGGAGGGCGCAAAGTGTCAAGGATAGGACAGACAAGCCGGGGAGAACAAAAGGAAGGAGTACTAACAATAAAGTAGACCCTTGTGTGATATGCTGGTTGTCGCGCGTCCCGACTGTTCGATCGCCCGTATGTCTTTTCACGCCTGGCATCGGTCGCGACATAAGGGAGGTCGAGAATAAAGGGAGTGCCGATCCTGCTTTCAATGGTGTTTGTTCAAAGGAAACACATCAAAAGAATGAATCAAAAAGAGTAAGAGAAAAGAAGCACCTCGAGCCAATAGCTCGGTTCCGAATTATTTTATTATCATTTTCTGCACTACGAAATGGTGGCCACGAGAACGCCACCAAAATATCACTCAAAAAGCAGATCCCCATCTACACCACACCAGTGATCTAGTAGAAATCACTCCCCCTTCCCATTCCTCTTCCTCGAGTTTTCCCGGTCTAGTTGTGACCATGTGGGATCTCTCGCTAATGTTCCTGAGTAATTGTTCCCTACATAATGATTTCGGGGTTATCAATGATAAACCCATGGTTGCAGAAAAGTAACGGCATTTTTTCTTCTCATCACCCTTTTTATTGTTTATATTTGTTCACTATTTCTCTCTCTTGCCTTCTTGCGCTGTTTTGCCTTAGAATAGGATCAAGCGAGTTAGCGAGTGAGAAAATGTGTTGTTTATTCCTTCCTTGTCACTGAACAGCTTTTGCAGGCCTGAGCAGGGACAAGAGTGTGGTTAATCCACTATGCCAAATAAAAAACAATGCAAAAAGAAAATGGAGTGCTCACTAATGAGAATCATATCAAAAACGTTACAGTGCTATTTTTCTGGTCGCAAAACAGTTTAATGTGCATATTCTTATCTTCAAAAAAAAAATGTATACCCTTAGTGGGCCGTAAAATTTTGCTATTAATCAAGAATCACCCAATCCTCCTGGGCTGGTGCCTTGGCAGCAGGAGTGCCAAACCCTCCATCCTTGTCTTCCATTACGAAGTCGGCATCTTCGTATGTTCTATGAAAGTGCAGCACCAAAAACAATAAGTACTTTGTCAGTGGCCGCCAAAGAAGACTATCCTCGCATCGCCATTATAACAATGGGCAATTACACAAGTGAAAGGACACTTACGTTGTTTCATCCATAAATTCTTGAAGGAATTTAGGGACGACTTGCTGGCACTCCACCAAGAATGTGGCCAGCTGGGAAGCAATGACGTTGTTGCTATTAGTGTAAAATGTCGTGACGAGGGTTGGTTTGCCAGTTCTGGCGATGCATTCGATCCGGTGCACATACTCGTCAACCTCGTCGCAGAGGTCGTAGTTGACCACGTGAAGGACGTCCTTGATATCCAGATCGAGAGAGGCGGCCGAGGTGGTGATCAGGATAGGGCTTCGACCGGACTTAAAGGCATTCAAAGCGTCTTCACGTTCGCGTTGGTTGCGGTCACCGTGGAGCGAGACGCAAGGGAAATTTTGGCTGTACAGGACATCGTCCAGTTTATCAGCCCTGAGCTTGCTGTTGACAAAAATGACCGTGCGCGATGGAGGCTGGGACAGGAGTAGGTTGACCAATGTCTCCTCCTTGCGGTATTCTTCCAGCTTGACCACCTTTTGCACGATGTCGCGCGTAGTTCCTCCGATTCTACATAGACGCGTCGAATAAAGAGTATGCGCACATTAGCAATGTTGTATCGACGGCCGATCATTATTCTGCAACCTGACGTTTGATGTTATTGACGGTTTCACAACAAAGGAGAACATACTTTCTGACGCGAATATGGATGTAGTCATCCTTGAGAACCTTACGCGCGGGGGCCTGGACGATGGACGATAATGTGGCACTGCGGAGCGCGGTCGATAGGCTCTCGTTCTTGTGCATGTCGGAAGGCATCATGATCTGCCTAATAGAAGGCTCGAGCTGGGTGGCATGTTGCTATCAGTAAAATGGTCACATATGAGGTAATATGCCGATTTGATCAGTACTTGACCTTGTGAGGTGGTAAAGGCAAACATATAACTGATCATCAAAAGACAGGTATAGGCTTTTTACCCAGATGGGAGTGGGTTCTTTGTACTTGTCAAAGTAGATACCGGCGTTGGTGCGGCTCTCCTCGTCAACGAGCTCGTATTCGATTTCAGCGTTTTCGCGTGCGGTCTCGTCGGTGTAGTCCTTAACGGTTGCGGTGGGGTCTCCCATAGGAGACCATTCAGATCCAAAATATAGCGTAACATTTCTCTCATCTCTGTCCGTCGCGGTAAGATCAACCATGACCATCAGACAAGAATATCTGTATAATAGCAATCACGTACGCTAACCATTGTAATATTTCGTACGCAATCATCCTACTAAATATTACCACATTCTCCAAACAGAAAAGTACCATAGTTTTTCGCATAGATCTCTCCTGAATGTACATGTCCATTACCAGACCGCATCCTTTGCATCGAAATTAAGGGCATTAGTTCTTGTCGATGATACTCCAAAACATGTTCTGACTATGTTGCATCTTTGCCATGAAATGCAGATAAGAGACTAGTTTTTAAAAAATCGCATCTTGCTTGGTGCCTATTTATATTGTATCTCTCTTGCAAATTCGGATTGTATACGTCAACTCGAATGGTACACATGTCGTTGACAGAGAGTTGGATGTTTTAAAAAACCATTTCCGTGTGACGTGTACGTGAAAAATCGCCATAGTTGTTGTTAGTAGTGTGTGTATGTGTATGTATATGTGTATGTGTATGTGTATGTGTGTGTGTATGTGTGTGTGTGTGTGTGTGGGAGGGATACAAAGGTAGGAGGATGATGTGTAAAGGAAAGAAAGAAGGAAAGAAGGAAAGAAAGAAGGGAAGTAGTTCAAAGGTTCATTTTGTGCGTTGGCGCGGAAAGTCAGTCACATCTACCGAGGTCTGGTGCGGAAAGCCCTAAATACATAGTGGAGTAACGTGTTTAAGGACGTAGTAGAGAGTATTACCCAGCATGTGAGCCGTCTCTTTTGCCGATATATCGAGAAGGAAGTCAGAGAGTAGTTATAAAAGCCACGCTGTGATAGGACCATCAAGCTAGAGTAGGAGAGCAACATCACTGGCAATATGAAGCGCACACACACAACCAATAACCAGAGGGCACAGTGGACACAGATCCACAGGTGGCAATAGATCTATGAGCAGGCCTTTGTGGACGAGCCGTATCAGAACGCAGAAACAGCGGTGTCAAGGCAAGTAGAGCGATACTCGAGCGGCTGATCGATCAGTCAATGACACCCTGTCGGGCCTGACGCCCATGGATATTGTGGAAAGGAGAGGCAACATGGTCATCAGAGAGTTGGAGGAGGAGCACACCTACATCCTTTAAACGCGTCCCATAAAGCAACAGGTGTCGTCCGAACTCGCGTACGTCGTTCCTAATCTGGTGAAGACAGGCTGTACAAACCTCATGTGCACTAGAACGATGCCGGATCACGAGCTTCGGAGGAAAGAAGTGGATATGAATGGATGTGAACAATAGCGGTGAGGAAATAAAGAATCAGGCAGGAAATAAAGAAATAATGGGTGGCTTGTAGGACACAGTCGAATTCACGACTATTGTGTGGATAAAATTTGATGTGTCGTCATGGGCGGGGCATCCTTACCGCTGTGAACTCACAGCGCGTGCACGGAAGAAGAGGATGTGAGGGACACTATCTTGCAAGCGGCGTGGTCTCCGGCGCCGTGTGCGGCAAAGCAAAAGAGAGGGAGCGCCGTAGCGCGACCATCCAGGCCTTCTTGCGCGCTTTTAAACAAGCTTACTAAAAAAGCAATCCGTCTTCTGTTTTGTTTTCTTTTGGGTGATGAACATGCAATGGGTTGCATCTTTACTCTTGCTTCATTCCTCATTCTAGACTCCCTCCTTCCTCGCTTTACTTTCTTTCTTTCCATCTTTCCTCAAATACAACTCAATACAAAGTTAAATATTGTTAATCAAGAGAGCTCAATCAGCATGCATCTCTATCAACCTCAGCCAAGGCACTACTTATTTCGCCTTCTGCTGTCAAGGAATGTAGGATACCCAGAGTTGTTGCCTATTCGGCTTGCCTTCAAGAAGGCCACGTGTGTTCTTCAAACATGGCCTGCATGCTGAAAGCGCGAAGATATGTTGACACACTCTCGACCGACCTTACTGTAAGTTTGTAATATATATGTCTACACTGCAACTGTACGTCTTTGATTTCATTATTATCTTTTAGGCTGGCAACATTGGTCGGTCAACCTGAAGGAGACGGCTGACACCCGTCCTCTTGACTTGCTTCAACACCAAAGTCGACAGAATGAATGCTTTAGTAACGGGGATGAATCATGGCGAGTCTGTCATCTACCATGCCGTGGACTGTACCCCAGACGAGGACTCTAACGAAGCTGGCCGTTATACCCCAGAGTTTCTCAACACTCTTTCGCCTAATGATTTGCCTCCTTTCAAGCTCGAGCTCAAAGTCGGTCAGCCCATCATAGTTCTTCGAAACATTCATCCTGCTCAAGGTCTGTGTCACGGCACCCGCCTTATCGTTCGACAACTACAACGCACACTGAATAGCACCGATATCTTGATTGGTATAAGCCCTGAACACATCGTCCTCGCCCCTAGCGTTCCTCTAACCAACGCCAATGATAACCTCGCTTTTCAAATCAAGTTCCACAGGACGCAGTTCCCCATCGGGCCCGCTTATGCGATGACCATCAATATGGCTCAGGGACAAACCCTTCAGCAAGTTGGACTCCACCCCCCAAAAAACCCGTCTTTGGCCACTGCCAGTTGTACATCGCTCTCTCACGTTGTATCACTCCACGAAACCTGAAAATCCTCGTGTAAGATGGTGAAATAAGAGACAGATAGGCCTTGTCGTTGTATTCAAGCGATTTTTTGAATAAACATACCTTTATACCTATTAGAAAATAAAAAACAACCTTTCTAGTTTAAGCTTAAATTATTTAAGCTTAATAATAATGGCCGTTGCCACCAAATGTCACTTATATCCTTCTCACAAGCCTTTTTTTTGATTTTTCTTTTTCTTGCATTTCTCTTTCACTCCGCTCCTTCATCTTCACCTTTATCTCCACACTTTGTCCATTATTTTTCTACCCTTGACTATTTTCCCATCTCCCAGAATAGACAGTCAGTGGCACCATCCCTCTCTCTCCCCAACTTCCACTCATTTGTGAAATTATACTTCACCTTTCCTTCTCTGCACCGACATTCACTCACTTTCTTTCTCTCTCTATCTCTCTTTGTCTCTCCCCGTCATGGACTTTCTTAATACAGTACAACAAGGAGTCAGCGACGACGCAAGATTTGACTGCGTGGAGCAGGTGAACTTGGGACGAGAGAGAAAAGGCATCCAGCCTATCTTCGCTGAAGACGAATCCATTACAGCCCTTTTGCAGGAGGATACCTTCGTCTGTGCCCTGGCTATCTCCCACCCAAACTTCGATCCCACACAATACCCCAAGGTTTTGGCGAAGATCGATGATGAAGATGGATGCTTATCTGACGTAGGTAGCATATTTGTAGATACTGACTCTTCCGTTACCCTTGTCGAAAATTCACACTGGAAAGAGTCTAATTCAGATGAGATTGTATTTTTTCAATTTAGGGATCCATTCGATTTTACCTTCGTTGTCTGAGGTTCTCTCAGGGCCTCTTCCGAGACTACCATGACACTTATGCGGATAAAGAGTGGGCCAGGGCAATGCTAGAACGGTTCTCCCAACCCGATCAGGAAGTCTTCGTTTTCTATATTGGCACCACCACACGTACCCCCTCAGAACGCGTCGCAGAGGATCAAGAGTCGACTTTCTCTTCACGATTGGGTAATCTTTTGAAGTTGATCAATCAGGAGGTCGACACGTACGAGTGGGTCAAGTTGTCCCAACCATGTGGAACTACTAAGGCCGACTATCGCCGCCACCTGGTTGGGCAAGATATTGAACGGAACTTGATCGCTCTTGGAGGACCCTTTCTGGCCAATTCGGCATCGGGGGGTTTCACCTACGATTGGGCGGTTCCAAAGCACATCATGGAGGGGCTTGGGCCATTTCAAGAGTACGTCCAGTATCGCTCCCGCCACTACTACCACGCCAGCTCATCTCGCCCTTCACCTCACCCAGCCATGCGAAATCTGTTGACGCTTCATTTTCGGCTCATGCGCGATCATTACATCAGGAACCAGGGACCAGGAGAGACTGTTGCCACTGACGGATGCCTCAAGGAGCTTGTCGATGCCGGCTCAAGACCTGTGATGGTCAAGAACCAAGTGATATCTGCTTTTGTAACTAAAGATATTACTGTTGAAGCTTTGGCTGGTGGATATTCATACGACGACGATACTGCAGGACCGGCACCTCGTCTGGAGCACCACCTGCGGAAATGTGTTACCGGGATTGTCGAGTACCATATCGATGGCGATGTATTTCCACAAGTCCGTACCGATCTCTACCCATGCAGTACGCGACACATGCAGCACCTTGTCGCATTGTTATTCCTATCCAACTACCTCAGCATTCTGCAGCCGATACTCCTTGTCTCTCATTCCCTTCAAGTCCTTCATGTCCTTCAGCATGGTCTCTTACACACATGTTGGCAATCGCAGGATTCTCCAACCCAGTTTATGACGTCGTTGGAACAACACGATCATACTCATGCGTCGCTGGAGGCCGCCTTCGGACAAGGAATCGCGAAGAGCTGGATCAACATCAAGTCCGATTCGAATTACATTGAGGCTCTTGGCAGGTTTTCGGTGGTCAAGTTTGGACCGGGTCAGGACGACTACTGCCTACTTCTGCCGGAAAGAGACACTGGAAACATGCGGTACAACCCCTCCCTCTCGGCCGCCCTCTCGTATTTTTCTTTTTTGACGAAATGCATCTACCTTGTCGCCATTCCTCACCTCGTCGGGTATGCACAAAACCGACCTCCAGGGAGCAGGCAGGATACCCTCGTGCAACTGAAGACCGAGATCGAGGGATCCGTCCAGAAATGTGGAATCCGATTCCTAATTGAAGATGCAAGGGAGCAAGTCAAGACCCTCTCAAAGGAAGTCTTTCGTCAGCGAACCCAGGCTGCCAACATTCGCAGGGCAGAAGACGATCCTGATGGTTACGATAACTGGCTACGCACAAGACTGGACCAATTGGAGGCGGGAAGGCGACAGGTAAATTTTACTTTCAACACTCGAAGCCTTATTATTTTCAGTGCATGTGCATGTGTGTGTGTGTGTGTGTGTGTGTGTGTGTGTGTGTGTGTGTGTGTTTGTTTGTTTGTGTGTGTGTTGTTGGGGGGGGGGGGGGTATCAAAATACCAGAACTAACATGCATTCCATCTTGTGACTATTTAGAATGAGGTCCATGCAATCGGTTTGCCGGACTCCACTGAGCGAAAAGCCCAAGTTGACGGCATCTTTGCCCGAGCGGATGACCTCCAAAGGCGAGGTGTTATGGTCAGCATGCCAGAGATACCCCACGGTGTGGAGTCCAGGGCAGCCCAGCATCGTTTCCTCATGTCACGACCCCAGGGCATTGGATTGGTCGCTGCATGCAAACCTAGTGCCCCATATGTAGAGAGGATGACCCCTGAGGGGTTGGAGATGCGGAAGCAGGCTGTGACAGAAGCGGGGGCACGAAGGCGCCATCAATGGATCACAGCCATCATTAACCTGGCGCAGATCAAGTTTGACAAGCGCACCTTCTACTACTACTACGCTCGCTGTGAAGAATGCTCTACCGAGTTTGTGGGCCAGGATAAACGCCCACACAAATGCTTCGACGACAAGAACGCAGACAAGGAGTGTCTCACGATCGTACGACACCTCCTCTACCCTCATGATCTCTTCGAATATACAAGCGAGGTTGAGAGGGCAGATGTGATGGAGTGGTTGAACGACTACAGGACTGCTGTGGACAAGATATCCGAGGCCAACACTCCCGAAGGAGCCAACCCCAGGGAACTCGCACGACAGGCAATCGAAAAGAATGGAGCGCCCGGATATCGCATTGTGCTTCCACTCCTTCAGGATCTTGGCCAGGGACAAGGACAAGTTGCACAGTTTATCTCTCGGAAATTGGCAAGCCTGGATGACGCGGAGGAAGATCATATTCGGAGCCAGATTGTTTTCACACCGTCATCTTTCGGCCAAGACCCAAGCCAGGACAAGGAAGAGAAACGATGGTTGACGACTATGGCTCTTGCTATACTCTTCTCCATCGCCAGCCGGTGCGCCATCGCTCAAGTTCCCGAGCATGACAATTGGTCAATGTTTCTCCGTTCCCGCCGCTCAGCTGACCGGGCCTTTGACTACTTTGCTAGCGGAAGGCGAGAGTGGGTCCAGGTTGGTGGCAAGGGACGCCAGGATCGTTCTCCTAAGATCCTGGTTCCCCCATTTATGGGCGTTTGTGTTCTGGATCCCCCCTGCGATTCGATGAAAATCTTCTCAAAAAACGGGAATGGTTTGAAGAAAGCCGATCGGAAGCTCTCGTGCGGGAGCTATGAGACTCCCTCGAGGATCGTCAAGGGGACATGGATGTATGGCTTTATGGAGATACCTCTGGCAGCCGTCTGTGCACTTTCTCCCAGATTGTCCTTCAGCAGTCCAAAGTCACCCTCCAACAGATCACCAATTCGATCGCTGCTCTTGAGGAAAATGCCTTACAACAACAACCGCCTATCGAGCTGACATCAGTGCCAAGTGGGAGAACCTCACGGATCAGTTGGCTCTCCAAGTCACACAACAGTTAGCCATCCAAGACGCTGTCGGACGTGCTAGTGTTGGGCCTTCTCTTGCAATCGCTAGAATGCTAAGGGTTATCAAGATGGAGTTGGCCAAAAAGAATAATGACGCCATTGCTCGAAGTAACGATGTTTTGGGAGCCATCTCTCAACAAAGGGCGGACAGTCAGGAATCAACACGACGGCTGGATGGGATGAGCTTGGCCCGCGTCCCTCTATCTTATGATTTTTCAGAGTTCGGTAAGTAAAATGTTCAAGGATGTAATTGTGTACCGTGCTGTTGTTGCATATCCTTTCCACCAGTCTTACATCCTTTGTTTCACCTTTCCACCGTTTTTTTCCAACGGTTCTATACCTTCCTTAGCTCCTAGCCTTACTGTTGAAAACTTGCAGAAGCAACACAACGACACAGGCGATGGCTTAAGTCCGATCTACCCGGTAGGCGAGGACCCCTCCAAAAAGGTGAGGTTTGCGACATCCTCTCGCACTTCCGGCAACTCTTTATTGCACTTTTCTGGCTCACTCCTGTCAACATCAATCAACACAATCAACCTACCCGATGACGACGAACACATTCAACGAAACCAAGCTGCCATGGCAGCTCGCCAAAACGAGGAGTTTTACAGAGCAATGGAACAGGAGTTGCGACAGACGAGAGTCAGGAGGAGGGTAATGATGTTGAGAAAGACACAGGCAAAAATGTGACCAACTGAGGATTTAAAGGCAGTTGATTTGCTAACAATTTGACCATGGAACATCTACTATATGGGATTGTCCCTGCATCGGCATTCATGACTGCATCGTCAACCTCTGGTCATCTCTTCCACCTCTCAGAGTCTCATACTGTTAGCCGTTGCTCGCTGTAGCCACGTACGCTAAGTGAATATCGTCCGAGTATTTTTCCAACATTCTGCACCCAATCCTGCTGGTCCCGCACTCCATGTTGGTACCCATGACCTTCAAAACATAATCATCGATGCGTTTGTTGGCAGTCGCAGAATTCCCTAAACCAGTTCATGCGTCATCGGAACAACACGTTCACACTCATACGTCGCTGGAGGCCGCCTTCGGACAAGGAGTCGCGAAGAGCTGGACCAGCATCAAGTCCAATCCGAATTATATCGAGGCACTTGGTAGGCTTTCAGTGGTCAAGCTTGGACCAGGGCAGGACGACTATTGCCTAATTTTGCCGGAAAGAGACACTGGAAACATGCGATATAACTCCCCACCTCTCGGCCGCCCTCTCGTATTTCTCCTTTTTGACGAAATGCATCTACCTTGTCGCCATTCCTCACCTCGTCGAGTATGCACAAAGCCGACCTCCAGGGACCAGGCAGGATACCCTCGTGCAACTGAAGACCGAGATCGGGGGATCCGTCCAGAAATGTGGAATCCGATTCCTAATTGAAGATGCAAGGGAGCAAGTCAAGGCCCTATCAAAGGAAACCTTTCGCCAGCGAACTCAGACTGTCAACATTAGCAGGGCAGAAGGTGATCATGAGGGTTACGCTAACTGGCTATGCACAAGGTTGGATCAATTGGAGGCAGGAAGGCAACAAGTAAATCCTACTAGCAACACTTGAGCATCTGTTTTGGTTCAAACTGCATCAATTCCAGGGAGGGTGTCCGCTGTGCGGCCATCCGTGTCAGCGACGATTCTGCAGAGGAGAAGGGGGTGATGCGGGCCGCTCTTGGTTCAGAGGGATATCGCCTTCAAAAGTTGGTCATCATGGTCTATGCGCCCATTCCTGTTGGCGCTTTGATGACCTGTCTCGCGGTCGGATACTATGACTGATCAACCCTCTTTTTTTTGTGGCCATTTAGATGGTGCGCCCTACTGGGCGCGGGAGAAAGGACAGGATGATGTGGGTCGATCGGTCGATTTGGAAAAGTGTGGTGTATCGGTCAAGATCCCGGAGCTGCCAATCGGGGTGGTGATAATAGGATGGAGCATCGCCGCTTATTGAAGTCGTGATCTCAAGGTATCGGTTTGGTGGCAGCAGCCAAGCCCAGCGCCTCGTTAAATGAAAGGATAATCCCCGAGGGATTAGAGAGACGGAGGATAGAGGTATTGGGGGGCCGAAAGCAAGAAAACAGGAGCAGTGGATTATCGCGATCATCAATCCGGCAGAAAATTGGATTCGACAAACGAAAAGGACGACCTTCTCGCGCAATACGAACAATTGATCGTCCACGTTTGCATGTCAGGAGAAGGACCCCCATCGGTGCATAGGCAAAAAAAGTACCGACAAAAGAGTTCCTCACAACTATCCATCCGAACCGCATCCTTCACTTTCACGATCGAGCAATAGAAAGCGGATAATGATGGGAAGGATCAGCAACTACGGGTTTGCACCCTCATACCCACAATTCGAAAAGACAATGCCCCAGGAGTCGATTTGAAAGCGATTCGAGAGAAAAGTGAAAACGTGCTTTTTTTTATTTTTTTCTGCTTTTTTCGTTCCCAAGATATCAATTGTAATAAGAAGAAAGGCTTGCTTGAAGCAACAATAACAAATACTGTCAATTGAACCCATCTCCTCTATGACAATCGTGTTACATGTCCATTTTCAACAGTCTCCATGGTCGCCAGCTGAATCCACAATTTTAAATCCCTGGATATATCTCCCGTTTTCTTACTTTCTTTTTTTTTTTCTCCTCATCACCGCTCCTCACACTTCCCCCCTTTATATCACCACAGGTGGCGGTCCTTGCTCCCCTCACCCATCAAGAGCCTCACCGAACCTTCACCGCCAAGAACACCACACCTCACTCCACGTTCATACCGACCTACAATTCCCACCCTACGACCCGCTCCCTTGATGACAACCATCCACCTCCAACCTCGACACCTCGCTGGAATTCACGCCTGGTCTGATCGGTGTGTATCACATTCAAATAACCATGGAGCATCTTGGTAATTCAAGACATCAGCAACATGGACTACAATCCAGAATATCGGCGGCGCCTGCCTACGTGTTCCTATCAGATCGGTCCTCGAACTGCTGTCCTCGTGTTTAATTCGAGGTTCTGCAAGTTGTAATTAGAGCCACCTTGAGTGAACGAGCGCACGTTGAAATGCAGGTAACACAACACGCCTTTTAATTTTCTTCTGAAAATATTGGGCTTCAACTATACTGCTCACCCAATGTCGTTCCATACTCCTTCCTGTCCAGTCATATCCTAGTCTATCAACAGACGCGAAATCTTTGTTTCTTTATCCACACGACATCTTCATCCTCCTCGCCTTCGGAAAGGTAAAGTAAGCCGACATTCTCGAGTGGATCGACACATATCCTGGTCTTGCTTGACAACAATCGATCGGAGCGCGATTCGGCAAGGATCTAAGCAAGATCCAGCAGGAGCGGAACTTGAATGTCACAATAGCCATCGACACTCTTTCAACGGCGCGAGAAATCAAGTGACACATCTTGGTATTCAGCCTCTCAGCCGCATGTCTCCTCCTTTCATTGGTGTGTGCGATCTCCTCGCCTCACTCCCCGCCCTATTTGCAAACGAATTCAAGCCCATGTTTCTCAAGTATGGCATCAGCAGCTGAAGAACCGAAAGGAGGCATCCGCGCCAGGAATTACACTAATGACTCTTGATCGTCCACACATTATTTTACAGCTTATTCAGCTCCTTTTTCTGATGTGGAAATAAAACGATGCGTGTTACTTTTTTTTATTACGATAATGTACATAGTTAATGAAATGTGGAAAAAAACAAGTGGCATTGAGAGAAAGCAAAAAGAAAAAACCTAGAGATCCGCAGAACCGTCCCAGTCGCTGAGATTGGTATCATCAAAGTACGATCCATCATACTCTTCATCATATTCCTCCTCGCCTTCCTCTTCCTCGTCCGAGATGCCCTCGATATGTTGGTAGAGACATGCGTTGACCATGCCGATCGGGATATCCATGAGATCCGGTACATAATCATCTGTGAGCGACGAAGCCGAGTTCATTGTCAAAAACGGGTTTGCATGTTCATCTGTTTTGGTCAATCGGCAATTGAAAAGAGAGTGGACGTTAGGAGGGACTGGAGGGGGTTAATTGGCGAAGTGAGAACAGAGGGGAGATCAAAGAATAGAGCGACTTGCCTGTGATGGTCTGGAAGGAGTCGAAGGGTTCGGTGTTGTACATGTTGATGGCAAAGAATGCGACGTATAGGTAGATGACTAGTACAAACAACCAGATCGGTAACGCTAATGACCAGTATCTAATTAAAAATAATGTGGCGTTTTAGAAATGGGCACTCTTGTTGGGTTTGACGACAACGTACGCTAGTGAAATAGCAGCAGGGGAGACGTACTTGCTAGGGTAGTAGGTGATGCCCATCGAGTCCAGAATCTCTTTTGGTAGATACGCCCATCCCAAATACATTGCTAATACAACATGAAAGCGAGAAGAGAGGAACGGTAAGCGTGCCAGTACAATTGACGCGTCGCCAAATTGCGAGCAAGAACAATATCGAGAGCCTCGAAGGTACCATAGGTGATACCGGAGACGAGGTAGAGTACGAATCCATAGTATTCGTACGTGGGCGTCTTTGTCAGAGTCGTAGGAAGAGAGTCGTCAACGGGTGCCGAGTATGTGTCTGGCGGACTAAATTATGAACACCAAGCCCCGTGCGTAAATTAATTAGACATCTGACATTCCATTGTTTTGGTGGCACAACTCCACTTGATTGATCCAAGACCACTGTGGTCTCGTCCATTGCTTACTGGAGCTGTCCGCTCAGGGCACGAGCGTGCTGGAGTGTTGGTTTGTACAGCGGCCTTGACTTTTTTGAGAGAAAGCTGCTGTAAGACGCCGTCCGCTTCATCCTAGGGCGGATTTTGTCATAGTAAGGCGAGGATAGTTGAGTCATGGAAACAAGCTCGCATGAAGTCAAAACGAAGCATAAGGGAGTTATCGAGGGTAACAAGAAAAAAACGTACCCGGTGTTCTCCATAGGACTGGGAAACTCGAGGTCGTCCCTGGGCATGAAGCTGGATCTGTTGGATAGGTTGGAGTGTGGTTGCGGGAGCGAGGGAGCTGGTTTTGGGCGTCTTTGGTGGACACTTGTTGCTGAGGTGGGATCGTTCAGGGACGCAGAGGTGAAGGCTGAATGATGAGTACCTCTCGAATTGTAGTTTGTCTGCATGGAATCTTGCGACAGTGTGAGTGATGGTCGCAGTGAGTCCTGCCAAGACAGAGTGTGAAGAAGAAGAAGAGGAAGAAGAAGAAGATGGAGAGAGGAGAAGGGGAATCTGAGTAGTCGCTGTGGTGTTGCAAGGTTGAGGTCGTCCGCGTGATGGATGCACAGAGAAAACGAAAGAAAAGTGAGGAACAAAGGAACTGCTCTTGCGAACAAGCAACAACGAAAAATGAATTGCCACTCTCCTCGCACCACACGCGTGACGTGGATTCTCCTCAGGGTGTGGCCCTGCTTTTCCATTTTTCTTCTCTGCTCAATTTGTTGTTTTCTTTTTTACTTTGTCCTCACTGTTTCTCTCCTCCCGACCTTTTTTCCCCTCTCTTACCTCTCTTACTCTTCCTTCCTTTCTTTCACCTTTCCACCTCAACTCCTCTTTCCCTTGTTTCCTCATTCACCTCTCCACCTCCACTCTTCTCAAGAATTCATCATCTCCAACTATGGCAAAGACAGACACCCCTACTCCCGCCTCAACGCGTCGCGGAACAAAAGCCGCAGCTACCGCCCCCAAAGCTGAAACAAAAACAACAACTAAGGCCAAGGCCACAGCTCCAGTCAAGGTCACTAAGAAATCCGCTGCCGCCCCTGCTCCTGCCGCCACCAAGGCCAATGCTAAGGCTATCACCACCAAGGCCATTACCACCAAGGCCATTACCACCAAGGCCATTACCACCAAGGCCATTACCACCAAGGCCACCACCACCAAGGCCAAGACTGCTACCGAGATGTCTCTTGCCGCTTCTGCCGAGAAGACCCCCGCCAAACGTGGCCGCAAGCCCAAGGCCGAAACAATTGATGACCAGGTCTCAATGCTCGAAATCGCCACCACAAAGAAGCCAACCAAGAAGACAACCAAGAAGGAAACCGCCGCCGTCGCTTCTGCACCTCCCGCCCCTGCCGCTGCCGCTGCCTCTTCAAGCAAGAAGCGCAAATCCGAGGCTGATGATTCTACCACTCCTCCTGCCAAGAAGCGCGGTCGCCCTCTGGGCTCCGTCAAGAAGGCCGCTCCTGCCGCTGCCGATACCACTCCCGCCACCACGGCAAGGGCGACAAAGGCCAAGGCGGAGACCAAGAAAGAGGAGCCTGCTGCTGCTGCCGTTGCTGAAGCTCCCAAGAAGCGTGGCCGTCCCGCTGCTGCTGCCACCGCTGCCAAAGCTACCGCCGAAAAGAATGGGGAAAAGAAGCCTACCAGCAAGAAGAAGGATTCCGCTGCACCTGTCGCTACCAAATCAAGTCCTAAGGCCATCGGATTGACCGTCGAACGCTGGTAAGAAAACAAAAAACAAAACAAAACAAATGGCAACACCACATCCAAGGGGTGGAAAAAAATGGCAGGAAAACAACAAAAACAATTGTTTGCTTTAGGCATCCGGAGAGACTCACTCCTTCTCTGTATCCACTTCCATTAATATTTTAACAATTGCACTTTTCGTTGTTTTCTTTTTTAAAATACCACAGCACGACATGCACACAGTACAAGTCCAACATGAGGCGCATCTTCAAGGTACCCTTTCTTTTATTTGTCTACACTATCACCCTAGATGTCGAGAAGATATCGTTTCGACAAACTAATCGTCATTCACAACCTTTTAATTGATAACCCTAGGTTACCTCGGAGCTTTATCCCAACGCGACCGTCAACGAGGTCGTCGTCCCCAACTCCAAGTCCTTTGAGATCTATGTCACCCACAACGGTTCCAAGAGTAAGTCACCTTCAACATGTCTTTCAATGAAATACTGTGAAACGTCCGTCCGTTGAAGGCTAACCTTGTATACTCTAACTTGTCATGGTTAGACAAGCTGATCTGGAGTGGAAAGGCCCATGCTCCCCCCAAGTAAGTTGACAGGCCCAAGATTCAAAAATTTCCAGGGCTGAAACAAAAGCAGGAATTGACTCCACAGAAAAGAAACAAACGCGCTAACGATGTTCTTTCCCGAACCTTTTTTTTCCTGTATTCATAGGCGGTTGGCGTTCCCTGATTCAAGTGTCTATCTCGACTTGTTGAAGGCCGAGCTCAAGGACAAGTAGAAGCTTTAGAGAGCTTGTATCCTTCAATTGCACTTTGCAAAACTATTCTTTCGTAGCGAAACTTTTACGATGGCGTTTCTAGTGAATACATGTACAATTTTATCGTCTTTATTATTTGTTGGTGGTAGTTGTGGTGATGCTAGAAAAATAGTAAAAAAAAAAATGGTATCGCGCTGCTGCTACTATTTTGCTCCTGAACAAGAAAAACGAAGGTGTGTTTACGCCTGGCCACGCAACGCCTTGAGTTTTTGGGACATGGCGACAATGGTGATCAGCTTCTCGTCCACAATCTCGTCCAGGTCGCTCAGGTACTTTAGAAACGACTCCCGGCTGTTGGAAAAGCCCGTGCTTTGTGCATGCACCGTCGACGACATGCCTAGTGTCACCTGTGCCAACAGCTTAGTCTCCCTCTTTGTCAACTCTGCACAGTCCCGCATCTGAGCCTGGTGTTCCTGAATAAACGCGTCCATCTCTGCCTGCATCAACTGCCGACCTTCACTCGTGGGGGATGATGTGGGTGGTGAGGCCATTGGGTAGTTGTTAGGATCATGGCTTCCTGGTGTGACTGGTCCTGCACTGGCGGCCCCGTTGCGATTCGATAATGACATGGACGATGACTGCTGGTGGTTCTTGGTGTTGATCGACGGGTGCTTGATGGCAATCGGCGAAGCACCGTTGTTGGTATTGCTGCCCTTTTGGCTGATATAGTCGCTAGGTCCTCCTGGGCTGATCGACATATCCGAAGGGCTGGGCTTAGGCTCCCGAGACTTCATCGCCAATGGAGGCGAGGAGTTTGATGTTGTCGAGTTGTTACGACCAGATCCACCAGACTGCGAATGTCGATGTTGTGGGCCTGGGATACCAGATGATGATGAAGGGGTGGACGATTGAAAATTCCTGGGCATGGGTAGTCTGCTCAAGCCCTCAGGTTTACGATTCTTGGATGCCTGCTGAGGGTCCCTCTCCCGTGAGGACTTTGACTTTGCAAACGGTGAGCCTCTAGTGCGATCTGTGTTGGGATCACGTTGCTGTTGCAGCGTATGTCGCGACGACGGCGTCTGGCGCGGCGACTGCGGTTGTATCTGTTGGCCATGGGAGAGTGCTCCCTGATTTCCGAAACCTCCGCGTCCTCCGATGCGCTTGGAGTTGGGATCCTCCAGCTCATGGTCATATGTAGTCATGGCCAGGGTATGGTGATCCATCTCTTCCTGGTCGAGCAAATCCGGAAACTCTTCATCCTCCAGAAGGTCTATTGTCACATCCGCAACGTTCTCGCCCTCAGATGATAGATAGTCATCATCATACACGTTGGCTTCCAGCTCGTCCTCTTCGTAGCCCTCAACGTCATCCATGTATTCCTCCTGAGCAGCGATGACATCCTGTCCCTGAGCCACGCCCTTTGCTCCGCCTTCAGCCTTCAGTTCCTTCACTCTATCGAATGAGGTACGCCATTTAGTCATATTAATAACGCGTCTGTGCATAATTTACAAACGCGACAGTGAGTCAACAGATGGCCATCTTACCGATCAGCATATCGAAGGGTGTTGAGGGTATGTTCGCTGTTCGAGTTGTTGGGAGAGATGGTGGCGACCATGCATGTCCTAGAGTTGCCAACAAAAGAATCCTTGAGCACCTGGGTGAGCTTGCTCTGACGGAAAGGTGTGTGTTTCTTGTCCTGATCCAGTGCACGAATACATTCCTTGAGCGCGAGCAAACTCTTATTAATTTCTGCTCCTTCCATCCTACACGCGTCAGAATAAATAGATGTAGCGTGTAAATATTTTTGTTCGCCGGACCGTGCGTCTGCTAGTACAATTCGCAGTTTTCTCCGACATAATGACATAATCTTACCTTGTTTTAGCATCGGTTTCTCCACGATCTGCGCCACGTTCGCTTCCTGCCAAATCGATAAAACTAAGCTTGCCAACAACATTCCGACTTTGGTCCTTGAGCATGATCTGCATAATGGCGTGAGAGCGAGACGAGTCTGCATTGGCATTTGTACTCCCTGCAAACAACAATAATAAGCACAAATCGTCAGATTTAAGTCTATATATGTAGCATGACATCACTATAGCAAATTCCACGATGAAGAAAGGCATGCGACAAACCTGTGCTTCGAGCGCTGTTGCCGTATTCAAAGACTTGCATCAGTCCTTCGACGTTCAAAATCTCGTACTCCTTCAGGCCGGAGATTACAACGTTGCTCTTTCCGTCTTCGCGTGGATGCAGTTTCTTGCGCTTGTTGAGCAGATCGTGCAGGTGTCCTTGGTAGATCTCGTAGAATCCAATGTACGCTGTAAGATGAGCATTCTCCGGCTTGCGAAGCATTACAAAGATGTCCCTCGCTGCCAACACATAAAGACCTATTGTGGATCAGCATTGGCAACGTATATTAGTCAACCTTCTTGTTCAATTGCAATGGCAACATACGCGACAACTCCAATCATTACCTTGCTTGTCGTCCAGCATCGTAAAAGTTTTTCCACTTCCTGTTTGACCACTGTAGGCATGGTAAATATAGATAATTACATCGTCAGTCATGATCGTTATCTTCCTCGTTACCACACCACCGTGATGTCCAGGAGAACCATGATTGATCTCTTACTATGCAAAACATGTCGCCCTTCCACCCTCAAACAGATACTGGACCAAGGGGTACGCTGTCCGCCTGTACACCTAGAATGCCACAAGGTCAAAAATAGGAAAGAAAGTTAGCAAAAGAGAACAATAGCCCCATGATGGCATAGTCACAGAAAGGGGATTCTGTTTTTGGCTTACATCCTCGTTTGTTGCGTCCGAATCAAACACCTCATCAAAGATAAAGCCATGTCGCTCAATGTACTTTGTCATATCTACGCGGACTCTAGTAGAGATAAGCATGAAGGGAAGACGGGGTCAGTCCATAGTACCATTTGTAGTGCAACGGGATCAAGCATCCAAGCGTGTCCACGGCATTTACTTTGGTTCGTCCACTGTCAATTGGCGTCCTGTTACACCGGCCATGTCCTTTTCGCCTCGGTTGATTTCCTTGCTGTTGAGAGGTCTCTTGCGGACACAGACTCGGATTTTGGCGGTCAAGTCGTTTGCGATGTAGGCTCCCGTGCTTCGTCCGAGGGTTCCCTTGTTACGCGTCGGTACCGAGTACGCATCCAGCCCACGCTGCTTGGCCTCTTGAATCGGAATAGCTTCCTCCTCATCCTCGGATGCCTCTTTGAAGTTTCGCCCACCAAAGTTCTGTTGTTGCTGCTGCTGATGCAGCTGTTGTTGAATCTGTTGTTGATATTGTTGTTGTTGTTGCTGCTGTTGTTGGTATTGCTGCTGCTGCTGTTGTTGCTGTTGCTGTTGCTGGAGAAGCAGTTGCGCCTGCTGTTGCTGTTGGTATTGTTGCTGCTGGAACTGCTGTTGTTGTTGCTGCTGTTGCCTCAATTGTTGCTGTTGCAGATCAAGCTGCTGCTGCTGCTGGTTAGACATGGTTCTGGAATGGCCATGGGTTGAAGAGTTAAGAGAGTTGGTAACTCCTGAACCAGATCGGCGTCCAACGGACTGTCTTGCCTCCATCGGCTTCGAGTTCATGTCACTCATGCTGTAACCTCGAGTCGCGGTGGCCATACCGTAACCTGATCCATCCATCGTTCCCATACCGGGCGATGATGGTGTCATGGTTGTCGATGATGCTGGTACTGAAGCAGAGCCAGAGACGTCCGGATATTCGGTCTTGATGGTCTGGATCAACTGAAAGAGCCGTCTTCTGTCCTCCATGCTCGTTACTCCCAAAGAGTTGTAGTCCTGCATCGAGAGCTGTTGAGATAGCACATTTGAGGAGGCAGATCCAGTACAAGGCAGCAGTTAGAGATCATGAAAAAGATAAAATAGAAAAGGAGGCACAAGTTTGAAATGATTTGATATGAGAATCAGGGGTGTTCATAGCGATGCATGTGTAATTTTGACCATGGTTCTCTTTGTTCGTTTCATTTACCTGGACGAGGTTATCGAGTTGGGTGATTCCGTGCGTTGAAAAGCTATCAAACGAAACAACCAAAAGATAGCACCCCGATCCACGATAAAGCGACACGCAAGTTAGATACAAGGTCAAGAACAAGAAACCGTGCAGGTCAGAGACGGGGTATGTGGTGCAAGGGTTCAAGGAAAGGTGGAAAACAGTGCTCATGCTGGGCGTTGTGGGGGCATGTGCTGTTCTTTGGGCGGTCGTTAGACAGGGCGCGCTACCAGAATGAATGAACAATAACAGCAGAGAGGCGCATGTGTATGCGGGTGGTGGCGGAAGAAGGACAATAATGAGTTTTTTTTACCTTGGGTAAAAGTGTTCCAGGCCTGACCGCCTGAGCATCTCCAGCAGGAGAGAGGTGGACATGACAGTTGGCCGTGTTGATGTGAAGGGTGGAAGGGTGGAAGGTTGGAAGGGTGGAAAGGTGGAAGGGTGGAAGAGTGGAGGGGTGGAGAGAGTAAGGAGGGACAAGGGGTATGTAGGTTGACTGTGGAGGGAGTGAAAGATGAATGAATGAAGAAAAAGAAACGAGTGAAGGACGGAAATAAAGAGAGCGAGAGAGAGAGAGAGAGGAGAGAGAGAGATGTTAAATAATAAAAAGTGGAAGATAGCGGAGAGAGAGAGAGTGAGGTGTGCAGTTGTGTGTGTGGTGAGCTCTGTGCTCTCTCTTTGTTGTTGTGCTTATCGTTGTTGCGGGAATGGGAAGGAGCGAGTAGGAGAGTGAACAAGGAACGTGAGGAGGAAGGGAATGCAAGGAGAAGGAGGCAAAGAGAAGGTGTGGATGGATAATAAAAAAAAAAGTCAAAGGCCAGGCACAGGAACAGGTTCAGGAGCAGAGGAAGCGCCAGAAGAGCTAAAAAAAACAAACAAAAGACTGCAGTGCACAGAGCAAAGAACAGGGTGCTGCGAAACACAACCCCAGCCACGCTCTAACGCGGTTCTTCGGTCCTTGGAAAGGTGCTTCTGTGACGTGTCGCGTTCGCAGTTGGCCCTGGCTGCTGGACCACCTTTTCATATCACCCCTTCTTTCTTCTTTCTTTCACTCCTTCACTTTCACATCGCTCCTATCCTCATCCACTTGCACACTTTTTACACTTCGCACTCCCATCTCACATACACACATACACACATACATACATACCATGTTCGAATTCCACATCGTAACGTCCTCTTCTCCCACTTCTTACATCGTTCTCTCAAGCATCACACGCTGAATCCCACAACCAGGAACTGACCCACAAAAACCTTCTTCCTCATTTACAATCCCCCTATCATACAAAACAGGACTTTCAAGGACAGCACCTTGCCGAGCAGGTCACCCAGGGCGTCATCTCGTTCTTTGGCGTACGTTCCCATTTCCTTTCTTTCTCCATTCTGTGCAATGCAAGTAGTTGGTTCAACAAAGGCAACCTAGGAAAGTGAAGCTTACGCCTATTGTCCCTTTGGTGCTCGCCTCACGTCGTCTACTCCACTACAACTACTAGGTGATTGCCTTTTTGGTGGGATTGATCGCTCAGGATATCCGTCTGTCTATGTACATTTTTGCCGCCGGAGTCGTCGTCGCCGCCTTTGTAAGCACAGCACACACACACACACACACACACCTTTTACCTCTCTCTCACATACTTTAACCCGTTTGGCCATCTATCTTACATTTCTCGCCTCTTGAAGTTCGTTCATTCTCCACAAAAACATGATCTGATCCACCCTGTCAACAAACGCTAATTAGTTGCCATCCTCCTCTCCCATATATTTTTCCAGTCGGTAATTCCTGCATGGCCATACCTGAGAAAGAGCCCTATCAAGTGGTTGCCCAGCAGGGAGAAACTCGCTGCTGCCGCTGCCGCTGCCGCTGCATCGAAGCAGGAATCCTCGCCCTCTGATCTCAAGGATAAGAAGACCGCATAGACATTCAAGAATAAATACCCTTGTCATGGAATCTTTCAACATCGTTCATTCGCTCATTCGATCGACTCTATCAGGATTTGAATACACAACGAACGAACGAACAGTCATGAATATAGTTGTCGACTGCAGGATCGCCATTGTTTTGTTGAAACGCGAAGTGTCTCATATGAACGTAGACGGCTTGAAGAAACTATCCGCATGTTGCCTCGACTGTACGAACCATTGAACGTCAGAAAATCAACAATGGATATATATTGTCGTTGACGTTGCCGAAAAAAAAGGTGTATTATGAAAATGTGAGAGTGTGAAGAAAATGCATATGGTACAAGTGTGGGTGTAAATGAGATAGATGGCTGAAAAAAAAGTAAATGAGGTGAGGCGGAGATGAAGAAAGAAAGAAAAGAAAAGGTCTCTAAGACATGAACTTGCGCTTCTCCTTGTCCTTCTTGGACTTCTTCTTGCCCTTGCTATCATCGGCATCCTCGGACTTCGACTTCTTGGACTTCTTTTTCTTCTTGGTCGCGTCAATCGCATCTAGGACAGACTCGAGATCCTTCGACACCTTCTTCTTCTTCTTCTTGGGTGCCTCCTCCTCCACCTGGGCGTCAGACTCCCCGCCATCACTATCAGAGTCATCAGACTCCGCTGCCGATTGCTTCTTGGGTGTGGTCGTCTCTGCGTGCGAACGCTTCTTGAACATCTTGTCAATCTCGTCCGACTTGTACTTATCCCTGACCTGGTTCTCCTCGTCTTCATCCTTAATCAGCATCTACAAAGGCGAAGGAAGTAACCAGGTTAATAACTAATCTTACAACAAGAAACTGAAACCAGCTTGACAATTAACCAGAAAAAATGAAATGTACCTTGTCGGGGTCCTCGGAGGACTTCTTGGACTTCTTCTTCTTCTTCCTCTCGGTCACAGTCTTGACGCCAGCAATTCCACCTCCGAAACCGAGCTCGGCCATCTTGGGGTTGGGTGCAGGCAGTTCAGCGGCGCCGGTGGTATCATTCATGGCCTTCTGCTTGCCATGGGCGGTCGCCAAAACAGCATCTCCAAGAATATCCATGAACATGTCCTTCTTGCGCTCAATGCCCTTCTCACGCTCAACCCACTCCTCCCTCTTGCGCTTGAACTGGTCAATCTTGCAGTTGCGGAGGATAAACTTGCCATGGAAGTTCTGCGACAACTCCTGCTCATGCGCTAACAACTCGGCCGCAATCTTCTCCTTCATCTCAATATCCGAAACAGCCCAGCACTTGTCAACGGTGTGTCCTCCATAGCGATCCTTAGCCATCGAGTGGTACTTGCCCATGAACGACTTCAAGATCTTTCTCTTCACCTTCAGGTTCAGAGTAGGCGAAGTCAAGAAGGCCTCAATGACGTGCGAGCCGACGGGGTCCATGGTCCAGGCATACATAAGCTCCTCCTTTTGGGCGAAATAGCTGTCGACAACAATCTTGGAATGCTCCTCGGGAAACTGGAGCAAAAGCTGGAGAATAACGGCGCCCTGGGGGTGGAACTTGGGTTTGGTAGACTCTTGCTGGGCACGGCGCTCCATAAGAGCATCGTGCGTCTCCATGTTGAGGACCACATGCATAAAATCTTTGCGCTCAATGGTGGTGTGAGTCTGGAAGGCAGCGCAGAGACCACCAATGACCTCCTTGTGGCAAGCTCCGACGTTCTTGCAAGCCTCGACAACGGCACGAATGACTCCGGGACGTCCGTACTGCAAAAACTGCTCAAACTCGGGCACAACCTCTTCGACCATCATTGCAAGCTGAACAGGCGTCTTGGCATGGACAAAGAACTGCTGGATGACATAGTTGGCAATAGGGTGGAACGACAGCTTGACGAGACGACCGCGGAAGTACGAGGTGTAGAACTTTTGGAACAGGGCGGGTGAGGCAACCTGCATAATCTTTTCCAGCAAATGCGAGCCGACCTGGTCTCTGAGAAGTGTCTCAACATAAGCATCACGGTCGTGGTTCTTGGTGCCGGGCTCCTCCTCGTGTGTGATATCCATCAACAACTTGTCCACAAGTCCATCCTTTGACGCCTCATCATCCTTGGCCGAGACCTCCAAAAGCAACTGCAAAACGGGGTTGGCAACCTGGTGGACGGCGAGCGAGCGAACAATCGAGTCGCTGAGACCGTTCATCATGGTCGAAGTGATGGTGCGCAACATTTCCTTGAACGAAGGGGGGACGAGGCGGGTGGGTCTGAACGCACCGGCGTTGGTCTTGCTGTTGTTGGACTCGTTGTACTTTGCCGACTTTTTACTCCTGACGGTACCCTTTCCAGTTCCATCATCGGCCACAGTGCGTCCGGCGAGAACGTAGAGAAGAACACGGATGATATGAGAGGCGAAGGGGTCCGAGATCAAAGCGGTGAATTCCTCCTGGGTCTGACGGCACATGTTCAAGATCATCTCCTCTGCGCTAAGCAAGACACCCTCCTCCTGAGTGGCCTCGTCTTTGACCTTGAGTTCGCTGCTCCTGACCTCCCTCTCAACAGAGTCGGCGCAAAGTGTAATCAAAGTTTGGCAGACGTGCGATGCGAAACGATGAGTGAACACCTTCAAGAAGCTATCATGACAAAAGTGCCGAATATTATCAAGGCATGAATAAGCGGTTAGTTTCTGCATCCAACGAACACCCTGATGACAAATAGCACGAACGGTAGACTGAGTTCCTGTCGAGCTGTGCAACATACTTTCCGTTGAACTTGTCAAAGAAGACACGAAGCTGAAAGTCGTTCGAGGCTCTGAGCAGCTTCTCCAAGACAAGGGAGCAGGAGTGGTCAGTGGCCAAGACCAGCTCCTTGCCCTGAACCTCAGTGTAGACATTCTCCAAGAAAAGCTGCTGCTCTACAACAATAAAAGCAATTTGGAGGGAAAGTTAGATCCCTGTTAAGCGCCACCTTCACGGCTATTGCAGAAGTCAGAGAGAAACAAAAGAGGGTTCTGCCACAAGTGTGCCAGGTAGGTCGTTGAAAAGTACCTTCGGCGGTCTCAAAGTTGAGCTCGTCCAGGGTCTGCTCGACACCCTTGAAGTACTGCTGGACATCAGGGTCAATAAATCCAAAGATGGCAGCGGCGTCAATCTGTTCCCTCCTGTCGGGTCTGTCAGGGCGAGCAGGACGGCCCTCCTCGCCAGCACCGCCCTCGGCCTTGCGGTCGTAGGTGGTTTGGTGGGTGCGCTGGAAGGTCTTGCCGGGGTTGGTGTCAGGTTTGGGGGCAGACGTTTCGGACTTGTTCTTTTTTCCACGGGAACCGCGGACTCTTCTTTCCGCAATAGCGACCATGTTGATGTGTTGTGTGTGAGAAAGAGAGAGGGCGAAGAATAGGAGGGGGAGAGTCGAGGGGGATGGAGGAGATGAGTGAGGTGATGGAAAGGTACAGAAGGACAGAGCTCCAAAAAAAAAAAAAAAAAAAAAAGAGGCGGGTTTGTTTTGATTTTTTGGAAGTAAAGGCAGTCACATTAGTGCAAGGGATTGTTGAAGTTGTGTCCCCATGCTTAAACAATAGTAGCATACAAATGGCGACAACAGAAAGAGCATGTGTTTGTTGAGGAACACCAAAGCACAGAAGGACGAGAAGTGCATGGGTATAGATCTAACAATCCTCGTACCTGTCCTTGGATCCACAAAGGAACCCAGAAAGGTCGGCTGGAAGGCTGGAACGATACGCGCCACCAATTTTCCCGTCACAATTCAGAAGCTCTGAACCCAGCTGGCACCACGTCCGCATTTTTACTGAGAGGGGCTGGGACAAAATCTCCCCCCCTCTTCTAGGCTCGACTCCATCCATCGGTAAGCGCCTACAATTCTTATTCACGATTTTGGTCATAAGGCACTTGCTTTTCTGACGGCTGGCGTCAAAGTCAAGGGCCTTTTTGTTACATGGTGTCATGGTGAGCATCTGACGACCAAGCCACTCGTCAACTCAACTGTCCCCTCTCACGCCGCTCCTTCCTCCGTAAGAGTGCACTTTCCTCCTCCTGTTATTTCTTTTTCTTTCTCTCTTTCTTTCCCTCCCCCTCCTGTTTTTTCATTTTCATTTTCATTTTCTTCTCTTTCTCTTTCCCCCACCCCTCCTCGTCCACTTTCTCCACTCTCAACCAGCTCCCCTCTCAACCAGCTCCCCTCTCAACCTGTCCACATCGTCCTCGCCACTTTCACCTCTCTTTACTCTCGGCATCTTCACTCGCCCTCGATTCCTTCGCTCACCTCCTTTATTGTTCGATATTGGGCTCACCCACAGCCGCGTAATCCCCACACATACCAACAAGGAAGCATACAACAAGGAAGCATACCAACAAGAAAGCAAGGTAAAAAAATGACTCAGTCTTGGGTGGCAACAGGCATGACGTGTGTACGGGTGTTGAATAGTGATGGTGAGCTGGGTTCACCTTGGGTACAGAAGGACCAAAGACTGTGCTGTGCGCTGGGCTGCTCTTCATATGACCTGACCGTCAGCCTCGGCTGGCGGTGGCGCTGGATTTGGGCGGGCTACTCGAATCACTCTGTAGGTACAGAAGAGCCAAAGACTGTGCTGTGCGCTGGGCTGCTCTTCATATGACCTCCGCCATCGGCGGTGTTGCTGGTCCTTGTAGCTTTGCTCTCCGTCAGACTCGTGGGTACTTGAGGGTGCATCGGCCCTCACAACGACCTCTCTCATTTCTTGACATCCACTTCTCGCTGAGGGTAAGCGAGGCTTCGTGTGCATTGATGATTGTCCAACTCCGTGGGTACCGAGGGCTAAAGGACAAGCCGTGCGCTGGACTGCCCATCATAATGACCTCACCGCTACCTGCCTGAGGTAGGCTTTGGGTAACGGTGGTGATGCTTGGACCTGGATCTAGTGCCGTCGTCCGCAATGTCCATGAGGTCTTTTGAGACCTCGCTCAGCTCGGCTGTTTTCACCGCTGGGTGACTGGGGCCATCACCCCCCGCTTTGTGGGGGTGGTTTAATAGCACACAAAGGAGTTGTACGGTTGTGTTTTGTTGTTGCTTGAGACTGAGCCATTGCTTTTTCTTCTTTCCAGTCTTTCTCTGTCCTTGATAGGGTTGTACAAGTTTTGTAGGATTGTTCGAGCAAGATTATGCGATAGAATCGTGCAGTAGAGTAGCAATAGAACAATGACAAGATAGGATTAGATGCTTTCCGATTGTTCAATAAAACATGGAGTAAAAGGTGCTGAAAGACAATGTTCAACATGACAAATATATCGAACTCGCACGGGTGTTGCAGTTGTTTGTTTACATCGAAGAGAGCGAGAAAAGAACATGTATGTATTAATATACGAGTAGATCGTCTTTTGCTGCTATTATATAGCGAACGCAGTCTGAGTCCTACAAAAGACACATCCTTCCATCTAACCATTTTCAACTTCTTCCTCCATCTCTCTCTCTCTCTCTCTCTCTCTCTCTCTCTCTCTCTCTCTCTCTCTCCATTACACCTTCTCACCGACATTCATCATTGGCATCCACGGCATCTGAGCTTGACTGCGAAAGAAATACATATACCCAACCTCTCGCATGAGCACAGCGTTCTGTCCCACATGCAGCCTCGGCTCCTGCTCTTAGCACTCCATCCTCCATCCATGTCGATTTACTGGGTTCTCTACCCTACAGTTCAATATACGTGTAGCTGCAACAGTATCCAAAATCGCATGGCTCACACAAAAACGTTTTGTGGAGGAGGCTCAAGGCAATCAATTCTGACCAATCATTTTTTTGAAAAGCTCCCCTATTGGAAATGCAAGCATAGGCATACAAAGTGTCGACGGTTCTGAGAATATTGAACCTCGCTGTAGTCGTGTTGGAGTCATCAGGCAGATCCCGCCCTAGACAGAGTCATTTTATATTTGTTCAATTGTTTATGTGCTATCGTCCTATTTTCATTGTTGATTTGGGGATGATGTTAGGCTTTCCGTCGTCATACAGAAACACAGGCACACGCTAAAACCAAAAAGTGGTGCAATTGAGTCTTCGTGAAAGTACTCGTATAGTTGATGTGCCACTTGTGTCTGCGATATGATTTTGATAAAACAAAAATAAAAAAGTCGTCTCCCGCCCTTTCTTTGTCACCATCTCCTCAGCCCCCCTAGTCCTTCTTTGTCGTTATCGTTTCCGATCTTTTCGTATGTCGTTGTTCCTGCTCCAAGCTCGAGTCCCGCTCCGTCACCGGTTTTTTTTCGCCTATCGTCATACCCGTTTCAGTCTCGAGTCCTGCTCCTTCTGCCTCATTGAGTCGGTCTACATCTCACTTCCCCCCGAAAGGTACTCCACCCAAAGGTACTCCACCCAACACTGCAGCTCCTATCACTCCAGCGCTTTCACCCACTCCAGCTACTCTCATCACCCCCTCACCTCTCCCATCTGATGCAACCGATCCTATCTTTGAGTGGGCAGTCGACACCTTGGACAAGTCTTGCAGAGAGCGTCCCCTCCGTCCCACGGCCGAATACAATGTCGAGGTCCTTCGCATCGCCAGTGAAGCCAAGAAGCAACAAATGGCTTACAATACAAAGTATGCCATGCTCAGAGCCCGATACCGGAAAACAATTTGCCAAGAGGCCTCAAGTCGTGGTTGTCATACGTTCCACAATCGATACTCAGGTCGCCAATGCAACCGCCCGCACCACGACTCTCTCTAGTCACTGCAAGACTGTTGTGCTTGGGATACGTCACCGGGCCACCGAGGCCATCAACATCACCAACACCACCTATACCGCCGATACCACCAACGCCACCAATACCACAAGCACCGAGATTCTCAGTGAAGTCGACTAGAGACTTCTTAACATTCTTTGCCCTGCCTTCTCCAACAAGGATTTAGTCGAATGCAGCAAGGAAGGAACAGACCAAGAACCTGACAAACCCGAGGGGCCCAAGGAACACGGCGACAACTATGACAAGAAAAACGAGGCGCTGTCGTTTTTCTCATGTCGCTCCTTACAGCCATACATTTTCTACCAAGCTTCCCAAAAATAAGCGGGATGGGTGTTTGCACGTTCAGAAATCTATCAAACAAGCGCAGGACTTCTTGCCCAACTTTACGGAGAGTAGAACTACAGAGGAGTATTCTGGGTCTTCGTTTCCGAGGTCTGCCGCCTTCCAGTTATCCGTCGAGCTAAAAAAAATCACGACAGGAATGAAGTGATCGATCTCCGCAATAAGGTAAAAAGAGTTGAAAGCTGTAACTTCTATTTAGTCATAAGTTTTCGACATTGATCAATGTTAACACAATTTTTTTCCCCAAAAACAATAGATCGAAGCCCTCAAGCACAAAAAGTTTCTGCCTTCAGACGTGAGAGATTAAATTAGAGGCCTCGAAGATCCGCATCAGAGAATTTCGTACTATTGAACAGGGCCTGCGGGAGTCGTCGCTCGTTGGTGCCAATGTCGTCTTTCGATGTCAAGTTTAATACTTTGCGGGATCTGGATCTAACCAAGATCTTTTGGCAAGACCTACCATTGAGGCGCGTGCTTCAGCCGTATGGCTTCCCAGAGTATCCGAGTATGGAGCATTCCAATCAAGGCACACATACAGATGTCGGTCTTTGGCTGTCAATAAAAACGCCTGGGTTCTTCATCACCAGGCTACTCACCAACATTGGCCGATACTCAGCGGATCAACGGAAAAGGCCTACTATTTCCAAGTCGATCACCCTAACGCTTTTGGAGGAGATAAGGAGTCATCTCCAGAATATCCGGGACGACAACTTTAAACCTACCTCCCTACACCGAGAAAGGCTACGTTCTGCGTGGATCGATTCGGACAGACGGTTTCCGGCTCCAAGTGCTCGCTTTCAGGTTGAAAGAGCTCCACTCTGTCAAGTACAGACGACTACCCGTAGAGAAGCTGCCTTCTCAACTAAATCCACTGTTGGCGGCAGGGATTATTTTTTGACGGAGATCAGGAGTATCGTTTCAACCAAGTAGAATGTCACCCAGCTCTGGAGTTGCGATCCCAAGAGTATCAAGATCCTCGGCATTGACTTGGGCCAAGCATTTGTCGTTAGAGCGAGTACGATTTTACCCATTCGCGGGCAGCCAAATGTCGAACAAGGACAAGAGTCTAGTGTTATTACCATGGAGTCGTCGCTGTCGAGTGTTGAGACAGAGGAAGATGAAGAGGCCCTGCACCTGCTCTTCGACACCGGTGGATATAAGTGCTTTCAGTTGCTAGCATGCTCGCCTTGTGCGAATGATCTTGCCTTGTGCCGCTTGTCCTTGTCCTTTTCCTTGTCCTTTCCTTGTCCTTGTCCTTCCTTGCATGTTCGTCCCTGTGCTGTTACTCAGTACATTAGTGTCACCCTCGATACAATCATGCCGGGAGATGACATCTATTGATGAATGAGAAAGGATTTAAATATAAAGTCGTCAACTGTGCCAGACACCTATCCAGTGGGTTGGAAAACAGTGCTGAACAAAAACAAGGCCAAGGCGGAGAGCAGAGAAAGACGTATGGAAATGGCCAAGTAATCATACGCACATCCTTCACGAATGACAAAGCGACCCAATAGAAAAAGTGCTCAGCATTGACAAATGAGAGAAGACAAGCTCCATCAAGCTGCACAATGTTGCTGTATCCCTTGCAATCGTGGAGACACATCTCGTTGATCCCTTGTTCCAACTCTCTACACACCTCCCTCTTGGTCGTCTTTCTCACTGGCAGCTACCAGAGACACGTTTGAACGCGTAGCTCAGAAGAAAAAGAGAAGACGCCAAAGAAAGAAGTGTGCCCTGTGTAAGGGGAAAGAAATCAAAACCAAACGTGCCATGGTGGAGAAGAAGACCAAGGAACAAAAAAGATGAAAACTTCGACCTTTGAACAAGTGGAACGAATACAAGAGGTGGCGTCCACCGATGGAACAGATGATTGTCGACATCCGTGTCTCTCGTCACAATGCGTCCCTGGATGATGCATCTGGCCTCCCCAGTCTGCGAATGTCTTGTGTATTGTCATTAAACTCTTCAGCGGCTTCGTACCTTGTGGTAAGTAGGGGAAGGGAGAGAAAGAAAAGAGGGCGAGGAGAACTTTTTCAAAAAAATGATTGGTCAGAATTGATTGCCTTGAGCCTCCTCCACAAAACGTTTTTGTGTGAGCCATGCGATTTTGGATACTGTTGCAGCTACACGTATATTGAACTGTAGGGTAGAGAACCCAGTAAATCGACATGGATGGAGGATGGAGTGCTAAGAGCAGGAGCCGAGGCTGCATGTGGGACAGAACGCTGTGCTCATGCGAGAGGTTGGGTATATGTATTTCTTTCGCAGTCAAGCTCAGATGCCGTGGATGCCAATGATGAATGTCGGTGAGAAGGTGTAATGGAGAGAGAGAGAGAGAGAGAGAGAGAGAGAGAGAGAGAGAGAGAGAGAGATGGAGGAAGAAGTTGAAAATGGTTAGATGGAAGGATGTGTCTTTTGTAGGACTCAGACTGCGTTCGCTATATAATAGCAGCAAAAGACGATCTACTCGTATATTAATACATACATGTTCTTTTCTCGCTCTCTTCGATGTAAACAAACAACTGCAACACCCGTGCGAGTTCGATATATTTGTCATGTTGAACATTGTCTTTCAGCACCTTTTACTCCATGTTTTATTGAACAATCGGAAAGCATCTAATCCTATCTTGTCATTGTTCTATTGCTACTCTACTGCACGATTCTATCGCATAATCTTGCTCGAACAATCCTACAAAACTTGTACAACCCTATCAAGGACAGAGAAAGACTGGAAAGAAGAAAAAGCAATGGCTCAGTCTCAAGCAACAACAAAACACAACCGTACAACTCCTTTGTGTGCTATTAAACCACCCCCACAAAGCGGGGGGTGATGGCCCCAGTCACCCAGCGGTGAAAACAGCCGAGCTGAGCGAGGTCTCAAAAGACCTCATGGACATTGCGGACGACGGCACTAGATCCAGGTCCAAGCATCACCACCGTTACCCAAAGCCTACCTCAGGCAGGTAGCGGTGAGGTCATTATGATGGGCAGTCCAGCGCACGGCTTGTCCTTTAGCCCTCGGTACCCACGGAGTTGGACAATCATCAATGCACACGAAGCCTCGCTTACCCTCAGCGAGAAGTGGATGTCAAGAAATGAGAGAGGTCGTTGTGAGGGCCGATGCACCCTCAAGTACCCACGAGTCTGACGGAGAGCAAAGCTACAAGGACCAGCAACACCGCCGATGGCGGAGGTCATATGAAGAGCAGCCCAGCGCACAGCACAGTCTTTGGCTCTTCTGTACCTACAGAGTGATTCGAGTAGCCCGCCCAAATCCAGCGCCACCGCCAGCCGAGGCTGACGGTCAGGTCATATGAAGAGCAGCCCAGCGCACAGCACAGTCTTTGGTCCTTCTGTACCCAAGGTGAACCCAGCTCACCATCACTATTCAACACCCGTACACACGTCATGCCTGTTGCCACCCAAGACTGAGTCATTTTTTTACCTTGCTTTCTTGTTGGTATGCTTCCTTGTTGTATGCTTCCTTGTTGGTATGTGTGGGGATTACGCGGCTGTGGGTGAGCCCAATATCGAACAATAAAGGAGGTGAGCGAAGGAATCGAGGGCGAGTGAAGATGCCGAGAGTAAAGAGAGGTGAAAGTGGCGAGGACGATGTGGACAGGTTGAGAGGGGAGCTGGTTGAGAGGGGAGCTGGTTGAGAGTGGAGAAAGTGGACGAGGAGGGGTGGGGGAAAGAGAAAGAGAAGAAGATGAAAATGAAAATGAAAAAACAGGAGGGGGAGGGAAAGAAAGAGAGAAAGAAAAAGAAATAACAGGAGGAGGAAAGTGCACTCTTACGGAGGAAGGAGCGGCGTGAGAGGGGACAGTTGAGTTGACGAGTGGCTTGGTCGTCAGATGCTCACCATGACACCATGTAACAAAAAGGCCCTTGACTTTGACGCCAGCCGTCAGAGAAGCAAGTGCCTTATGACCAAAATCGTGAATAAGAATTGTAGGCGCTTACCGATGGATGGAGTCGAGCCTAGTAGAGGGGGAGATTTTGTCCCAGCCCCTCTCAGCAAAAATTGCTGGGTTCAGAGCTTCCACAATTCACGCGTTTGACAGCAGATATCTCAGATCTGCATACGGGCGTCATATCTTCCTCACCACCTCTCTTTTCTTCTTTTCCATCATTCACCAAACTGTACCTCACACACTTCCTTCTCCAAACTCCTCATTCAACACCCAACGCAAACATGAACTTCCAACACCATCCTATCTCACCTCGACTCTTCAAGACCCTTGAACCCACGACTATGACACCAACGATAACGACCCTCCAGGCAACTTCAGGACGCCACCCAGCCGGTCTATCAATCCAGACAGATGCCACCCCGAGCGCGCCAACCAAAACCCCAAGGCAGCTTTGGACAGCGCACAATCGAAAATGCTCAAGAGCAAGCGTCCTGTCGACAAGCCATCTCTTGTTGGCCCGTTCATTTTTGAAGGAGCCTATGACGAATAAAAGGAGAGGTGGGAGGATCTGCACCAGACACAACGCGGTTATCGTGTGCCTCGAACAGTTGCTCAAGTACCTCAATAACCAGACAAACTATGATGACAAGGACGATGACGACGGTGATGGTGATGTCGAGGCGACACCTTGAGTCAAGAGACGGAAATGGAGGAAGAAAACGCGGGTGGTAGTAATAGTGGAGGTGGAATCTCGACGGTGATCTCTCAGGATTTGACGATCCTTAAGCTTGACCAATTGTTGACGTTGTTTGAGGTACACTACTACTACTTTTCTCACGACGCGGTCAAGGGAGGCCCATGCGCTGAAGGTAACATAGACTCTTCTCCTAGTATGGGACACGATCGATTAATAGAACGAACACTATGCTCTTCTGGAGATGATGGAGTCGTTTAGTTCTACGGCTCAACTCGACAACGGCACGCTGAAACGACTGTTGAGTCTGATAGGCTCGTTCCGTGACAGCCCCGACGACGACCAAGTCGCAGCTTCGGCATAGTCTACTGCGAGGGACTCCAGCGAGACGTTATCATCATGGACTGATTCATCCTTCCTTTTGTTCATTTAGCACAAAAGCAACAACCAGCAAGGCAGCAACGTGTCAGATCAACAACACTCCTCCACACTCCTCCTCCGCACATGCATACACAAACATCTTCACACGCATACATTCACGAATAAAAGGATCGTTCAGTTTGCTAAGAAAAAAACTTCAGAATATTATTGTACACTTCGATGTGATGGAAATACTAATTGCGCAGAAACACATAAAGGAAGGAGGGAAGAAAGCAAAACGGAGATGCCCTTTCGTTTATGAGCGTCTCTTGACGACGCGGGGGGACTTCTTGTGGTGCTCAGGGATCCAGTCCTCGTCCAAGACCTTCATCTTCTCGAGGGCAGCCTCACGCTCCTCGGGGGTCATGGCGGGGGTCTTCTTGACAGTCTTCTTGGTCTCGGGAGCCATGGCATCCTTGATGAACATTCCGATGGCAGCAAAGATTCCGGCAATCAAGACGTACAAGAAGATCAACTGGAGGTCGATCCAGGACTGGACGGGCTCGCTGAAACTGATGGTGCCGTTGTAGACGAGGACGGGGAAGTGGTTCTTGTTGGAGTCGATCAAGTCGGCCATGAGGGTCAATCCGACCTCGCGGGAAGCATGCTCCATCTTGATGGCGTAAGGCAAGATCAAGGTGCCGTCAGCCTTGAGGGTGGTGCCATATCTGTAGGCAGTCAACTACATGGTCCAAGAAGAGAGAGGGAAATGGGGGTTAGATATCAACGGTTCAGCAAACAAACAAAGAAAAAGAAAAAAAAGAAAGGGGATAGTGATCCTGTTAACTCACACCCCCTGAAAAAACACTGCAAGTTAGTTTATCTGTCTCTGAATGGGTGAGTGAAAGGCGTTATTCAACTTACGTTGCGGATGATGTTGTTGTAGTCATCGGACTCGGCAACAGTTCCGACGATCAAGTTGACCTTGAGGTCAGTCTTGCCAGTGTTCTTGAAGGTGACCTTCAAGTTGTTGGCGTCTCCAGAGACAATGTTGGGGGTCACTAATACGGTTGATCGGTAACAGGAAAGGTGAGTTGAGTGTCAATTATTCACACGCCCCCCAAATCGGATCGGCCTTGAACAGAGGGTTTCGCGCGAGAAGAGAGAGACTTACAGCCAGCGATAGCGTTGGGGAACTCGGCGGAGATGGCGACGTTAGGGGCAGAATCCTGAGCAGAGACTATTGCGAGAGAAAAGAAAAGAAAGAGAGAAGTGTGAGTTTTCTGGCCGCGTCTGTTTTTCTGGAGAGGATCTCATCTCCATCTGAAGTTGTTGTCTTCAGTCAGATGAACGCGAAGTGTAGTGTCGCGCCATCTCGAGCCACTGACTGCAAATTCCTGTATCCCGAGAAACGCCAAGTGTGCTGCCGACTCCTGACCCGTTGTCCTTATCCTGTTGAGAAGAAAGCACAGGCTGTCGTGTGCTTCTTTCTTTTCTTGCGTGCCAAAAAACGCCAGTTCCGGAGAGCAGGCGATGAGAACTGATCTTTAAGAAGGAGAGAGAAGTAGATGGTGAGTGTGCGAGTAGTGTGCTTTGAGTGTGTACCTGAGGCAAGGAAGAGGGCGCCGCAGACGAGGGCCTTGAGGGTGGACTTCAAACCGAACATGGTTGTGAGTGTGTATGTGAGTTGGTATGTACAGATGAGGAGAAGGGGAGGAGGATGAAGAAGGAAGAAGAAAAGAAGATAAGCGCAATTTTGTGGTGCACACGAAGAGCACAAGAGAGAACACACAGAGAACGAATGGAAAGAGTCCAGTGCCAGGAGCGTCTCATGATATGATTGGTCAATGGCGTCCAGCTTCAAGGTTTGAACTTTGAACTCTCTCTCTTCTACTCGACCTGTTTGACTGCTCTCTCGCTCTCACTCGTTCGCGCTTATCCTCCTTCCTTCTTCTTTCTTCACACTCACCTTCTTCTCGGACATACCTTCCGCCTCCTCCTGTATCCCGCGGTTTCTATTTGTTCGATCTGGCTACATTACAAGGGCAGCTAGGCTAGTGTCTCTACAGAAACAGGCAGTGTAGACTATTGCCTTGCTTGGACATGCTGTCCTTTCTTAACGACTTGAACCACTTCCAACAGTCTCTTTGCATCTCCTGATTCCATGTGGTCCACCCTTATCTGAGGCCCTTTCGTCTTTTGGCTGCACCATCCTGGGTATTACAGTTGCTGAACACCTTTGGATTGATCTTATCACTTTTCACGTGATCAAAACTTTATTACGTATAAGATTGAGATTGTGTAGCATTTGCTGCGTGTGGCTCTTGTGTTTTCCCTTTTTTTTTTTTTTTTTGTTTGCCACCTTTTTTTTTTTACCTTGTGCGTTGCGATGTAATGTGATGTGTGTTTGCAGTGTTCACAGGCAGAAGAGGGCGAGTGTCGTCTCCCCAGCAAACGTGGTCATAGTCGTCCGTTCGTTTCTTTTCTTTTTTTCTTCCCTCCTTCCTTCCTTCCTCCTCTTTCCCTCCCCCCTTTTTGGTGCTCCTCCTACCTTTGTCCTCTTCTCTCTTCTCCATCTTTCTCTCTCCACTTTCCACCCCTCCCTTCTCCTCCTTCTCCACCTCTCACTTCTTCTCTCTTTGTTTTCTTCATTTCATATCTCTTTGCATTTTATTTTCTTTACTCTCACGTCCTTGTACTCTACCCTGCATAGCCTCTTTTGTCCTTCCTTTTCTTTTCTTTTTCCACACACTCACACACTCACTCTCTACTCTCACATATCCCCATAAAACATACACATATAATCATTATGTCGAACGTGCCCCAAGATATCCTTGGCCAATTGGTCCAAGTCCTTGCCAACCTCGTCTCCAACGACAACGCTGTCCGCTCTGCTGCCGAGGAGCAGCTCAACAACGAGTGGATGGTCAAGTCCCCTGATGCCCTTCTTTCCGGCTTTGCCTACCTCTCCCGTCACAGTGAAGAACCCGATGTAAGCTTATAATGATCTCTCTGACTTTTATGTCAACAACGAATGCCGAAGAAAGAAAAGAAAAAGACACAAAAAAGCGAGCCCCTTGCCACCAAAATGGATCACACTAACAATCGTTACTTTCCTTTTTGCCTTTCTCTATTCTCATGTCGATGGAACTCCAACAACCACTTATCAACAAACAAACAACATCAACTTCATGGAACCCTTTTTCTCGATCTGGATCTTTTTCTTGGGAAAAAACTTTAAACGACAACAACGAAAACAAAACAGCTCCGGTCGTTTGCTGCTGTCTTGACCCGTCGCGTGGCTTTCAAGGGAATTCCCACTCAGGACCCAGAGGCAGAGGATGCCACTCTGTGGGACGTTACACAGGAGGAGACGCGACAGGCCATGAAGACCCACTTCCTGGCCGGTCTCTCTCAGGAACCCAACAAGTCTGTCCGTAACAAGGTCTGCGATACCATCGCCGAGATGGCTCGTGCCTCAACCGCCAAAGAGCGTAAGCGTCTTCATTTTACTTTCATCTTGCAGAAAAGGGTGTTAGAGAGATGATATCTGGATATATATGGATTTGGGGACTAGAGGAAGAGAGTGTGAGCGTGAAAGAGAAGGAAAGAGTGTGTAAGTTCGTGTATGTCAGAGAACAACAATGAAAGAGAGAGAGAGAAACAATGAGGAAGAGGGCGAGCCGGTTTTGCAAGCATATATTTCGATGTGTTCTCCGAAAAAAAGAAGCGACTACCAGTATTCAACACGAAAAAGAAAAAGAGTACGCCAATGAACTAACGCGCGGCCCATCTTTTTATCGTAACCTTATCTAGAAGCCTGGCCAGAGATCTTGCCAGCCCTGTTCGAGTGCACAAAGTCGCCCTCCCACGAGCACCGCGAGTCGGCTTTCCGCATCTTCACCTCCGTCCCCAACCTGATCTCTGGACAGCACGTTGACATCCTCAAGTCTGTCTTCGCCAACAGCTTGCGTGACGAGAACCTCCATGTAAGTCGCCTGGCAGTCGCAAGGATATTCCAATCGAGAATCTAGACTCGACTTGTAGATCAAAGTAATCGGATTCAGCACAGCTGATGGATATCGTCGACTCTATGTTTTTCTAGGTCCGTTTGGCTGCTGCCAAGGCTGCTGTCTCGTTCATGCTGGATACCAACAACGCCACTCGCAACTCGATGGCCTCGTTGATGCCCCAGTTGCTCGAGGTCTTGAACGCCCTTGCCACTGCTGGAGATGAAGAATCCTTGATCGAGGGCTTGGTCGTCATGATCGAGTTGGCTGAGCACTCGCCCCGCCTCTTCCGTCACGTCATTGTTGATGTCCTTCCCTTCATGATTGATATTGTCAAGAAGAAGGAGCTCGAGGACCGCACCAGACAGTCTGCCTTGGAGTTATTGTTGACCCTCGCCGAGTGCGCTCCTGGCATGGTCCGCAAGGTGCCAGATTATACCACCACAATTGTACCTGTCGCCTTGGAGATGATGACCGAGCTGGAGGAGGATGAGGACTGGTACTCGACCGACGATTTGGATGAGGGCGACAACGACGAGAACTATGTCATCGGAGAGCACGCTATGGACCGCTTGGCCCGTGCCTTGGGAGGCAAGGCTATGTTGCCCGTTTCCTTCGTCTACATCCCCCAGATGCTTGCCAACGAGAGCTGGAAGGCTCGCCACGCCGCTCTCTTTGCCGTCTCGGCCATCGGCGAGGGATGCGTCCGTATCATGGAGGCTGAACTCGGAAAGATCATTGGTATGGTCCTCCCTTTCTTGCGCGACCCCCACCCCCGTGTTCGTTACGCTGCCTGCAATGCTATCGGCCAGATGTCGACTGATTTCGCTGGACCCATGCAGAAGAACCACCACGCTCTCGTCCTCACCAACTTGATCCCCGTCATGGATGATGCTCCTTTCCCCCGTGTCCGCGCTCACGCTGCCGCTGCCTTGGTCAACTTTTGCGAGGCTGTTGAGAAGGGTACTCTGGAGCCCTACTTGGATGCTATCTTCGAGCGCCTCTTGTCGCTTCTCAACACTGGTACCACCTATGTTCAGGAGCAGGCCATCACCACCATTGCCACTGTTGCCGACAGCGCTGAGGATCGCTTCGTCAAGTACTACAGCAGCATTATGCCACTCTTGATCAACGTCCTCCGTCAGGCTACCAACAAGGAGTACCGTCTCTTGCGCGGAAAGGCCATGGAGTGCGCCAGTTTGATCGCCCTCGCAGTTGGCAAGGAGGTCTTTGCCCCTCACGCTCAGGAGTTTATCCAGCTCTTGGTCCAGACCCAGGCCAGCGTTACTGAGGCCGATGATCCCCAGGTCTCGTACTTGTTGGCTGCCTGGGCTCGCGTCTGCAAGGTCCTCGGACGTGACTTTGTTCCTTACTTGGACATTGTCATGCCTCCGCTGTTGGCCAGTGCTCAGCTCAAGCCTGACTTCGCTGTCTTGGACCCCGAGGATGATATCGAGTCCAAGTACTCTGCTGAGGATGGTTGGGAGTTTGTTGGTGTTGACGGCCAGCAGATTGGTATCAAGACCACCGTCTTGGAGGAGAAGTGCACCGCTGTTGAGATGTTGATTTGCTACGCACGTGAGCTCGGACCTGGTTTCCGCCCCTACATCGAGAAGGTCCGCGACATTGTCTTGCCCCTTCTCAAGTTCTATTTCCACGATGGTGTCCGCCACGCTGCTGCTGCCACCCTCCCCCAGTTGATCTCTTGCGCCAACCAGGCTGAGCTCGGACAGGAGTATGTCATCAACTTCTGGCACGGTATCTGCGGCAAGATCCTCGAGGTCATGGCCACTGAGGCCGACCCCGCCTTCTTGCTCCAACTCTACGTTTCCTTCTACGAGTCCTTGGACTTTATGAACGGCCCCAGCTTGACCCCCGAGCTGTTGGAGGAGTTCACCCGTGCCACTGAGGCTCAGCTGAAGGAGTTCTACGCCCGCTTGAAGCACCGCGAGGAGACCCGCGCCAGCACCGAGTTTGAGGCTGAGGACGAGGAGACCATTTTGGAGGATGAGATGAACGAGGAGGCTGTCCTCGGAGAGATGTCGCGCACTATCCACAGCGTGATGAAGACCCACGGTGCTGCCTATGTGCCCATGTTTAAGTCGTTGGAGCCCGTGATTGCCACCTTCTTGGCCGATACCAACTCTGCTTCGCGCCAGTGGGCTATCTGCGTCTTGGATGACCTGATCGAGTTCACTGGCCCCCACTCATGGCCCATCATGGGCCCTTACTTGCCCAAGATGCTCGAGTCTGTCCTTGACACTGCCTCAGATGTCCGTCAGGCTGCTTGTTACGGAGTTGGACTCTGCGGAGAGTTCGGAGGGGCTGACTATGCCGAGTTCTGCAGTGCTGCTCTCCAGCCTCTCTTCCAGGTCATCAACGCCCCCCGCTCAAGAGAGCTTGAGAACCTCTATGTGACCGAGAACGCCATCTCTGCAGTGACTAAGATCTGCAAGTTCAACAGCAGCAAGTTTGACGTCAACACTGTCCTTCCTTCCTGGGTCCAGGCCCTCCCCCTCCTCAACGACGAGGACGAGGCTCCCACCACTTATACATACCTCTTGGACCTCATCGACGCGTAAGTCTCGTCTCTTCATTTTTGGAATTTTTTTTGAGCGTTTACACTGCTTTCGACCGCGTGGTATATTTTCATTTGTACATTATTTTAATCCCCATTATATTACCACTTGCTGCAATCGAATAGTCAACATCCTTCGGTCTTGGGATTGAACAATGTCAACATGCCCCATTTGGTCACCGTCATGGTGGAGGCGTTGGTTGCAGGCATTATCCCTGAGCCCATTGCCACGCGCATGGTGCATACCATGAAGGCTGCCCTCGCGTCGATGGACTCTAACATGACCTCGACCATCTGGAACAGCATCTCGCCCGAGAAGAGGAAGACCCTCCAGGACTTGAACTACCTGTAAATTCATTTGCATGGTTAGTTAGAGAATGGGCTGATGTCGGAAAGTCGAAAGGCACGCAGTAAACGACAATATAATTTCTTTTGATATGGGTTTTTCATAATAATAAAATGCGATGTAGATATATAGATATATATACACAAGTCGACTCGTTTGAAGGAAATGCGTAACGGCGGTTGGAAGCGAACTAAAAAATTGGGATGCATTAGTTCTCAACATGCTGATACGTTTATAATCGCGTTTGGTCCTTCGCCTCCCACCTATCTGCAATAACAATCGCCACCTCGTCGGTTTTTTCAGGCACCAAATGACAAAACGTGGATAATCTGTCCTTCGTTGGCGCAACAGCAACAAGGCCACTCATGGTGTTTTTATCCATTTTTATTTTATTTTATTTTTATTTTTTTGGTTATCTTGTGGACACGCGTGTTCAATCGCCTGAACGACCCATTTTCAACCGCCATCTCTATCTGCCACCTTTTCTTTCTGTTGGTTGAATTTTTTATCCTCTGCTACATTACATGGGAGTAAATAACATTTTTATTCGCATCTCGCGACAAAAGTGATGCCCCAAAAGAAAAAGAGAAAGGCAAATATATAGATAGATAGATAGAGAGAGAAAAACGATGGCAACGAGATGCGCATCGTCGAGTAAGAAGGGGTTTAGGTACACATCTGACATAAGGTGAAAAGGCCGATAGGCAGAAAGGTCAACGAGTAAAAAAAAAGGAGTACCTGGTCTCGACTAGGAGCCCCTCCTAATGACTGCAATGTCCGTCTGCAACAATCAGAATTCCTCTCAGTAAAAGACCTTCCCCCTCCCCCCCCCCCCACACACACACGCACGCCTGCACAGCAGGGACAGTGGAGGAGATGAGCAGGATTGCTGCGAGGGGTGGTGAGGATCTTGGTATGGACTTGGGGAGGATACTTGGAGGTCTTGAGAGGATGGTGGGGCTGACTGAAAGTTCCTTGGGAGGTCTTGGTAGTCTTGTAGATTCGACAGGAATGTGCTGAGGAGCGAGAAATTTATAAAAGGGCGGGCAATGTCCTTTTAAAGTCAACTTTTGAACTTGGTTTTTGGACCAGGTACCCGTGGTTTCTCGATGCGTTTTTTTGTGTGAATGGCGTTGCGTTTTCCTCTAGACTTTCTGGTTGCTGAAGCTATCTATCAATTTTTTTTATGTTCTTGAAGAGGAGAAGAGAAGACATGTTGTCGCGAGATAGCGACAAAAGAAAAAGAAAACAAGGCGAATCTTGCACTTAATGCGATGTGCATAGGGGTGGAAATTAGGGGGGAGTGGGAGCAGACTGAATCTACGTTGATATGCCAACTGTGTCTGTTTTTTTTCACCCGCCATTTCCGCTTCTGTTGTCAGACCAGCACTCTTATCCAATAGTGATTGGGTCTTTTTTGTACTTGTGCCATTTCGACGATCAAAGGAGCGCCATGTGGGAGTGTGTGTATATTTGAGAAAAAGAGAGAGGGAAGGGAAAGTCAGCATAAGTCTACACTTGCTTGCATGATCATTCGCATAACGTTGAACTTATTCGCCCCTAATCATGTTCAATTGTCGCGTTTATGACGCGCTGTATGTATGGGAAGCCGCGGAGTGGTTTCCCCCCCTTCCCCGTATTGAACGTATTTGAATGGTTGAGAATTATCATTTGAAAAAAAAAATAGTGGGAGATGGTGCACATAAATGGAGAAAAACTACGAGAGAACTAATACTGGTATGCGGCATAACTCTGTTGTTGCTGCTGCTGATGCATCTGCTCTTGTTGGATCTGCTGTTGCTGCTGTTGTTGCTGTTGCTGGAACTGTTGTTCGTACAATTGGCGTTCCTCACCCTCGTGCTGTGTTCTAGAGGGGGGTGGAGGAGGCGCACGGCCGCTGGGACGCGATTGGAAGGGGTTGGGGTCTTCGGCTGGTGGGATGAATGAGCTGGTGAGAAGGGATGGAGGTCGGTCGCTGATAAAGCTTCCGCTGGGCTGGACCAGGAGTCCTGAAGAGTTGGCAGCATGGCGGGATGCGATAGGTGTTGGGGATCCGGAGCGGTAATCAACGCTCTGAGGTCTTGACGATAAAGAATCACCTGAAGAAGGTGCAGGAGGCATGCCGCCCAACTCGACCATCTCGCCCGGCCTCTGGAGTGGGGAATACCCGGCAACACTAGTCGTAACACTGCCCAACTCGTTATACCGAGCATGACTCGCCGCCGCGCCGGGGCCCATACCAGGACGTGACTGATCCGGCTGCAAAGGCTCTCTCAGTTTCCGGTTGGCCGATTTCTCGACAGCACGTCTATTCTTGAACCGGACGTAGTAAAAGCCCACGAATCCTGCAAGGATAAGCGCGCCGACTGCACATCCGACACCAATGACAATCTTCTTGGTCTTGTCCGTGATCTCGATCTGGCCAATAGGGAGGTCTTCGTCAGGACCGCTGGGGGATGATGGGTCGGAGGGGCTTGGTTGAGAGGGATTGGTGACGACGCCGGGGCCGACGAGGAGCATGATTTTGCAGGGCGCTGATCCTTGTGTTAAAGCTCCTGTTGCTTCGTCGGTTGTGTTCCATGTGTAACGGCCTTGGTATTGCTATTTTGTTTGTTTGTTTGGACATGAGAAGAACAGGATGTGTTAATTGAGACGGTAGTTGGACATAAATGGAAATGAGCAATCCAGGTGGAGAACAAGGAGAGTATTTGGTGAGAGCAAGGAGATCCGTGCCATCGCGAGTGAGCATTTCACGCAACAGAAAATATCAAAGAGAAGGGAGAGTCGTTGCCCGTTGATGGTCGTTGCTCTAGTGTGTCGGTTGTAAAATAACTGCATAAACGACTCCTGCTTCCAGTAACCCCATGAAATATAATCCAAACCCGCTCGATAAATATCTGTATCCACGTTGTTTCCAGATATGCATGTACGCACTGTTCGCAAGTACTCCTGCTGGTGCTCCATGGTCATGATACTGCCGATGAGCTCCTCCTACTCCTTCCGCGAAATATGAAAGGAGTTACTCCCGTCTCCTAGGAATAGGATAAGTATGCGCGATAATATATCCTGCAAACTATCACAATCCCTTCGCCCCCCTTCCATTTCTTATCCTTGATTTCAAAATCTAAAACCTCAATTCCGCCCCCTTCCTGCCCCTTCCCCTTGTTCTCCTTGTTCGTCCTTCGACACCTCTGTTCCCACAAAATAAAATGAATGCAATATACGATAACAAAAAACTTACGTTAAACTGACATTGGGCAAGATTGGTGGTAATAGACTGATCAACGACCCACGAATAGTTCGAAGCAACCAACGAGGTATCAATCGTCGCAATCGTCTGTATATACTTGTTGTTCTCGTAGCAGTACAGGTCAATGTTGAACGAGGGGATTGAGTCGGCTCCTGTCCAGAGGTACTTGATCGTCGAGCCGACTCGAAAGGTGTCGGATCCAAACTGTTGGCATTGCAATTGGGCGGTGGCCACTTGTGGTAGCAGGGCGGCCAGGAGGAGAGTTGTTGTTGAGAGGAGGGTCTTCATTGACCAGATCCTACTACTCCGGCTAGTATTCCTGGTATTTGTTGGCGGTGTGGATCCTGTTGGTGGTAATGACGTCCACATATCTGATGATGCTACTGTGCTCTGTTGTGTTGGTGTTTAGGTATCTATATGGTGCAAATACAAAATGAGAAGAAGAGGAAAGAAAGGAATGCAAGAGACACAGGAGAAAGAGGAGACGTTGAGGGTTTTATGGGTTAGCGACCTTTTGTACTCTCGGAGTGGGTGATGTAGCAGCACGAAAGGGGGGCATGATTGGTCTGCTGGTCTGGTTGAGTACCGAAAAGATGTTTGCCGTGTGATATTATTTCCACCTGAGAGTAGGACACGAACAAAGTCATGAAGATGACGGTAGAGGGGGGAATGAAAGGAAGAAACGTAACAGGAACAAAGCACACGATGAAAGTCCGTCAACAAGCCATCCCCTCGAGAAGTGTGATGAAGAGCAGGCCAAGCAGAGTGGGAGAAGCTGAAGGATTGACGAGGGCGAGGGCGGCTAAGTTTGCCGTTGCTTGATTGTTGGCAGTGGTTGATATCAGTTGCATCACCATCCATCACCATATTCGCCCCACCCCATCGCACGTTTCCCGTCTCCCCTCCCCCTGTTGCATGTGGCGTCTGTGTGTGTGATGCCTCCTTTCTTTCCATCTCTGCCCTTTTCCGTTTGATGATTGATGCATGCTTTGTTCATATCTTCGCAATAGGAAGAACAAGAGATCGAATGAAACCGACCGGCTCGTTGTCTCTGAACGGGGTGCTTTTGGCTGGATAGCAATTGGATTGGGAAGAGAGGGTGCAACGGTGATGGAAGGAGGAGAACCATGACGACTCTTGGTCGTTGAGGTGTCAAAGAGTCGAGGAAAGTTAAGCGAGGAAGAGAAGAGTGTACAACGGACCGGAAAAGAGAGTGGAGAGGTGGGTGGGTAAGATAAGCTGAAGTGAGAATGATGGTCGGGGGAACGTACCGAATTGGAGAGTGTCGAGTGGGAGGGTCAGGCACCGAGTATGAAAGCTGAGAGTGTGGGTGAGGGTTTGAAGTGAAGGTGAGTGGTCGTGAAGAGAGAATAAGAGGGTGATAAGAGTGAAGGAAGAACGAAAGAAAGAAGAAAAAGGAAGGAGGCAAAAAAAGAGAATGAGTTCCCATGGGCACACGCCCTTCTACCCATTGTCCTTTCCCTCTTTCTCTTTTCCTGCCTTTGGGAGAAGGGGTTCGAATTGGTCAATCAATCCATCATTATCATTTGGTCTGAAAATCAAAAATAGACCGGTCTCAGGTCTTTGTGCAGTTAGACATCCCATTGTCAATTAGAGGTCACAGCAGAAAAAATTGTTGAAATCGCACGCCCACATACCTTCCATTAACTCCTTTTCGAGATCCTCACTCTCATCTCATTTCACTCATCACACACACGAACGCTGCATCAGGAGTGAAAGTGAAGGAATATAGAAAGAGAGAGAGAGCATAAGGGGATACATACACAACAACATACCATTGACGAAAATAACGAGCAATATGGCCACCGAACTGCAACTGCAGCAACAGGTATATATAGATTTTTTGCTTCTTTATTGCCGCCTCCTGTGCTGCTCCTTCTCCATAGGAATTAATAAATGTCATATCATACACAGCATAAGCACGAGAAGGGGGATACTTCATATTCTCAGCAGCATGACTGACCAACTTAACTTTTCCTTCCAACTGGACACATATAGAAGCTGCCAGCGTCCTTCTTGCTCGGACATGTCGCTCCCGTCCTGTCGCTTGACTCTCGCGACTGGATGCTTGCCTCAGGCTCAGGTAATCTTTCTTCCCCTTTTCTCTCTCCAATTTGTCTTGGGTAAGATCGACAAGCGTTCATGCCTTCGTCCCTTCGTCTTTCTATCACAAAATAAATGCAAATGCAAAAAACCCTCCGCCCAACAAAGAAGGGAAAAAGGGCAAATGTACGCCATGTCTACCTATCGTGCTCCTTTTCTCGTAGCTATTAAAGAGGACAAACCACCGGGCAAGTGAGCCTCATTCCTTCGTTCTTCATGGCTTTGACTACTCTCCTATTTCCATTTCCATGGGAATTAATCATCGCTCCCTGTCCAATCAATCGCGCACACCCTCCTTCTTGCGCTTTGTTTTCTTTCCTCTTCTTTTTTTTTCTCGCCCGCTCACTCCTGCCGATCCATCCCTCCTGTCTCCTTGTTCTTCGCCCTCCCACTCTGTTCACTGGGCTGTGTGCTAATTATTATTCTCGCCCGTTCATATGGTCAACGAGAGCATGCGCCTAGGAACTTGATTGCAACCTCATTCTTTCATCTGACGCTCGCCTCCCACTTTTCACTTGTGCTATGTGTCACGGGTATGTGTCCCTACCTGTGAAATTTCTTAGAGGACAAGACGTGTCGTATTTGGGACCTCCGAACAGACAAGGTCCACAAGGCCATCACAGGTTTCGATTCTCCCGTACGTTTCCGTTCCGTTTCGCTGTTTGTTCCTGTTAGCATTGCCGTTACGTTCTAATTATATTTTCTGTCAAGATATGTACATGTACACACTCCATCCTAATGTAACCCCGTTGAAATAAAAATAGGTGGCAACAACGACGTTTACACCAGCAGATGGACACACGATCTATGTGGGTTCGGGAACCAAGATCCACACGTTTGATCTGCGGATGGAGTCACTGGTCCTCAACTCGGCCACACAATCTACCAGGGTTTACGACGGAGCGGAAGATGAAATCAATCAGGTACAATACTATCAAGCTCGTTGTGATGTTGCCGAGTCCTTCTTTTTCCAGGGTCCTCTATTTCTGCTATATCTTTCTTGAAAAAAAAAGGGTTCATGAAATGAAGAGAGCAAAAAAATCTTCCTTGGGCTAATATCATTTTCTAATTGGGGGAAATGTTGTTTTCAATGATGGGGATAGATTCAAGTGAACCACCGTGCGACGTGCCTTGCAGCGTGCGATGATGCGGGAGATGTGCGTGTGCTGGACCTCAAAACTCACAAATGGATGCGCAAGTTTGACCGTACCCATGACAACGTACGTTCTTGTGTTTTTATGAATGATAATATTTGCCATTTGTGTGCTCGCCGATACTTGGACACAATATTACTCATGAGCCACATGGTATTCATATCATTTTCTTCTTCCCATCCACTGTGTTAACTCTAGATTGCAATGACCGTGCAATTTGTTCCCAGAAAGGATCTCCAGGGTACTTTTTCCTGGGTGCATTGGACATGGAGGATGCACGATGACCACGATGATGACAGCGATACATGCTTGCTCACACCTGTACCCACATCCTGTTCACACGCTCGTGTTCTGTTTCTATTCTAATAGCACTCTCGGGTGGAATGGACAAGCTGGTAGTAGCCTGGGACTTTTACAAGGGACGAGCAACGCAGCTCATTGAGACAGGTAAAGTCACGCTCCCTGTCATCGCTCGTGTCTGAACTTCAACCTCCAGGGATATGTCATACCTACACCCTACACCATACACCATTGAGAAATACCAAGCCACAACCTACTTTGCTAAGCCCTTTTCTTTTGCATTTTTGCTATAGACACGCCACAAGTGGATGTGGCTCAGTCGAAGCAACTGTTCAACCCACCGTTTGTGCACTCGATTGCTGCTCACCCTTCAGGAACACGCATGGCCGTTGGTCTCGGCGATGGAAGTGTCCAGTTCTTGCATACTTCAACTGATCTCCCTACCGCTCCTTTGGAAGAAAGTATGGCGGCATTGGAGGTGACGGCTTCGAAGAAGTCTAAGAAGAAGGCTGCGAGCAGTGGCAAGGGAACTGACGGCTGGTTGATTGGTGGGCGGCTCTCTGATGCCCATGCCAGTCCTATCGCTACCATGTAAGTTTCCTTCTACCCCTAGGTTTTTTTCTCGTTGTCATTGATGTTATATCTCAGCTCGAAGTATCCCAACTTACCACTACCATCTCTTCCACTTTCTTTCCTTCGATACCATCAAACAGTGAGTATGCAGGATTTAACCCAGGATGGCTAGTCACATCGTCCGGCAATGGATCTATCGCCATCTGGGAAGACGGCACCGCGCGGTACGAAACCATGCAACGTCAAAACGAAATTCTCGACCTTCAGAAACATAACTTGACCCTTGCAAAGAAGGGACAGGTGGAGGGGCAGGTTGTATTGCCGTATGGTCGACCCTGTCAGCCTGTGATGGAGTTTCGGGCGAGTGATGTGTTTGAGAGGATCAATTGTGTTACTACGAGTGGTAACGGAAGTGCGGCGGGAGATGGGGTGAGGAAACTGTTTGTTGCGGGAACGCATCCGCGGATAGGAGATAGGAAGATGCAGGGCCGTATTGCTGTCTACCATCTTTAAAGAAGTAGATGGATGAGAAGATGCAGGATTGTATGAAGTAAAAGAAGACAGCGACAAAGGCAGTATGATTTCATACTCTCTTTTTCTCCTGTTCAGCATTCTATAACCGATTTATTATATTCTTCTTATCACAACCCACACGAGTACTTTCATTAGAAGGTTAATGATATGAGAGAGGATGAACTACAGTAGTCTAAGTTCGGGTCAGAAGCCTCTTTTGGAGGGACCGCACCCCCTCATCTTGTCCGATCCTCTGAAGTGTCCATGCGGAGAAGAGGGAGGTGTGAGCAAAAGAGAACAGAGTCAACAAGGGAGGAAGAGGAAGGGTGGGGTGGGGGGAGTTGCAAAAAAAACAAAAAAAGGGTAAACACGGCATACAGTTCAACATGTGCCCGGACCACTGAGTTTCTTTTTTCTGTTTGAATCTCTGGTTTAATTGTTTTGCCGCGAACAAAACACCACACGCTCACAACAATATTTTTTTATTCACGCAGCCGCTTGGCTTGACCTGTTGTACAGGGCATCATCGGGACATTTTTTTTTACTGCCTTGTTGTTTTGTTTGTTGTAGTCTGCTTTATTGATGTTGTTTGCTTTGTTGATTTTGTCTGCTTTGTTGATGTTGTTTGTTGACATGCGTAAGACAAAGGATGAAGAAGGGGGGACTGGTGTTCTTGGTCAAAGGGAAGAATAAGGGACCATATGGATTGATTGCTAGCTCGGATGGGTCCTTGTTTCAAAGTTAACAAAACGAAGATGGTTGGGAGGTTCGTGGTATTCGAGAAGAGGAGGAAGAGGAGGAAAGGGGGTAGATAACCCAAGCAAAAGGCAGATACTTTCATGATTCAACGTAGAATACACCCGATGCATTACAGCAGTTCAAAATTGGGGGCACTTAGATATATGTATATGCGAAAGGATGAGCAGCGATCGGGAGAACAGGCATCAATTGATCCATGACTCCTCGTCCTCGGCTACTTCTCTATCTCATGATTGTTCCGCTTGAAAGTGAAATCAGAGTTGGCAGGAGGGTTTCATTTTGCTGAAGAAAAGTTGGTGAGGGGTTTGCTGTTGGTTTTATAGTTAGGAAATCCGATACCTCGGGGAAAGAGGAAGAGACAAAAGTGTAGGAGACAATTGGAGGATCGAGGTGAAGGTGGAGTAAGAAACCTGGCGCCCTTTGTTGTTGTTGTCAATTTGTCATTCAGTGCGCAGGGTATGAGGGATGACGACAAGTTTGTTGATTTTGAGATGCCGCCCGTAGGAGATGGGAGTTGTTGGAGAAGAGAGGAGAGGATGGAGAAAAAGGAAAGGGGGTGTGGATGGACATGTATCGATTTGGGACACAGTGAGCACAGGGCGATTTCGATGGGTGACAAATCGAAGCCCAGCTGAAGATGAATAATGTTTACACCGTTGCGAAGTCAACTCCCGACGCACGAATACTGCGCACGCAGGAAAGAGAAGAAAAGCAAAATGCAAAAAAGGAGAAAAGGAACGGTTCAATTGACGGGTGTCCAGTGGGTGAAGAGGAAGGAAGGAAGAAAGGAAGCGATAGGAGTGGGGTTCAGAGATGCAATGCAAACGACCACAATGGACGGAATTGGGCAGTTGCGTCCAATCTTCTTTTTTACCAAAAAGCAAAAAAGGCTGTCTTTTACCCAGGGATAACACTTGAACGACAAGAGAAAAGGGTGAGAGGAAGACGAAACAACGGCCCTGACAGAAAGGGGGGAAATCATCATCGATGGCTTTTGCTTTGCTTTTGAATGACTGTATGATATTTTGTTTGATTGACTGATTGATTGTTTTGGTGTTTCTGTGTGTTATGTGTGATGATGATGGATGGAACGACAGGAAAGCGGTTTTGATTTGGGCGAATTTGCCAAGAAAGTCGACTTGTTCCCTATTGATTTGCTATGGCTTTTGCTATGGCCATTGACGGCGTGGAAGAAAGCGGTCGTAGTTGTCGTTCATACACCACCAGGGAACTGCTGTAACAGTGCAGTTTCTATAAAGCAAGCCTCAATGCTGTCATCGATAGATTATTGAAGGTCACTTCTGCCACGAGTACTGTTAACATACAACCACACTCCATCTCCGCCTGTCAGGATGGACGGAGAATCAATGGTAGCTTACCCGCGCTCTTTTTGAGACACTTCCTCTGACTGAGTAATAGGAAAGGATAAGCAGCATTGACCATATCAATCGCTTATTCATTCAATTGAATAACGGCACAAAAACAGGTTCTTCATCTTCATCCTGTTCTGCGCATAAAAGGGGTCCCCATCCTGCCCTTTCTTTACTCTTTTCTCCCTTTTCTTGCTTTTCCCCTCTCTTCACACTTCTCTCACCTCTTTGCTTCCCTTCTCTCTCTCTTTCTCTCTCTCTCACACACACACACACATTTGTTTGCTATTTATCATATCCCTCTTTCCTTCCTTCACTCCTCCCACTCTCTCCTGCCTTTGCCGAACGAATAGCTACAAATATCTGCGATCTGTCCGTTGTCTTTCTTATTCCTCGCTCTCTTTTCCCGCCTCGGATTCCAAACCAGCCCTTACACTGCGCCTATTCTTCTTTTTTCCCTTTTACGCGCTTTTTTCTTTTCTTCTCCTCTTCTCCTCTCTTCTCCTCTTCTCCTCTCTTCTCCTCTCTTCTCCTCTTCTCCTCTCTTCTCCTCTCTTCTCCTCTTCTCCTCTCTTCTCCTCTTCTCCTCTCTTCTCCTCTCCCTCTCTCTGTCTCTCTCTCCTTGTCTCTTTCCTTCCTTGCAGACACCCTCCTCACTCCCACTCGACTTTCTCTCACTCACCTGCATGACAACTCGTGCAGTTTGAGTCCTTCTTTCTCCTCTCCTCTCCTCATCACCAACAACACACTACACACAATACCCTAATTCAAAAATGAACCACCTACAGCATCACTTCAGCACGCTGTTCGTCAACAACAACAGCGAGCGTGCACAACAACCACAGAAAGAACCAGTTCCATCCGTCTGGCAGAGGCACTCCAACTTCCAGCTCTTCTGCATGGTCATCTCCATCTTCTTCTGGGTCTTCTCCTTCACCGCTGCCTTCACCGCCATCACCATCAGGTATTACTACGATACAGTACACTTGTGGACGGAAAAGTTTTTTTTTCCTTTCTACTTTCGCTTATGTGCCCCGCCTTTTTCTTGTTTCGGAAAACCCTGCCTCACTGGACACACATACACACCGTTGCCAGTTGCTTGTGCTTGGCTCTTGGCCAAGCCAAGAGTCCCGTTCTCTGAAAAAGAACGGGAAAAAGGTGGCCAGGCCCCCATTCATTCCATTTCTCTCCCTCTTCCTCCCCTGCATAACGTAGTGCGGTGCTTTCCTTGTTTGTTTTTTTTTTTTTTTGGTTTTCCGTTCTCTCCTGTTTTACTTTCACCGTCGTCCCTTCCCCTTGCTTTTCGTGAGGACAGATGTTCGCCGAGCGGTGAAGGGAAGAGAGGTTGACATTACTCAAGGGGATAAAGTGGACTGATCTGTTTTGTCTGTTTGTATCTTTTCCTACTACTAGTCGCTGGCGGTATGCTGGACACAAGAGATCGTTGTCGTCGAGGATGCCCAAGGATAAGGTCCCTGGTGTGACCATCATCCGTCCCCTCCGTGGCATCGACTGCAACATGTATGAGAACCTCGCCTCGAGTTTCTGCCAGGACTACCCGCTCTTTGAAGTTGTCTTCTCCGTCGCTCAGCCCAACGACCCCGCCATTGCCGTCGTCAGGGACCTGATGAAGCAGTACCCCAAGGTGGACGCCCGCCTGATCATTGGTAAGCAAAGCAAACGTGCGCATCGCAGGATGACGGATTGGATTGAAAGAGGTCGAAGCGGGGAGGTGGGGGGATCAGATCAGGGTTATCGTTCTCCACAGTTGTGTTCTCGTTTTTTTTTGTGCTCAGTCTCTCCTTCTATTATGGTCTGGCCGCTCTTTTTTCCCTTTCGCTTTTTTTCGGTGTGTTCGAGATTATCCAATGTGTCTGTTTGAGTTTTGCACGCGCCATCGATGGCTGGGTATCTGCCACCGGAGGAATTGTTTTGCTTTTTTGTCAACCCCCAATCCACACGGGTCTCGCTTTTCTCGTTAGAGCCCCTTTCCCTATTTTACGTTTTGAACCTTCTGTTGAACAGTCGTGGACGGAATGACTGGCCAAGCTTGCATCCAACTAGCACACCCTACCTTTTTCAACACAACCCCTTTTGTTTTTGCCTTTTCCCTTTTCCCTTTTCCCCTTCACCTCTTCCTTTACCTTCAGGGACTTGTTGCATGATGGGTCGAAAACAGGATGTGGTTGGCTCCCCTGAACAACTCGTGGTTTCGTGAACCCATCGTGATGCAGAGATAAACGCGTCCAGTTGCCTTCTTTTATTTTCATGCACTATTTTTTGGCCTTGTTGGGTGCGTCAATGTGGATTGGATGTTTACACTTTACTGCACCGTTACGCTGTTGTTATTGGCATGATCATCGGTAGCCCTCCAACAAAATAATACAAACAAACACTGCTGACATCCCCTCTCCCAAAAAGATGATGGACTTTTGTGTTTTGGTGGAATGTGGCCCTAGGCCTGTGAAGGATCGAAGGAAGATCACATTGTTCACCCTCATGTGAACTACAAACAAGAGAATAGGGGGAAAGGAGGTCGGTCAGTTGTAAAATAATGGTTGATTTCGCTGCGATTCCTTTGTTTCGTTATCTGTGTTTGGGCTTGGGCATCATGGGGCTGTTGTGGACCTGAGCGCGGATCTGGAGGTTCCTTTCTTTCAGAGTGGCCTGATTGTGCACAACAGCATACACCGACAACATGCCTTACCTTTCGTTCGCGCACGGTTAGGATGGCTGGAACGCGTGTTTGTTTATTTGTGTGTCTGTGTCTGAATTGATCACGGCGGCAATGCGGGTTGTTGCATGACATGACATCTCACCCCTTTTTGCCTTTATGATTCTAACCATTCTTTCTCTTATCATTGTCAACTGTCATAGGCGAGAAGAACGTGGGTATCAACCCCAAGATTAACAACATGATCCAATCCTACGAAACGGCCAAGTACGACATTGTCTGGGTTTTGGATTCGAACGTCTATGTGGATCCTGGATGTATGGGCCGCTCTATCGACAAGATGATGAAGCCCGGTGTCGGTCTCGTCCACCACTTGCCCTTTGGCGTTCGTCCCCAGACTCTTGGATCTGAACTGGAGCTGATGTTCCTCGACACTGTCCACGCCAAAATGTACCTCTTTATCAACTGGACTGGTCTCGCCTCCTGTGTCGTCGGAAAGTCGAATTTGTACAGACGCTCGGACTTGGACAAGGTTGGCGGTATGGCAGCCTTTGGAAAGTACATGGCAGAGGACAACCTTGTGGCGACGGCGATCTTCAACATGGGGTACAAGCATGAGATGACCAGCGATTTGGCGTACCAGTCCCTCGGATCGATGACCCCCTCCGACTATTTCCTCCGCCGTGCTCGTTGGTGCCGCATTCGCAAGTACACCGTCACTGCCGCCACCGTTGTCGAGCCTTACATCGAGATGATTGGATGCGGTCTTGTCGCCTCTTATGGATTCAACTTACTCTGGAACATCCACGCCCTCAACTTTTTGGCCTTCCACGTCGTTGTCTGGTTCTTGGTCGATCTCTCGATGTACCAGGCATTGTCGGGTGAAAAGATGGATAATTTGCGCGGATTCTTGATGGCCTGGTGCTTGCGTGAGTTGGTTGCTCTTCCTCTCTATGTCTATGCCGTTGTCGGATCAACCGTCGACTGGCGCGACCAGGCCTTCGAGTTGCTGAGGGATGGCACTGTTCGCCCCATTGTCTCTGCCAAGCCCCTGCCCAAGGTTAAGGTCTCTGTTGCCTCTGGATCTGGATCGAACTCTGCTCCTCCTTCGCCCACTACTGCTGCCTTCTGGGCCAACACTATGGTTCCTCAGTCGACCCAGACGTCTATCAGGAAATTCTTCCGCCACCCCACTGTTATCTCGATTGTTAGAAGCACGTTTGCGGTCATTCACTTTGTGGTCGACATTCTGATCAAGAGTCAACGTAACGGAAATCAGGAGGAGGATGACGAGTTGCTTGAGGGTCAGACGTCAGGAGATGTTGCTGTTACCCCCAATGTGGCCGAGAAGGACGATATTTTGAAGCTTCAGAAGGTGCCTTTGAAAAAGTCGAGCAGGAGCAACAAGAAGTACGCATTGAATTACGATGGCGACGACAGCAGTGCAGCTGAGGGCGGTGATGGAATTTTGTTGCGCAGGAGCCCCCGCCAGAGACATTCGTCGAGCATGAAGCAGCAAAAGTACTCTGTTGAGGAGAGCGAGGAGGAGATGGATAGCGATGTTGCTCATCGCAGACATACGCGTGTTTATTCGAGCACTCGCAGTGAGACTGAAGCTGAGCATGGTCGCCGGTCGACAGAGGAGGATGCGCTTTCGAGGGCTGTTGAGCCCTATCTGTCTGACTCGCTGAGTCGCCGTGGCAGGACTCCTCGTCGCGAGCTGTTGTCCTCTTCGCAGCATTTGGTCGTTGTCGCTTAATTGGAAGACGACCTTTTACCTTATTACCCTTCATCCCTCACACTCGTAATGTATCATAGTATATCTCTCTCACCATCCTCTCCCTTGTAATTACTTTCTTCTACCTTCCGCCTTCCACCTTCCACCTTACCCTAATTTCCTCTTTTTTTCTCCATCTTATTAAACAAGTTCCTCGAAAAAGAAACCAACGTGATCGGAAATAATAGAAGGGCTATGCTATTTGGTTGCGATAAGATCGGAACAAATGACTGGTTGTGTACCCTGCGCATCGACTGATCAGTGATCAAACCCTAACGCCCTAACCTGTTTGTGTATCAGTTAGTTTCATATGTCTCCCCTGCCTCTTCTGGATTTTTTTTGTTGCTGTCACTGTCGACTCACTTTCCATCCCTGATGTGTCTTCCCTTTCTTTCTTAATCTTGCCAGTAATACTTCCTAGGGCTGATTTCTTTCTTATTTCTCTCTTTTCTTTTTCGTTCTCCTTTCGACCTTATTTACTCACCCGTTGTAGCGCCTTCTTGCTCTCTCTCACCCTTCGCCTTCCTTTTTCGTCATCTTCCCCCTCCAGCCAACCAGCCCTTTACTCTCTCCCTTCCATTCCAACACCGATAGCCAACGAGCCGACCTTCATAATTTCCTTGTTTTTTTTCACTCTCATTTCTTTTTTCCTTAGCCCCCCCAAGACATACTTATAAAATGAAGATTGTTGATCGCATCCATCAGCGACAAGAAGAAGGGCGTCCATTCTTCTCGTTCGAGTATTTTTCTCCCAAAACCGTCCAGGTACACACAAACCAGCTGTTCATCGACAAATCATTAATAGCGACGAAGCTGTTCTACCGTGTACCATAGTTTTACTCTCCTTTTTTTTTGAGAGAGAGAGAGTAGATGAAATGAAGGAGGGAGGAGTGCACGGAAAGGCTGATGGCCGCGGCCAAGGTCGTTGTCTTTGCTGGTGTTACTTTCGGTGAAGCATGCACATGCGCCGAAACGTGGGTTGACGGCCAGAGACAACAAAACGGGTTGCAACAAAAAAAATACTCCGATGGGAGGGGGGATCTTTTTAGTTCCTTGTCGTTGTGGAACCATTCAAATAGTGGGAGCATAAGGGTTGTCGTTGATTTGTATGAACGGACAGTACAACATAAACTACTCCGAATAGAAACAATGCGATGGGTTCTCCCTCCTCCGTTCTTTGTCATAGCAGCTACTTCTTTTCTTCGCCACTTTGTTCTTTTTTTTTGGGGAGGCCACGCGAGATAACGACTATTGAAAATCACTAATATATCCCTCAACCTTCTCTCTTTCCACAAAACCATACAGGGAATGATAAACCTGAACGACAGAATCGAAAGAATGTGTCACCTCTCCCCAGAGTTCGTCGACATCACCTGGGGTGCGGGCGGGTCCAGACCGGCAGCGACGTTGGAGGTGGTCTCGAATGTGCAGAAGGTGCTTGGTGTGGAGACTTGTATGCATTTGATTTGTACTGACAATCCGATTGACAATATCGATAAGGCTCTTAAGGTAAATTTGTGCTTTTGTTTGAGTGTGAGTGTATGGTGTGGAGAGGAAAGGGAGATACAAGAGGGAGATGGAGGGATGAGTCAAGAAAGACACATACACGATTCGAAATCACTCTCTTTCCTTGGAGATAGCGCGCGTTTCGGTATGATCTTCATATTGCCCGCGTTCTCGTGCCCAAATGTTCGAATAACCGTATCATGGACTTGATATGAACTTGAGGGGCTACATCGCCGTAGAAAAGAGAACAGATGAAGGAGTAAAAACAACGTGGGCGGAGGGACGGAGAGAAATAGGGTCATGTGTGTTCTTGGTGGAATCCAGTTTTTTTTTTATCTCCGCCCTCACACGTTGATAAATCGAAGAATAAAAATGAGCGGGAAAGAAGAACCACTTTCAGGCGCCCTCCCGCCTTTATATTCTCTGCATGAGCTTCATTGACTATCTTCATGCTCACGAGATGACTCTTTCTTTTTTTTTTCGAACCGTACTTATTGTATGTGACTAGGAGGCAAGAGCATGCGGTAATCAGAACATCCTAGCCCTCCGAGGCGATCCGCCCAGCGATCAAAAGTCCTGGACACCCTGTAAAGACGGCCTCCCCTCCGCCACCGCCCTCGTCCGCCACATCCGCGCGACCCACGGTGACTATTTCGGAATCGGCGTTGCAGCTTACCCCGAACTCCATCCCGAATCCCCAACCCTGGAACGCGATCTGTATTACTTGAAGCAGAAAATCGACGCGGGAGCGGAGTTTATTGTGACGCAATTGTTCTTTGATGTGCCGCAGTTCCTGGATTGGGTGAGGGAGGTGAGGAGGTATGGTGTAGGAATCGAGGTGCCAATTGTGCCGGGTCTGATGCCGATTCAGACGTATACAGGGTTTAGGAAGAATGTTGTGGACGCCGGCTTGAGTGTGCCACAGTGGATTTTGGATGGGTTGGAGGCGGTTAAGGAGGATGAAGCCGCTGTGAGGCAGTTTGGAGTGGAGGTTGGGGTGAAGATGGTTAAGGAGTTGGTTGAGAGTGGGCTTGTAAGCGGGGTGCATTTTTATACATTTAATTTGGAAACGTCTACGCGGTTGATCCTTGAGGGTACTGGACTTGTTACCTGTCCTTCCCCTTCGTCTTCTCAACAACAGCCATCTTCTTCCGATTCAAGCAACTCTGTGGCGTCCACGTCCACTACTCCTCCACCACCCTCTCCTTCCTCTGCGCCAAAGCAGTCGACACTGTCAGTGATCAGGAAGGACAAACCCTGGCGGACCCACTTCTTACCTCACCGTCGCAGAGAGGAACACCAACGCCCCATCTTCTGGGCGAACCGGCCCAAATCCTACATCAGTCGAACAGATACCTGGCACCAGTTCCCCTCCGCCGCCAATCAATGGCAGCGCTCTTTGGACAAGTACGGAAGTCTGGAGGGGTACGGTGTTGGAATCAAGTACCCGACCGCCGCCGAGGCGCGACTCCACTGGAGTAAGAACGGTGGTGGACAGCCAAGGCGGGTGGAGGATCTGAGTGAAGTGTTTCAGAGGTACTGGCGGGGAGAGCTGCAGACCCTGCCCTGGTGCGATCATCCGTGCCGAGCTGGAGGTGGAAGTGGAGGAGAGATGGAGAGTTATAGGGATAGGTTGGTGGAATTGAATGGGGTTGGGTGTTATTTGGCAATCAACTCTCAGCCGGTCGTGAATGGTGTCAAGAGTGACGACAAGGTTCTTGGATGGGGACCCTCCAGTGGATACATTTACCAGAAAGTAGGTCCAGCATTGATGTTAGTAACTCTGTCTTTCTGATCTCTATTTTTTTCTCTGTGGTTCATGCGCTAACTGCATTTGCTATGTTATGATATGGAAATGACAATAGGCGTTCTTGGAGTTCTTTGTTTCACCGGACCAGCTCCCAATCCTCATCAATAGACTCGAGACCCACTTCCCAAACTACACCTATAACGCCATCAACCACTCTGGTTCCACTTTCTTCCACTCCTCTTCCCCAAAATCCAAATCCAGATGTCGGTCCAAACATACCAACGCCAACGCCGACAAGGATGATAAAGAGGAAGAGGAGGAGGAAGAGGAACCAAACACGGTAACATGGGGCGTCTTCCTAAACCACGAGATCGTCCAGCCAACAATCGTCGAGAGATCCAGTTTCTTGGCATGGAAGGATGAGGCGTTTGCGCTTTGGGACCAGTGGGCTCAGTGCTTCGAGGGCGAGACAGAGTCGGATTCGACGAGGGAGACGAGGAAGGTGTTGGATGAGGTGAGGGAAAAGTGGTGCTTGATGAACATTGTCAATAATGATTATCATCAACCCACAGGTGTTTTTGATCTGTTCGAAGAGGATTTCGTCAGAGCTGCGAAGGCGAGAGAGGCTGATGCCAAAGTAGTGGTTGCGGAAGCGTCGGGCGTGTCCCAGGTGTTGGAGACGAAGGAGGCAGCGGGGGTGGAGGAGGAGGAAGAAAGGGCTATGAGGAGGAAGGAGGAGGAAGAAGATGGTTCGAATGTATTCTCGAATGCTCTCGCAGCTGTTGTTGTAGCAGCAGCGGCGGCTGGTAGTCATGGTGTCTGTCAGGGGTTGGCGGTCGAGAATGTCGCCCTTACTGAAGCCAGTTGCAGCGCATGAAAAATAAATTAACCTAAGGCTAATGGATGAAGACTTTGATAAGAATAAGAACACTGATCGATCAGTAGTCCTGTTGTTCAAAGCGATTTGCGTGTTAAAACTTCGGTGCTAGGGAAATAAAAGAGGGTAGTGGAATGTTGTTTGTAGGTTTTTTTTTCCTCTGTTCCCTGTCGTTGACAGTGGGGACTGACCCCTTCTCTGTTGAACACGTAGTCAAAAAATGTTGTGTGGGCTGAACTACCATGCTTTAGCCCGGTATCAAAGATCTGAAAACGTACTCAAACGTGGATGCCTGTCCTGCCTTTTGCTTTGTGGGCTCTCACATAATACAAAAAAAGATTGAGGAATAGAAAAACAATATACCAAGGATATCATCAAGAGCGCCAAGACTTTCCCTCTTCCTTGCCTTATGGCGATCTAAGTTTTGCTCAGACTCGTTTTTATTACGGGCGAGGGAAAGAGGGAAGAACGAGAGGGGAGGGGTCGGATCATTCTCTCACATCAAGCAGCAGAGCATAGCTTAATGTGAGAGAGAAGTGGCGACGCAAACTGGGGGAGAATCCTGGTACCTGAAAGAGGCAATTGGTTTTTTTCATTCGCAGAGATATGAAACAACAAAAACTGGGATAGATAAAAATACAATTATCAGTGGTCTGCCCCTGGTTCCTGGATTAGATGCATTCATTCATTTTCGTGGCTGATGCGTTTTTTCAAGTTTAAACATTTCAAAAGTCTTGGCACCTGTTGCGACTAAACGCCCGCTCGCTAGCCAGAGTCTCTCTTCTCGTGTTGCTCCGACCTCATGGGTTTTTTGTTCTGGTTGTCATTGCTCTATCATGAGTAGGAAATGAAGGCATGAACAGCCAATTGTTCTTTTTTTGTACGTTTGTTTTAGAGACCTATGACTGTCGCGGTAATTGGAACATGTAACGAACGACCTGTACAGTTTTTTGCCGTGGATTTCGATCGAGATAAACAAAATGCTAAATGACATGAAGGTTGAGAAGGAGAAGGGATGTTTTTTTGTTAATAAAAGAAGAAAGGAAGAAGGAAAGAGCTACACCTTTCATTACGACTTGTGAACACCCCTGCCCTCTTGCTTGTGCAACATCAACGACAAAGGATCCTACTATTTTTTAGAGGCATTTTTCTCCCCTTTCCCGGACCCTTTACCAGAGCTATATAGAAATTATAGATGCGCAATTGATACATCCATGCAAGGACGGCGGAGCGATAAACCATCGATACGAGCAAAAAAGAATGAGGGAGTGAAAAACGGAACAAGAAAAACATGTTTGTTTTTGATGTGTCCAGGAAGAGAGAAAGTTTAAACAACAGAAGAATAAAAAAACGTATTTCTGGACATGTCTTCTATCCCTTCTTGGATATGTGCAACTACAGCCCTACCGTGTGTCCTTTTATCCTTTTCCTCCTGTTTGTCGACTTCTTGTGGCCCTTGGTCTCTGGGGGATTGCCGCTGCTCTTGTCAAAGTCGGACCTTTGCGGACAAAGTACATTGGGAGGAATGTATGAAGGGGATAGAACAACGGAGGGAGTGGATGACAAAAAGGTAAATGGTATAGAAAGAGGAAGAAGGAGTGGATGAAGAGTATAGGTAGGGATATGTGCTCTAGTAAAGGTTGCCAAGCAAGGCTCCAAACCCACCATCATCATGGCTGTGGGCTTTTTTTCTGTTAAGGTTTTGAGGTTGTTTGAAATGTGGACGTTCTCTGATGGGAGAGGGTTGGAGAAGGAGGAGAGCCAACCCAGGGCGGTCTCTTCCTTCCTTGTCTCCCACCACCGCCTGTGTTGTTTGCATGTTAAATAAAGAGAGGAAGGAGAAACAAGCAAAAGCCAAAGCAATGGAAGAGACCGAATTATAAATATAAAGAGGCGCCGTTCTTTTCTTCATAACCTTCTTCTCTTCTTTTTTCTTCTGTCTTCCTTACTTCCCTCCCTTCATCCTTCCTCTCCATCACCCCGTCTTTGTTCGTTGATTGTCGATCTCCTCCTTCTCCCTCAATCGGCACCAACCCTCCTTCCCTCACCCCGACTTTCATTCTTCCCTTTCCTATTGTACAGTACATACCTTAATACTCAAGATAATGTCGATCGACCACACCCTCCCCCACCAGGGAGAGGCATCCCATCCCACCTCCAAAAAACAACCCTCGTCAGTATCCTCAACAGTCGTCTACGCAACCTCCCGCCAATCGTCCTCTTTTAGCCGCTGGCTCCGTCAACTGGGCGTAGTCTGTCGTCTCAACGTCCTCCTGTTGATCCGTTACTGGAAGGCTGCTATTCTCCAAACAATCATCTTGCCGCTGTTGGTGGTTGGTATGGTTTATGGAGTGCAAAAGGCTTACTCTTCGGATAATGGCAAGGTTACTGTCGGAGACAGTACTGTGTCTACTTGGACCATGCCTGGTATTCCTCAGTGCAAGGTATGCTTCTTCTTTTCTTTGTTTCTCGGGTATGGGTTGAGGGAGTTGGGATTAAGGTTTCGTTTGTTGTTTGATTGCTTCCTGCGAGTGCTCAGTGATGGGCTGTGGCATTTTTTTTTTTTTGCTAGTGATGATGGAGTGAATAATAAGTTATGAACTTTCTCGTCTACTTTACCTTTCTTCTTACGCCCATAACAACAAACAACAAACAATAACCATGTCTTCCTTCCTTCCTTCCCCCACAACCAACACAACAACCTACCACCCTTCCACCAAAACAACAACAACAAACGAAATGTAGCCAGAGCTGCTTTCAAACGCTTGTATGACGATCGTCTACACCCCCCAGAACGCCGAGACTACCGAGATTATGAACTACTTCCAGACTCAGAACCAAGCCCGCACCAACCAAGAGCTCAAGATCGAGTCCACCGTCTGGGACGATCTCTCCAGCGTCCCCAAATCCAACATGGGCATCGTCCCCGTCCCCTCTGAAAATTTTATCTATGACTATGCACTCGCCCACCCCGACACCATCCAGCTCGGTATGTTCTCTTTCCTTGTCTTTGAACCCTCTTTTTAACCCATTCTTCTCTTACTGCTTGACAAAATGACGATTAATTAACCCTATTGCTTGTACTTTTTGTGTGCGTGCTATTAGGTGTGGCGTTCACGAAGCAGGAGCCTGTGGCACCTGCGACCACAGTGCACTGGAACTACCAAGTCTATTACAACATGACCCACGCGACCAACATCACGGTCAAGTCTGGTTACAAATACACACAGGAGGCCGGATACAGCCGTGAGGCCGGCTTCGATGATCCGTATGGGGCCCAGCTGCCCAATATGATCCGTGCCATGGACGAAGCCCTCCTCACCTTCCTCGACCCGCAACACACCCAAGCTCAACTCGATTACTCTCTGAAATCCTTCCCTACCGCCGATAAGGTCAATGGGTTCTCGTCGCAGGATGACATGGTCAACGCATTGTCGAACCTCATGGCCTTGCCAGCCTGTATCACCATGATCATGGCGATGCTCCGCGTCAGCCGCGAGAAGGAGTCCAAGTGCCGCGAGTCGATGGAGATGATGGGTCTCTCGAGTTTTACGTACTGGACCGCACAGTGGTTGACGTCTTGGATTATGGCGTTGATCCAGGGGACGGTTATGGTTGCGTTTGGTTATGCGTTCAAGATGCAGATGTTTGTCAACTCGAATGGGTTCGTCATGTGGGCGATGTTTGTCCTCCTCGCCTATGCCATGACCTTATTGGGACTTTTGTTGACGACCTTTTGTCAGAAATCCGGTACTGCGATGGGATTCGGATTCGCGTTGCTGGTCGCCGTCTTGATTGTCGTCCCTATCCTGGCTGCCGGTCTGTGGCCCGATTTGTGGCTGGATACCTCATTCTATGATGTCAATATCGCGACGGGAGAGTCTCTGCCCCCAAGCCGCAGATACACCTGGATCATCTGCCTTGTTTTCCCCTTCCTCAACTTTGCCCAGCTATGGTCCCAAATCTCCACCGCCGCCCTCGGCAGTACCAATTACGATTCTGGAGAGTATATTGCAGGGCCTGGGTTCAACTTTACCAACCTTAACAACTTTAGCGCACCCCGTAAGGAATGGCAGGGACTTGTCCCGTTGCCTGTCAGTGGATTGACCTACCAGTTGGTCTGTGTTGTTGTCATTGCCCTGTTGACGCTTTACTTTGACAAGGTCATTGCGGATGAGCACGGTCGGTCCTCGGGCGCGTTCTTCTTCCTCGGTGGCATTGGTGACTTCTTTAGATGGATCCGTTATGGTGGTGCGGAAGGTGTTGCTCGTCTCAAGTCTGCCGATGCCCAGAAAGTCATTCCTTATGAAGGTCAACCCCCCGCCGATGAGGATAATGATGTGGTCGCTGAGCGCGAACGTGCCGTCAACTGCCAAACCGATGTCGCCATCCGTATCTCGAACCTCACAAAGACCTATACGAAGAACGGTCCTGGATTCTTCAAGAACCTCTACCTGGCTCTCTGCTGCTGCTGCTGCCGGACCCGTCGTCGCTCTAACAAGGTTGAGAACCGTGCCGTCGATCGCTTGAACCTCTTGACGGAACCTAACGAGTTGTTTGCCCTGCTGGGTCAGAACGGTGCCGGTAAATCAACGACCATGCAGATGCTCTATGGTGTCACGACCCCGGCCTCCGGCAACGCCTTCTTGTTCAACCGGTCCATCAAGACCGACATGCAAGCCATCCGGTCCACCATGGGAGTCTGTCCTCAGCATGATGTGCTTTTCAACGATTTGACCTGTTGGGAGCATATGCAGCTCTATGCCGGAATCAAGGATCTCCCTGCCGACGCCCTCCGTGCCGACTTTGACGACTCTTCCGCTGGAACCGAAACCGTCAAGGAGAACACCCGCGAACGCCACACCTGGATCCGCTCCCGTCTGGAAGCCGTCCAACTTTGGAAGGACCGCGATACCATGGCCGGCCGTCTCTCTGGAGGTATGAAGCGCCGTCTGTCGACCATCATCTCGACTATCGGAGACCCTAGCGTCTTGATCCTCGACGAGCCCACCACAGGCATGGACCCCGTCCACCGTCGCCACGTCTGGACCTTCCTCGCCCAATTCAAGCGTGGCCGTTCAATCCTCCTCACCACCCACTCGATGGAAGAAGCCGACGCCCTCGGCGACAAGGTCGCCATCATGGTCTCGGGCCACCTCAAGGCCATCGGAAACACGACGCGCCTCAAGAACAAGTTCGGAAACGGATACCGTGTCGAGCTCGCCTTGGGTCATCCTACGGAGCAGTACCCTGACATCCCGGCCCAGAAGGAGCTGGAACAGGAGATGACCGAGGCCACGAGGACGATCATGCCAGAGTCGGTCTTGTTGGACAAGTCGGGTGGTGTGATGGTGTTTGGGATCCCTATGCAGGCGATTGAGAGGATGGCAGATTTGACGGCCATGTTGGAGAATGCTCAGGCGCTGGGTAGGGTTAAGCAGTGGGGTATTGCGCAGACTAGTTTGGAGGAGGTTTTCTTGTCACTCATCCGTTCCTCTGACGACCGTCATTAAGCACTTTGAGCTCGCCTCCATTTTTTTTTTCTCTTTAGTCGCCATATTATCTTCCTTCTTATTTTTTAAAATAATAACATATCTTTCGATACCACTTTCATTCCGTTCTCATGGGCAATGGTCTTTATGTTTTGGCGCTGTATTTTGTATTGTACAAGAAGATGTAGAAAAGAAAAGTCTAAGGTCTAACAAGATAGGTTTAAATATACCCGCCAGAATTCTGGGGTCTGGAAGGAGCCTGGGGCTGCGAAACAGCATGGTGATCACTAAACGGATTCTGGCTACTAAGGTTCGAATGGTGGGTTCCATAAGCAGCTTGCTGTGGCTGGGGCATAGCCACATACGGTCCTGGCTGCGGCTGACCATACGCAGGCGGAGGGGGCGCCAAAGCCTCCATCTGGTAATACTGTCCCTGTTGAAGAGGCGGCTGACCGGGCGGTGGGCCGTAACTTGAAAACTGGTATCCGTTCGGCTTTCCTTGTTCTTGATATCTCCTGCGGTCCGTACAGCTTCCACAGCAGCAGCTCCAGATGCAGCAGAGGAAGAGCAATCCAAAGATCGAAAGAATGGGGACGGCGATTGTGAGATGGTTCTTGATCCAGCCAAGGACGCCATCGGCTCCGTTTGAGTACTCGCATTTCCCGCTGTTGCAAGTACCCCCAAACCCGCAAGACGTGCCGTCGACAAAGAAGACGCCTGGGATTTGCATACAGCTCATGCCGCTGCCCTTGGGGTCGTTACAGGTGAGCTCACAGGTACTCGAGGCCTTGCACTGAGAATTGATCCCGGCGCGGTCCTGTTGTTTACACTGCAGATCGCGACTGGTGCAGAGTCCATTGGCGCACTCGAGTCCGGTCATGTTGCTGGAGGTTCCGGTTCCCTTGCAGGGAGTCTGGTCCTTAACCCTCTCGTCGGCAGGGCACTCGCCCGTGGTTCCTGTACAGACTTCCTGCAGATCACACTCCGAGATGGCCTTTCGACAGACCTGCCCCGCAGCCCTGAACTGACAGTTCTGACAACACCCATCATTCAGATCATCACAAACCGCGGCTCCTTTGTACTTGCAGGTGGCTCCATCACAGCAGGGGTCCTTTGCACAATCCTCAGCCGACCCACAATCACACTGCTCCCCAGTCTCCTTGATCCCGTTCCCGCAAATATTCGATTCCGAGTTTTGAAGCTGCCTGGTCCCGGGTGGCTTAAGACACTGTCCCGAGGAGGACTTGATGGTACTGCAAATCGCCTGGATCGAACACGGCGAGAACAACTTTGTCGCCACAGACTCGGCAGGGTTCATAATGTACTTCGCCCCGGCATCACAAACCGTCGTCGACAATGGACAGCACCCAACCGCAGTTCCCATACCCGTACAAGTCGATGTTGTACAATCATGGATCGCTCCAAAGTTATGCCCAATCTCATGTGCAACGACCATCCACGAATTCGGCGTAATCGACGACACCGCCGCTCCTGCCGTCACTTCCACCTTCCCCTTGGACGACTGTTCCTGTGATTTCGCCTGACAGAGCGCCTTGGTCCAGGCAATACCGACCACCGGCCCCGAATTACATTTCGTCATCAGATGCCACAACCCAGCCCCATCCTTCACACGAGCGTCCTGCCCTCTCCAGGCCGAGAAATCACTCAATCGTTGATCGATCGCATAAGTCGAAGAACATTCCCGGTTCCATGCAACATCCTTTTCGGGCGTGGTGGGGCACCCGTCGGCGACAATGTTGAGTTGGATGACGCCCAAGGCGACGTTGAAGGTACTTTCGTAGATCGCCGAGGCCGTATTAAAGTCGGCAAAGATCTGCTTCCGTGCACCGACTGCTCCATTGAAACTCCTCACATATGTGCAATCCGCTGCCACTCCCTATTATATAGAAAAAGAAGAAAAAAATTGCATTCGTAAATAAACAAGTTCTCAATACATGACCTATCACCAAGCAAAAAAAAATTATGCAAGAGGTATATGTTGTTACCATGTAATTGACAAGGCGGTTGGTAGGACATCCGTCAGGGACAGGGCTGGGTCCAGCAACGCCCATAGCAACAGCCCGCTTCCTCAACCCACCACTTCCTCCCGCCAACATATCCATCCACGATGAACTGGGATCCGGGATAGAGGTCGCCAAATTAGGCGGGTAATAAAACTCATGATCTGTTAGTGCTGATGCAGCGCTTGTAGCCTTGGCTCCCAGTGGGTGAGTATGCTCCAGCTTCATCAATGCATCTGCTCCACAGGTATTATGACCAGTCGATCCGTCCTCGGTCCCACGTTTCCGTCTCTGTGTAGCTGCACGGTCGTAGAGGTCCGAGTCCCGATAGATGATTAAACTGGATGCTGGGAATGAGGAGGTGTAAGGAACAGCGTCGTCGGATCGTTTTTGAATATGGTAATGTGTCCGTGTTGTGACATGGTATGTATCCCCGTTCGCCATAAACGCGCCTCTCAGCACCACCGCATCCCTACCAACGAAAGAAAAAAAAAGCAAGCAAGCATCTGTTAGTGATCTAGTTTCGTTTTTTCTGTGCGGCCCAATAAGATAACTGACTTGGTGTATCATAGCATGCAATAAAAGGCGCGTACTTGTTGTCGGGATCATGCTCGATCATCATACGAGCCCAACCAAGGACACCTTCCTCGTAGAGCATATGCTCAACGGTATGTTTTTCTGCTCTAGTAGTCGTCGCCGCCTGCCGCCATTTGCGATCCGAATGGTCATTATCCTGTACAACAACGCCCTTGAACGCCTTGATGTCCTCTCTCGAGACGCCCGGCCCAAGATCTGCGTCTGGATGGATCAGTTCGGTGTTTGGTTCGAGGTGAAGAAAGAAAGTGGTGTTGTATGCCGAAAACTGTACACGAACAATGTCGTCATGTCGGACTATTGACGATAATGGGTCTGAGTCTGGAGTTGAGGAAGGAGGAGGAAAGACGTCGTGGATGGACCGTTTTCGAAAGTGGAGGGAGGAAGGGTGGGAGGAGGGAGACTTTGGAAGGATGTCGTGGCGGATGTCGATGATATGCTCTGAGCGGGTGATTGTTGGCCATGCGTTCGAGTGTGCTATTTTCAGATAAACGGAGTGGAAAAACGGTATGGATTGGACGAACGAACGAACGAACGAACGAACGAGTAACCAAGTAGGAAGTGCAAGAAGAATTAATTTATGAGCGATGATCACTAATTGATTGGTTATATTTCTAACACAGAGCATCAATATGGTATTTACCGTGGACAGGAGGAGTGATAGTGACCGTTAGTAGGAGTGCCGTTGCTGCTACAAGGAGGTATGTCCTCTTTTTCGAGGGAGGGGAGCAGTAGAAGACCACCATTGGAAGGGGTGATAAATCAATCACACTTTCGCTCTCAAAAAGGAGAGGCAGAAGGAGGGGTACACTATACTGGAAGTATGGTGCAAATTGGCAAGCGGGCTGTTGTGGTATCCCTGTGTTTGTCTTGTCTGGGGTTGTATTTGATTTGATTGACCGTTGGGAGGTTAGACCGATGTTTGTTTTACTTGCTGATGGGAATCAGTTGGGCGTTAGGGCGTAATAACAAGCCGTCGAGGTGATCGTTCCTGAATTCGATAGACGATGAAAAGGTATGAAGGAGACGGAAGGGATGGTGTCGCCTTGAGGGGAGTCAGTGAGGGAAGAGAAAGAGCAGGAGGACGACTGAGGGGTATACTGGGAAAGAATAATTCGGTAGTGAGGTGAACTGAAGGTCTTTCGTCTTTTGATAGTCGTTGTTGAATGCAATGGATGAGTGCGAGTGACAGTGAGGGTGTGGTTGGCACAGAAAGGAGAAGGGTGAATGAGGAATGAGTGCTGTGTAGGGCAGGAAAAGGGGTGTGTGGAAGTGGATGAAAAGAGATTAGGGAAGATGAAAGTGAGGGAGAAGGACGATGAATGCGAGTCTAGTCTAGGAAGGGGAAGAAAGAGGTAAAGAATAAGAAGAGAAAGAAAGGAAGGGTAGCCAGCAACATCCGAACCAATCAGCCTGCCCTGCCCTTTATATCCTGAGTGCCCTCAGTGCCCTGTGTACCTGCGTGCCCTGCCTGCCTGGGCGTTGCGCTCTCTGTTTTGGCCGCAATACTTCGCCTATTAATATCCACACAGACACCTCGCAAGAGAGATTGAGGAAGAGGGTTCAAATCTCGCTCAGAGAATGAACCCGAAAACCTTCTTTCTTCTTGTCTCTGGTATAGGTATATGTGTGATGCCATTGGCTGCCGGTGTCAAGACAATGAAGGGAATGTAGATATTGCGAAAGGGCAGAAGAAATAAAAGCCGTAAAAAAAACGTTGGAAGGAGGCTCACTGGCATTGGAGTAGAGCTATCAAAGGAATGGAGCATAGACTGGATAACAAGCGGGAAAGAGGTAGGAAACAAAAAATAAATAGCCAGTTGCTCTCCTCCTCACATTACACTTGCTTTTTTACACTCCTTCGTTCCGGCACATTTTGCGGAACACCGATGACAGACAGCTAGCCGCATTGCCAAGAGGTATTTCGCATCCTAATTTAATTATTTATTTCGTGTCTCGCCACAACACTATGGCAAAGAAGGCAAAGAAGACAAAGATAAAGAAGATAAGATAAAGAAATGGAGAGAGAGAGAGAGAGAAAGAAAGAGAAAGAGAGAGAGAGAGGAGAGAGAGATGGAGAAGGAAGCAGATATTGAAGTACGTATCAAATGAAATGCAGATGCTACTGGCATTGGCAAAAGGTCCGTAGCCATGGTCAGCGAGTTCCTTGATTTTGAAGAAATGGAGTCGGGGGCGAACTAGCTACACCTCCTCATTGACAAGCAAATACCGTCTCAACATTCAGCATCGTCATCACGGGGAGAGTCCACACGTCTACAGTTGTGGATGAAGATGTCACTGAGCTCGATCGTGACAACCAACAGCACCGGCGCAAAATAGGTAGACGAGGATATCAGCAGGAATGCTGCAAGGGTGGCGAGGATGGTCGTGGCACACTTTTTGGGATATCTTCATGAAAGTTGGACCTTGAGGTAGGCTTGAAGATAGGAGCGATGTGGTCGGGGGTTTGGTGATGTTCTTGTTAAGGGAGGTATAGTAGGGAGAGAGGGGGAAATGGAGGGAGAAAGAGAGAGTCTTTGTTCTGTTGAGCTGGTCTGAATGGGAGAAGTCTTTATTTTATACACGACTTCACGCTTGGCGCCATGTTGCTTGCGGTCCATTTGATTATGGATGTCATGAGTTTGCAAAAGTATGTCTGCGCTAGAATCGCGCTCTGCAGAGTGTCATTTTTTTGTTCCTGGTAGTGTACGCTGGTTCTTGAAGATGGTGGTATGGACAGTTTTCGAGAGCCGAAGGAAAGGGAGGGAGGAGAAGAAAGATGTCATACGTGCAGGCATGCGGGCATGCTGTTGGAGTGGGAAGGTGACATGGGTGACAAACATGTATTAAGCGTCATATAGCATAAGAGAACCAACCAAAAACAAAGCAGGTATATGGTTTCAATACCCATGATGCTTACTTGAAAATACACAAGAGTTCTAGGCATCATCGAAACAGAAAAAAATGGCGGCGTGGTACTTGAGCTTATCCACAGACAAAAAGAAGGCGCGTCGTTGGCAGGCTAGACGTAATGGGAAAATCGCTCCTGATGTCTTTGCTCAAATTTTTCTCTGCAGACCAGGGTAAGCAAAATGATTGGTTGTGGTGTTAGACTTCCCTTTCGCGCTTAAGAGGATTCAAGAAGAAAGGTAAGATAGATGAGGATGTAGGATGTAGACATAAGGAGCAAAAAAAATAGGAATGTTGCGCCCCTCTTTAGATGCACCTCTCATAGGAGGAGCCTCACTTGTTGGAGCAGCAGTGTATCTCCTTGAAGCAGGCTCCGCCAGGAGAGAGACAGGTGAGTTCGCGATCACGGAGCTCGATTGGGATCGCGACCACTTCTGAGGTAGACGACGAGATCATCAACAAAATTCCGATGGCGGCAAGGATGGAGGTGGACTTATTTTTTCTAGCTTGAGCTTGGGCTTGGTTTGAGGATGGGAAGTGGTTTCTGGCTGGTGGCTGGTAGAAGATGCTCTGTAGGAACTTTGTGTTGCTGAGCTGTACTGAACAATAGGAATGGAATCAGGTGTATGCTGGGCGTTTCCCCTTTTATACCCAGCAGTTTATTCAGCGTCGCCGATGAAAGCGTTGCCAACGATTGGATCCTACTATGCAAGGGAAGGAGGGGGAACATGTTGTGTGTTCGTTGTCGTTAATTTTTTTCTTCCCCGGCGAAATGGACGATGGTTCAAAGGCGGAAAAGGGTGGGGGTCATTACATGAGCAGGCTTCGTTGCTCTTTTACCAAACCTGTTAACCTTTCACTGCTGTTGTTCGGATGTTTTAGCCAGGAAACTGCGGATATAAGTAAGAAAGAATACAATGAAATCAAAGAAAAAACAGGTAACGGACGGCAGTTATGAACCTACAGCATGTCTGCGGAAGGAATCATAAACAATAATCGTAAAACGTGCTTGATACAAACAGACCAAACAAAAAAATTATAGGTCTCATGGTCTACGCGATCTGAATGACAAAAGAGGCACAGGAGGCCAAGACCTTACCGAGAAAAAGTGGCCGCGGGATTGGAGATTGAAGGATTACGCGTTTTCTTGCTTTAAAAGAGACTTATTGGTTGAAAGGCGGCCGAAGCAAGCGCGTCGTAGCCTGTCATCACACCATGATGTCACCTTTCTTTCCGTCTATCGTTACACCCTTTCAAAAACAAAAACAGAACATGCGCGAGAGTGGTGACATTGAGAAGAGTCGTGACAACGTGTACTTGAATACGTCCCCTGTTAAGTCTGCACGCAAACCACAAAGGAGAGCAAATAATACGGGGGCATTTGATATGTTGACTTTGTCACTCTTCACATTTTAACGTCTCATTGCATGTTTGCCGAACACCACGGACGTAAAGATGAAGAGACGACTTGGTAGAGAATGTATACGGAGACATTGCGTGTTTATTCGCATCTCACAACAAGAGCGTGACGCAAGAAAAAAAGAAGAAAAAAGAGATATATAGAATGACGACCATGAAATACGCGTCCAGAGAAATAAATTCATGTAGGTACTTCGATTGGCAGAGTGTGAAAACCCTATGGCCAATGTCAACGACCTACAAAAACCTGGTCTTGACTAAAGGCACATCCCCATATAGCACTCCTCGGAGCAACATTCCGCATAACTCCCGCATGGATAACCCGGGCTTTAACAGACCTTACTGAAAACGTCACTAAGCTCGATCTTGGCAGTAAGGGGCGCTGCCGCGGCAGAGACAGAGGAGGAAATCAGCAGGAACGCTGCGAGGGTGGCGACGGTGGACATGGAACGCATCTTGGGATTGGTCTTGGACTTGAGGGCTAGGAGGTCTTGGGGGGATGAGGACCGAGACAGGGGTTCTTGGGGTTCCTGGGGTTCTTGTAGAGTCGACTGATCTGTGGATGAGGGGTGAGGTTCAAAACGAGGGGAGGCAATCTTCTTTTTATATTCGTCGTCGTCTCTCGCGACGCGCATTGTGGAGGGAGGGGAATCATGTCATGCATCCATAGCATAGCAGGGGAGAAGTAGAGGTGACTGCAAGTAGGATATGTTCGTAAAAAATATACACTCATCGCACGACATAATGAAGCAACCATGAGTTTCCTGCTACTTGATTTCACCTCGAATAAAACGAACAAAAGGTCAGGACCTCAGCGAAGACACAAACTCCTCACCCCTAGCAGTGATATGACTTGAAACACGTCAAGGTCTGTCTGGACCCAAGGCGACACTTCGTTTTTGTTGATGATACTGTTGAACAAGTCTTGTTGGAGAGGTTAGCGACGTAGAGACCCTTTCATAGTCCATGCATATGAGTGGAGATGTTGTGCGCAATGAACCCAATGAGAGAGAGGGAAAAGTCACCGCTCTTTACGTTGTTCTTTTTGGTTTCGTGGGAATGAATCCAGGTTGTTAAATCAAAAAGAGAGGCCTTCTTGCCCTGGGCTAGATTCTTGGTTTACATTGTCCCAGTGCTGTCAAGTGCTTTAGTATACTTTGTAGCTGAGAACAATAAAAAAAGAAATGAGAGTGCGTGCAAGAAGTGGCGGCTGATGGCGAGAGATGATGGGCAAAAGGGTGTGAGCATGGGGTCCGCGGTAGAAATATCTATGAAGGATTATGAAAGACGAGCAATGCAATGTGCCCATTGAAAGAAAGTCAGAGCATTCAAGATTTGCTACGTTGACTGTCAAGAGATACACATCTCCTGTCGTACTTTATGTTGCCGTGCGTAGAGTCTTTGTCCATTGACCTCTTTCCTGATTCGTCTCTTTTAACCATCCACATTTACACATTTACCATAGACAGCAAAGATTGTATGCAGAAGTGATGAAATTCTAGACCTCAGCGGTCAACCCTGGTGGCAGTGTACACAACTGTGTGGGATAGATAGATAGATTGTAACAGGCCTTTGGCCAAACTGTTTACGCGTCATGGAGCATCTAGGTACAATGGGCGCACCAAAGAGAGAAAGAGAGAGTATTACTGTCCCAACAGCTACAGTGCTTGCTTGGTAATGGCAACAACTGACAGACGAAGACGACTGCGCGTTGGCGTCGATATCATATTCCATTGGGCACATTGACGGCCTCAACAACTCAGACCAGACAAGAGTGGAACAAGAACCCAATTTCCTTTTTCTGCCCCTCTCACCTCAAACAAGTTACCTTCACCCTCCGGCATTACTCTTTACCCCCTCCTCTCCTTTTTCGTCTTGTCTTCCGTTTGGGCACCCTTTCTATCTTCCTACTTCTTTTTCACTTCACTTTTACATTCACACACTTTTACTCTCTTTCCACATTCCTCATTCCCCTTGACAGGACACATCAGCATTACCTTGGACGACTATCATTGCTGCACAAGATCGACTTACTTATTACGCCAACAAGAACACCCAGCAACAGCACTAACACAAGGACACAATGGCGCCAAGGACAGCAACGGACAGTCTGACGTCGAGGCATATCGCCTATCTGGGACTCATGCACATGCTCGGAGCCATGGTCCTCGACGGCGTCATCAACTTTGCACTCGCCACAGCCATGTATAAGGGCACGAGCAATCCCGTCATGATATGGCCCCTTCCCAACACCCTCGCCGGCGAAGCAGCGGTCACGATCATCATCCAAACAACACTGACATGGATCCTGGACAGACTCGCCGTCGCTGGAGACCTGAAGAAGGGTCTTGTCGCCCCACTACGGATGCCCCGCAACGCCCACCCCTGGATCCAATGGTTTGTCGGACTCGACGAGCTCCAAGAGGCCCGGTCCAAGCAGCGGTACAACAAGGCAGCCGCCGGTCGCAAGGAACAGATTCTGCAGCAGTTCAAGTTTCATGGCAAGCGGATTGGAGTCATGATTGTGGTGACTTTTTTGGTTTTTTGGCCGCTGACCATCGGAGTCCTTTCTGCGCTGAGGAATCAGGGAGTCGGCAAAGATTTTAGCCAGCTCGGAGGCGATTTTAATGTATGGCCGTTCCCGGAGATCTTCAAGGGCATCTATGGTTTCGCCACGGGAATCACGACGCCGTTTGTCAGCTATATTGCGTTGATCTACCAGGGCGAGACGATGATCCGGCTGCAGAGTCTCGAGTCTGAAAGCGACGACGAGCAGTCTCCGTCGGCAGGGGGTACATATGGGCACAGGAACGGGTTTGAGGACGACGACGATGATTTGGATGACGATGACTTGGTCATGCAGGATCTCCAGCGCCGCGTCGATGCATAGACTGGATTGGACTGGACTGGACGGGGTCGTTTCTCTTATCTCTTGCATTCTCGTTCATCATAATACAGCACTCGCTTTTGCACATAATCGTTTATTTTGTTCTCTACTTGGTCCACCAGCCGGTGTGCGCAATGGATATAAGATTTCGTAAGGAAGATAATGCCCCCCTCTTTTAATCATTAAAATCCTTAAGAATATCGACGATCATAGAAAGGTCGATCCCTATCCACTCCAGGCAGCATCACCTCCTCACTGATCACATCCGTGTCTCTACAAGGGATCATCAATAAACGGTCGTTGTAGAAAGAAGGAAAGAATCGTCATCAAGCAACTATTCTTTTTCCACTCCTCTTGCTGCTTTAGGCGGCTAACCTTAGGGAAGGCAATCGTGATATACAAAAGAGAAGAATGTAATAAAATATTGACTTTGGCTATTAGGCTGCGATGTGTACCAAGGCAAGAAAGAAGAAAAAAAACGTGACACTCTCTTTACGCAAAACGTGAAAAGGGGTTTTCTCACTGCCAGAATCTGATTCCTTCAACCTCGACCTCACTACAAAAAGATGCCGACAGCACAGGAGAAGCGTGAACTCCTTTTCAACGTCAACATACCCATCGAGCTGCCCACAAAGGAATTCGAGGACGACTGGTGGCCGCTCATCTCAAACGCATGGACTTGTAACTCGGGGCCTAAACCAACCCCCATCGGCGCGCCCCTCGGCTACATCAGGAACTACTCCTGTAGACTCGCCGCCAAATACAACCCAAAACCCAAAGACACCTCCAACGACACCCCCGACACAAAACGCAGGAAAAGAACCTCTCGAGTCCCGTGCGAATGCCAGGCTGCGATCAAGATCACTCATGTCACCGCAACGGGGATCACGACCGTCGAACGGAATCATTACGACACACCTGCGATTCATACGCATTCGCTTGCGGATGTCGACAAGGTCAGGAGGCCCGCTGCGATCAAAACGTTGATCGGCAAGGAGACTTTGAAAAGCAACAGCCCGCTGGAGACCATTGCTTCTATCAGGCAACTGGCCGAAGAAAGTGGGCTAGGCGAGGTGGCTGCCTTTGTGACACGCACGGAATTAGTTAACACTCGCAGGAAACAACGACAGACAGATTTGAAGCCATTGGTGGGAGACGTTCATGTTGACGGGGAAGTTCGATCAGCGGCAGAGCTCTTGGTCACAAAGGGATATCAATGGCTGTCGTTTGGAGGAACCACCGCTTCAGTACTGACGGGTGTCATACCGCTTTTCAACATCAATAATGGTGGTCTCGGCAGTAGCAGCAGCAGTAGCTCCAACAACAACACCAACACCAACAGCGGGATCGCCGACCCTGCACAAGGACTCGTCTTTGCTCGGTCACAGCAATTGGCCAAGATGTCTACCCACGGCTGGCTTACACTAATTGGCTCAGTGGAGGATACCAACAAACATGGCTGGAAACTCTTTACTCTCTTTGTGCGGGATTGTCTCGGTTGCTGGGATTCAGGAGCGCACTTCTTTGTGAGCGACACAAACAGCTCAACAATCGCTCAAGCACTCCAGCTCGTGCGACAGCTTGCACCCTCATGGCAACCACGTTACATGCTGACGGATCGGTCTCCTGCCGTTACTGCCGGCATCGAGATCACCTTCCCCAAGGCCACACATGGAGAGCAACAGGCGGACCAGCAAGAGTGCAAGGTCATTTTTTCCGCGACACATACGATGCAGGTCTGGGAGCGGAGCATTACCGCTCCTCAGACACGACAAATGATGGTACAGGCGCTTCACTGCAGGACTCGACTTGGCTTTGAACATATGATAGAGAAGGCACTTAGCGGCTGCAACAACCAAGAGACCAAACAGCACATCAAAGACTGCATCGTCAGTACAGATCGATGGGCGTTGTTTGCACGTCAGGAGTCGCCCTTTTTGCTTCAAGCCGCCTCACTCTCCATCCTTGACGCCTACCACCACGAAGTCAAGCGTCTCTCATCTGTCACTCGCGGTCTCATTGGTAAGAACAAGTTTGCCAAAAAAAAAAATGAAGTTGCGACTGGTCGATATCTTGCGCTTGCAAAAGAACAATCCGCCTAACAATTAATTGACTATTGTGTTTGATAGGAACAAGTCGAGCCGTCATGGAGTTGGACGATATCAATACGGAACTCGCGCTCAAAGCTCGAACAGCATCATGCACCAACGAAAGCACCCGCATCGACGACATCCGATCCCCACTTCTTAGCCACATCAAGCACTTTCCCTACACCGTCCAAACCCTCCTCGTGGACGAAGCGCGTGCGATGAACGCAAGGATCGCCAAAGGCAAACGACCCCCAGGATTGAAACATCTCCGGTGCGGATGCGATTTCTTCAACAAGTACTTACTCCCCTGTCGACATATCCTTCATATGGCGCTGTTTGGAGATTTGAGTTCGGGAAAGGAACCGTCATTTCTGAGTGATGCGGATTGGATGCTATTTCAGGATATGTTCACGAAGAAGGAAGGATTGGATGTCTACCGGACGAGGAACCCTGTAGCGAGGAATGGTCATGAGGTTGTAGAGAAGACGGCTGAGGAGGGAGGCAAGGAGGAAGTGGACAGGTTGAAAATGGAGGAGCTGTTTGAGAGGTCTCAGCGACTGTATCAGGATCTGGCCGATCGAAGCGATCAGAAGGGACTTGAGGCGCTTGTTGCTGACCTTGAGGCCTTTTCTTCTCGTCAACCATTTTAATACATATTCATATTTGTTGGATGTAAGGTGTTCGTTCCTAAACTACTCATTCGCCTTGGCCATGAACGATTTGTCGATTCCAAGAAGTAGTACTACTCCTTTCCAACCGACGCGTTCTTCTGTAGCTGCTTTCTCTCTCTCTCTTTTTCTTGTCACTCAGTTGTTGCGAGATGCGAAAATAAAAACATGCCTCTTCATACACCAAGGACACTGGCGCGTATGAATAAAGGTGTGTAACAACTGTTCATTTCTTGTTTTATCCAGTCTCTATCTCCTCTCTCTCTTTTTTTTTTCTCAATTTCATTAGCATGGAATGGAGGGGAACAGTAGAACGAACGATATTGATCTTCTCGTCGCGTCCAGGCCAATCAACGACGTGTTTAGGTTTTGTTCCTAAATAATTCATGTACCATACCTCCACCCGTCTTTTTTTGTATCAATGATTGATAACCACTGGCGCCTTTTTCTTTGATTGCAATCATTATGTTACGCGAGAAAAAGGAAGAAGGAAGAGACGGCGGTGGGAAAAGGTCCTTCAAGTCACTGCGGTTGCTTAAAAGAAACCATTTTGCCGACATTTTTCTTCAATGTGCTCTTGGCTCTTATTTATTTCTCAATCACTCTCCACCATTCACATCTCACTACTGTCCCCCATCATGCCGTTTGTTCCATCCTTTCTTACCCTTTTCAATATGAAACAGCTCGGCGCAGCAATGGTCACTGTTACTCACAGCATCATGAAAATAACATGCGAATAAAAGAGTTTAGTCTCGTCCCTCTCCATCATTGACCACTTTCTCCACCTCCCCAACGCACTTTCCAACAAACCGCAGTTTTTTTTTTTACTTTTTTGGGGATATCTGCTGCCTTTCTTTATGTACCAAAGATCTAAGCCGTTTTTCGAGCTGGTTTGAATTGTTGGTTGTCATTTCTTCACGAAAAACAGCACTCGACGTTTCAAAATCTTTTTGGCAAGCGAAATGAATCTTATTCGCCTCATCTCTCAATTTAGTAGCATCCTTTTCTTCATTGCCTGCCTCTCTTCTCGCAAGCCATTGGTTCGGTTCATTATTTGTCCTTTGACATACAAGAGCAGCTGTCCATGAAAAAAAACCAGTGTCCGCCGACAGTGAAAAGTTGTGTGAGGGCAAAGAGAAAGAGAGTGTTTGTCTGTTTCCCTTTGACTGAAAAAAAAATTGGTACTGATGGCGCTTGATTTTCTGTACAACAGTGACAAATAAAAATGCGAGGCGGCATGCCAGCATCCAAAAACTTTACCAGCTCCTCTCCGATCTTCCTAGTTTTTTTTTTCTATGGTCAACTCGTACAACTAACTCGTTATAACCGGCTTTTAGGCCAGCACTATAATTTCCCCTGTCTTTTCTACAACTAACGACGGCAATCTAACTGCTGTAAGCAAAAATGACTTGGTGGATGGGAAAACAATATGATTTTTTTCGTGCGCAATTTTATTTCTCTGACAAACAGCAAAGGGCATTTGGAAGTAAAGGGGGCTACAGACCAAACTCTTCAGTGCACCAGTCACCATTTGCGGTCCGGTCCGGAACCCGGCTCTGCAAAGCAATTGTCGCTGCTCTCCGCAGCTTAAACGGAAGACAAATTAAAAATTAGACACGAATAAATGGGGATGCTTCTCATCCTCTCCATCATCGACAACCTCCTCCTTCCTAACAAACTCTCCAACAGCCGCTCGTCAGCAGTACTCCAGGGCACGTTCCATCCCCATGTGTGGCTAGCGAGGCGCCACACGGGCAGAAACCATCGCGGGCGATGTAACCGTATCCTTGACTCCAGTCACCTTGGGGACCTGTGTACTTGGATGTCTTGTTCTTGGCAGAGATACCCTGCGTCTGCTCCCACGTGATCGTCGCGGAGCACCGTGGTTTCCAGATCAGCTCGGAGGCCTGCGCCTCCAGGTAGCCAACAAACTTGTGAAAGACCGTCTTGGCGATGGACATTGGGGTCCGGAAGACCGCGGACCATTCAGTCAACATGCTCATGGTTGTGATGCCGCGGAGGAGATCCGACACGTTCCACATCGGGTTCTCATATCGGGTTCTCATATCGGTCGGGAGCAGGACTACCGCTGTGCACGGCTCGAGCTCCGCCGATGGAGGAAAATCCTCGTACATGATCCGCATTCGAAGGGGGGCCGCCAGTGTATGGGTACTGGCCTCGGTACCTGAAGACCCCTGTCCACCGCGCGTTTGTATTCCTGCTTCCTGGCTGCGTTGTAGCTGTTTGTCGCCTGCACACCCCACTCATCAATCTTGCCCATGGCCTCCTTCCAGATCTCAGTGGTGGTCTCAGCTGCCAAGGGACAATTCCAGACATGTTCGTTATCCTCCTTCTCGAGCTCGCATCGTCGGCATACGCATGTTGGGTACAGGTTGGGTTTGCGAGCCTGCGAGCCTGCCCGAGGCCGGTGCTCGCCAGCAAGGCTTTTTTTTTTTTTTTTTTTTAGGTGGACAAATGTCGGACATGAAATATATTGCAACTATTCAAAAATAGCTGGGGAAATAATGCATTTATGGGGGACTCAAGCAACTCTTGCAGGAGGTACCACGCAGTCTCAATTAGACTGGTAAATAAGTGGAGGAAGAGGAAGAGGAAGTGATCTCAACTAGATCACGCTCAGGGACGACGGGGGAAAGAATGCGGATCTTCGGCGCAAGAAAGGGACAACGGGCTCGAGTATCTCAACCTAGAATGGTGTAATTGACAGTGGGGGGAAGACCTTTATTCAGTGGCTGTTCGGACAACGAGAACAGTGGTTAACAGGGGAGGGGAGGAGGAACTTACCTAGAAGGGTATGATTGACAGTGGGGGGAAGATACTGTTCAATCATCCATTCTAGGCGTCCTTTTATACTATCTGACTAGACTACTACTTGTGGGGGCACTGAATAAAAGAGAATAGAATGAAGACGTAAAAAAGAGATGGCCCGGGGGAGCTACTACTAACTGGTGTAAGGGTTACGACTTGATGAACAACGAAAGAAAGTAGGAAGGGGCCATCAACAACAGAGGAAGGGCCTTTGACGAAGAGGGTCTTTGTCAAAGGGATAAACAACATAAAAGAAAAGAAGAGAAATGAATAAAGGTGACTCGGGGCGATGGCTTCTTGTGTCACTGGGTGTTGAGAGCGAGCGGGGCGACGATAGTTGTAGTCAACAAAGGAAAAAGGTGTAGACGGAAGTATGAAAGAGGTAGGAGTCGCGTTTGCGGTTAGAAAGGCGAGTGCAAACAACGAGAGCAAAAAGAGTGGAAAAGGAGAAAAAGGGAAAGTGGTGAATAAAGGGGTGGCAATTCACGACACATGAAAGAATCGCTGGCCTAGGGGTGGGTAAGCACCACCTTGGGTATGATCCAGCGATAGACTCATAGTGAGCTCAAAGGGGGTACTGCCTGGCCTGCACCGACTAACTGTGGATACTCAGCGCCAGGGACCTTCCTATCAACCGTAGCTAACCGGACGCCACCTGCCAGATCCCGGGTGAGGGGATGCAGGGGACTAGGCGTCTGGGAAGCGGAGGCAAAGTACAGCAAGTGGAAGATGTTTAATAAAGTATGATAATCTAGATACCAAGGATAATCGATCAAGAGAAGAATGGGTGGGGAACGTACCTGGGAAGCGGAGGTAAAGTACAGCAAGTGGAAGATACGCTTGCTCCGTCCCAGGCGGACTTTTTTTTTTTTTTGTTTCGTACAATCCCAGGCGGACTAATATACTGCTCGGACTACGTCACCGCTTCCCTTGATCGCTGCTGCTGCTCTGGTTGGTGGTGCCAGATCAAAAGTAGATCGTTTCTGACAATAAAACAGCAAAATGCCCGCTTAGCTCATTGGTAGAGCGTCTGCCTAGTAAGCAGAAGGTAGCAGGTTCGATCCCTGCAGTGGGCACTTTCTCATTCGTCCCTGGTTCTTTAGGTCCCAGGAGTTTCTTTTTTTCGCATTTTTGTCAATCATGTCTATTGGAATGAAGTTATTCTGACATCTAGTGTCATATTATCTTATTCCTGTCCGTTGTCCATTCTCGTGTCCTTGTCCTTCTACTTTTAATCGGGGACACGCGCCTTACTCACGTTATATTTCCTTTTTTCTTTATTTGCTACCCAAAATCCTTCGACAGATCATAGCATCGTCTGTCCTCGAAGACTTGAGTGATTTCACTTTCTCTTCCCCTGTTTCTGTTACTTGTGGACGCGCTCCTGCTTCTCTCGACCTTGAAACTCGCTTCCATCAATTTCAATGCCACCCTGGTGCATGCTCGTCTGGCTGGAGGGGGGGGGGGTTTCTGTGCTGATGATGCGCCCGTCTTCCTTCGATTCTTTCTCTCTCCTTCTGATCGTATCCCTTGCAATGTTTTCTTCGCCATCGCTTTTTCCTCAAACACAGATCTCGCTCCTCCCCTTACACACAGTCTTCAAATAATACCGAGAGAGGGCGATGGTACTAGAAGAGCGTTGCCTCATCCCCCCCTCCTTTGCATAGTGCGTAGTGTCCATAAAGTTACGAATAGCCAGCCCCTTGAGTTTGACAATTCCGCGTAGTGCCTTTGTAAGGCGCAGGCATAGGCAATTCAAATAGAGTTGATAGGCAATAAAACGTGCTAGACATTCTTTCAGGGGCAATAACATGTTCCGAGCGAAGGTATGTATGCGAGCACGACATCCTTGCTGGTGTTTCTGGAGAAAGGAGGAGAGGGGGGAGTATTTCTTCGTCACTATATGCAACATGCAAACATGCGATATGCGGTGTGCAACCATGTAACGGTTGATTCCAGTGCCCACAGGTCCGAGCACGAGCGCACAAAAAATGTTACCGAAGGGCAACAAAGTAAAATTTGATGGGCGTAAAAAGACGAAAGACCCAAAGAATGGAAAGAACAGGGGCGAGAAAAAGAAAGAAGGGGAGAACTAGCACGAATAATGCATTTCGTGGGTGGAACAAAAACAACAGCAACATAACACTACGGGGAACTAACAGAAGGTCATGTTTGACATTTCCCAAGGGAGCCACCCGCTTTTCTTTGAAGAACAAACATCAATCGTCGAAAAGAGAAACAAATTGCTTCAGGAATTTTTTTTATTTTAAATTGTCTACTCGACTACATGGCTGTAGGCGCTGGTTTGGTGAGGAGGTTTGGACGACAGTTGCATGCGATGATAGTCTTCTACGTAGGACTCGATTGAGACCGAGATGTGGGACTCCAAGGGGTCGACAGAGTTGTCCATCCCCTGCATCGCATACTGCTGGTTGCCGTTGCCATTGTTTCCACCGTGAGGATGAACACCACAGGCTGGCCCCCTCGAGTTTCCACCACCGTGATATCTATCAGATCGAGACCGCCCCGTCCTGGATGTCACCCAATGGATGACGATCGCGTTGAGCGTGACATCGAGGGTACAGGACGCCATACAGTACAATCCACGCTGGTTGCCTTCAAAGTACACTAGACTCGCAACATTGGCACTGGAGAGGATGAGAGCAAAGACAGAACCAATAAACGTTCTCCGGGCAACATCCCTCAACCGCGACTTTGTGGGGCCCTGAAGCATCGACGTCGAGGACAACAGGGCGCGGACAAAGAGAGCCGTCAACCAACTGCAGATAAAAGTGTCGTAGAGAATCAATGGGATCGAGGCCGCAGCCTTGAGGCCGATCATGCAATGTCCGTCATCTGATTGGATCTCGGCAACGCGGAAATACACCGCAAGGACAAAGATGCCTAGGTACGGGGAGATCAGCGCTAGGTTAAACTTGTACATCCGACTGTTCCAGCGGGTGACACCGAGGGCCGTCACAACATAGACGCGTTCAGTCAAGAACAAGTAGATGACAACCTTAGAGGACGCGTAGAGGACAATGCAGACAAGGATAGAGAGTGTACAGGAGGTCTGGTTCCTGTTGTTGGTCTGGACCAGCATTGCGGCAACGACAGAGAAGAGCCAAGAGAGGAAGTAGAGCATGATGACGAGCCCTCGGGCATAGTTGATGCTGCCTATCCGGGTCCCTGCGGTCTTGCGCCCAAAGAGGAGGGACATGACGGAGATGCAGAGGAGGGAGATGAAGAGGGAGGCGATTTCGACTTTCTCTGGTTGGTAGATGTTCTTGTCGTCGTCAAAGTGCGTCGTCGGAGGTAGTGGATCCATTTTGGTTCTGTGAAGGCTTGTGTGCGGAGAGGAATATCGAGTGGTGTTGTTGCTGGCGAAGACGGCGATGAGTTGAGAAGGAGGAAGAGGAGGGAAATGGGAGCTTGTTTGTGGGAACTCCTGAAAAAAAAAATATGAAAAGCCGTTGGGAGTTGTATGCAGAAGGAGAGTGAGAGGCGGTCAGGAGGAAGGATTGCAGTGTTGAATGAGAGTTGTCCTGGTGAAAGTGATGACCGAGAGAAGGATGGATGGAGAGAAGGAGAGAGGAATGCAAAGTTGGATGAGATAATGTACAGGCGAGAGTGAATGAGCGAGTTGATGAGGGGGAGTGGAGATCAAAAAAGATAAAAGACAAGAGAAACGAAACGACGGAAAAGAGGATGAAGACGAAGGTACAAGGAAAGAAAAGATACAAAAACAGGGGAGGGGGGGGGGGACAAGATGACGAAGACAAGGGTGGGCGCTAGTGTAGGTTGCGGAGTAGAATAGAAGTAAGAGGTGCGGGGGTACCTCAGCCAGTTCGCAATAATAAGTCAAGAGCCCTTTTCGTTTTATTATTCTTTTCTTTTCTTAAGAACAAAACATAACTAGGACAGCAAACAACAGATGGGTTGGACATTGTTGACAATTGCTTGCTTGCTGAAAGCGAAAGAGATTGATCGAAGTACAGAGAAGACGAAACATTTTTCTCAACCCTTTCCTTCTTCCTCGACACCTCACCTCGCATTGACGAGAGGAGCAACCCCCTTTCCTAATGCACAGGTCGATCAAAACATAAACAAAAACCCCAAACAGGGGAGCGTAAGGCGAGGATTGTAGAGGATTGCACCAATATTTTGCTGTCGATCGAAGGGCTGAAAAAAGAAGGGGGTTGAAGTTGTGTAGTTGGAGTGAAGGCCAAGGTGGGGTGGGGTAGGGGTTGAACAAGGGTTACAAAAGAGTGTCGGGCCTTTGGTGTGGTCACACACACGCATTAAAGCGCATTGCAACGATTCCCTGGTTTTTTATCACTCGATTTCCCCCTGAACGCCCAATGCCACGATACCACGATTAGAGAGTATAAAGGAACCAGTTTGTACATGTGCTGGTTTGTAGACGGAGGATTAAGCTGGTTCGTTGTCGACTGTTGTGCCTAACGTGACAACGACACGAAAGAGGATGATAGGGGGTATTCAACTAAGTCTACTAGAAACAGTGAGAATTGGACGCTGACAGATGGAGGAGGGGCAGACACGCGGGTGGAGAGAGGACGGAGAACAACCCCAGCCTCTATCAACGCACTTTTATCAAAACAATAACCACGCCAGCGTGTTCCTTTTAGGTTCTGTTTAGCATTCATTTTTTTTCATTTTTTTCATTTGTATGAAAAGAAAAAACCAAAAGCAAGAGCATTCGCATCCATGTTGAATAGATTCTCCGCCCCGAGACCAACAAGGTGCTAAAGATACATGTCGTTTCTATCAGTTCATATCAGTCCTTCTCCGTCTCATCCACTGACCAAAATGGATGCCCCATGTCACAGCTCCTGCTCTGACTTTCATTTCAAAAACCTTAGGACACCCCATGCATGCAAACATGCGCAATCGATACAAACAATGGAGAAAGAGAGCTTGTCCATCTCACCAAAAAAAGGGCACGCAGTCTGTATCCTTCTCCATGTATGGATGTACCGCTCATCTAATAAAGATCAAGAGGGTCCGTCAAAAAAACATCAAATAAAAAACCAAGGCAGTGTCTGACTGAATATCTGTCTGTCCTGTTCGTCCTTCATGATGCCGGCTCTCGTTATTTCTTTGCTGGTTTTTTTTTTTGTTTTTGTTTGTTTTGGTTACTTTGTTTGTTTGTTTGTTTGTTTGTTTTTTTATTATTTTCTATTGACATTTTATGCTTCGGGTGTTGGTAATCCAAATGACAAAACAGATCAACAACAGACAGGAGCCATTTTCAGTGTTGGTGCTGCCTGCTTTTGAGGGACAGGAATAGAATTTGGCCATCTGTTCCATGTGGAGGCCATGACTTTTTTTGTCTTTTGCATCTGACCCCATCTCCGTTTTAACTGAACAGAAAAATAAAAACGACAGTATGTGACAATGCTTAAGTTTTTTCTGTCATAATTCATTAGGCACTACAAAAACTGGAAGACGGTAATCGAAATAAAATACTCGTCGTGTTTGTGTGTTTCGGGTCAAGTTGTCGCCGAATCTTCATAAACAAACACAAACAAGACCTCGAATTGCTACACTGCAGCACTACCACTACCACTATTCCCACTTCCACCAGCCTTCCAGAAATGAAGCAAGTCTCTATAGGAAGAAGGGCCTTGGACGGGGGTCTTGACAGTCTTGACACTCGTGATTGATCCTGCTCCGGATGCCGCTTGGGATTGGAGGGTGTCGAATGTCATGGCTCGTTGCATCGTTTTTGTTACAGTGGTTCCTCCAGTGTGAGTGGGGGTGGTGGGACTGTTGGCTCCGCTGCCGGCGGCGCTGTTCAGTTTTACGCTGAGCGAGGAGGAGGATAAAGACTTGACGCTGAGGTTGCCGCCACGGCCTGCAGGGCCTCCAGTGTTGTTGGCAGTGTGCTGTTGGGTGGTCATGGTAGTCGTTGTGGTAGTGGTGGTGACGATGGAGGTAGCAGTCGATTCGGCGGGAGTAGCAGCAGCAGTGGCGGTAGTGGCCGTGGCCTTGATGGGTTTCAGTGCCGAAAGACTGTTGGAGTCGAAACTAGAGAGGGACACTCTACGACCTCGTGAACCATGGTCAGACGGTTCTTGATCGCCGCTGTCAAATCCCTTCCTTGTTGGCGTCGAAGACAAGGGGCTGTCGGAGAAGCGCTCTCGGATAGGGGTGGTGGGGACGTAGGTAGTCTTGGGGATGTACTCAGGGTGGATCGTGCCCATCCGACTGCCAATGACCGTACCACGCTCCAAGGGTGATGCTACTAATGAGGTCTCGCTCCTGGATGTCTGTGAGGCTGCGGTGGTTGAAATACCGCGGGAGGGTGACCACGAGGGTCTGCTTTGGTGTGAGCTGACGAACCCTTCGAGTGCTGTGGAGACTCGGCCCATGTTGGTGGTGTTGCTGTTGGGGTAGCTGCTGCTGAGTCCAGAGCTGCTGTTGTCCTTGACGGTCGAATAGTTGGAAGAGGTGTCGAGCATCATCAAGGGTGCATTGTCGTCCTGACTCTGACGAGACTGCTGAGTGTCGGTGTAGATACCATTCTCGGCCAGAGTACGACGCCGGGGTCGGGTATATGTCTCCGCAGGCTTAATATCCGAATCGGAAAAGACCATGGACGTGACAGACCGGTGTGGCGGACTCGAGGGGAAGCCCGAAAAAGTACCCGCATGAGGTGGGATCCCGTTCTCTTCATCCTGCTGTTGCTGCTGCTGAAGTTGCTGTTGCAAGAGTTGGTACATGCTCTCGGGTCTTGGTCGTCGCGAAGCCAACACCGTCTCCAAGGCACCAAGTCGACCCTCCATCTTGTCAAAGCACTTTTCCAACCTTGCTGATGTCTGTTCCATGGCTCGAACGCGTTCCTGAACTCGCCCTTCAATCTCGCTCAGCAGCTTGGAATGCATCTCGGCCTCAATCCGATCGACTCGCTTGCTTATCCGACCATCGACCTCATCCACACTCTGGAACAGCACCAACTTTGCATCACGCATCTGGCCCATCAGATCCGTCAACAGCCCATCATTCAGCTCTTGATACCGCATACCCAGCACTTGGAGCTCATGTCGCAGCTCAACAATAGACGATGACGTATCGACCAACTCATTCGAGGCACCAACATCACGAGCAGACCCAGCTCTTCGCAGACTGACGATCCCATCACCGACATTACCATTGCTACCACCCTCGAAGGGTTCGAGGTAGGCACTGGCGCCTTGGCTAGGACCTTGGGGTTCAATGTCGCGGTAGGGTTGCATCGCGGCCGAGATACGAGCCTCCTCGGCATTAATGGTGTTCTCTCCGACGCCGTCTCCTGCACGGAGCCCCTGCATGTTGGACTTGTGAGATTTGGCAACCTGATGGACCTTTTGGGCAATCGAGTTGTGAGCACCATGCAGATCTTTCACCTAAGTAAGGCGAGGAGAAGAGGATACAAAGTGTTAGAGAATAGCTGTTTTGAGTAATTTGCACACAGACACAACATGCAGATCTCTAGATGTCGTAAGCTGGAATGGTATGTGCTCACATTACCTTGGATTCGATATCGACAAGCTTGTAGGAGACAAGGACTTCCATCTGGTTGACGCGCAGATCCAAATCGCCAACCTTTTCGGTGACATGGCTCAGGATCTCTTTCCTCAGTGCCAGAGATCCACCGGGGTTCTGATGGGCAGGAAGAGGACGCGTCAGTGACTCCATCAGCGACCCAGCGTTGGGTGCTGCATCCCCCGACGAAGCATTGGCCAGTAGCAACTCTGGAGGTGCGCCAGCCAGAGTAGCAGTGTGCTCCTCCAGCCTCTTGACGCGGTCGAGGAACTTTTGTTCCACCTCTTGGATCGCTTCTTGGATACGCTTGTCTAGGTCCGACTTGACCATGCCGAAAAAGTTGTCCATCGACTTTTGGGTGTCGGTTCCGAATGATGCCATTGAGTCCGCGCCGGCACCAGCACCGGGGAGGGAAATGGTGTTTTGGTTGGATTTGGATGAGGAAGGTAGTGGGGTCGACTCGGCAGACTTGGAGGGGTCCACAGAGTTGGAGAGGGTGGTACCCGAGGCCAGGGCAGCAGCCCCCTCGAGGACACGCTTCACCTCTAGATCTTGCATGGTGCTCTCGGGCGAGGCTTGAGAGTTACGAAGGGCCTCTTCATCTTTCGAGAGTTTCTGCTGGTCTGCTGTGGATGCGGATGAAGAAGTAATGTCGAATCCTGTAACGACCTTCGTGAGAGATGAGGTATTGGAACGAGGTCGTCCGAGCATTAGGGGTGGTCGTGGTCCACGAGGTTTGCCATTGTCGCTCTGGTTTGTGTTGTTGAAATTGGTCCCCTGCTGGTCAGACAGCAAAGCAGACTGCTGCTGCTCCTCTTGTAGTTTCTGCTTCTCTAGCAGCTGTTGTTGTTCGAGCTGTTGTTGGAGGTGCAGTTGATGTTGCTTCTCTAGAGTTGACGTACCAAGAGAACCCCTCCCACCCCACGCACCCGCCGACCCATCCCCACTCAATCGATTCAGATACCTCCCACTCCCAAAACTAGGATAACTCGAAGGCTTGGTAAAGGCAGCAGGCTCTTCATCCTCCTCCTCACGGATGGCATCCAAAAACGGACTCCGCACAGACAACGATCCACTCAACAGCTGAATGCTATGATGGTCCATATCCAACTCACTATACTCATCCTCATCCTCCTCCACATCATCGTCATCGTCGTCGTCGTCATCGTCTTCGTAGAGGTGACTATTGTTGCCGTTCTGGTGGTGCCGACGACGTTGACTGAGAGGGTTATAGTCGTCGTCGTCGCTTTCAGAGATATCGTCGTCATCGTGGACAAGGCCGAGTCCCTCGCCGGAGGCGTTGGGACGACCGTAGTGTTGCCTTAAGAAGCGGTCTTCTTGGTACTCTTCATCGTCGTCTCCAATGGGAACCGCCTCGAATTGATGGTGGTCCTCGTAGTAGACCGGTGTGCTGTGGTCCATATCTAGTGAGTAATTGCTTCTCCTGTAAGTGGGGTGTGAAGGATGGGTGGATGTGAGAAGGAAGGACGGGAAAGAAAAAGAGGAGAAGAATAGAGGATGGGGTATGATATTCTGGAAGGATCGCGTCAGTCAACAGGAAGGTAAGCCTGGGATCTTTGCAACAAACGAAGGCGAAGGAAGGCTGGAAGGAAGGAAGGAAGGAAGAAAGAGTGTGTATGTGCGTGTGAGGGCTTCTTGTTGCTGATTTTATTGTTTTGCGAAGAGTGAAGGTCGATCGAGTGTTGTTTGGATGATGATGAAAAAAAGGAAGGGAAGAAGTGAAAGTAGTGGAAGAAAGAAAGAAAAGAAAGCAAACAGAATGAATGAAAGAAAAAAAAAGAACAACAACAACAACAAGAAGAACAGGTAGCGTTGGATGACAATAGAATTCACGCAGAGGGCAGAAATAAAGAAAGGGGGTGAAGGGCATGGTCATTCAACCATGATCCACCCTCCGACTTAGTTTGCTTAGTTCCACTCCACTCCTTTGTTGTCTTGTCTACCCCTGTATGCTCCTTTTTTTCTTTCTTTGCTCCTGTCCACCTGAATCGATCGCGAGAGTGTGCAGAACTGCAGGTACCTGTGTGTGTCCTCGGGACAACAAAACAGGCACAGACTAAGAGACGGAGAGACAGAGAGTACGCCCTTTGTCGTCGGTCAGTAAGTCAGCCAGTCAGGCAGTGTTGTGTGTGTCTGTAAAAAAAAGAACAAAAAAGGGGCAAAGCAAAGCAAATCAACTGACAGGGCGGGCATGACGCGTGGGCTAGATACTACTTTTGCACAGTAGGGGGAATAGGCATACATGCCCACGCGCTCAAACCTTCTTGTGAGTGTGTCACTGTGGATCAACGAAGCAGTCACCACACTTGTTTATTTCTTGAACGACTCTTGTTTCTGTTTGCATCTCTTAAACAATTCCAACGGACAACAAAACGCCATGGCAAAGTCAAAGTATGAATACGTCAAGGAGTTCGAGACGGACGACAGGATGCTCAGGAACGTCTACGTCCTCGTCCGCATCGACGGAAAGGGTTTTCATAAGTAAGCTAATGAACTCATTTCACTCAAAGGACAACTACGAGGGAACTCAAGAAACGCCACTAACCATCATCACACAATATCGACTAGGTTCTCACAGACACACGACTTTGCAAAGCCAAACGACGTACGCGGGATCAACTTGATGAACCACGCCGCACGATGTGTTATGAACGAACTAGACGACATCCTCCTCGCCTTTGGGGAATCGGACGAATACTCGTTCCTCTTTCGCAAATCGACCGATCTCTATCAACGACGGGAGTCAAAGATCGTCTCGACCGTCGTCTCACTCTTCACTTCGGCCTATGTCTACTACTGGAATGACTATTTCACGGATCTGAAGCGACCCTTATACCCACCTGTCTTCGATGGACGCGCTGTTCTCTACCCTTCAGAGGTCGAGGTCAAGGACTACTTTGCATGGCGTCAGGCTGACACTCATATCAACAACCTCTTCAACACCTCCTTCTGGGCTCTTGTCGAGGAGGGTGGCCTTACACCCAAAGCAGCAGAAGCCAGGCTATGTGTAAGTCATGAGATCTGGATCCGATCCGCTTTACATTTGTTGAGCCGAAGGCAAAACAGGGCCGCAGTAGCATCGTAACTCACCCACCAGTCATAATTATTATATCGATGTGTGAATAGGGCACTGATTCAAAGGACAAGAACGAGATGCTATTTACAGAGTTCAACACCAACTACAGCAAACTGCCAGCCATGTATAGGAAGGGCAGTGTCCTCTTGCGGGAACAGATTCTAAAGGACGAGGACAAGGATGCCATCATCCCAACATTACCAGAGACGTTACCAGGATCCAAATCAGCCAAGGTGGTCCCAGCATTAGATACAGCAACAACAGTACCCGGTTTGCAGAGTGGTCCAGATCCAATCTCAGGATCCGTCTCGGAGGCACCGTCAGGGCAGTCATCACCGATTGCCGTCGACAGCCCAGTCGTATCACAGGAGACAATTATGCAGGAGGGCAGTAGCACCAGTAGCAGTGAGGGCAAGAAGCGATCCATTGATGCAAACGAAGCAGAGCGGCATGATGCAGAGGAAGGACCCGCCGCCAAGAAGGAGGCGCCCGCGTTCAAGAGGATGAAAAAGGGCGTTGTCATTGATCATATTGACATTATCGGCGAGAAGTTCTGGACAGGACGGGGAGCTTATATCCTTGCGCCAGAGAAGAAGAAGAAGCTCCGGCCCTAGGAAATAAAAAAAATCATGCGTAAATCGTATCCGTTACTACTCCTTCCTCTCGTTTGCTCTTCTGCTTGGGTTTCCATGGACAAACAATTTCTGTGAGCGCAGTAGCAATGTTCGGGATGCCTTCGACGGACATACAACAGTGAAAAGGAGGATTAGGGATGACAAGGTGAAAGAAACTATCGGTGGTTGTGATAGAGCACAAAGAGATATTTTCTTTTTTCCTTACTGCGAAACAAACAATGCCACGACTGTCGGATGTGCCTGTTGCTTATTGAACGTGAAGTCATGGCTTGAGCGCCAATGCATACCATCCTATGGTATATGTTGCATATGTTTTTATGACATGGTCCGTTGACGTTGATGTTTGTTTGTTTCGTGTGCGGTGTAATGTGAGGTCAGTATTAGGATCTCTCAGCTTTTGTTTGCGCTCTTTTCTTTCCTTCTTTTCTTTTCTTTCGAATAAAAGTTTCGATTTGTTCCGACTTGGGGTTTGTACTGAAAATAATGGCTGCATGCGCCCCTTTTTTTCAACCAAAAGGGTACCACCTATTTTGCCACGTCTTTTATTATTACCACACCCAAGGGGTGCAGTACAGCAGCACCGACAATGTAGCTTTTGTTGACTCGACTGATGTCATCAGGGAGAAGCCAAGGTGGTTTTTTTGTTTTCCGCCCAATTTTGTTATTACTATCTCTGCCCATTTTCACATTCTACGCTGATTAACGTCAAGAAACAAATAAACCCTGCCGTCATCCTCTTTCCTTCATCGCCCCTTCTTCTCATTCTCCTTGCCTCTCTCTCTCTCTCTCTCTCTCTCTCTCTCTCTCTCTCTCTCTCTCTCTCTCTCTCTCTCTCCCTCTTGCTCTCGCCTTTTGTAATGTTGTTGTGTCAAGGAATGATCACCTACTCCTATGATCCTGTCTACGCGTTGAGGTGAGCAAAAGGGATAATGCTTGACACATACCTATTCCGCACTAATAATGGCAATTTATTGGTCCATTTCTTGAATGAGTGCAGTGCCTCGGAGGAGAAAGGCAAGTGACCTGGTATGTGCAATATGCATGTCGGATGGGGAAAAGGGAGATGGAGGGTCGAGTGAGAAATACCAGTGCGAGAAGACTGACAGGAGAGAGGGCAAGCAAGAAAGATGAAATAAAAGGGAAGAGGGTTCGAAGACAGAAAATGTTATGCATCTTCCTTTTCCGAATCCACGCTCTTCTTCGTTGTTACACCATACTTCCCCTCACTCCTTGTCAACCTCTATCCTCCCTTTTACATTCGCGCTTTTCCCTTCTTTTCCTTTCTTTTCCATCCTTCATCACCCTTTCCCGTTTATTAACGATAAACAAACGCACAACACACCAAGTAAGGCATCCATCCTTCCATCTATCGTCTTCAGGGTAAAAGCAAAGACTAAGTTTATTAGCCAAGAGGCGCCGCACCTTGTACCTTACCTGCCCTCACAGATTCACCTAATTATTGTACCTCGACAGCATCCATCTTTCTCCCCTTTGTCTCCTTCTTTCCCATCGACTACGCTATCTCTCTAATCCCATTTATCTCTCTTTCTGTTCAATATCATTCGAGTGCCTCCTTGCAATTATTTTGTTGTTGTTCTCTTGTTCCCATTTTTTTTTATTCGGAAAGGAGACGGAGACTGGGACATACCCACCTTTCATATATCTCCCATGTGTATCTTACTCAACAAAAACAACAAAAGGGTGAGAGACAGGAAGACAAGGAATGGCGCCAACGAGTAATGAACACCACTTGCTGAACGAACGACGTCCTTTGATCTGTTGTTCGTTATCGCGTGAAAAAGAAGGAATGACCCGTAGTACGGATAGGTAACTCGCCAAAGCGTTTGTTGTACTACCTTCTTCCCCAACAACAACAACAACAACACGTCCCTCTTCATTGCGTTTCCTCTCCTTTTTTCCTTTTGTCTGGTCGAATACACAATACACATTACACACTACACACAGCACAAACCCACAGACGAACAGACACAGCAAACACACGGACAGTCCCCTCCTTTTCTGTCTGAATTTTATCTTTCTTTCCCTCTCCCCTTCTTCCTCTCGCCTCTTGCTTCTCTCTCTCTCTCTCTCCTTCACCACCCCTCCTTTATTCCTTCTCAATTACCTTCGTGTTCAAGCACTCACTCTTTATATTCTTCTTCTCGCGCTCACCTCTTTTTTTGTTTTGGTCTTTCCTTCTTTCCTTCCTTCTTTCTTTCTTTCTTTCTTTCTTTCTTTCTTTCCTTCTTTTTCGTTTCTCATATAAACCCCTTCTCCTCCTCCTTTCTTCTTTCCTTCTTTCGCTCTCATCGCCCTTTTTCTTGGTTCCCCCATGGTCGTTGCACATCTGTGTGTACACGCTTGTAAGTAGTTTCCCTTCAACTCAAATTTTAATTCGTGAGAGCACCAACAGAGCAACGTGGCACAGGCGCTCACTTTCCTTCGTCGGTTGTTACCTTTGTGTTCCCGTCCTAGTCCTTGATCATTGGACAGTAACACGCATACCAGGAATCAACCAGGTTTCTAACCCATTGCTTTCTCTTTCTTTCTTCCCGTTGCATCCTCTGCCGTTTTGTCGCCATTCTCTCTCACTTTCATGCGGACATTCATGCTTCCAACAAAAAAAAAGAGAGAAGAGATCCCTGAAAATACGCGTGCGAAATAGATAGAGATCCCATCCCGCTCTGTCGACATCCCATCTCATCTCCCTCCCCCATCCATCTATCTATCTTTTTCCCTCTTTTGTACCCCCATTCCTCGCCGAATCAACTATCCCTGCAGCAAACACTATCAAAATACCCTAATCGATCCTCCCTAATATACCTTAATACCACCTCCCACAACAACCGCAACTCACACTACCACCATACCACTCACACTACCACCCAACTACAACAATGCCGCTCTCCAACGTATTCCGACGCTCCTTTCCAAACCCCTTCCACAACTCGTCTCGGAAAAATCGTCATGCGCACGCTCGTTCTGGCAGCACCGCCGGTTCGCCGTCCTCGATCGTTGTCGTCCCTGTGGTCGAAGACAAAAGCAACAGTAACAGCGGCGGTAACACAGTCGACTTCATCACACCACTACCTTCTACTCTTGGACGGTGCGACAGCCGCAAATCAATCAGTTTAAAGGGCAAGGGCAAGGGCGAGGATATTAGCAAGCTGAGGCGGAAAGGCAGCCAGGCAACACACAAGAGCGCCCATAGTTCACTCTCTTCCTGCCATCTAGAGAGACTCGACCCTGACGCCATCCCTCGGCCTTCATCACCCTCTTCCGATCTGATCTCACACCTCCATATCTCAAAGGCCCCTCTCTCTCTCTCACTTCAGGAACAGCAGCAGCAGCACATGTCGGCCTTGTCCAGCCCCACATCGACATCCTTCTCACCCTCTCCATTTTCGCCTCATATTAGCATGCCCACATCACCCTCTGCCCCATCTACACCTTTGGTTACCAATAGCCCTGCAAGAATCCTTTCTGCCTCTCCCGAACCCCTCACGCCCACCCTCCCAACCAGCCCGACCAACCTCGCCACCTCAGGAACGCTCAGTTCCCGATCTCGATTCGGATCCTTGTTCGCCACAAGCAAGACACGTCATAACTCTGGGGAGCGTGTTCTTTCGGGCAAGGATAAGATCAACTCAGCACCGCTGAAGAAAAAGCGCATGACCGCAGGGTCATTACAGATTCCTATTGGCGCGTTCCTGTCCAGCACGTTCCGAAACAAGCAACAAGGGGCACAGCAACAGCCATCACAACCAGAGTCATTGCAACCAGTTCAGGAGCAGACCCAAGCCCAACAACAACAACTACTTCAACGCAAGAAGCGACGAGGCCTCCTCCCCAAGCTGCCCAAACTCGACACCCGCCCCAAGATCATTGTCTCCAAGTCTGAATCTAAGAAGCAAAAGGAGGCGGCCAAGCAGGTCGGCACGGGGTACGGAGACAACGGCAGCAGCAGCACCCAGCAGGCCCCCCCTGAAATTTCAACACAAGACTCAAATGCTGCACTTGGACCTGATTTGGAGTGGGTTGTTGTTCCTGGCTCGACAGAGACAGCGAAGCAAGGAGGCGGAGGCGGACGCAGGAAATCATCGAGCAGACTACTGTCGCCCTTCTACCTCTCTCGTCAAATCCGTACTGGAGCCGGTTCCCACTCTTCCCAAAATCTCGATCCCAACGTCCGCCTCCCTCCACCGATGATGGGTTCCACAGGAGAGAAGAATGATTCTCTGGCAGCAACGAAGTCAAGTGGTTCCCAAGCACGCCAACAATTTCTGGACTTCTACCCAGCTTTTGAGTTTGAGTGGCATGCGGACAGTCAGGTCTTTTATGATGACCGATGGGATCGGGCCTCGGTCCGGACAGTCGATACTGAGATCATGCTCCTCGCGGATGACCCCAACTTCCCGGACTACCCTGATCGGAACGACTATTGGCAACAGCATTGTCGTATTCGGGAACGGCGATGGAAACACCAAATCCAGAAACATCAGCAGCAACAAATGACGGATGCCCGATCTGGACTGGTTGAAGGCGACTCGGGTTCGTTGTTGGATGAGGATGATGAGGACGATGAAGGAAGGATTACCGACCAGTTGAACTCGCTTCCCGAGGGGACTGCCCGACGTGATCGACAGAGCACGCCCCCCTCGAGCAGCCACCGTCAGAGTCGTGTTCGGTACACGACCTACAGCGCTTACATTGCCGCGATGCAGGTCAAGTCCAAGAACCGCACTGACCACAAGCGCTCGCTCGATGTTGCGGCCATGGCTTCCCCCACTGCTGGAATTGATACAGACAAGCTGATGACCGATGTCCGTGCCCTCCGTGAGCGATCCATGACCCAGCCTGCGAACAGGTTTGGAGATGCTATCATGGGTAGTGATACTATGGTCGACCCTCGTCTTGGCCCCGCTGGACAGTCGTCTCTCTCTGAAGTCTACCACGGCCAACGTCGATATGCTCGCCATCATGATGGTACCAACCTCGGCAGCAGTGACGACGAGAGCGAGGACCAATACGAGGCCGAGGATCGAGCCCACCCTATGTCATCCTTTGCCTCCCTCCAGCGACAGCGTCAACCCGACAGCGGTATCCTCTTTGTCGCCGCCGCCGCGACCACCGCAGAGGTATATCCTACCCTTGTGCACGACCCCCGCGATCAGCTGCTGAACAAGTCTGCCAGGTCGGCGACTACGACATCCGGCAACAAGATGAAGGACTTGACCTTCTCGTCCCAGCACGGCAAGAACGCAAGTACGACCCCCTATTGGATTGAGGACGGTTATGATGAGGGCATGATGGGTTGTCTTGTTGCATCTTACTTTGACAAGAGAGTTTTGGAGGACCGCATTGGTGGCAAGAGTGATCTGGAGGGTGGCGAGGGTGACGACCAGAGCGCTGGCGACAAGATGGCTGGGAACGGCTTCAGGGTGCTACAGTCTTCCTTCGGCGATCAAGGTTTTTACAAGAGACTGAATGAACCTCATCGTCTCTCCACATGTAGGGTCACTCGGCGCCCACAGCGGTCCTGATCTGGACCCAAGTGGCCGTCGCCCGTCAGCGTCAGACGCCGTCGACAACAGCTACAGCAATAGCAACCTAAACGACAAAAACAATAACGACGATATCAACAACAACAAGAACAACTACGACAATAATAACAATGACAACAGGAATAGCAGCAATAACAAGAAGGATCTGTGTCTGAGTCGCCCAGGCCAGTATGCGTCTCATAATCATATCATGCCGTTAGAGAAGCTCTTGGAGGTTGAGGAGCAAGGGCGGCAACGGCGGAGACAGGCTCTGTTGGAGAAACAAGAATTAGACAGACAGAAGAGGTTGATGATGGAGATGGAGGAGCAACAACAGCAGTTACTTTTAATATACCCGGATGGTGCGGCGCTCGACGCTACTAAGCCTAATACTATTATCACGTCTACCACTACTGCTACTCCTTCCTTGCCATCTTCCTCCTCTGCTTCTCTTGCTCAACCATCATCTTCCTCTCGGCCCCTTGAAGTTGCTGATGGTAATAGTAGCAGCGGTAGTGGCAACACCTTCCTTGCGGATCTGTCGACCGCAACGTCTGTACCCGACACCGCTGCCTCCTCTCAGCAACCAACCGATTTGGAGCCACAGGCACGACTACAAAGTTCAGGACACATGCTTCTGGTGCTGGATCAAGGTCGTTGCCAGTACTACGAGAACGGGACCAGGAAGCGAGGCCCAGAATGGGAAGAGGGAGGACCAGAGGACGGCTTTGTTGGACATGATGCCACCGATGTGATTGAGGAGGATGAGGAGGAGGTTGATGAGAAGGAGCTGGCGTGGATCAAGCAACAGCGTCTGCGACAAGAGTCGAGTCCGAGCCTCAAGCGAGCCCAGAAGGGTAAGGGCCCTGGTGGTGATTCTGGTTCGAATCGAGTGCAAACGTTTGATGAGCCTGCAGCTGAAGGAGGAGGAGGAGGTGTAAGGGAGAGGGTGCCAAGTCAGGAGATGGATCCATTGGGGTCGCTTACGGTTATTGACTCACCTCTGTCACCTCGGTTTACGAACGTGTTTTCAGAGTCTCCGACTGCCAGTGCCAATTCGTCACAGGTCTTTTCACCCCAGTCTTCGCGGCCATCAACGCCCAGCTCCGTGAACGCACTTGCGCCACCTCCTCGTGCTCAGTCTACGGTGGTCACATCTTTGACTTCCTCCCCAAGCACCAACCCGCTAGCTCGTCAAGCCAGCGCTCATGGGTTGTCGACTCTGAGTCGCATTCGAGCTATCAAGTCGCGCGCTTCGCTATCCTACTCTATCCTTCCGACTTTGTCGACGTCTTCTTACGCGTCGTCTGCATCGACTTCGACAACGACATTACTCTCGCCTGCACCTTCGACACTCTTGAACAATCCGCCACTGAAGCACCGCGGGTCTGGAAGCATGACCCCTGGTAGTACACTCTATTCAGGAGATGTCACCACTCCTGCCACTCCTTCTCCTGTCGCTACACCCGCAACAGAAGCTGTGGATAATGGAGGAAATGCTGACCTGTCGTCCTCATCTTCTTCAGCGCTGCTCCCTGGTCGCAAGCTATCCTGGTCCGATGTTCCCAACCAACCACCAACAGCAATAACAACAACCACGACCACGACCACCACGCCCTCAGCTATCGCCTTCCTCCTGGACGCTCTCACCAAACCCCCACCCCCACCTGACAGCCCACAAGGAGACGGAACCGGTGCTCCATCCAAGACTCTCAAAAACGACTCGGCCCAGAGACTGAAGCAGCAGTGGGACCAAAAGATGCGTTCGCAGAGTGCCTTGTCCATGTCCACTTCTGCCAGGTCCCGGTCGACGTTACTATCTCCTCCTCCTCCGATGACTATCTCTGGATCGAAGATGTGGATGCGTAATCCTGTCCATCTCCTTGCCCCACCACCACCACCACCACCTCCTCCCCCTCCTTCCTCAGGACAAGGAGACACTACTGCGGTAGACAAGAAGCAGCAGGACCAGAGGCAGCGTCGTCAAGGTGCTTTGAGCGAAGGGGACCTCGAAACAGAAGCTGACCAGGAGATGGAAGACGAGCTCCGCCAGCTCCTGGACGACGCCACCCACGACAACGCCCAGTACCAGATCAAGAAAGCTGCAGTTACCAGACGTCCAAGGAGGGCAATGTCGATGGTGGAGTTGTCGGCGTCGACGACAGCGTCGCAGTACAAGGCGGCCGTCTCGGCGACACGGCAGCGGTACAAGGCTGAGGCTTCGACGTCGACGTCGACGGTGGATATCTTGCAGTCTGAGGGAATGTATCAGTGGAATGAGTTTTTTGATGTTTGAGGATTGTGTGGAGGAGAAGGGAGGGAAGAGGAAGGGATGAGAAGAGAGGGGATACCCAGAGTGAGATTTGATTAGATCATTTTCTTTTTTGTTATTTAATTTTTGTTTGTATCATAGTTGAAAAAAAAAAAGTTATGTTTTGAAGAATAGCGACAATAGAAAAGCACGTTTCACATACGCTCTCTTTCTTGAACAATGACAAGTTAGAAAGAAAAAATATATGAGGCAACGCGTTCGTTCCTTCGCCCTTCTAACCCATCACGTCTCCAGGCAGAGAAAAAAAGTGCAAAAAGAGAAGCTCCCTGGCGGGGAATTGAACCCCGGTCTTCCGCGTGACAGGCGGAGATACTCACCACTATACTACCAAGGAATGAGCTACTTGTGAGTGCTAAATTTATATCCTTTATGAACTATCATAGAGAAAGTTCATGTAACGAAATCGAAGAGTCGCCTTTTTTTTAGCCCGGATCGGCCCCGGACGGCCCCATTTTTGCCCCCTGGAGGATACCAAGTTGAGGCCTCGAAGGTGCTGCGCCCGAGGGAGCGTTTGAGCGGTCAACATTATGCATAATCTGTCATCTCAAGCCCTCGGCAAAAAAAAAAAAAAAAAAAATGCCAGAAAGCAGATAATTTATTTACAAGAACCAGGAACGCTCAAGGCCTGTGATGGCATCCTGGCGTCCAACAAGCTGAGCCTCTCCATCATCCTCTTCCTCCAGTTTCGACACCACAGCCTCAGCGACCTCCCTGGCGTTCTTGATACAGTCATTGACACTGATGCCCAGGTACCCAGCCCCCGTGACACCCAAGAGTCCATCAAAGTCCTTTCGGAAGGACTGATCCAAGGTCTGCATGCGCTGCAAGTGACCGACGAGGTACTGCGGAATGCACTCATGGTGGATATGAACCTTGACCAATTCGGGCGCCGCATCGATCTTTAAATGTTTCTTGACAGCGTCCATCGCAGTCTTCGCAAAGAACTCATTCACATCCTCCTTGTGCGATCCGGTCAACTCCAAATCCAATGTCGATGCTCCAGAACCGGATCCAGACGCGAGTTGAGAGAGGGCCTCGTTAAACATGTGCCCTCCAATCATGGCCGTCAATTTCAAAGTCTTGCCTTGGCTCTCCCCTTTGTCTTGCTCCGGGATCGCGCAAGAGTCAAAGACAACACCCAGGAGTCCCCGATGGTTGACAGCAGAGTTTTCCGAACGAGGGATCAGGTATCCGAACCCGGGTGAAGCCAGACGAGCCTGGTCGGCTGAGTAGACGAGGTTGACGACGGCGACTGTGACCGAGGGGTTGTGAGTCAATTCTGGGTAGGGCTTTGACAGGAGCTTTTGGAGTTTGAGAGGTGGTAGTGCTGAGATGACCGTGTTGGCGTGGACTGGTTCCTGTCCCTTGATCGATATCTATTTTTTTGCGACATTAATTAGATTGGTCTATTGTGTTGATATGCATACAGCTTGAAATGTAACTACAAAAAAAAACCAAGAAAAAACAATAGGCTTACCCGAACATCACGGCTGTCAAGGTTGGCGTCCAACTTTTCAACGATACTGTCCTTGTGAATGTCAACACGACCACCCTTCACAAGATCCTTCTCCAGAGACCGCGACAACTCCTCCAGTCCATCCGTAAACGAATAGATGCTCGTCTTGCTTACAAACTCCTGCAGATCCGGCATCTCCTTGATAATCTTCTCCTTCAGCGTCAGATCCCACGGCGTCTCAACCGCACCACCGCCCAACAGCATCCCCAACACAACAGATCCATAATCCTTCTCCATATGATACAGCATCCCGAACGTCGACCGGACCGATAACTTGGTGACATCACCCGCATAAATACCATGCACCATTGCCGAGATCAAGTCGTCCGAAAACCCTTTGCCAAAACGACGGGTGACAAAGTCCTGGATACTCTCGTCCTCCTGTCCGCTCCCGCCCTTGACCAGATCCAGTCCAGCCCGGGGTATCTTTGCGGCGAGGAGGGGGTGTGTCAAAGCACCCATGATGGACGAAGGTAGCTTGTGGAGGGTCTTGTGTGAATAAATGTATCGGTTCATGGCGGCTGGCGACGATTTGGACACTGGTTCGATCTTTGAGTCCAGGCCGAGTTCTCTGACCTATATTGGACCATTGAAAAGCAAGACGATAGAAACAATGCCTGTTAGTCTGTGGGAAGGAGAAAAAAAAAAAGGCTGCAGGCAATGGAAGCAAACGATCCTCTCCTTCCTCTGGTGAGAAAAAGAACAAGCAGCGAGCAATTGACCCAAATGACTTCTCCCTCCTCCTCTCGCGAGAAAAAAGAAAAAAAAAAACAGGCAGCAAGCAACTGAAGTAATCGACCTCTCCCTTTTCTCTCACCCGTGAGAAAAAGAATATTTCGGCTTACCATTTCAAGGGTGTTGAGGCCGCTGACACCTTGCGGTCGCAGCGAACGAGGCCCACTTTCCAGGAGAACAGAGCCCTTTCCGTTTGGGTGTTGAGGGTCGGCGACACGATCTGAATGCAACCATCCTCCTGTTCGTTTGGCTCCTTCGATGAGAGTGATCTTGACGTTGGGAGGTGCTGTCCTTGCTAGGTACCATGCCGTAGACAGACCCGAGATTCCGCCGCCGAGGACAGCGATGTGAGTCCGAGGGGCCATTCTTGTCCTGTGGGTGAATGAAAGGAAGGGTTGTTGAGGAAGAGGAAGTTACGAGTGTTGTGGTCCTTGGTGGACTTGTTTGGCGGTTGGGGTGTGATTTGAAAGGTGAGAGGTGAAAGAGAAAGTAATCAAGAAAAGAAAGAAAGAAGACAAGGAAAGAACTCAAAAAGGTGATCATAAGACACAAGAAGGTTAAAACAGGCGCGGTCAATGCCGCAGCCAGACAAATACAAAAAGATAAGTCGCGTTTTATTTACGACTTCCACCAACTCAAAACAAGAAGGCATTGCTATCGCCGTGGAACCACTCGCCGTACAAGTTGGGCCTCTCTCCCCCCAAGAACTGCTCGTACGCCTCCTTCATCAACCCCATCCAACTCTGCTCCTCAATCGATGACAGCCAGTTGTTGTGCCAATGATACGCATATGCTCCCATCACAAAGACCTCCGGTCCAGCCGTGAAGCCCTTCTTCTTCTTTTCCAATCCTTCTTGTGCCAGGTGCTGCTGTGGGCATACAGAGTTGCTGACACTGTTGAACGCATCAGGGAAGGTCCGGAGATCCTCAACTGTCGTCTCGCGGTCAGTCTTCAGACCAGTCGTGGACTCGGCATCGTCGACCCGGAGCCAGAGGGGGTCGAACACAGCGACTGGCATCATGACCAGACCATTGTTCTCGATCGCACTGTCCTGGGGTCGCAAGTATGCGCGCAACCGGGCTGGGTGATAGATCTCGTTAGGTCGCATCTCTCCACGCTTAAACAATCGACGACGGTGATGATGATGATGACGGCGAGATGAAGCGTTCGCGGCAGGGTCGATAGGAGTTGCAAAGAGAGAGTCGCCATCTGATGAACCGAGAGCGTCGTCCTCACCACTGTCATATCCTGCTTGTTTGTCAGCCGAAGGAGTATCGGCAGTAGTGGCACGCGCAAGAGAGGAAGTTGGAGCAGAAGGTACCACGGGCTTGACCTCCTTGACTATTTTGGACTTGCCGGCTCGCACACGCTTCTTGTCCTTATACTCGGTCTTGACTTGCACAACTTTCTTCAACCGAAGAGGGTCCACACCTGTCACTCCGTCCTTTGTAGTCTTGACCTTGACATTCTGTCCCTTTATCGCCTTCCGCTTTTCCTGGATTTCCTTCTCTTTCATGGTGGCGCCATCCAGGATCCGACGAGCGACACTGCTGCCTTTGTTCAGCCTCAGGATCGCGGTGTTATACAGCAGCTGGTTACTCCACTCGTACGCAAACTCCATCTCAGCGTCGTAGAAGGGCGACATGTCTCGGAGAAGTAGCACGTCTGCGTCCAGGTACATGCCTCCGTATCTGTTGAGAATCAAGAACCGGGCCTCGTCCGAGAGGGCGACTGGCGGAGTGATAGGTGTGGTGGTGGGTTTATTGTCCGTTGAACCCACTTCACTTCCTTCTGAGGGTTGATCAAGATCGTCACTGTCGGCTGAGGGTGGTGGTGGCGGGTAGGCGAATGCGTGTTGTGCTTCCTGGTTCCAGACATGGAACTTGATGTATTTGTTCAGTGGCTCCAAGACGAGATCCTTGGCAAAGTTGTTCTGAAGATAGTCCTCTGCCACGCCTCCAGGGAGATTTGAGGAGTCGATCCACAAGTGTAGCCGGGCACGATCCAGGGGTTGCGAGAAGAGGAAAGAGTGTGCCGAGAGCGACAGTTTGTCCGTGATGACCCCTTGCCAAAAAATATGGAAATCCATCATCCCTGCCTCCTCCAGCTCATCCTCTGCTCCCACTCCGCCATGACCGGTAATGGTTGTTGTTGTCGTGATTGTTGAAGTGGTGGTGACAATTCTACCGTCAGTTCCTGATACGGTCTCTCGTTGATACCCGTCAATAATTGACCCTTCGGCAGTTGTCTCCACCTCAATGTCGTCCTCCTCGCTTGTAACCACTTGTGAAGGGCGCCTTTGGATCCGGTTAGGCCAGGAGCGAGCCTCACGCGAGGGGATCAGGTAGAGGTGCTCCTTTGTCAGGTAGTCTAAACAGTGAGCAGAGGTATGAATCGTTCTGTTGCAGGGCTCCATTATCGCGGTGTGGTTGATGATCCAGCCTCGGAGGGGTCGTTCCATAAATAAAGGTCGTTGTTGCAGGCGATGTTGTCGCTTGGGCGGGTTTGCTGTTGCCGCTGCTGGTGCATTCTGTGCATGTCGTTCTGATGGTGTTATTGAAGAGCCAGATGAATTTGGATTCTGGGCCGGTGATGCTGCTGCTGTTGTAGTTGGTTCAGTCGCCTGTTCCTGTTCCTGACCGGTGTTCTTGTTGTGAATGTAGTCAGTCCAGTCCTCGTACGACGCAAAATCCATTTCTGAACCAACAGCTGCAGAAGAGGAAGACAAAGACCCATCCTGCGGGCTAGCAGCAGCAGCAAAGGAGGCGATCCGGTCTTGTGCAACCTTGGAGTGACAGAACTTTGCAAAGGCCTTCAAGTTCAGGGCGGCGACTCTAGCGCTGTTAGTGCTGATCAGGGCTGGGTAGGGCTCCTTATCCAGTTGCTGTAACCTCAACAACTTTGCAGCCTTCCTCCGACGGCGTTCCTCCTTGAGTATTTTCTGTTCTGCCTTTTCTTGCTTCAGACGCTCCTTTTCGCGCTGCTTCCGGTTCTTGCGAGGTCGGTCTTGTGATTGCGGTTGTGATTGCGATACAGGTGTAGTTGTTGTTGTGGAGTCGGAGGGGATGTTGTTCTCTTGTGACGGATTCTTCATCATTGGGCGGAGCTCTGTCTCTGGCAGAAGGAAGGGTCGTCCGGTGCCATCAGATCCTGAATCAGCAAGGTCCGGCTGGCCCTTCTGAGGTTGTTGAGATTCCTGCTTGGGTTTATTCTGTGTTGACTGGTGCTGTTGCTGATGTTGGTGATGGTATTGTTGGCGAAAGATGACAGACTCTGATGATTCACCCTTGGCGTCAGTAGGGTGAGGGGTGGCGTTGTCATTGTTGATGTCGATACTGGACCAGACTCTGAAGTAGAAGAAGGAAGCGAACGTGCAGAGTACGACCAGAAGGACTGCGATCGCCTTGAACTGTCCTACATATGGCATTGTTGGAGAGATGGGAGCGTGAGACTAGAGGAGAGTGAGAGATAAGGGTGAGGAAGGCGAGAGTATGATGGGGGGGAGAACGATTGTAGTGAAGACAAAGAAGAGAAGAGAGATAATCGAATGCCACTCCTTTGCTGCGTGAGTGAGTATCAAACATAAAGAGAAGAAGACCCCTTGTTATTTCGTGGTGAAATCCACATCAAGGAATTGGCAATACCTCATAATTCCTCATTCCATCCTTCCCTGAAATGAAACTGTAGGATTCTCTGTAATAGTTTGCCTTCATTCAGGGGGCTAACAGATACAAACACATATGGATACACTATTCAAGGACACACATTCCAATTCTCCTACGCGTGTCTATCTATCGTGGCTGCCAGGTCCAGTAGTGATGATAGATCATCCATTGAGGTACGATGCATGAAGACACCATGGGGCTAATTTGTCTCCTGCAATCGTTTTTTTTTCTTTTTTTCCGAACGTCGGCTCAAACTAGTGAAAATAAGCGCTTTGAAAATTAGACCCGGCACAATCATCAATCAACGCAGCGAGAAAGTTGCTCTAGAAGCCCCATTAGTTAAGTCCCTGGCACCCGCGCGCCAATTGTCAGACTCATGTCCATCACACGTTCCCCGCTCTCCATTCTCCAACAGTGCGCAAAACCCACAAATCGACAGCATATCTAACCCGAGTTTCCCTTCTTCCTTCCTTCGACAACTTTTCATCATTGACATCGCGTTCGCCCTGTTTTGGGAGACGCGTTTTGATTCTGTCGCGTTATTTATCCATCACTGATGGTACCTGTTTTCAAAAACCGAGCAATGAAGCTGAAGGCACCTATATAGGCTTCTATGAACAACCATGACCCAGCCCATCGAATGCAAGGAAAGAGGATTTTTGCTTCTGGTTCCTGCACTTCCCCTGTGTCTATCCGGCCATCTTAAAACCGTGTACGGCATTGCATACCCACCAGGTACCTTGGCTCTTGGATATCTTGGTTTTATCGCACATATGTGTTCTCCTAGTCTTTGCATCAACACAACACAACTTGGTTCATGGTTAAAAGTATGATCTTTATTCTCCCTTTCTTCGCGCATTCAGAAAGTAAAGATAGTCCTCATATCCATAGGCTTCCCAGACCCCAACTGTGGGACCTGATCCAAATCCCTCTGCTTCATAAAATGCCTCATACTCGTCAACAGTTCCTCATACGTCTGTTCACGCTTCTGGCTCAAACACTGGATCCACGCATAAGAAACCGCACCCCTGGCCATGGGGGATGTATAAGGCTGAGGGAGACTGTATCCGAGTGGGTTGGGTTCTCCTGCATCGGGGAGGTCGTGTGAGGAAGGGGCGTTCCAGTTTGTGATGGTGCTGTTGGTTTGTTTGTGGTGGTCGGCGATAATAGCGGCGTCTTTTGCGGATGCGCGGATATCGGCCGAGGCTTGGTCGTCCCGACAGCCAGAGAACATGACGACATTACCATTTGTCTTCCTGAACAACGCCATCTATGTTGCACACAATGAAAAAAAAGATGAGGTGGTTAGCAACGAGCAACGGTTTTAAAGTACCACAATGACAAGGCTTCAACGCAATAAGAAAGGAATTGTACCTTGCGTGCTTCCTCCATTCCCTCGTCATCAGTTTCTTCTTCGTTCTCAGTCTCGATGGACACCTGCTGGGGGACGACGACATTTGTCTCATCCGCAACAGCAGCAACATCAGTGGCGGCAACAACAGTCTCGGCTTCGTCGACCTGAGTCCATGCTTGAGAGTCGCACTCAATCCCACGATGATCCATCTCGGAGACGCCCAAGATCCCCATATTGTGCACAGATTTCGACCGCTTCCTGGGCGAAGGTTGAAGATCTCCTTCCTCATCAGCCACCGACAGCAATGACGACGATCCTGTAGCAACAGCAGTGGGCCACAAGGATGCTACAGTTTGTTCCTCCTCGACTGTAATGGTAGGTTCAGAGAGTTGGATAGTCGGGTAGTTGTTGCTGGCGGGAGCCTGATCACTGTTCCCGTTCTTGTCGACAAGTGGCGAAGAAAGAGAAGCGATGGACCCAGAGCGAGCAAGACGCTGCTCAGGACTACAGCTACCATCCTGAGCATCACCACAATCGGTAGTCGTCAACCGGGACACCCGCTCGTCCATCTCAGTATCACCACCCTGACCATCCGAATCGTCCGCAGAAAGAATCGACCTCTTGCTATGAGCCTGAAGCGATCCCCCAATCATCGGAGACCCGCCCTCCTTGGCATGGATCGCAGGGACGCCGCCAGGTGGGGCAAGGTGCCCATCAGTCGTCGTGGCCGTGCCATCCGTATACTGCGCGACCACAGGCGTCGATGTCCCGCTGTTGGAAGCCGACAAGGTGACCGTAGTAGTCGTTGTCGTGGTGGTGGTGGTTGTCGTCTGTGTCTGAGAAGAATTGTTGGATCCAGGGAGGTCAAAGACGACATCCGTCGAGGCCGACATGGCAGCCATAGCTCCGACTTTGGTCCTGGTAATTTTTTCCAGCGCTGTGACTTGGTTTCCATTGTAGACAAATGGTAAATCAAGCATGGTTCCTAATAAGCAAAAACAGACATGCATCAATACACAGTGCTCAATCATTGCATCTACACATAATAGCCCCTCGATTTCAAACAGGAAAAGAAATGTGCTTACCACTGTGGCATGCATCGACAAGGGCGGTGAGCTGAACTCCTGCGGGTAAATCCTTGACGAGCAGATCGTACATCTCATCGTCCGAGATGATTCCTGTTCGGAGATAGTCGCTCGGGTAAATGATCTCGTCGTATCCATCCGCCTCGTCACCCACTGTTCAGTAAGCATAAGCAAGGATAAAGAAGGGGTGGACACAATGACAGGAAGAAGGAGGGGTTGTTAGCATCATCAAGTGTCACAGTGCTATAGGAGGGGAGAGAGTCAACGTGGAGAAGCGTCTAGGAGGAGCATCAAGGCATCCGTGCCCCACTTCTTGTTCATCTTGAGGGCCAGTTAAGGATCATTCAATCAAAGAGAATAAAAAAAAAGTGCGAAAAGAGAGAGAGAGAGAGAGAGAGAGAGAGAGAGGATGTGAACTTACAATGTTCGGATTTGCCGTTGTAGGAGAAATCCTTAATCCGTCCTCCATGTCCTGTTTTCGATGTGTCCAGGTCGCCAAGAGCGGAAGAAAAAGCGGAAGGGAAGCAATAGGACAAAAAGGAAAAAAAAGGCAGGAGGATTGCGAGTGAGAAGGGGAACGAACGATGCATAAACTTGTGCATTCTCAGGGGCCGTGCGCTCTCTCTGTCCCCTTCTGTCAAGGGCGGAGTACGAGAATACACAACAATGCACAAACAGACATCGCATATCGGCAGCAATGCGCACAACACTACATCAACAAACACAAACAAACAACGGAGGAGGGGAGGATGCCTACCTGCGTAGTGGAAGAAGAGGGAATCTTGGGGCTCTGCGTCCTTGACGAGCCACTTCATCCAGTACCGGATGTTGGCCGCAGTGGGTCGCTTGTCCTCGTAGATCTGATCATCGGTCAGCATGATCGTGTCCTGGTACCTGAAGCCGTAGTAGCCGTTCAGAAACCCAAACACGTCGCGCGTGTCGTTGATGCACCCGAGAAGCTGGTTGGGATCACCAAAGTAGTTGATTCCAATCAGCAGCGCCTTCTTCCTCCGGGGGCGGGTCGATGGTAAAGGAATCACTCGTGGGACAACCGCTGTCGACGAGGAAGCTGCTCCTTTGAAGGGGACTGCACCGAGGGCTCCTGGCTTGAGACTGTTGGCCTTGGTAGTCGCATTGACCGGGTCCTTGGAACCTTGGGGGATGGTGTCGTTGTCGTGGTCAAAATACGAATGATCGTGCGCATCAGGCATGGCCGTGGGTCCTTCAGTGTTTTTTGTTGCTCGTGTGGGAGTTTTCTGCCCAGACAGCTGGCTGATTGGTGTGTGTGTTGAGCCATTACTGCTTGCATTGTCGTGCTCATTGTCGCCTGTGGTTGCCTTTAATGGCACAGCTGGTGCTCCTGGTGTTTTAGGGGCTGCAAGATATGTCGGCGAAGGTGTCGACGGATCCTTGCCCTTGAGTTCGTCGACCTGGAAGGGAGGCAGGAAAATCGATCCAGAGGCCGATTCAGAGAAGGAGGAAGAGGCAGTGTGGTAGGATGATGATGATGAAGTAGACGCTGTGGAGGAAGAGGTCGAAGTGGAAGAAAAGAGAGATGAAGTGGAAGTGGAAGAGGGCAGTAGTGGAGGTTGATCTTCTGTCCAGCTGCTGTTCATGCTCTGGTCGGATTCTTTTTGTTTCTTTGTCTGTTCGTCCTGGACAGAAAGCAGTTCGATCTCGACGTCTTGGCCGTGGGCGTGTTCAAGGACGTGCCGGTCGTCAAAGTCACTGCGAGAGACAGGGTCGTGTGTGTGGTGGCTGTGCGTGTTGTAGTTCTCGGCCTCTTGTTCTTCTTGCTGTTGCTGTTTCTGCATCTTCATGAGTTCCTGGACGACTCTTGTTACGTCCGCGAGGACATTGGGGTCGATCTCGTAGTTGTACGAGGAGGACATGGTTGGTATGCTGTAATGTGTAAGATATGGATATGGTAGTGGGGATTAAGGATGGCAGGGTTTCGTTGCACAAGATAATAAAAGGGATCAGGTGTGGGTGGAGAGGGACAATGTTTGTGCGGGTATAGTTTAAGAAAGAGTGCTGTTGCTGTGCTATTTGGAGAAAGAGAGAGAGAGAAGTGGGGCTGAAGCAGAGGGTCGAAGAGAGAGAGAGTGATAGTCGGGTGCTACAACCGTACAACAACAGGGAAAGTTTGCGGGAAAAAGAAGCACCAGGACGGTGGGCAATTGCTATTTTTTTATGATTACAAAGAAGTGTACAAAAAACAAACAGCAAACGAGGTTTAAAAAAAGAAAGGCAGGGAAGGGAACAGGCACAAAAAAAGAGAGAACAAAGGAAAAAAGAACGGCGTTGAATAAAAAAGGGACAGATGAGATTAAGAAGAAGGGGGATTGGAGTGAAGTGAGTGATCAGAAAGGGAGGCGTGAATGAATGAAAAAAGAAAGGTGTGAATGAAGGCGCAGAGAGAGAAGGAATGAAGGAATGAAGGAATGAAATGGGGAGGAGAGGAAGAAGAGAGAAAGGGATGTATATAAATACAAAAACAGAAAAAGAAAAAAGAAAAGGTTTTGGGTTCAGTTGCCAGAAGGGGAAAGAGAGGAGGTCTAGTCCTTGAGTATGTATGGATAGGAAGGATGACGATGAGATCTGGCTGTGTAAGAGAGAGGGTGTGAGAGGGAGAGAAGGACACAAACAAAAGAGCCTGCGAGGGGGAACGAGGGAGAGAGGGAGCGGGAAGAATGACAACCAAGAGGCTGAGAAAAGGAAGCAATTGAAGGTCAATTGGACAGCTTCTTTTGGCGGAGAAATGAATGGATGGATGGACAGGACAGGTGAATTAAGGGAGCGACAAGACAAGAAGAAGAAGAAGAAGAAGAAGACGACGAAGACGAAGAAGAGGAAGAACGGATGGATGATGTCGAAAGAGGTGGACATGGTCACCCTTTTATATATCCTCCCTTGTGTCTGTTGACAGCAATGATCGTCTACATGCTGCAAGTGGTACAAAGAGACGGCGGAAGATGCCCATTCCTCTCTCTTTCGCTCTACTGCCACAGCCCACACAATTAATTGTCCATGTTGTCTTTCCGATACCCTCTCCGATAATTGCCAGAGAGTAACTGCTTATTTCTTCTCTACAACTTTGTTCCTGTCCATCCGCAGACGCATTCAAGCTGCCAGCCCAATGTGGCGATCACTCATCCGTTTTGACATTGTCCCAAAGGGAAGGTACTGTTGGTCATTCATTCTCTCTCTCTCTCTCTCTCTCTCCGCATCCATTCGACCAATGGCCATCCTTCATTGGTCTCGGACTCCGACCCAAAATTCCTCTCCTCTCTCTCCTCTCTCTCTCTTGCAGTCAGTCATTTCCACCTATCATTTCTCTATCTTTGGTTCCAATGCCATCGACTATGCCGAATGCCAATAATCTCTGTATCAAGGTTGATCATCCAACTGGCGAACTCATTGCGACCTTGAAGGACTTGTTCCCTCTTGACTTCCTCAAAGGGCTGCTCGACTCCCCTTTTTAGCATCAGCATCATCATGCATTTGTCCACACACACACACACACCGCTCTGTACCACACCACTCCCCCTCACCGCCCTTTTCTGGCCAACTCCAAAGCACCAAACAAACAACAAAGCAGGAAATAACATTCAACCAAACAACAATTACAAAAATACACATCATTCCTAATGAGGACATCCTTCCTTTCTCCTCGTCGTTTCTTCTTCTTCATTTACTCCTTAATTTCACTCCATTGAAGTCGTTCAGCCTTTACGCTGCTGTCTTTTCTTCTTCTTTAAGGAACAGTGTGCATTAGCATTGACGGGGACAATATCCGTTGGGGACACTTGTTTCTATTTTACTTTGTACTAAAGCCAAAAAGGCCACTCGAAATCAGACGACCAACGACGACAGAGAACGGATCATCTCCCTTTCTTTCTCTTTCTTATATGCCCCTTTGCTTCATGTTAACAGACCCTCGCTCACTCGTCCCCTTTCCCCCTTGTAAATTGTGTACACTTTATGCATCACCAGCTAGGCGACCTTTATCATCCGAAGGGGTGTGAGAGCGTAAGCAATTAGTGACACAACTTCTCAGGGTCACTTAGACTTTAGCTCCTAGCTCAAGTTTATTACATGTTGGAATGAATGTATTTTGATGCCTCTACTTTTGGAGGTGGAGTGAGAGTCCTGTTCGAAAGGTTTGGCGTGCATGCCATTTTGATCGTTATCCTTGCTCTTCCATCTTTAGTATGTACTTGCCAGCCACTCCCCCCTTTTCGATTACCATCAGCGTCAGCATTGGCATTACCCATCATCGCCCAAACACTTTACCACCAACCACCGGAAAAAAGTTGGCGATTTGTTCAAACAACAACAATGCATCAATTAAAACAACAAAAACTACGCCCACCCTCTCTCCTTCACCTTTCACTTGTCCTCTCACGCCATCTGTTTTGTCATTTTTTCTCCTAGGAGCTTTTTCGTCTAAAAAAAATAAACATGCAAGTACCCGTACACACATTTTTCATAAACAACAAACAAATATGCAAGCTGAGACATGGGCTCCCATGTCAATGTCAGTCATTCACTAGGTTCATTGTCCTCCCTGTCCTAAGGTCTGATTAGCAAATGCCTGGATATGGCTATGATAGGTTTTGTTTGTTGTCTTTCATTTATTTCTTGACTGTTCAAAAAACCAAAAGAAGCGTTGAACGGTGACTAAACTTGGAGAGCTTGGCTGCAGAGAGGGGCAGACAGAGGGAAGCACATGAGCTTACTCACTCTCTGTGCCCCCCTTTCCCCCTTCCGGCGTCACAGCCACTTTTGACAACCGCCCCCTCCATTGCTACCTACAAACGACTGCCCTTAGCCTTAGACTCCCTAAGTACCTTTAACTTGCCAACAACCTCCTCCAACCTTCTCACCTCCCCCTTCCCCTTCTTCTCCCCCTCATCATCCCTACATCTAACATTCACACTTCCCGACCCCGCCTCCTCCGCGCCCACAACAAACACAAAATTCCATTGACCCACCTCCGCATTCCGAATCTTCTTATTCAACGTCGCGTCCGACCCATCAACCTCCACAAAGAACCCTTCCTCATCCAATCTCCCCTTCACCTCCTCTGCATACCCAACCCACTGTGGAGCCACAGGGATGATTTGGATCTGACGCGGGGAGAGCCAGAAATCCCAGCGGCCGGCACAGTTTTCTGTCAGGATGGCGATCATGCGTTCGAGGGAGCCCAGCATGGCTCGGTGGATGATGATCGGTCGCGAAAAGTCCGAGCCGTGGTGGTCACTGCTGCTGCTGCTGCTGCTGCCGTTGTTCCGGTATTGGAGGTTGAAGCGTTCGGGGAGTTGGAAATCCAGTTGGAGCGTGGCGCATTGGTGGTTGCGGCGGAGGGAGTCTCGGATGAGGATGTCGATCTTGGGACCGTAGAATGCGCCGTCTTGGGGGTTGATTGACCATGGACGTCCGAATCTGTTCAATGCATCCGTCAAATGCTATTTCAGCGATAGGGGGAGGGAGAAGTAGATTGTTATGGTAAGTACTAATGCAGAGGAGGGTGAAGTTAATGCAGACAAGAGAGAGAGAGAGAAAAGAATTGTTATCGTTGAATGGTACACAAAGGAGAGATGAACTAAAAAAAAAACTACTACAACGAATATCATAATTCAGCAAAAAAAAAAGTGTAAGTTACCTGCTCGGCAATATCCCACTCCTCGATCTTGCCAAGGAACTTCTCTGGGCGCGTCGAAAGTGCCAGCGAGAATTCAAACCCAAAGATCCCATAAACATGCTGCAAGAAATCCAACGTGGCATCAATCTCCTCCCCGACTTGATCCAACCGACAAAACAAATGGGCATCGTCCTGTTGGAACCGCCTCACTCTCGTCAATCCAGAAAGCGCTCCCGAAGCTTCATTCCGGTGGAGGACTCCAAAGTCGGCAAACCGGAGGGGCAGTTCACGATAGGACCGCTCGCGGACGTCGAACATGAGGCAGTGGCCTGGGCAGTTCATGGGCTTGAGACCGAATTGTTCCTTCTCGACGTCGATCATAAACATCTCGTCCTTGTAGTTCTCATAATGACCCGACGTCTTCCAGAGCTTGACGTTAAACATGTTGGGCGACATGACCTCCGTGTACCCGCGCTTATGGTACTCGCTCTTAATAAACCCCATCAACGTATTATAAATCCTCGCGCCGTGAGGGAGGAAAAAGCACGATCCGGGAGACAGCTCATGGAAGAAGAACAGCTCCTGTTCCCGACCGATTCGGCGATGATCTCGTTTCGCGGCTTCTTCAAGGAACTTGCGGTGGTCAGCCATTTGTTTGGGGTCCGGGAAGGAGATACCGTAGACGCGTTGGAGGGATGCGTTTTTGGCGTCGCCGAGGAAGTAAGAGGCCGAATTCTTGAGGACCGCAAAGGATTTGATCCGGCCCGTGTGGGGGATGTGGGGGCCACGGCAGAGGTCGATCAGGGGGCCACAGCGGTAGACCGTCGACGACGTGTTGTCCGGGATCTTGGACTCGATCAATTTTAGCTTGAACTCATTGTGCTAATTGGAGGTATGGAAAAAGAAAGATTGAAGGTGAGTGTTGTGCTCATACAAAAGAGTGTTCGAAGACAAACGAGTGTATGCAAATGGTAAATAAAAAGGGCGTACCTTGAACATCTCCAAGAGGTCCTCCTTGCTGATTTCGAGGCGCTCAAAGGGCTGCTTCTCCTTGATCACATTCTTGGCAACCGTCTCCAGACTTTCATAATCATTCTGGGAGACAAGGCTATTATGCGTCAACCACGAACGAATACATCATTCATTAGTCTCATTGTCCATGGCCAACAACAACAAAACTTTCAAACCAAGCAATCAAAAGAAACTTACCGCTCGTCTTTCATAGACATCTCATAATAAAACCCATCCTCAATAGGAGGGCCGACACAAAAATGGCACCCATAATGCTTCTCACAAGCCTCACCCAACACATGAGCCGACGAATGCCAAAACACCGCCTTGCCCTCCTCGTTCTCGAAATCCAAAAGGACCAAAGAGCAGGATTGGACCAAAGGGCGAGCGAGATCCCAGAGGACGTTGTCGACTTTTGCAATGACAACCTTTTCAGCGAGGGATTTGGAGATGGAGAGGGCGATGGAGAGGGGGGACGTCTCGTAGGCGATCCCGTCGCGGAGGGAGCCGTCGGGCATCTTGATCGAGATGGGCAGCCTTGGCTGGGCTGAGGGAGAGGGGTGGAGGGAATTGATAAGCCAATGGTAGGATGGGAGCACGGTTTATGGTCAGCTCTCTTGTTTTTCCGAAATGCGGTTCAGTAGCGGGGGGTCATCTTTCCCTCCCTTTTCCATGCATGGTTACTATTTGTTCGTGCTTACCTGCATCGACCTGGTCAGCTTTCTTCTTCAATTCGTCAAACATGGCGATACGGTGGGCCACATACTCAGGGACCGGGGAGACCTACAATACACAATCGAAAATGGATTTGCGTCAGGAAAACGAACACAGACACCATGGAAAATAAAGTTTACATTCAAATGTTTCCATGGTACAAAAAAAAAGGAAGGATTTGTTTACCTCGAGAGGATAAGCATGCTCGGATGCATGCTTCTTGGCCTTCTTCTCCTTCACAGGCTTGGACTGAGGAGCCACTTCCTGGAGGACCTGGGAGACTTGAGATGGCTGCTGCTCGGGCAGGGACTGGACTTGTTCTTGGATTGCGGACATTTGCTTTGATTTCTTTTTTCTGAGAGAGAGAGAAGGGGGGTATGTATTTTTTTTTGTAAAAGGGAAAGGGTATCGTTTGTGTGCTTCTTTTTTGGCTGGCTGCTGTTGTGTGTCGCTGTTTGTTGTATTTTCTTGTAGAAAGTACTGTTGCTTTGTTGTTTGTGGAGATGTGGAGAATGGGAGGAGGGGGGAGCCATGATATTTATTTGTTTCCCATGAAAGCGATGAATCACATATTTCTAGACCTCTCTTCGCCCAAATTTTAAAAAAAAAATCGATCGAGTCACCGTGAGTGGGTGGCTTGGTAAATGCGTCTGAGAGCCAAGAATTGAATGCCGCGCGTGCAATTAGAAAAGGATGGAGGGAAAAACACCGCAGCAAAACCAGAGAGCCAATATTGGGGAAGCCAAGCACAAAAAAAAAAAAACACTTAATGAACCACATCGACTCACACCTTTTTTTTTCTTACAGGCAATGGAAAAGGCTATTATTATGAGTTTTTGTATGTTATGTCTGTGGTAGTGTAAGGTAAGTTTGGGCGTTGTTTCAAGAAGCACTTCCCCCTTATCTGTGCACGCACATGGGTTGGGCTCAAAAGAGGAAGAAGTGAAGAGTCATGGACTTGTTGCGAAGAGGGTCAAATTAGAGTCCAAGCGACTGCTGGACTCTGCCGAACACTCCTGTCTGGTCCAACATCTCCGGTGTCAGTGTCCACTATTATCATTCATTCATGAAGAAAAAAGAGAGCGATTGGGAAGGATGTGAATAACTGTGAGTAACACAAAATAACAACACCCTTTTCTACTTTCACATTCCCAATCGACCCACCAAAACGGAGTCATGAACAAAAGTATGCAAAAAGAAATAAACTTACGTTGGCAAAGGAAGCAGCCTTGCTAACAAACTGGTTGAAAAGGTTCTTACTCGCCGTAGCCCTCTCCTCATCCACCTCCTCATTCCCTCTAGAACCCTCCTCACCTTCACTCTTCCCGCTGTTACCACCACTAATGACCTTGGCAAGATCACTTCCAATATTGGCCCAGTCCTGAATATCCCCCGACGAAATCTGACCCAGGCTCGTCAACATCGTCGAAAAGTCGATTGGCGGCAACGCCGAATCCTCAGGCTTGACTTGCCCCAACCTATAATCTCCACCAGCATCGGCCTTGGTCGAGACAACCGTCGTGGCCGTAGCACTACCTTTTGCCGTACCAGTAGGAGTAAGCGTTTTCGTCGCGTTAGCAGGCTTAGGGTACGCCGCAAAGATCCCCGCGCAGTCAATCCCCAACGCATAAAACCCGGACACAAAGAAATTCGAACACCCAAAGCAATCAAGGATCCCCAGGACATCCGGGTTCGAAAAGACATGCGAAAAAGTCTTGAGGCATTTGATCGAGCACCGTTCCCGGAAGCGAAGCGCAAAGTTAACAAAGGAGTCAATACAAGCGCCACCGATCTCTGCAGTTGCGAGGGCGGAGAGCGTGTGTTCGTCGATTTGGGGGAAGAGCGGAGTCTTGTCGCGTTTTTGGATGGTAATTGTTTGTTGTTCCTGTTCATGTTGCTCCTGTGGTTGTTGTGGTTCATGGTGTTGCTGTGGTTGTTTACATTTGGCGGTTTGTGCGTCGTAGGTCGCAGTCAAAGGATCGGCATAGTGGAAATCGTCGCCTTCAAGCAACAATGCCTCGTCCCGTTCCTGGTCCTCATCCTCCGCAAGATCGTCTTCGTCATCATCGTCTTCGTTACCCTCCTTGTCCTTGTCCTCATCCTCATCATTCCCATCCTCTTCGTCGTCAGTATCAACAGTCTCCATATCCTCATCATCCTCGTCCTCACCCTCCTCGTCCTCACCCTCCTCGTCTTGCTCAAACGCCTTGGCAGCAGCCTCAACTAACCCATCGACCGCAACTTCCAAAGCCTCTCCTGCTTCCTGCCTGTTGAGTGCCACAACTTGTTCCGCAGCTGGGGTAGGTGGGTCAGGAACGGCTGCAAGGTTGGCGTCCGCGATGGCGTTGTTGTTACTGTTGTTGTTGTCGCCCTCTGCGGATTCGGCGGCCCGTGCGAATTGGGTCGCCAAGGTTAATAAAAGCACAGGTCCCAGGATCTTAATCTTCATTGTCGAATTATTTTAAATGGGGGTATATGATATGATGTGAAGGGGGAGGGGGGGGGGGGGTAGTGGCGAAGATGTGCAAGAGTGAGAAGAAAGAGGAAGAGGAAGAGGAAGAGGGAGAGCGCAAAAGGAAAGATGATAAACAAGAAAGAAAGTATCGTGGAAATAAAAAGAAGAGAAGAATGCAGCGAATGAGTATCTATCATTCACCTCATCCCAACATTCCTTCTTTACCTGACGACGAGGAACACCATGGACATATAGGATAGTTTTTCGATCAAGGGGGCCACAGCGAAATTGGAATGGTGTAGCGAAAGGGACTCACTCCACTCCAAGGAACAACACGACGAAGACGGAGGCATAGGCGAAGGGTAGCGAGAGGAGAAAACAAGGTGCGAAGAAAGGTACGAGAAACACGCAAGATTACGAAAGGAGAAAAGGATGCGAGAATATGTTGGTGAGGGAAGCAGAATTGGAAGTAACAATAGCAGTAGAAGGGAGAAAGAAGAATAAATGTCTCCGAAGTCAAGGAGGAGGAGGGAGGGGTCGAAACGAGTGTGATAAAGAACAGAAATCCATACATTGTCGTCAAGGAGATGGGCGACACCTGGGACCACCCACTTGCCTTGTCCATCCTAGCTAATCGTCTTCCTTGGTGCTATAGCATAGGGAAACTCGAACGTGAGCTACCCAACAGGCAGCAGTGGTGCGCTTCTCCTTGGTCGCTTGTCCCCTGTATGCAAAGGAAGTCTGGATATCAATTCCACACCGCTGGATCTTAGAAGCAGGAAAGAAGGTCATAACAGTACGAGGAAACACCGTTGGCAGGCACTATCTAACGGCTTGCGTCCAAAGACGAAGGTGTGACATGGAAAGGTCCACAAGTTTGTTCTTTATTCAATGACAAAAAGAACGCTATGGTACATGGGCAATACACAGACAAGAAGCAAACCTGTATTAGAAGAGGTACAACGACGCTGCAAAAATAACGCCGCGCTTGATACTCTTGATCCCATCCAGGAACTTCTTCTCCAGCTCTTCGTTGCCGAGGGACTTGCAGGCTGCCGCCATCTGTCTCATCAGCTCGTCTAACAGCCTGAACATCCTGATAATCGATCCTTCAAACGCATCAGTCATCGTATTAATCTCTTCAAACGAGGCACCCTAGAGTTGAACCAAGAAAAAATAGGCGTAAGCAATTCACGCGCATCCGATCGCACCGTTTTTACACCGAACAACAAAAATAATAGAAAGGGACATTTCACTTACATTGGCCCAGGCGAAGGCGACGTCCATCATGTCGGGCTTGAACTTTTGCACATACACGTCCACGTCCACGTTAGGGATATTGCACTCCACTTCCACCCTGGCTATGGCTCTCGCGCTCTCCTGCAACATCTTGAACGGCACCGATAGAACCTCCTTCAGCTTGGCAGGGGGTGCGTCCAGCTTCTCAAAAAAGCAGAAACAGCTCATCAGCGCCACCGTCTGCTCTACCGTCAACTCGCGGAACGTTCCGTTGAAAATCAGCTCGGTCAACAGTAACCCATCTCCTGAGTTGATCTCACAAGCAACTCGACCCTTAACCACAGCCACGTCGGATGCTGTCGTGAACTCCAATCGCCGGAGGACTCGCTTCCGATCCTTCAGCTCCGTCATCTGGGTAACCGCCACGGCCTTGCTGAGTGTAGCCTTGAGCGACCTGATCTTGGCCTTCGCCTCACTCCTCGCGAGGAACTGCTCATACATGGCTTGGTTGTTTCCTGCTTGCAGGTTCGCCATGGGGTGCTTGTAGAGCAACTCCTCAAGTGTCTCAACTTGGCGGATGACGCGCTGAAGCGCTGGACTCCGAATGCCCATGTCCTCCACTGGGTCAAGAATCGGGATCCCGTCTGGACACCGCCGTTGGAGCTCGAGAAGAGCTCTGAACGCATTGGCGCGCGATCCAGGACTCGTACGGATATCCTTGGGAAGAGAAATCAGTGGTGCGCCGATATACCGCACAGAATCCAATGACACCTTCATAGCTGCAAACTCTGTCGGCTGTGCCACCATCTTGCCCTTTTGTGACTCTTCGATTCCTGTTACAATTCCGCCAGAGCCATACTCAAATTTGGTGTCCCGAGGAAACGCGAGAAGAATATCCAGAATGAACGAGGCCCCGGGTTTGTTGCCGTCAGCAGAGTCGGCTGCCTTCTTGCCTGGCCCTGGCCTTGCCTTATGGCATCCCGTCAAGACGCCCCATCCGACCGGCTGCTTATCGAAAGCAATATTCACGACTCTTCCGCTCTGCAGGTATTGGAGCGAGTGCTGAGGGTTGTAAATAATAGATCGGATCTCCTTGGCACATGTCGCGAGCTGGACCCTGAGGTCGTGGTATTGTTCCAGCGACGATTCCTCTACAGGCGTGAACTGGATCTTGGTTACGACTGTCTGCCACTTCAAAAGATCTTGCTTGATTCTTGGGATGTTGCCTGCGGTTTGGAACTGGTAGAAGCACCGCTCCAACATGAACTCTGGACTGATCCCCTCGATCCTCATCAGATTCAGGATCATGTGGTACGACAGATAGAACGCCGAGTTCAAAGGGTCTGTCGTACCAAGGACCATCCCCTGCGCCACTGCAGGTTCCATCTTTTGATCCAGCATCATAATGACAACCCCACGGTCATCAAGACCACGTCGCCCTGCTCGTCCTGACATCTGGATGTACTCTCCTCCGGACACCCACCGAATCTTCTCGCCATCAAACTTTTGAACCCCTGTAAAGATGACAGCCTTGGCGGGCATGTTGAGTCCGATCGAAAAGGTCTCTGTCGCAAAGAGAACCTTGACCAATCCTTCCTGGAACAGAATCTCGATGACCTCCTTGAGAATCGGCAGCAGTCCTCCGTGATGGATCCCGATACCGCGCTGCAGCAGAGGTAGAAGATGCATGATCTGAGGAAGTGTCCGGTCACACTCCGGGAGCGAGCTGATGGCGTTGTTGAAGACCTGCAAGACCAGTTTTCCTTCTTTGTCACTGTTGAATCCCAGGTTCGACATCTGAAGCGCCAACGCCTCGCACTCCCGCTTGCTGAAGCTGAACACGATGACCGGGTACAGGTTCTTGGCCTGAATCATCTTGACAATCTTGTAGATATCTGACGGTCCGTCTATACAATCATATATCAATGTAGTTCTGTTAGCACGAGAGCAAATCTCAGCCACATAAGTACTCCGTACTCCTAACACTCTTTACCATGCCCTAAGTGAATTCCATACCTGTGGACATGTCCTTTTTGCCAGCGCCCTTGACCTTGTTGTTGTGGTTATTCGGTCCCGACTTTGACTTCTTGCCATTCTTTGGGTTGCCTTCTACGATCGCCGCCAGTGCCTGATTAAAGTTGTCCTCGCGAAACTGTCCCTTCTCGTCTACCACAAGGTAAATGCCTTCGCCTCCACTGGGGAACAAGTAGTGTTGAAGTGGGGTAGGTCGGAAATCGGTGTACACGACATGGCAGGGTTGCTCCTTGTTCCTGCACACCCACTCTGCAAACTCCATCGCGTTGGGGATAGTCGCCGACAGGAAGACGTAGTGACACTGCGCCGGTAACATAATAATCGTCTCCTCCCACACTACTCCGCGCTCTAATAGGTATTCGTATCGAGAATGGCACTGTTAGGTTGTGTTCTCACATCCCTCGCCTTGAAGTATACACAAAACAGCAAAAGCCTTACCTGCATCTCTCATGTAGTGAATCTCGTCAAAGATAACCCAAGCAACCTCACGCATCACCTCCGATCCATGATAGAGCATTCCCCTCAAAATCTCTGTTGTCATGACCAAACACGACGCCGACGGGTTGATAGTAACATCTCCTGTCATAAGTCCGACATCCTTGAACTCTTCGAGCAGCTCCCGATACTTTTGGTTACTCAGTGCCTTGATTGGACTTGTGTAGATGACTCGTTGCTTATTCTGGAGACTTGTCGCGATCGCAAACTCTGCCACGACAGTCTTTCCTGCTGAGGTATGGGCTGAAACAAGAACCGACTCGCCGCGTTCAATCGAGTATGTTGCCAGTTTTTGGAAAGGATCCAGAGTGAATGGGTATGTTTTTGCTGGAGGGTTCCTGGGTACGTGCTGAGATATTGGCGTGTAGTTCCAGTCTGGTGGAAGTGCCACTTGATGCCGGACCTAATTAACGTGTTGCTCCTTGTTAGTGCTTTTAATCCTTGTCTTCATTCGAAAAGAAGCGGTTCATAGTCATTAGAAAGCGAATCAAGTGGTACCTGGTGACTGAGGATGACGTTTTCTCCTTCGGTGGCGGCCATCAATCCTGGTGCGTAAGCAACTTCGCGCTGCAAGTCCTCCTCAAACTCGTCGGTGAAGGTTGGGGCGATCTCATTAGCCTTCACGAGCAGTCCTTCGGTGTTGGTATCCATGTCAACATCATCTTGTGGCTGGGTCCAGCTCTGGCTGTTGTCGCTGTTGTTTTTGTTGTCTGGGTCTTGCATATGGACCTCCATATCTCGCCGCTGTCTATCGGTGAGCTTTCCGTTCGTTAAAGCTGGAGCAGCATGCTGCCGGCGTGTTGTTGTTGGTGGTGTCGTGGATGAGGTGAGGTGTGAAAAGTCTTCGCGGTTGTCTTCGTCGAACACGTCGAACCCGTCGGTGTTTCCTGAGAACATGGATGCAAATGAAGAGTTTTGAATGAAGGAAGGGGATTCGTATAAAAGAAGCAAAAAGAGAGAGAGAGGACGCCTCATTCACCGCACTCGTGTGGTGTTTTGAAGGGCGATTTGTTGGACGCAGTCACATTTGCAAGGTAAAGCCTTGAAAAAAAAAATGACCAAGGTTTCTTTCTCTGGTCAACACACCAACTCAGGAATCAACGTCGACCATGGCCCTCACAGACGAATGCATCGCTGCCCTACCAAGGGTCGAGAAAGGACTCCCACGAGACAGTACGAATTCGCTTGTTGTAGCCATGGCGCTCAAGGACTATATGAACGCTCTTCGGGTGACAAGCAGGACCTTTGCAGTAACAACAGCATTGTTCTAACCTGATATTTTTGATCTCTGCTTAGTCTTCACTCCGATACCCATATGTCCAGGACCTTACTCTCTGGACCTCGTTCTTGAATATTCGCGTTTCAGTACTCTACCAATTGATGTCGCTTCAAAACCTGCAGCTACACCTACAACGGCATTAGGAACCAATCGACCATCAGCAACACAGCAACCGCGCGCTCAAGGATCCCTTCAGGAACAACAACAGCGACAGAAGGGAGCCAATACCGACGGAAAGTTCAATTGTGTGCCCTGCAAGAAGTCTTTTGGATCCGAAGCAACCTGGAACAGTCATCAAATGAGCGCCAAACATATCGCGGCTGTCAAGGATGCTGAGAAGAAGAACAAGTCCGGCGGCGGCGGGGGTGGTGGAGGAGCAAAAGGTCAAGGCGGAGGACAGAAGGGCGGAAACAACAACAATGCCAAAGGTAGACAACGAAAGTCACAAGACACAGCTGTGGAGGAGCAGGATCCGCCAGAAGTCACCGAAGCACTGATGTCGTTTCGTAAAGTCGAAAAGATTGTGAAAGAGAACCCAAGCATGGCCGCCAGTGTCCTCTGGAAGATCACCAAAGGTATAGGTGCTGACTGCGTCTGGTTCATTCGCTGGGGCGTACCTTTGATTAGAGGTTCTAACCCAGTCGCCCATTTCTATTCTTGTAGCGTTGTGGTCATACAGGCAGAGTCAGGAAACGGCGAAGGTGCTTGTTCTCTTGATCACCATCCTTACAGGACTACAGGCGGATCCACCATCAGCACCAGGATCACTTTCGCCAACACAGATCGGGATGACGCTGTATCTATCTCGACTCTCAATGGCCAGGTTGATCGTATACCACTCTCGGAGTCTTGCCTTTCAATACTATCTGGATGCTATTCAAGGACGGTGGCAGATCGACCCCAACGACTTTCAGGGCCTATGTGAAGTATGAGCCCTCCCGTGTCGGTCAATTTTGCTTTTTGCAGGAATCAATCGAGGGTATAGTGCTGACTGTCATCATGGAATCCTTCATCTTTGTAGATGGTACATACTACCTCGGCAGCTCAACACCTCCACCGCTGCAAGGAATACCTTTCAGCACACTCAAAGACTGAGAAACTCATGACACCGCCCCCTCCAGTACCAACCCAACCCAGCACCGCAGAAGCGCCAGCAAAGAAGCCAGCAGACCCTAACCTCAAACTCCTGACAATCCTGAAAGAGAGCGCCAGCATGCTGAGTCAGACATCTTCAGGAGTTCATTCATCTGCAAGCAAGGGCTCGACAATTGACGACCGCTTCGTGGGAGAGACTGCACTCACGCTTTTTGCATTGGTTGTGGCCTTATCTGAAGCTAGCGGGGATTCTACGGGAACGATAGATGCACTGAGGAGCATGGCTGTGATATACCATAAAGGGCTTCGACTCACTTACTCGGCTGCTGCTTGTTTGATCCGATCTGCGGAGATGGTGTTCTCGACGAATTCTTTGGGCAGAGAGGAGAAGGAGCAGCAAGTGGAGGAAGGGGCATGGGATCTGTTCCAGGCGCTGCTACTTGCCATGGAGACTGGCGACTTTGTCAGGATGCAAAGGGCTATCAGCATGTTGGAGAGTTGCGATATCCCGACCTTCCAGGATGTAAAGGTATGATGTGTACCCTTCACACATGCTCTTGAAAACTTAAACGTGTTCCCTCCTCTCATGCTACAATAGAAACTAATACTTCCCTCAATTTTTGTGTTGTTGCGTCGTAGACTGTGATAGAGGTAGCACAGGCGGTGATGTCGCAAGATAACGACTTTTTACGCAACACGGCACCAAACAGCCTCGAATACTTATTGCTGCTACTCCAAGAGCAAAAAGAAGCTGCAAAGTCCGAGCTATTGATATGTCGCCGGACCAGTCTAGATGCCAGTATGACCGCCCTTGAGCGCGTGCAGCGCCTTGTGTCATAAAAACACGGCCTTTCCCAACTGTTGTATGCTGAAATGCTGGTTTTATTTTATTGGTGAGCGGATCTATGGTTTCCTGTCCAGGATGTCTCCAACGAGCTCTGCGGCAAGTTTCTTGCTGTCAACCTTTGGGGCGACGGGAAGTTCCTGTTCCGATTCATCTACTTGTTTGGAGGTCTGTTCTGCGCGCTCAATCTCGTTTGGGATGATTTTCCAGAGCTGGGCCATGCCCTTCTTTTGGAGAGGGACGAAGTAGGGTTTTGATGCTGAGGGGCGTGTGTCGTCGTCGCTGCTGTTGTCGGTTGGAGTTGCTGCCGATGTTGCTTCTGCTGATGATGATGACGGTAATGCCGAGGCGAAAGTAGTCCCGCTCTCCTCAACGACCACTTGTTCCTTGACCTCCTCCTTTTCCACCTCCTCAGTAGCTATCCTACTCTTCTCCTCTTCCTGCTTCTTCTTGGCGCGAAGTTCCTCCAGATCATTGAACCCCGAGAATCCCGTATTCTTGACCTTGATAGGTTTCCGGTTGCGGTTATTGTTATCGGATCGGATCAGCTCAAAGTCCTTCATGCCAACACGGATGTATGCATCTTCTAGGGCCTTGTCTAGCGAGTCCTTGTTCTTGAATGTCATGAATCCATATCCAAAGTACTTTCTCGTCTCTGGGCACTATTTCCATTTCGGGAACGAAAATGTTGAAAGGTAAGTTCATTGTTTGTTTCCACGTAGGAACATGTCCTCGCTCTGCAAGTTTCCAATTAACCTGCGAAAAAAACAAGTCAATGCTTACCCTCGCAAACTGGTACTGAGTCAAGGGTCCATAGCTCGACTTGATATGGTTGATAAAAACCTGGGCCTCCTCCAGACTCCGCATCTTGTCCGGGCTTCGGAAGAAGATACGGTAAAGCCCCGGGTCGCCGTTGTATTCATCCTTCCCTGGACGTGTCGATGCTGCTGAGGGGGAGTAGTTGTTGTCAAAGACGTCATTGCTGTGATCTTTGTTCCTACGGCCCCTGTGCTTGGTCGAGTAACTTCTGGAGTTGTTGTTGTTGTTGTTGTTGTTGGGGTGGCCCTGGTCTGGGCTTGGGAGGAGGAGGGTTGAGAGGGTCCTGTGGCGGAAGCAGAGAGCTGATCTTGAGGGTGTGAGTGAAAAGGCGGGTGCTGTGGTTACTGTCCTTGTGGCGGTAATCGATGCCCCCGAGAGAGCTTTCCTGAGCGCTGTTGACATGGTTTTTTTTTAGTGTTGAATTGATTCCTGAGCTTGAAGGTCGAGGGGAATGAGCTTGGCTTTGTTTCTTTCGGCCCTTTTTCTTTTGTTCGCGGGAAAGTTGATCAGTTTTTTTGACTGAAGTGAGAAAAGCAGCCACAACATAGGGCAAAGCCACCCGCTGAGAGGTACTTGCGCGCCGCGACCTCTTTTTTTTCATTCAAACCTTCCTTCACACGCTCTCTTACCCTCTCTTCCACAGACAAGCAAGCATGGACTCATCCTCAAGAGGCAGCGGCAGTAGCCATCGTCGCGACCACGACAAGAAAGCAGACAGAGACAACGACAGAGATAAAGACAGGAAACACAGACACCATGACCGCCACCGCAACGACGACGACGCCGACAGCGACCACCACAAGAAACATAAGTCCTCGTCCTCGTCCTCAAAGTCACGCCACCATGACCGTGACGACGACAGAGACGACAACGACAAGCACAGCAGACGAAGCCACCACAAACCGTCATCCTCAAGACACGACAGAGATCGAGAAAGAGGTTCACGGAGCCGCAAGGAGGATAAGGACAAGGAGGACGTTGATATGGCTGAGGACGACGAGGACATGTGGGTCGAGAAGGAGGTCTCTGCATCCGTGTCAAGTGCACCTGCCCCCGCGACCTCAGTAGCATCAAAGCCAGAGCTCAAGTCGAGCACAACAGACAATGAGGTTGCAGAACTCGATGAGGTGGCTGACAAGGGTCCTAAACGCGATAGCTGGATGACGGACGCTGGCGGTATGGATTTCGGACTCATGGGCGCATTGAAGGTCAAGAAGCCCAAAGAAGATAAACCTAACCCAGATAAGGTACATATCGACTCCTTTCCGTATTCTCACAGGAATTTACATATTACATACCATTTGTGTTTGAAGCGGCTACTTACTCAATGCGTTCTTTTGTCAACTTGTAGATCTACATTAGTGAGCGCGAGCTCAACATTCACCTCAAGTCTGGACTTCATGTTGACCAGTATCCCGTCCAAGGTATGTCAGGAATATCTCTGAGCATGGAGTATGGAATTATAAAATGAAAAGAGGTAGCTAACATGAGGGTGATTGGATTTGTCTATGTCGTAGAAAAACCATCGTATACCATTGGAGACGCAGGATCTTCATGGAGAATGACAAAGCTGAAGCGTGTCTTGGAGTCGGCGGAGGAGAGAGGTGTTGCACCTGAGATTGTCGGCGTTGAGCGATATGGGGTATGCCTCTTTGCCATTTCTTACCTGTACCTTGCAAATGACATTCGACTCATTGAATCACAACCTAACTCGTTTACCTCGTTTACTACCTTTGTCCAAAAGTCAATAGAGAAGTTCGACGAGGCTATGCATGAGCGCAGGGAGTTGGATCGTAGGAGCACAAAGAAGAAGGAACGCCGAGGCGACAGGAGGGATGATAGCAAGGACAGCAGGGATTCCAGAGACAACAGAAAAGATGACAAACGACGTGATGATAGCGACTATCGACGCGAAAGAGACAACAAGCCTTCAAGGAGTGGTCGTCTCTCAGAGTTCAGCTCAGCAGCATCGTCTCCCTTCCAGCGACCTATGGATGAGGAAGAGCGTCTTGAGAAAGAACTGGCTAGGCGGTTAAAGGATAAGGAGCAGGAGAAAGAACAAGAGCGGAGGTTCACTCCTATCCCCTCACCGTTTGCGACTCACGTCTCCTCGCCCATCCCGAACCATTCAGCAGCGGAGCCCACTATGACGGCGGATCAGTTGAATAAGCTGAGAGCCAAGGCGATGCGTGCGAAGATGTTGGGGATGCCTGACGCTGATGCGCTGGAGAAGGAGTTTGAGGAGGCACAAAAGGCCGTTTCTGAGGCCGCATCAAGACCACCAGCACCAGCACCAGAATCTAACAGGATTGTCGTTGTCCAGACCATGGGCCGTGGAAGTGGGTCGTCTTCGCCAGCCCCATTGGGTGCTGGTAATGTACCACCAAAGAAGAAGAAGAAGGAGGTGACGCACGACGAGCAGGGAAACCGGATCGCCTATGATGGAGAGGAGAATGATCTGGATCTGCACGAGCTGGTGCGTCGAGAGAGGCTGGGACTGGAAGACAGCATGGACAGAGAGCTTGAACGACGAATCACTCGCGATGCCGCCTTCCGGGTAAGTTGCTTACCTGTAGCTGCTGTCAAACATTGTGGGTGGATATTGTACAAGTTACTAACTAAGAGCTAAATATATAGGAGGACAATGATTATCTGGATGACAATGCTGACAGGATCGCGCGGACGGTCAAGAAGAACGACGCGCAGATCAAGAGTTCTGCTGTCAACGACTACCGCAAGACCCAGACTGCGCTCGACAGATGCAACATGTGCTACAAGGACGACGGCAAGACTCCACCTCAAATGGCTGTGGTTTCGATGGGCACGCGCACCTACTTGGGTTTACCGCAGTACAAGGAGTTTTTGCCCGGTCACTGTATGATTGTACCCATTCAGCATGTTACCTCTACTCTGGAACTCGATGACGACGCCTGGGACGAGATCCGCAACTTTATGAAGTGTCTGATCCAGATGAATGCTGCTGAGGACAAGGCCATGATATTTTCCGAGACTGTGATTAACCTCAAGTGGCAGAAGCATACTGTGATCGAGTGTATTCCTATCCCCTGGCAGGCCGGTCAAGCCGCTCCTGGATACTTCAAGGTAATATGCTTGATACATGCATCATGTTTGCCTTTCTTTGACTTGCCTAACCAAATGCTAACTGGCTGCCTAATTTTCTTTTACCCCTTTTGTAGGAAGCAATTTTGAGCGCGGACGAGGAATGGTCGCAACACAAGAAGCTGATCGAGACGGACGCAAAGGTGGCAGCCAACGGAGGATTCCGAAGACGCTTAACCAGCAAGATGCCCTTTGTCCATGTCTGGCTCGGATCACCCGACAAGGGCTATGGCCACGTCATTGAGGATGCAGATCGTTTCGAGGACTATTTCGTGAAGGAGGTACTGGCCTCTGTCTGTGAGATGGATTCGACTCAGTGGCGGAGACGGGATAATAAGCGGATCCCGCAGGCGGATAATCCGAGACGCGTTGAGGCGTTCAAGAAGTCTTGGAATGCTTGGGATTGGACAAGGACTCTTGAAGGAAAGTAAAGAGGCGTGTTATTCTGTCTTCTCTTTCTTCTATTTTACTATTAAATGACCGCTCAACTGGCTTCGCCAGGCAACGCACAAAGGGAAAAACGGACTCGTAGAGTGACTCGATGGGTGGTGGATCCCTTACTGTCTGAAGATGAAGAAAAGAAAAAATATCTTCCTACAAAACGGCCTGCAAATAATGAGTTTTTTTTTTTTTTTGGAAAGGGTTGAATAGTGCCATTGAATGATAAAAAAAATGGGTCATGATACTTGGGACGCTTCATACACAAAGGTCCCAAAAGTCAATCCTTTCCATACATCATACCTTCTGCCCTTGTACTTGCTTGATCATTTTGTGCCTGTGCGGTGTCACCCTCCACACAGCCACTCTTTCACTTCCCTCACAGTTCGGAAGGACAAATTTGCTGAAGGCAATGGCAACAGAATAAAGAGAAGAACGAATGAGCACGGACATGGTCAAGTCTACCCGCCGAGATACAATTGGGGTTTTTAACTGAGATATATTACGAGAGGAGTGTGTGTTTGGTATTGGAGGAGTGGAGGGGTTTATCTGTTGCGAGCCATGTTCTTATTAGGTCGTGATGGTGGTGGTGACAAAGCGCGAGTAGGAGATATCGGCTCCTGTGGTTGCTGCTCCTGTTGCTGATGGTATTGCTGGAGTCTGGGATCGGCATTGTACTCTGCTCTGCCACGACTGGTCTCGCTCATAAACGTGGCGTTGGACTGATTGCTGTTATAGGCGCTGTTGCTATTCCGCTTGTTCTGTCGTGGAGACACCGGTCCTCTGTACGCGTTTCTACTGGAGTTGGAGTTGTATGTGGGTGGTGGCGTTGTCAAACTGACAGGAGCGGCGTCCAGATCTTCGCTGTTGTAGAATTGTCTGTGTGGTGATAGGGGTGACAAGGTTCCCCCTCCTCCTCCTCCTACTATCACGGGTCTTTGGGAGGGTGAGCTGTGGGTGTTGATCCGGAGCTGTGGGGATGTTGAGCGGTAGGCTGTTTGGATCGAGTAGTCATCTGGCGAAGGGTTGGCGTTGGCCTTAGTGGCCGTCGTCGCCCAGGCTGAGGGTTTCCAGGGCTCGGGGGTTTCTGTACGGTAGCCACCGCTATTTCCGAGGGAAGCAAGGTTGTTGCTGTACTCGGTTTGGTTCTTGAGGATGGGGCCGCCGTTGTTGGTCTTTTTGAAGGAGATTTCGTTGGTGGGGGTTAGGTTTGTCTGGCTGCCGTAGGGGTTGTCGACGTGGGCGAGGTCCTCAACATAGAAGCCGTCGTCGGGTTGTTGGGTTGTTACCTTCAAGTCGCGTCTGTATCGTTCTTGGCGATGAGGGTTGGTAGTAGTAGCAGTAGCGGCAGCTGAAGCAGATGTGAGAGCTCCAGCGGGGGAAGGGGAAGGCGTGTTGTCCCTGTGAGCGCCAGATGATGGTCCCTTGGCGTACAATTTGTCGCGACTCTCCTTGGAGACATCAACCATCATGAACTTACCCCCATCCGCGCCACGCCTACCAAACAACCGCTCCCTCAAATCATGCCACAGCTCCAGTTTGGACCCAAAGATGATCAAGATCACAATGCCAAACAACGCCGGTAAGATATCGGAAAGCGCTGCCCACGCAAAGTTCGGCACAAATGGCTCAGCAATCGCCGCACACGTTCTCTGCGCAACCTCACCAGCCGCAATAAATTGGTCCGGAGTCGGGTTAGTCATAGAAAGACGCCCCGCTTTAATGGACGCAACGGCCTGTTCGGCAAGACAGGCAACCCATTGTTGGAACCAGATGGTGCTGGGACCAACGGAGAGGAGCTTCTTGGCTTCGATGAAATAGAAGAGCCAGTAGATCATGTCGATAACGAGGAGCCAGAGGGCGAAGAGGCCAGGGCGCCATTGTTGTTTGAGGAGTTGAGAGATGTCGCGGGCGGTTTGGAGGCGGCGTTGACGGGCGGTCATGTTGGCAGGGTTGTTGTTTCCAGTGGAGCTGTTACCGTTGCTGCGGGAGTGTGAGTTGCTGACTGAGCTAGATGAGTTTGCCTGCACCGCCGTCTAATTCAACAAAGTCCATGTAAAAGCCGAAGTGTTAGCGAAAATGACCCTACAGTCCGTAATGAAACTGAGTAGTTCAAAGTTCTTTACAAAAACTTACCTTGATCATGAATCCAATGGTTCCCAAGTGCAACAACGTAGCCACACAAACAATGACAGAAAGAGGATAAAATAAGAAAGCACTAGCAACGTCGGGTCCAACAAAACAGACGGACCCAAACCCAGGGTTCATAATCTGTTTCTTGACAATGACAGGGATGACCAGAGCCAGGGGTAGGATGAAAGAGACGCCCATGAGTTTTGAGAGTGATCCTTGGATGAGTGAAGATCTGTAGACGGTCAAGAGGTGCAGGTTGGCAATTAAGAGGAAGCCGAGGCAGAGCATGACCAGTACGATGTAATGGAGTAACACGCCTAGTTTTGGTGCAGATGAACACAAAAGCATGTTAGTGTTTTCGTTGCGCCGCATGCCATGTTACACACAATCCGAAACAAGTAATCAAACGCGGATAAACTACCACGAAGCACTTGTGTACCTTGGACACCACAGAACCACGAATTGGTCAAATCTGCAATCTCATAAACATTCTTGCACAGCAAGTCCTCCTTCTTAAACAACCACGCCGTCCCCAGCGCCTCCCACGGAACCATCAACATCGCAAACAAAAGGACAATCAAATGTGGATGTCTACGACGACTCGGAAGAATGAGGTAACAAATAGACAGGAACATGCACGCAGCGGCAGAGAGGAAGCGGAGGACACTGGTGACGGTGTAGACGTTTTCGAGTTTGTGCGGTTCATAGAATACTGAGGAGACTGGGCAGGGGATGCAGCAGGAACCGGAGCAGCCGAGAGTGGTTAGGTTGTAGATGTTGGGGACCATTGGTGGAGGGCATCCTGACAAGGAGGCGGAGGTGGAGGTTGTGGGAGAAGCTGGGGCAGATGTAGGGAGGTTGAAGTTGGTTGTTGCCGTTGGTGGGACGACTACTGCTGTGGTTGAGAGTGATGTAGTTGTGGTAGCTGGAGCTGAGGAGATGAGGGGGATGAAGGAGAGGGTCGTGAAAAGGAGGGTTGCGAGAGTGAGGAAGATTTGGCGTCTGGCTCGCCATGATGGTTGTGGGAGGTGTTTGTTGGTCATGGCGGTCTGATAATTGTGGAGAAAAGGAGAGGACGTGGAGGATGGGAGGTCTATCGGCGACGAATGCACACGGAATAAAGAGAACCAAGGAGGAGGTCAATAAAAAAGGGACAAAGGCCAAAGCAAAAGAAAAAGAAAAAGAAATGAAAGGCGAACAATGAATAAAGCGAAGGCCTGTCAAAGGCAAGACAAGAGAGAGAGAGAGCGGGGTGCGGAGTGTCGCGAGAGTGGTCCTTCCATGTCACCCCCACACCAATTCACATATGTCAATACAGTCGAACGATCGAATGCGCAAACGCCCATCCATGCAAACGCCCATCGACTTAAGCACCCAACAACCTTTCCGTCTTCATCCCTACTTGACATCTGAGCAATTCTCAGAACGATTGTTTTTTTTCCACATCAAGTTAGGCCTGGATGTGGACACACACTGTCGAACTGAGATAGAGAAAAGAAAGGAAGAAAAAAAAGCGTTTTGTATTTCAATTGGGTGTTTATCCAATATGGAGAACCGGAGAATTGAGGGGGGGGGATCATGCTCTGACACAGTTCTATCTGCAATGAATATCCATCCAGTGGCAGAGAAGGGCGAAGGGGTACAGAAAACTCAAAAATGAAATGAGCATTCTTCACTATACCCTTTTCTCTTGAGTGCGAGAAGAAAAAAGGAAAATAAGAATCAACAAACGGAAACGGACACAACCATGAGCAAACAAACGGAACCAAATAAAAGCAAGCAGATCGTCAGAACAAATTCATCAAAGTTCTGCCGGAACTCAAATATAATATCGTTCATGTTTTGACTGTTCAGTAACACTCTTTTCCTTTAACACTCTTTTCTTTTCCCCTTTGTTGTCGTTTAGGACAATGGACTTGAAGACTGATGGAGAAATAGAAAACAGTGGTCGGGCCAGCTTGGGGCGTTGAGACATGGAGAAAGGGAAGTGGCGAGATAAAATGTGAGCCACGATACAGGAGCAAGACCGATTTGATGCCATTGGAAACACACAAAATAAGTTCTGAGAAGAACGTTACATTGGAGGTGGTGGAGAAGGAAAAGAATATCGAGAGATGAGGCACAAGTTCATATAGATGGAATTGTGTACACCCTTCATGCTACGTATCTTTTATTATGAAAGCAAGTAGGAACCCGCATTTTGTACTCAAGTGTACGAAGAATATTTTTTCGGCTTTCTTGACCATGGAAGCAAACACAAATCTAGTCCCAACCTAATATCAACGGTTATGTTGCTCCCTTGTTCGTTCTCCATCTTTCTCTCTTTTTCACACCTGTTCCTTTCTCCATCGTGTCCTCGCAGGCGTGATTGTTGTTGTGCAATATGATGGACAAGAGGGAGATGCTAAAGGATTGAGGGGTCGTGTTTGGTGGACCGTTGATTGACAACAAATCGATGGTTTGTTTGTTGTAAGTTGTGTTGCCTCGACTGGTTGCACCAATGCCTTAGTCAATATTTCTCATATACTCACAGCACCAAGAGTGATTCAGAGAAGGTACCGGTGCGGAGGTACAGACAAGATTTGAAAAAAGACAAATGAGTGGGAGATGAGGGGAGGAGAATGAAAAAGGTGGAGGAAGGATAGAGAAGGGAGGCCCTTCTTGTTCCTCCACCGCCACACATTTATTTCTTTGTTCTTTCCCCATGACCTGATAGTCTACCAACATGTGGTTGTCATGTTCATATGCCAAGTGCATGTCTGAGTGTGAATGGGCCGTTGTGAGCATATGTGCAGCCTAGAACCTGAAGGAAGAAAAGTATGCGATCGGGGATGGATTCAACCGTGCCTCTGTCACCATATTAATGTTCTTATTACTCTGTGTTGGAAGAAGGATGGGGGAGCAGGATATTCATGACTGGATTGAATGGCAACGGCGGCTTAATTGACCCCTGCTGCCGGTTGATTGGTTTCTCTCTATCTATACCTGTCAAGCGATGTTTTCGCGACTGTGGAGGTATTCTTTTGTTTCTTGCGCATTGTTGTTTCCTCCACAACAGATTGGCGAGAAGAATGAATGCTACTAGTACGTGGAGTTTACATATACTCATCATCTCTTTATTTGTTTGCGCGAGTGTGGTTCAGTATTTCACGATAAAATGGTTGGCGAACGCCTTCAACTTCAAGCTCTCCTTGACGCGTCCCTGAAGCTAGATGTCTTAGATACGGAGTCTTTGATCAGGAATAGAAACACCCTAGCCTCGCCTTCAGTGCTACGAACACGCGAGGTGAAGGGGTTTTGACCAGTTCGTATCCTGGTTGTGATCCCTCTGTGCTTCTCTACACTCTCTGTCATCATGGTCTGTGCCACCGAATGCAAAGAGAAAGAAAGCGAAAGAAAGAGCGAGGCTTGCGCTTGATTGCATTGGGTTCGATAGGGCAAAACAACATCAACAGCAGGGCGCAAAGGTCTACCACAAACAATCAAAAAAGTGACGCTCACTTTGTCCCATGGGTCGACTTTGACGTCTCTCCATCCGTTTTCCCTTTTTCTCTTTTTCCTCTCCTTGCGATTCCATCTCCACCACTTAGTGCATTCTACTCTTTACGTCTGCTCATTCATCCTCATTCATCCTCATCACCCTTACCTCTGAACGTGGCTTCACTCCCCCCACCCTCTGGTTGTAATTCTATTCTGCAGAAGAAAGAGAGTAACAACCGTTAGGAGCATCCTTGACAGCAAACGCGACACCTTACTTACAGCGGCTGTACCCCCACCCCGTCCACAACGAGTACGACCTTTCACGACCCAATTGCCTGGGCGACAACCACAGGCCATCCTTCTTCGAATCTCGCAAGCTCACACATAAGCCTAGTGTCAAACCCCGACAGGTACGCACGAATTGTACGGGGTAACATACATGAGCAATTGCAATCCTGTGAGTGGTGGTCTCTAATCATTGGCTTTATCCTCGTTTTATTAGATACGTCGCCTATTACCATCACGCAACGTAGTGAGTGCTAGCTGTCTTCCTACAATTTGCCGACATAGAGCTATTTATCGCGACAAAAGTATGTATCCAAAGTGTCGTAGCAGACGTGAGAGAAGTAGGATTCAATCGTTCCCCACTGCGAGAACCAGAGATACTGTATCAGCCGTGTATTAGCTGGGTGTTAGCCGAGTGTTAGCTGGGTGTTAGCTGGGTGTTAGCTGGGTGTTGGCTGAGGCTGTTATTCGAGTGCTAGCCGAGCGTTAGCCGAGTGTTAGCTGGGTACATTGTACCTGTGTTGATAAGAAATCTCGAAATGACAACGATAAGACAAATATGTGAGCTCTTTCTCACTCATTTTTATTTTCCTTCATGTTTAATAGGAAACAATATAACACGCGCCGACATCGCCATGACGACCTCAGGGCAGGAAAAGTTGGCTGAGAACTTACGCTCGACAACAATCTCGAGAGTTCAATCAGGACCAGTGTGCCCCAAAGGATCACCTTTCGTTCGACTCGAGCAGGCATCCATGAAAGTTCTTTGTGCCAGTGTCAATCCCAAAGATCGGACAGTATTTAATGGACTCGCAGCTGTTCAAATTGGGATGACTAAAGTGCTTGCCCCTCAGGAATACCAACACAGCGACACGGCAGAATCCGGCGAACCCAACGTTAAATGCCTGCAACCATTGCTCCTGGTTGAATCAAAACCATCGACTGCCTCATCGCCCACTAGTTTCGACAACAACAACGCTTCATCGGGTGCAGCCCCAGTCATCTCGAAGTCATCTTCTAATCCGGACGCCTCAGAATCCAATGTAGCATCTCTACTCTCGCGTCAACACACCGCCCAGCACTATCTAAATCTTTTCCCTCAAAACGTCAACGTGCCATCTCCCCTGGTCTCATTGCCTCCCCTAGGCGCCCGCCTCGAGACCACGGCTCAATTGGCCTATTGCAGCAGTTTGCTCCACCCTCATTTGTCATCGTCTTTGGACTCTGCGAGGGCCACTGCTTTGGATTCCGCTCAGCACACGTCAGTGGACACGATCCTTCAGGACGAGGATGAGAGGGCTCAGATTCGCTGGCTGGTCACTAGGGTCGTTGAAGAGTTTGCGGCGGACAGGCTCAAGACGTCGGACAAGATCGCTGAAGTCGTTCTCCTCGGCTCTTTTCTCGGTCAGGAAGCTTACCGCAAGCTGCTCAACAGCTTCATCGCCGAGTTCGAGACAACAAGTCTGTTGGACATCGATTTGCTTCATGGACTCGTCCACCTTGTCCAATGCGCTCAGCCCGACTATCTCCTCCCCGACGACCTTGTCCGTATCCTCGTTGTCCTTCGAGCTCGTCTACAGGAGACCCATCAGCAATCGACTAATCATCCTTATTATCTGACCTTGGCGCTCTCTTGCCTCCTGGATGTTATGGTCGAGGGCAAGGTCCAAGAACTGAACCGTGTCGTTAACCACGAGCCCCTCTCTGCGCTGTTGGGTCAATTGGTGAACATCTCGGATCCGTACCTCAAGCATCAAGCAGCCTATGCCCTGCAGGCGTTGCTTCATGTTCCGAACGACGAGACACGCCGGCAGTTCATGCTACGGCATGCAGGAAACATCACCATGGGCCTTCTAGGAGCTGCAAGTGTGTGCAAGCTGGATATTAGTGGGTTCACGGAGGGAGCTGGGGAGGTGGTCAAAACCGTCGAGGAGGTCGTTGAAGTCGGTGCCAAGATGCTCGGCGGCATTCAGTCGATACGTGAGAGCGGACAGGACATTTTCGCGAGCGTGGAAGGAGGAGTCCTGTCTGGTGGACGTCTACTCTGGTACGCCGCGTTGCGTGAAGCTCAGGATCACGTCCGCAACGGCCGACTGGCAGATTTCAACCGCCTGATCTTTGAGGCTCCTTGCCGTCGAGACGTCGAGTTCCAATGGGGCGTCTATAAGATCCTTGGAGAGATTGCTGTCGATTCGCAGTGGGAGGTCGCCACTCGTCAACAAGCTGTCGACCTACTTGCTGCGCTGTACAAAGACGATGCCATCAGGACCTCCAACGATGAGGTTGAATCTTGGATCTTACAGATTCTCCGCAAGCTTGTTGCCCTGTCCGACCTATCTATTTCAGACTACGCCCAATCAGTACTCCAAAGCCTGGAGAAGGGAGGCAACGCTACCACGCAGGGCCTCTACCGTGACATCGTGGCAGGCCCTCTCAGTCCGTATCCAATTAAGGCTGGCCTGCCCGTTCCGTCGACTTCGCCACTACTTGCTCGAGTGCTTGCTATTCCTGATGTCGAGTGCGATATTCACAGTTTGAGACACCAACGCATGGATAGTCATACCAGATCATTGTACATCCCGCCACAAGCCAAGCCAAGCCTCAAGTCTGACGAGACCACCTTGTTTCCGCTGATGGAGAAGGTGCTCGAGTTTGTTGAGAGTACTCAACAAGTGATGCTGCTGCTGGGCGATTCAGGAGCGGGAAAGTCGACATTCAGTCAGAAGCTAGAGCACACACTATGGACGAGCTACAAACCCTACGGACCCATTCCACTTTACATCAACCTCCCCACCATCGACAACCCGACGCAGGACCTTATCGGCAAAGAGTTGGACCATCAAAACTTTTCGGAGGAGCAGATCCAGGAGCTTAAGCTGCACCGACAGTTCATTCTCATCTGCGACGGATACGACGAAAGTCAGCTCAAGACCAACCTCCATACTGGCAATGCGTTCAACCAGCCATATCAATGGAAAGTCAAGATGGTTGTCAGCTGCCGGAGCCAGTACTTGGGGCAGGATTATCGTTCTCGGTTTCAGCCTCGACCAACTGACCACTCTGCTCATTCCACGTCCGATCTCCTGCTGGAAGCCGTGATTGCGCCTTTCACCAAGGCCCAAGTTGAGCAGTATGTCGACCAATACGTCAAGGAGTTGTCAGCGGACGACGATGTTCATGCGCGACCAATATGGACAAAGGATGAGTACATGGAGAGGCTGACCAAGATTCCCAAGATGATGGAGCTGGTGTCGAATCCGTTCTTGCTGACTTTGTCGTTGAAGGCGTTGCCGGAGGTTATTGGATCCAAGAAGGAGTTTTCGACTATCCGGATAACCCGCGTTCAGTTGTACGATGGATTCGTTAAACGATGGCTCGAAGTCAACAAGCGGAGGTTGGAGAGCAGTACATTGAGCGAGAGCGAGCGTTCGGAATTCGATATGATCCTCGACGACGGCTTTCTCTACCACGGTATCAAGTTCCAAAAGGATCTTGCAGCGGCGATCTTCAAGGAGCAGAAAGGACAGCCCGTCGTCAGCTACACTCATCTCCGCGATAACAAGTCCTGGAAGTCCTCGTTCTTCAGTCCCGACGCGCACACCAAGGTACTACGGGAGTGCAGCACCGTGGTAAGGTCTGGCCGCCACTTCCGCTTCATCCATCGATCTCTTCTGGAGTACTTTTATTCCCGCACAGTCTACGATCCTCTCGACTACGATCCTGACGCATCATCTTATGACTGCTCGGTGCCTGCAGATCCCAAAACCAAGCTGTCGCAGAGGAACTTTGTTGGTGAGCCGTCCGTATTACAGTTCTTGGCCGAGCGTACAGAGACGGATCTTCTGTTCAAGGAGCAGCTTCTCGCTGTGGTCGAAGACTCCAAGGTGGATGAGCAGGGTGGCCAGGCGGGGTCAAATGCGATTTCGATCTTGGTCAAGGCGGAGACACGATTCAACGGAGCCGACCTAAGCGGCATCAGGATTCCAGGAGCGGACCTTCGCGGAGGATCTTTCGATTCTGCAGATTTGGAAGGAGCAGATCTGAGTGGCGCCAACTTGAGCAAGACATGGTTGAGACAGGCGAACCTCAACAGGACGCGGATGACAGGAGTGCAGTTTGGAGAGCTTCCATATCTCAGGATGGATAAGGAGGTCCAGGGCTGTGTGCTTTCGTATGACGGAGAACTACTCGCTGTATCGATAAATGAGACTGGGATCGACATATTCAGCACCGCGTCATGGACCAGGACCGCCAGTCACCCTGGAGCAGGTGTCATTGCAATTTCGCCAACAACAAAAGAGCTCGCCAAGAGTCGTCACAAGAGCAACGTCGTGGAGGTCGGTGACATTCTGACCGGTGAGCTCCGACTCGCCTTGTCTGGTCACAGTGATGAGGTTACCAGCATTGCCTTTTCGCCGGACGGATCGCTGATAGCCACCGCAAGCAAGGACACCACGTTACAAGTTTGGTCAACTTCTTCTGGCGAGTCCCTTCATACCTTGAGCGGTCACTCCGAGTCTGTCAACCGCGTCGCCTTCTCACCAACCGGATCCCAACTTGTATCCTGCAGCGAGGACAAAACATTGCGAACCTGGAGCGCTCAGACGGGCGAGTTGGTCACAGTCTTTAATGGACACAAGCATGGTGTTGTCTCTGTATCCTACTCCCCCGATGGTCGTAAACTTGCGTCCGGTGCTTCCAACGGGGGTATTGGGTTCTGGGATGCCGAGACTGGCGAGAACACCCACGGGTTTGTCGGTCACGTCGACGCCGTCGAAAGCTTGGCCTATTCCCCGAACGGCCATCTGCTAGCCTCCTGCAGTCTCAGCGGGACTATTTGTCTTTGGGACCCTCAAAACGGTGAGCTGCTAAACACGCTCACTGGCCACCTGTTCCGTGTCACCAGTGTTGACTTCTCGCCAGCAGGAGACTATTTAGTATCGGGCTCATGGGACTGGACCGTGCGGCTTTGGAAAGCGGGAGAAGGGGAGAGTTCGCCGGATGGGTTCTCAGAGAGCGACACTGACGGCTGGGGATGTGTTGCTCTCTCACCTCCAGACGGCAAATACATTGTCACGGGAAACACCGACGGCGCGATATGTGTCTGGGAGACGTTGTCCGGCAACTCAATCACCACTATGACCAGCTCTACCGACATGATTCAGGCGGTGGAATTTTCACCATGCGGAAAGCGGGTCGCCTCTGTCTCTGGGCATGATGTGCAGCTTTGGTGCGCTCAGACAGGAGAGTGTCTGCGGATTTTCAAGGGCCACACATCATATGGATTGACTGTGGCATTTTCTCCCAGCGGACACCAACTAGTTTCGGGCGGCCAGGACTTGACTCTTCGAGCTTGGGACGTTGAAACGGGGGAGCCTAAGTTTATTCTGGAGGGTCATACCGATGTTATTATGGAAGTTGTCTACTCCCCAAGCGGCCACCAGATTGCGTCCTGCGGCGACGATGGGACAGCTCGATTATGGAACGCCGAGACAGGAGACCTACTCTTCATCATGGAACATCCAGAAGGCCTCACCCAAGCGATTTACTCCATGGACGGACAGGAACTCATATCCATCTCACCCGGCGACGGTATCCTTCGGTGTTGGGATCCTAAATCCGGTCAGCCCATTGATCGACAGGAGGAGATCTACTTGAACATCATCTGCTGCTGCTTCTCGCCCGACGGGAACCTCATCGCTTCAGGAGATAGGGATGGGCTGTTCAGGTTGTGGGATCGGTCGACGGGAGCGTTTGAGCGAGTATTCCAGTCAATGATTGGATTGACCCTTGAGATACAGTGGAAACAGGATTCTGAAGGCATGCATTACCTGGCAACGATCGATCTGGGGTCGGTGAGGGTGTGGAAGCTGATCGAGAAGGAAAAGGGCGGTTACTCGTTGCTGCTTTTGTGGAGTTCTGGGAGGAAGGAGCTTTCTCTGGAAGATGCCAATGTCTGCGGTGAGAGCGAAGGTGGCGGTGCTGTTGGGTTGAGTTCGATCGATCTCGAGTTGATGAAGCAGCGTGGGGCAATTACGGAGCTCAAGGTTATGGACGAATCAGCCGACAATCCTGCGCACGAAGAATAAAAACAACTCATTCTTTTTCTTTCAAGCCTACTTACATTCATCGTAGTCCCTTCTCAAGTGCTTACTCCCTTGCGGCATTCCTTGGAGGTGCTTTGGTCAATACAGAAACACTAATGGCATGGTATTGTTGGTCTTAAGAAGACGTTGGACCACACCCGTAGCTGGAAAAAAGGAGAAAGAGTCGGCTTGATAAAGACCACGCCGTTCCGTCTAGGCGCCGTCGTGATCACGAGGGCGCCAAAATGGGTGTGGTGACTCGATCGAGTTGCTTAATATGATTTCTAGAACAGAGGGCATAGAGGGCTGACAGTTCTGAAGTTAGTTAAGCTCGTCCTTGATCCACTATCCGTTGGGCCGTTCCCCCACCATCGACGCCTGTTGGTCTTCATTAACCGAACGACAATATTTATTTCTTGAAAATCCTTCCCTTGTCCTGGAAACCAATCCCCTCTCGAGTGTTGAGTCCCGCCAGACACTTGACCCGTCCCTTTTCTCCATTATTGCCTGTCCACCTCGCTGACGTTAAAAGTGAGGGAATAGAACTACAAATTGGCACATCCTTTTTTTTCTGGGATCCGACATCATCCCATCACCCCCATGCTCGAATGAGTTTGAGGTATCATAATTGGCGGAGCGATTCTCAAAGTTGCATACACTTAATGCGAAGGGGGTGCTATCCTTGGTGATTTTTTTTTTTGCACAATATGGAGAGAAGTACTCGCAGTAATTCCGTGTAAAAAATCTGGAACTGATCAGTTCCAGAATCCATCGAAGGGGTGGTATTTTTCTCTTCAATTTTGACGTGTTGTTTTTGGAACCGAGAGGACGGATTCGTACACGTGATCTTTTTTTTTTATGCTGTCCATTCGTTACTTTTGCGCGCGTTGCACTGCGTTTTTCCAGTTATCTGTTTATCTGTTTTCCCCCAGTTTAGATGTGATTTCTTGGGAAGTATTTTATTTTTACATCTTTTGATTTGGCGGTGACTCGAAGCTGACGAGTATTAGTTTTAGTGCACGCTACTTCTACGACGCAATAAACTTCTTACCAAACAAAAAAAAAAATACATTTGCGCGCGACCGTGCAGCAGGATTACAAAGAAAGCTGCAGAAGAAGGCGCACGGTTCCCCGTCTTGTTCACATCTTAAAAGCATCATCGCTACTGTCAGATACTGTCTCACGCGATAGAGTTCGTCCTCATCAATATTATCCCTCAACAACGGTGCAAGAACTTCATTTCACTTTCCTTCTCCTTGTCGAATCCTCGATGGTTTGTGACAATGACCTGGATCCGAGAGTAGAATGGCTGGACTGACTCATCAACGTCAAGGAAAAAGCGGTGAGGTATGCTGACAAATGAGAAGGCGAGGTTCATTGATTTATTAAAATTGGTATATTAAGGTACAGAGAGGTAAAAGTAAAAATTACAAGAAAATGAAAAAGAAATCCACCATCTAACGAGACATGTTCTTGTTGGGTCGCAATGGCGGTGAGAGGGAGCGGGACAGAAGTTGTTGATCAAAATTGAATTCTTCTCTACTACGACTGTTGTTGACTGGCTTTGAAGAGGTTGCGGATCCTCGATTACCAGTGGCAGTGGCGTTGCTGAGTGTTGGGGATTTGAGACTGGAATAGGGGACGGCATTTAGGTCTTCACTGTTGTAGAACTGGGTGTTGTTGGTCATGGGTGGAGGTGAAATGGTGCGATGGGGTGGTTGGAGGGAGTTGTCGTCTGTTATGAGGGTGGTCCAAGCTGAAGAGTTCCATGGCTCAAGTGTGGATGGAGACTGGTTCTTGGAGATCGAGCCGCCATTGGTGTTGCTGCTTGTCTTTTGAAAGGAAACTCTAGGGATCGGGGTCAAGTTTGTCTGGCTACCGTAGGGGTTATCGACGTGGGCGAGGTCAACCTTGTTGGGAGAACCAGGCGACGATGAATTGCTGTATACTTTGTTGTGGTTGTTCTGCGGCATATCGCCCATCATGATCTTGACATTATCAGGGTTCCGCTTGCTAAAAAGCCTCTCTCTCAGATCTTCCCACAGCTCAAGCTTGGATCCAAAGATGACCAGAATGACGATACCAAGCATCGCAGGCAAAAAATCCGTGACGGTGGCCCAAACAAAGCTGGGCACAAAGGGTGTAGCAATTGGGGCACAAGTCCTCTGAGCAAACTCGCCAGCGACCAAGAACTGGTCCATGGTGGGGTTGGTCAAGGACAGACGTCCTGCTATAGCAGATTCAATCATCTGGTCGACCAGACAAGCAACCCACTGCTGGAACCAGGCAGAGGTGGGAGTGACAGTGAGTAGCTTCTTGGCTTCGATGTAATAGAAGAGACTGTATACAACATCGATGAGTACGAGCCAGAGAGCGAGGACACCGGGGCGCCATTGCTGCTTGATTTGAAGGGTAATGCCGCGTGCGGTGTGGAGGCGGCGTTGTCGTGGGGTCATCATGGTGCTGTTATCGCTTCCGTTTGAGATTTCGGAGTTTGACTTGCCGATCGAGCTCGATGAGTTTGCCACAATAGTCGCCTATGGTTTTGCCAATGCAGAAGGTGGGTGTGAGAAATATACCTCTTGTGGGTAGAGTTGAACAACACAAACGTTTACTTTGCAAGAAAAATAGTATACCTTGATCATGAAGGCGATGGTTCCCAAGTGCAGCAACGTAGCTAGGCAAACAATGATAGAGACCGGGAGGAAGAAGTAGGGGCCGGCCATGTCCGGACCAACGAAGCAAATCGATCCAAAGCCAGGGTTCATAATGTGCTTCTTGACCAAAATGGGGATAATAAGGCCCAAGGGCAATACGAACGTAACGACCATCCACCTCGAGAGCGAGTCCTGAATGAACGACGACCGATAAACGGTCAATAAGTGAAGGTTGGTGATCAAAAGGGAACCCAAAGTGAGGATGACCAACGACATGTACGGGAGCAGTGTACCTTTTAATACAAATAACAACCAAAAAAGCGTTTTTAGTTGTTGTTCAGCAAAGAAAAAAAAAACACACATGCAAAGTCTAACGAATCACATGCAACAAAACACAAGAATGCTGCCTTACCTGAAAGTCCACAGTACCAAGAGTTCGTCATATCGGCAACCTCATATTCATTCACACACAAAAGATCTTTCTTCATGAACAGCCAAGCCGTACCAAGTCCATCCCAAGGAACGATCAGAATCGCAAAGACGAGAACAATGAGATGAGGGTGCTTGCGGCGACTGGGAAGGATGAGATAGCAGATTGAGAGGAAGAAGGAGGATGCGGCCGAAATAATCCGGATAACGTTGGTGATGGTGTACACGTGCTCCAATGTATGGGGTTCGTAAAACGCAAATGCGACAGGGCAAGGCAGACAACAGGGACCATTACAGCCTGCAGTTGTGAGATTGTAGATGTTTGGGATCATGGGTGGCGGGCACGCCATCAGAGAAGCGGAGGTTACATTGAACAATGCGGCAGCTCTTGTTGTTGGTGGGTTGACTGTTGGTGTAGTGGCTGCTGAAGATACGAATGGGAGGGAGGAAAGGGCGGCGAAGAGAAGGGTAGATGCGAAGATGAGAAAGGAGTAGTGTAATTGTCGTTTTGGAAGACGTGGGAAGAGCTTGTTGGTCATGGTAGTCGAATATGGTTGAGAGAGAGAGAGAGAGAGAGAGAGAAAGAGAGAGAGAGAGAGAAGAAAAGAATATAAAGGCAAGAGGGAAGAGGGAGTGTGGAGAATCCACTGGCGGCAAACCCGCAGAAGAGATGTGGAGAGGAGGATAGAGGAAAACAGGCAGGTGAGGAAGGGAAAGAGGTGGAATAGGTAAAGGGTGACAACGTTCAAAAAGATAAATAAGAAAAAGAACAAAGGAGAGCGAAAGAAAAAGAGAAGAAATGTGGAGAAAGAAAAAGAAAACGAAAAATATAAATGAGAAAGCCGTTGGATGAAAGAAATGAAAAAGGGACATTGGGTGTGACAAGAGAGTGGTCCAAAGAATGGCGCCCTATTGTCAACAACGTATATATTTTTTTCAATTGAAGTGATTAGAACCCAAATCTATGTGTATGGTCGTGTGAAGGCCATCCTCCTCCTCTAACTTCTCCTCTTTGTCCTCTTCCTCGTTCTTGTTTTCAAACCAGAAGAGAATAGTTGCAACAACCATCATCATTTGGATCGTTAGGAAGCTTGCTAACGATCTAGATGATGGGCAGACTGGACCATTGCACACACAATCAAACACAAACTCACACAAACACGAACACACACAAACACACAACGTCCATACCACACCATGCTACCCACCCACAACCCTGCCGGCTGAGCAAATGCTCTGAATTAAACTATAACGATTCTGTTTTAAGTCTGGATGCTGAACATGGCCATAGAAAACAACGGTTGGAAAAAGCAAACCCGTTAAATGAAGAAGAAAAAGGGGTTGTAAACAAGAGTTAGCCCTCTATTGATGTGGATCTAGCCACAATAACAGTACTAGCATGACTCGCAAAAAAGGTTTGCGTTCTGATACGACCTCCTCACCTTCTTCGCATGAATTAGAAAAGTGTTTATTGGGTTGTAAACAAGAGGTAACCCTCACGCATTGGGCGCCAAGTTACAAGACGAAAGGAGAAACTCAAATGGAGACTGACCGTATCTCTTTTAATAAACGATCCAAACGAAGCATTAAACCAACAGCAGACTGGGGACATTCAGAATTGGCAACAACTTCTACCCACAACCTTAATTGGTCCACGCTCTGGAGTGTTAGCACATTTCTTTCAGTCCAAGACCGACGAAGAATAATTAAAAGTCGAGAAAGAAACTAAATTGAGAGCATGTAAAAAACGAAACAGGAAAGAGACCGACTCAAGCAATAAAATGGTCATGGCATTCGCAATGTTTTTGGGCTAATGGTACGCAGACAGTTTCGAGGGAAGGGGAGAGGGAGGGAAGTAAAAGCATGGCATAGAGTACACAACCATTATATGTTTGTTACGAAAGCATTGGTATAAGAGAGAGAGGGAGAGAATGAAAAATGAAGGGACGAACATCATTAGTGTAATACCATTTCAGTTTGCGGACCCTTCATTCATTGGTGCAACACACAACAACAACAACAACAAAAACAAACGAACAGGTATTCGCGCAAAGCAAGATCTCATCTATTTTTTCTTCTCTCTTTCATCCTTCTTCTCTTGGACGCCTCTTCCACAAAACACACATCACGAGAGAAGCTCAATGGAGTGCCATTGAGGACGAGTGTAATAAAAATGAGCAATAGAAGAACAAAGGTCGACGGGGATGGAAGAGTGAGACAAAAAGTGGAGGCGAGCCATCAGCTGAGTGAACTTTAAAATATTGGCTTGATCGGGGTCAGTTCATCTCGATTTTGCGAGTGGTCCCGATGCTCACAACTCTCCTTCTCCACACCACCAACCTTTTCCTCCCCGTCTTCTAAATGTACAGTACAGTACATGTACTTATTGTACCTCTGCATCGGTACGCTCTCTAACCAGCTCATTTGTCTCTGCTTGTTCTTCCTTCACCGCCCAATTTTCTTGTTTGGGCTAAGAACGGGCTGACGTTACATGTGTTTGCGTTTAATCTTATGACCATAGCCGCCATCCATTTCGACTGTCCTTATTGATCCGAGCAGAGGCTGCCCAGGACTTAAAGAAAAATATGATAGGAAGGGAGACAGTCTGTCGCGTCTGTTGTCTGTTCCGTATCAAGGTTTCTTTTTCGATTTTGTAATTGGGTGTACGAAATGGATGTGGAGGAAGGACAGGGCCTTTTTTTCTCTGCAGAGTGAGAGAAAAATGAACGTGTTCATTGGCCTGCAGGTTCGTTCGAGACTCATTTGACCCACGGCTCTCGATTCGCAAGCAAGGATCACCTCTCTCTTCTTCCTTTTATTATGTTCCTTTGGCACCCATCTTTTTTCTAATCCTACAAGTAGCGGGGGGACAACTACCAGGAACACGCGCTGAAATGACTGATTGTCGTTATCGAAAAGGCCATCCCTTGGTGTTGTCCTTTGGTATAGGACGCTGAAAATATCAAGGAGTACATGTCAATGGCATCCAGGAAGAAAGAGATATCTTGATCTTTTTCGGTATCTTTCTCTTCTCCTGTGTCATTGCTCCTCCTTAGTCTCGCGGCCATCCCCTCCCAAAGAATTGGATTCCAACCCACGCAAAGGGAGGGGATCGCCGCGAGACTAGCTCCTCCTAACATTTTTCTGCATGAACATGTAAGTCGATATGACCCATGAACGAAAATGGTATAAAGTACACTTCTTGTCTCTGTTCAATCCCACCACAGCTAACTTCTTCACTCGCCACCAATCACACACCTACCATAAACCAAGGAGTCATCTCATTTCCAACAAGACATCTCAACCAAACCCTTACTGGCTTACCACCCTCATAGCATTCCGTTCTCAATACCCTCCTTTCCAAGAGATGCACTTCGCCAAAGCCTCCAGCTCACTCTCCTTTGTGGCTATCACGATCTTTCTCTACTCACTGGTAGGTATTGTCAATCTCCTCGGCAAGCATATGCTGCCACACCATCGCACAACTATAGCCGAGGTGTAACTCCACGCATAGAGTCTAACAGCAATTTTCTACAATGAAACAGATACATGTAGCTACGTCTGAAAATGCGTCTGTTTATACCCTATCGGTTTGTGGTCAGCGCTGGTAGAGAAAAGACGGTATGCTCGAGTGTTTCTGGCTTGGAACAGTCAGTTGAAGTATTAGAATATAAGGATGGCATGGGCGGAAGGTATCAGATGCCTGGACAAGCTCAACCGCTGTACATCACGCATAAGCGTTGCGTGGCGCTGAAAAATAGTCAACTGTAGAGCTGGCTGACATCGATCTTGCTCAACCAAGTTGACAAAAAGACATTTCGATCTCCTTGACCAAAGAAGCAACAAAGGAACTGATCGTCACGTGTACTTTAAACAATGCGTTTCCAACCAAGCTTTCAGCACTGATTTCAACAAATTTTCCTCAAGTTCCCAGCTCTGCATCGATCCTTCATGGGCATCGACACAGCATCTGGAATCACCCCACTCACAGTGTCATCCTCATCTACTTTCTCCCCCGAAATACACATTCCTCATCTCAACACACTCAAAAAAAGGTTACCACGAACGTATTCCGGCAGTCATCAACCCCCTTCCATCGGAAACCAACACCCTACCTGCCTCAAAACCACCTACCACACCAACATGCCCGGACAACAACATCAACAACAATTACGCGGCATCAAGCAGCCGAGCGGCAGCGTCCAATACCTGCCACGCTCGAAAGATGAAGATATGACGTCTGGAGAAGCCCACGAGGGCGTCAACAGCGCAGCACTCACCCCCCCCAACAGCTCGGACGACCAGCAATCGCAAGCAAAAGAGATGGAGAAAATCATCTTCGACACCGGCATCCAGGAGTTCATCCTCAAAGCGGCTGACTTTTGGACCGACGACCCCGGAGCCACCGGAGACATTCTCAACGATTTGACCTACAAACTGGGAGGACTGGTTACTCTCATCGGCAACCCCATTATCCATTACCTCCAAATCGACAGCCAAACCACCGAGAAGTATCTCTCCGTCAAGCTCAGCGACGAGCACTCAAAGAACTATCTCTTCGACTTAGCCTTCAACAAACCAACAGAGGCAACAATCCCCGACGCAAACGATAAAAGCTCCGAAATGGCTCACAACAATGGCGACAAGGATCTCGGTAACTCCGACAGAAAGACCGACCTTCAAATCGCCGAGAACAGAGGTTGACAGATCGAGATCTCCTCTCTCATGAGCAACACCACCAAGGCCAAGATCGAAGACCTGTTCAACCCCAAGGGAAAGGTTGAACACATGCGCCTCTCACCCAACAAGTACGGAGGATTATTGACCGCGACGGTGACCCTCGACAACGATAGCCTGGTCAAGGATTTTCAGCAAAGACAACAGGCAGTGGTATTCATTGGGACGGACTCAGGCCGCATCACTAGACAACAGTACCTTCCACAAGGATTTGGTCCGCAAGCTCACCAACCTGCCAAGAGGCACAACCCCGCTAATGCTGAAAGGTTTGTGCGAGATAGTGAACAATTATTCCGTGACAATCCCGTTTCACCGCAACTCCACTTTCAAAGAAAGAGAGGCGTTTTTTTCGTTCACAACTCAAGAGACGTTCGATAAGCTGACAAGCAAGGAGTATTTCATTAATGAAACAGATCCAAGGATGACCTGGGTGGACGTGGAAACAAAATTATGTAACGAGCGTGGACCGCCCAAATACCTGATCGCAGCATGCCCCGAGATGACCGCGCGTAAAGAATACCGCGCGCGAAACATCGCGAAGTCGCACCCACCAAGAGCGCCTGCTCCCCCGACTACTAACAAAAACCGCAACAATGGCCCCGTGCCCAAAGTGCAAACCTTTTCTCAACCAGCTCAAGTAGGCCCGATTATCCGTCGGGCCAGGACCATATATGTGTTATCTTCTTTTATTGTATAAAATGCGAAAATCCAGAAAACTAAACGAAAGTGAAAAGAGAAAAAATGAAATAAGTTCTGCTCAGGCACCAGATCTGTCCCTTATCTTCTTTTGTTTCGCCAGGGACATTGCCCGCATCATCAGAGTTCACCCTTCTCAGCAGGTCCCCATGGAACAACCCTCTCCTTCACCGTCCTCCTCTCCCTCTTCCTCACCCCCACTCGACCACCCACTCGATCCCAAGGATGCAGAGATCCTCTTCCTCAGCCAAAGGCTGGACCGCATGGAACGCTTTATGGCAGATCGCCTTCGCCAGGGCTCCGATCCCGCGATCACAACTCAAGCTCCACTTCAACACTACCGCCCCTCAGACGTGGATGTCATGGGATGCCCCAGCATCAAACCAGCAACGCCTATCGAGTTTTTCACCAAACCAACAAAGAGCGACACCGAACTTAAGGAAGTCATTCGAGGCTTTCCCAAGAACGTTCACATGGACCAATATAAAGCACCCAAGGTCCCATACGTCGTCTCCAACAACCTCGACTTCAATAGGAAGCATGATTCACAGATCCGCGAGTTTCAGGAGCGATGCACCGAGCTCACACGCCCCGTGGATTACTTCTATCACCAATTCCGACAGCTTCAGGAGATCGACCCTGAACATCTCAAGCCAGACCAGATTCTGGACCTTTCCGTCAGGTTTGCAGTCCTTATGCGCCAACACCTGGGCGGAATGGCTGTTAAGATGCACGAGACCCGCATGGCTAACGTTCGCGAAGCCGCAGGAGCACACTTCGAGGACGACGCTCTCAACATGTTCGACCCACAGTCCTTCTACGACCATACTAAGTCTATCCTCACCCTACAGACATACTTTAAGAGCAAGACGGGAACCGACAACCGCCGAGACAAAGGCGGCAACAACAACAACAACAATAGTCACGGCAATGGCCGACATAACTCCGACAAAAATTGGAACAACAACAACCAGGACCGCCGCTCACAGAGCCGCTCAGGTCGGGATTTCAATAACAGCAACCGTTCCTCCTCTTCTTTTCAGAGGGACTCCGGAAACCAAAGGTGGAACAGCCAACAGCGCGGACGAAGCACCTCCTGCAGGAACGACAGATCCCCAAGGTCGGAGGGCGGCTCAAAGGATTCTTAGGAGCCTGGAAGAGCATTACCCAAGAGTCCCCCATCCTCGACATTATCAAGGACGGCTACAGGATCCCCTTCGAGTCGCCACCACCAACATCGACCTCGCATCCCCCGCCACACCCAATGTCGGAGGAAGCAATGGCGAGCATCGACAAAGAAGTGTCCGATTTGCTGAGCAAGAATGCGATCGAGCCCAGCACTGGACCCGGTTTTTCAAGCCAGTTGTTCGTGATTCCGAAGAAGACAGGAGAACTACGCCCGGTGTTGAACCTGCGTCGCTTGAATCAGTATCTGCCGATCCGACCTTTCAAAATGGAGACTATCTCTCAGGTAGTTCACCTAATAAAAAGGAACGATTTTCTTACCAGTATCGATTTAAGAGATGCATTTCTACACGTGCCCATTCACCCTTCTTCCCGGCGTTACCTACAATTTCAATGGCGAGGCAAACTGTACCAGTTCAAAGTGCTCCCGTTCGGTCTATCTCTGGCTCCGCTCATCTTTACCAAGATTCTGAAGCCGCTACTACGGTGGGCGCGATCACGCGGGATCAGGATATCGGCCTACTTGGACGATTTGATTATTGCAGCAGCGACCAAGGAGCTATCACAGATACACACCAAGATGGTGACGGACAAGTTAGCCAGCCTCGGTTTTCTGACAAAGGAATCCAAGTCGAGCCTGACGCCATCCCAGACACTACAACATCTGGGCTACGAGATCAACACAACGGCGATGACATTACAGATCCCAGGAGCCAAGATCCGAGACATGAGACGCGAGGCATCCAAGTTAATCAACAAGACGACATGCACAGTACGACAGCTATCATCATTCATCGGCAAGGCGATCGCCATGACAGCAGCAGTTTTTCCGGCTCGACTCAAGGTGCAGCACCTACAAGCGGTCAAGATCAATGCACTGAAATCGGGAATACCATGGGAGGGCTCCATTACTCTGCCGACGACAGCGACCGAGGAACTGCTTTGGTGGCGCACACACCTTCAACAATGGAACGGTCTCTCATGGATAGCGGCCAATCCTCAGATCGACATCTACACGGACGCTTCCACGTCCGGGTGGGGAGTAGTAATCAACAACCGATCATACAGTGGCACCTGGCCGGCAACTCACTACCCCAGACACATCAACTACAAGGAATTGTTGACGGTCTTCTACGCCCTTCAGAGACCACAGGTCAAGGGTCGCACAGTCAACATCATATCGGACAACATCACAACAATCGCCTACATCAACCACTTTGGCGGAACGAGGTCGCCGGAGCTGATGAAGCTGGCGACATCAATATGGAACTGGTGCCTCAAGACCGGAACCAGGATTCGAACAACGTACGTCCCATCAGCTTTCAACCCAGCGGATGCCCCCTCCCGTCAACTGACGGGCCAACTCGAGTGGTCAATCAGTCCATCCTTTTTCGACCACATGGACCAAAAATGGGGTCCCCATACCGTCGATCTCTTCGCATCTCCCGAAAACCACCATCTACAACAGTACATGACCTGGAAACCATCATCAGGCGCAATAGGTCACGATGCTCTCCGACACCGATGGCAGCCCCTAGGCAACGTTTACCTTTGCCCACCTTGGAATCTCCTCCCTCTCGTCCTGGAGAAGATTCGCCAGGAGCAGATCTCAGCAACGATCGTAACACCCCACTGGCCCTCAGCAGTATGGTACCCAACGGTCAAGATGATGTCAGTCGCAGCCCCCCTTGCGATACCGCGACACCACGTGCTTCCAGCTCCAGGAAATGCCCTCGACATTCTGGCCAAGAATCCTCACTGGTCTTTAACAGCATGGCGCATAAGCGGCGCCGCCCCGAGGATGAAGGATGCGACGACCAGCCGACCATCAAGTACGCCACCATCGAGGACCATGAGATAATGGTCCCACATCACAAGGAGGAATTGGTCCCCCATCGACCTCTCATTTGCGACGTCCGCTTCCCCAAGACAACTGTCACCAGTCAAACGATCAGCAGCCACATCGCCGCGATCACCGACCTACTCGGCCTCCCGCCGAACAAGACTCGACCCAAAGCCCGCGCGATCGGCCCTACAGGGGCCATCAAGAAGGGCGCCCATGTCAACGACGTGATTGTCAACAATTACTACCGCCTGACGCGAGCAACCGCGACCAATTTGACGTCGTTGGTTTCTCTCATAACTTCTGCTCTGGATCCACATATATGGTCCTGGCCCTCGGATAATAGGCTTGAGCCTTCATATCTTCGGCTCCGCTAGATATTATCCGTCGGGCCAGGACCATATATGTCCCGCCCTTGGATTTTTTGTTTTCCCACCCTTTTTTGTCTCCTGGCACCTGGCTCACACCACGAAGATAAGGGACAGATCTGGTGCCTGAGCAGAACTTATTTCATTTTTTCTCTTTTCACTTTCGTTTAGTTTTCTGGATTTTCGCATTTTATACAATAAAAGAAGATAACACATATATGGTCCTGGCCCTCGGATAATAGGCTTGAGCCTTCATATCTTCGGCTCCGCTAGATACATACAGCGCCCAGGTGAAACAAGGGCTCCAGAACACAGGCAAACAAACCAAGGGAACCCAGCCGGCCCAGGTAAGTGGAAATGATCAGCAGCCCAGTTACAACAACTTGCTACTAATGATCCAAAATCAGGGCGCAATTATTAACGAGATGCAAGAACAAAATAAAATGCGCGTCGCAGCAGAGAACAGAGCAAAACAATCAGAAGAGGCGAAAGAAACACAAATGACAGCGCTGGAGGACAGAATCGGACAGGCTGTTGCAAAAGCAGTGACAACAGCGGTAGCGTTAACGGTGGCTATTGCAATGGAGAAATAAAAAATTCAGATGCAAAACGAAATGTATTGTGCATTTAAGATGATGAAAGAAAACATGGCCCCAGAAAAAGGGAGCGAGGCAAGAGAAGAAGGCAAACGAAGAAAACAACCCCTAAGGACGTCAGCAACAGCTGTCGCAGACATGCAATTAAAAGAAACACAAAGTGAAAACAGCGCGATGTTTGATTCGTTCCACAACTTCAGAGATGGCATATCACAAATGAGCCACATCGGGTATGGAGACGAAAGTGATAGCGCAAAAAAGAAAGAAAGGGTGCCAGACTCAAGCAGCAATCAACAAACAACATCTCATTCCGTGTAACGACTGATACAGCGGACTTTACATGGAAGTTGCGCATTGCATTACTCAGTGTGCAAGGGGGGAGAAGTGATGGATACTTTAAAGGATTGGCAGATTGGGGATCCCAAGTTGGTTTTTTTGACATAATTGCGTGTCAAGAAACAAAACTACATGCAAACATGAAAACAAAATACCTTTTATTTTTAACAAGAACCAAGCCAATATTAGGGCCACTGGGCAAGCGCAAGCACAGTGGCTTTGGGCTCTGGAGTAGCGTTCCTAGTGAACGACACCTGGAACAGAAATATAATAAGAAAAATGACACACAAAGGGCGAGGCATTTCCTTGGATTTTGGATTTCGCTTGGGAGCCCACATACGAATAGTGAACTGCTATGTGCCAGCGCGAAAAAGCAGCAAAGAGGATAAAAAGAATTTAAAGAGCTGCTTGAGAGGGTGCTTGAAGAGATTCAAGATGGAGATAAGAGAGACATGGAAACGGTCGTGTGCGGGGACTTTAATGGCGTGGTGAACCCAGCACGCGACCGTTCAAACGAAAACTTACAGAGTACTAACAGAGAAAATGAACTTCTGGAGTGGCTTGTTAATAATAACCAGTTCACTGACAGCTTCCGCAAGCTGTACCCCAGAAGTTCGCGCTTACTCCTTCAAAGAAACTAGTCGGTTGGACATGATATGGCTATCACAGGGACTGACGGGAACAGGAATGATACTCTTGGAGGGTATTGTTCGTGCGGACCACAAGGTCGTTTTTGCCGAACTAGACGTGCGGACGCTAGTTTCACCAACCCCGATTTATATTCTAGAGCAATACTATGTTCGCGAATACAAAATCAAAGTTGATGGTGCCTCTGAAGAACAATGGGCTTTATTCTCTATTCGACTTGACGAAGTGTTGTTGTAACAAGGCTTGGCTTGTATTGTGGAGATTGAATGTTTCTTAATAAAGTCAATGTTATGAACAAGACTGTGGAACTAGACTACGGACGTAAGAACTATTTATATTGTTGTATGGACCAAGTTGTCTCTGGATACTTGATCATTTGGTGGTGCTAGAAAAATCTAGAAGTTGGTGGCGTTGGTCATGTGCCAGTTATCAGAGTGAAACGAGTCTTTCCCTCAGTCCATGGACCTAGACTCCACCGTCCATTCGGGCTCATCGTACAATCCACGTCAAGATAAGCAGGTGCAGTTAGACTTGAAGAACCGCACTTGTTTCGTTTGCCATGCCACCGGTCATCAAGCCCGCAAGTGTCCTCAAGCAACCCAGCCCAGACGAAGAACAACTCCATCTGGAACCTTCAATGGAATCGAACACATCCAACAGTCAAGCCCTGTTCCAGAGATAGCCTCTTATCAAATTAAAAAATCATCTGAGTCGTCGTCTTCGTCTGCCCCAGTGTCGTCGGCTATGGAATCAATACAGTCTTCTATGTCCACTTCGTCTACTCCGTCATCGTCAGTTGACGCGTCGACACTCTTCTATTCGTCTGTCCCGGTCTCCGCGTTTAATGCGTCCACATTACCGTTCCCTGCCTCTTCATCCGACCCAGCCGATTTCCCCATCTTACCTAAGGAATCCGAGGATGAGCATGTGATGTATATTGCCGGTCATATCAAGAACCATAAGTTCGATATTTTGATCGACTGTGGCGCCAGCGCCAACTACATCAACCAAGAAATTGTACGCGCCCTGAATATCCCTACGTCCAAAAAGAAAGAGGCACTATCAGTCAATGGCTTTAACGGTGATCAAATCGCCACCTGCACCCTTTACTGTCACATCCGTCTCAAGCTCGCTCCCAACTTCCAGCCTGTTATCCAGTTCCTTGTCATTCCAATGAAGTTTGACCTTGTCATTGGCAAACGACGGCTGGCAAGATCCGTTCCAAAGCCTGACCTTGACCTTGTCCACCACACCATCCGTATTGGTCCCCATATTGTCATCCACGGTTATGTCCGTACATCCTATACTCCTGTCCTGTCCGCAATGCAGTTCAAACGCTGCCTAAACACTGACCCAGCATTCCTGTGCCTTGCCCAGCCACACGACGAATCCTCCTCTAAGAAGCCACCAGCCGAACAACACCTCGCTGCTCAGGCATTACTTGAGAAATACAGCTCTGTCTTCCCCGACGAACTCCTTAAGGTCTTACCTCCATCAAGATCTGTCGACCACAAGATCGAAATCATTCCAAGTTCCACACCACCGTCGCGTCAGACCTATCCGTTATCCTTAACAGAAATGGGTGAACTAAGAAAGCCGTTAGACGACCTTCTGCTTCGTGGTTTCATTCGTCCAAGTAAATCGCCTTGAGGTGCCCCGGTTCTCTTCGTACGTAAAAAAGAAGGCGACCTACGCATGTGTGTGGATTATCGAGCCCTCAACAAGCAAACCGTCAAGAACACGTGCCCTCTACCCAGGATCGATGAACTCCTCGACCGCCTTGCCAACGCCAAAGTCTTTAGCAAAATCGATCTGCGCTCCGGATATCATCAAATCAGGATCGACGAAGAAGACGTCTCCAAAACAGCCTTCCGCACGCGTTACGGACTATATGAGTTCCTGATCCTGCCCTTCGGTCTCACAAACGCCCCCGCCACCTTTATGTGCCTTATGAACGACATCTTCAAAGAGGAGTTGGACACCATCGCCATCATCTACCTTGACGATATCCTTGTTTTCAGTGAGAACGAGGAGCAACACAAAATCGACCTTGAACGTATCCTGAAAATGCTAGAGGAGAACAAGTTGTATGCCAAATTATCCAAATGTGAGTTCTTCAAGCCTCAAGTCAACTTTCTCGGTCATATCATCTCTCAAGAAGGCATTGCCGTCGATCCCAGCAAAGTCGCCGCCATAGTCGATTGGCCAGATCTCACCTGTGTTCTCGACGTTCGGTCTTTCCTCGGACTCGTGAACAATTACCATCGATACGTCCCTCGACTTGCTAAGATTGCCGCCCCCCCCCCCCACTTACCGAACTGTTGAAAAAAGGGAATCCATTTGTCTGGCAAGATGCACAAAAAACGGCCTTCCGCACTATCAAGAAGCTCATGACTGAAGCTCCCATCCTAGGTATCTTTGTCCCTGGTGATAATGTTGAAGTCCATTGCGATGCCTCTCATTTCGCCATTGGAGCTGAACTTCGCCAGAACGGTCGCCCTATCGCCTTCGAATCCCGCAAACTGTCCTCCGCCGAAATTAATTATCCTATCCACGAAAAGGAACAGTTAGCCGTTGTGCTTGCGCTGACCAAATGGCGTGTGTACCTTCACTCGACCGCCAAACCCTTTGCGATCTACACCGACCATGAATCACTCAAGTACCGTCAATCCAAGAACAACCTCAATCCTCGACAAATCCGCAGCAACGAAAAACTAGCTGAGTACAATTTCGAGATCAAGTATCGCAAAGACTCCCTCAATATCGTTCCCGATGTACTGTCCCGTCGTCCAGATTATCAACTCTCCGCCACCACTGTCTCCGCTCCCATTGTTGGTGACAACATCAAGACCCTATGTCGAGAAGCGATTACCAAGGATGAGTACTTCAAGGACTTTTTCGAACGCGCATCCAAGATTACCAATGTCGATGATCCCTTCAAATTCCAAGTCAAGAACGATCTTCTGTACCTCAAAAAGGGTGACAGACTCTGTATTCCCGACCTACCTACCGTCAAGATGCAGTTGTTATCCGAAGTTCTCAACTGCCCCACTGCAGGTCACAGTGGTGTCGACAAAACATATGCCCGCTTGTCTGAACTCTACTATTGGCCACGCATGTACCGCTCCGTCCAGCATTATGTCGAATCCTGTCATATCTACAACACCTCTAAAACAAGAACTACAAAAGAAAATGGATTACTACAGTCGCTCTCGATCCCGGAGAGACCCTGGACTCATATTGCTATGGATCTTGTTACCAATCTCCCGAAAACCAAGTCCTACCACAACGCCATCCTTGTCGATCGCTTCAGCAAGGCTATTGTCTTCGTCCCCTGCAAGACTACCTGTACCGGTTTTGAACTCGCCCAGTTATTCTTCTAGTTTGTCTTTACGCGTTGCGGTCTCCCCAAGTCCATTGTTTCCGACCGAGATACTCGTTTCACAAGCCTCTTCTGGTCGAGTCTTTTTTCCTGCCTTGGTACCAGCCTCGACATGTCGACTGCCCACCATCATCAAACAGATGAACAATCCGAACGAACGATTCAAACCCCTCAAACAGTACTTGCGCATGTATACCTCCAAGACACATGACAACTGGGATTCAAGTCTCTCTCCACAACCCGGCACCGCCAACAACAAACTCCAACCGCGATTCCTCGGACCCTTCGAGATCACCGAACGTCCTAGTTCCTTCAACTACAAGCTTGACTTACCTCCCAAGTCTCGTATCCATCCCGTGTTCCACGTCTCCAAGCTCCGAAAACACGTTCCTCGCAACCCAGAGCAATTTGTCAATCAAGATCAAGAAGAAGCCATTCAAGAAGCCATTCAAGAACCCTTGATTCCTGATAACCCTGCCTATTATCAAGTGGAATACGAGTTTGAAAAAATTATCAAGCACTCCAAGTCTGGCGGTGGTGTTCATAACATTGACGTTATTAAAAAAACATTCAATCTCCACAATATAAGCCAAGCCTTGTTACAGTGGGGAGATTACTGAGCTCAAGTTTACGGACGAACCAGCCGACAATCCTGCGCACGAAGAATAAAAACAACTCATTCTTTTTCTCTCAAGCCTACTTACATTCGTCGTAGTCCATTCTCAAGTGCTTACTCCCCTGTAGCATTCCTTGGAGGTGTCTTGATCAACACAGAAACGCCAATGGACTGATATTGTTAGTCTCAAGAAGATATTGAACCACACCCGCAGCTGGAAAAAAGGAGAAAGAGTCGGCTTGATAAAGACCACGCCGTTCCGTCTGGGCACCGTCGTGATCACGAGGGCGCCAAAATGGGTGTGGTGACTCGATCGAGTTGATTAATATGATTTCCTGAGCAGAGGGCATAGAAGGCTGACAGTTCTGAAGTTAGTTAAGCTCGTCCTTGATCCACTATCCGTTGGGCCGTTCCCCTACCATCACACCTGCTGGTCGTCATAAACCGAACGACAATCCTGTCCGTGATCCAAACCAGTCCTGGAAACCAATCCCTTCTCGAGTGTTGAGTCCCGCCAGGGTCAGGATTTTTTTTTTGTAAACTGTGGAGAGAAGTGCTCGCAGTAATTCCGTGTAAAAAATCTGGAACTGATCAGTTCCAGAATCCATCGCAGGGGATAATTTTCTCTTCATTTTTGACGTGTTATTTTGGAACCTTTTTTTTACACGTCCATTCGTATTTTTGCGCGCGACCGTGCAGCAGGATTACAAAGAAAGCTGCAGAAGAAGGCGCACGGTTCCCCGTCTTGTTCACATCTTAAAAGCATCATCGCTACTGTCAGATACTGTCTCACGCGATAGAGTTCGTCCTCATCAATATTATCCCTCAACAACGGTGCAAGAACTTCATTTCACTTTCCTTCTCCTTGCCGAGTCCTCGATGGTTTGTGACAATGACCTGGATCCGAGAGTAGAATGGCTGGACTGACTCATCAACGTCAAGGAAAAAGCGGTGAAGTATGCTGACAAATGAGTAGGCGAAGTTCATTGGTTTATTAAAGTGGTATATTAAGGTACAGAGAGGTAAAAGTAAAAAATACAAGAAAATGAACAAATAAAAAATCCACCATCTAACGAGACATGTTCTTGTTGGGTCGCAATGGCGGTGAGAGGGAGCGGGACAGAAGTTGTTGATCAAAATTGAATTCTTCTCTACTACGACTGTTGTTGACTGGCTTTGAAGAGGTTGCGGATCCTCGATTACCAGTGGCAGTGGCGTTGCTGAGTGTTGAGGATTTGAGACTGGAATAGGGGACGGCATTTAGGTCTTCACTGTTGTAGAACTGGGTGTTGTTGGTTATGGATGGAGGTGAAATGGCGCGATGGGGTGGTTGGAGGGAGTTGTCATCTATTGAGAGGGTGATCCAAGCTGAAGAGTTCCATGGCTCAAGTGCGGGTGGAGACTGGTTCTTGGAGATTGAGCCGCCATTGGTGTTGCGGCTTGTCTTTTGCAAGGAAACCCTAGGGATCGGGGTTAAGTTTGTCTGGCTACCGTAGGGGTTATCGACGTGGGCGAGGTCAACCTTGTTGGGAGAACCAGGCGACGATGAATTGCTGTATACTTTGTTGTGGTTGTTCTGCGGCATATCGCCCATCATGATCTTGACATTATCAGGGTTCCGCTTGCTAAAAAGCCTCTCTCTCAGATCTTCCCACAGCTCAAGCTTGGATCCAAAGATGACCAGAATGACGATACCAAGCATCGCAGGCAAAAAATCCGTGACGGTGGCCCAAACAAAGCTGGGCACAAAGGGTGTAGCAATTGGGGCACAAGTCCTCTGAGCAAACTCGCCAGCGACCAAGAACTGGTCCATGGTGGGGTTGGTCAAGGACAGACGTCCTGCTATAGCAGATTCAATCATCTGGTCGACCAGACAAGCAACCCACTGCTGGAACCAGGCAGAGGTGGGAGTGACAGTGAGTAGCTTCTTGGCTTCGATGTAATAGAAGAGACTGTAGACAACATCGATGAGTACGAGCCAGAGGGCGAGGACACCGGGGCGCCATTGCTGCTTGATTTGAAGGGTAATGCCGCGTGCGGTGTGGAGGCGGCGTTGTCGTGGGGTCATCATGGTGCTGTTATTGCTTCCGTTTGAGATTTCGGAGTTTGAGGTGCCGATCGAGCTCGATGAGTTTGCTACAATAGTCGCCTATGGTTTTGCCAATGCAGAAGGTGGGTGTGAGAAATAAGCCTCTTGTGGGTAGAGTTGAACAACACAAACGTTTACTTTGCAAGAAAAATAGTATACCTTGATCATGAAGGCGATGGTTCCCAGGTGCAACAAAGTAGCTAGGCAAACAATGATAGAGACCGGGAGGAAGAAGTAGGCGCTGGCTACGTCCGGACTAATAAAGCAAATCGATCCAAAGCCAGGGTTCATAACTTTCTTCTTGATCACAATGGGGATAATGAGGCCCAAGGGCAACACGAGCGGAACGACCATCCACCTCGAGAGCGAGTCCTGAATGAACGACGACCGATAAACGGTCAATAAGTGAAGGTTGGTGATCAAAAGGGAACCCAAAGTGAGGATGATCAACGACATGAAGAGGAGCAGTGTACCTTTTAATACAAATAACAACCAAAAAAGCGTTTTTAGTTGTTGTTCAGCAAAGAAAAAAAAAACACACATGCAAAGTCTAACGAATCACATGCAACAAAACACGAGAATGCTGCCTTACCTGAAAGTCCACAGTACCAAGAGTTCGTCATATCGGCAACCTCATATTCATTCACACACAAAAGATCTTTCTTCATGAACAGCCAAGCCGTACCAAGTCCCTCCCAAGGAACGATCAGAATCGCAAAGACGAGAACAATGAGATGAGGATGCTTGCGGCGACTGGGAAGGATGAGATAGCAGATTGAGAGGAAGAAGGAGGATGCGGCCGAAATAATACGGAAAACGCTGGTGATGGTGTACACGTGCTCCAATGTATGGGGTTCGTAAAATGCAAATGCGACAGGGCAAGGCAGACAGCAGGGACCATTACAGCCTGCAGTTGTGAGATTGTAGATGTTTGGGATCATGGGTGGCGGGCACGCCATCAGAGAAGCGGAGGTTACATTGAACAATGCGGCAGCTCTTGTTGTTGGTGGGTTGACTGTTGGTGTAGTGGCTGCTGAAGATACGAATGGGAGGGAGGAAAGGGCGGCGAAGAGAAGGGTAGATGCGAAGATGAGAAAGGAGTAGTGTAGTTGTCGTTTTGGAAGACGTGGGAAGAGCTTGTTGGTCATGGTAGTCGAATATGGTTGAGAGAGAGAGAGAGAGAGAGAGAGAAAGAGAGAGAGAGAGAGAAGAAAAGAATATTAAGGCAAGAGGGAGTGTGGAGAATCCACTGGCGGCAAACCCGCAGAAGAGATGTGGAGAGGAGGATAGAGGAAAACAGGCAGGTGAGGAAGGGAAAGAGGTGGAATAGGTAAAGGGTGACAACGTTCAAAAAAAATAAATAAGAAAAAGAACAGAGGAGAACGAAAGAAAAAGAGAAGAAATGTGGGGAAAGAAAAAAGAAAACGAAAAATATAAATGAGAAAGCCGTTGGATGAAAGAAATGAAAAAGGGACATTGGGGTGTGACAAGAGAGTGGTCCAAAGAATGGCGCCCTATTGCCAACAACATCGACTTGAAAGCGAAAGAAAATAATTACGTATATATTTTTTTTTTCAATTGAAGTGATTAGAACTTTAATCGAACCCAAATCTATGTGTATGGTCGTGTGAAGGCCATCCTCCTCCTCTAACTTCTCCTCTTTGTCCTCTTCCTCGTTCTTGTTTTCAACCAGCAGATAATAGTTGCAACAACAATAGCCTCCGTCCTTTCTTAAATATTAGATTGTGCTCTTCTGACTCTGGGTTTACGTACTCGATTTTTTCTGATGTTGGAGTTGCTTCTGCTTCGAGTTCATGTCACCCCTCCCTTCCCCTTTTTTTCATTTTCTACTACTTCCTTTGCACTTCTCTCACCCCCAGACCCTCACTGCTCCTGCCCCTAATATGAACCAACAACACTCTCTCACCCAAAGTGCTATCCCCACACTCCGACCATTCAACCCTAGGGTAGAGGTAAAAGAGGGGAATTAGTCTCAAACATACTCCTCTACTTCCTTAAAAGCCTTAATCGATTCAGCAAAAACGTACAATCAATCAATCAAATCGAGCACGTAAACCTGGAGTCAGAAGCTGAATCAAGAGCAGGATCTAATATTTAAGAAAGGACGGAGGCTAATTATCACGTGGATCGTTAGGAAGCTTGCTAACGAGATGATGGTGAGCAGACTGGACCATAGCACACACAAACAAACACAAAAGTACTGTACTCAAACACAAATGCACACAAACGCACAACGTCCATACCACACCATGCTACCCACCCACAACCCTGCCGGCTGAGCAAATGCTCTGAACTAAACAAGAACGATTCTGTTTTAAGTCTGGATGCTGAGCATGGTCATAGAAAACAACGGTTGGAAAAGTCAAACCCGTTAAATGAAGAAGAAAAAGGGGTTGTAAACAAGAGTTAGCCCTCTATTGATGTGGATCTAGCCCACAATAACAGTACTAGCATGACTCGCAAAAAAGGTTTGCGTTCTGATACGACCTCCTCACCTTCTTCGCATGAATTAGAAAAGTGTTATTGGGTTGTAAGCAAGAGGTAACCCTCAATTGGCGTGCGTCTAGCCCACAGTACTATCATGATCCGCCAAAAGGTCTGCGCTCGATCTCGCGCATTGGGCGCCAAGTGACAAGACGAAGGGAGAATCTCAAATGGAGAGACTGACCGTATCTCTTTTAATAAACGATCTAAACGAAGCATTGAACGAACAGTAGACCTGGGGACATTCAGAATTGGTAATAACGTTTATCCGGGAGTGGCAGCGCATTTCTGTCCAAGACCGACGAAGAATAATTAAAGGCGAGAAAGAAAATAAATTAAGAGCATGTAAAAAACGAAACAGGAAAGAGACCGACTCAAGCAATAAAATGGTCCGAGGTAAACCATGGCATTTGCAATGTTTTTGGGGTAATGGTGCGAAGACAGTTCCGAAGGAAGGGGGAGGAAGGGAAGCAAAAGCATGGCATAGACGAAACAACCATTATATGTTTGTTACGAAGGTATTAACATAAGAGAGAAAAATGAAGGGACGAACATCATTAGTGTATTGCCATTCCAGTTTTCGAACCCTTCATCCATATTGGTGCCATCTTGCAACACACAACAACAACAACAACAAACAAACAAACAAGTATTCGCAAAATAACCAGCAAAGCAAGATCTCATCTCTCTTGCTTTGATTTCTACATCCCTTTAATGTTTCTTTTTCTTCTTTCTTCTCTTGGAGGTCTCTTCCACAAAACACACATCATGAGAGAAGCTCAATGGAGGGAGAAGAGTGTCATTGAGGACGAGTGTAATAAAATAACAATGGAGGAACAAAGGTCGACGAGATGGAGGTGAAAAGACGAGAAAAACGAAAAGTGGAGGCGAATTAACAGCCGAGTGAACTTTAATATTGGCTTCATCGTGGTCAGTTCATCTCGATTTTGCGATTGATCCCTATGCTCACAACCCTCTTCCTCCACACCACAAATGAGCGGGTTAGAGCGTACCAATGCGGAGGTACAGTGCATGTGCATGTACTATACATTTAGATGACGGGGAGGAAAGGGTTGGTCTTGACTTGTTCTTCCTTCACCGCCCAATTCTCTTGTCTAGGCTAACAATGGGCTCATGCTACATGTGTTTGCGTTTATTCTTATGACCATAGGCATCCATTCCGACCGTCCTTCACGACGCCTTGTTTCTAATTGTCGTTTATTGCTCCGAGTAGAGGCTGCCCAGGACTCAAGAAAGTACGATAGGAAGGGCGACAGTCCGTTGTGTCTGTTCCGTATCAGTTCGATTTTGTAAGGGAGGAGGACAGGGCCTTTTTTCTCTGCAGAGTGAGAGAAAAAATGAACGTGTGCATTGGCCTGCAGGTTCGTTCGAGACTCATTTGATCCACGGCTCCGGATTCGCAAGCAGGGATCAACCTCTCTCTTCTTCCTTTTATTATGTCCCTTTCGCGCTTATCTTTTTTCTAATCCTACAAGTAGCGGGGGGACAACTACCAGGAACACGCGCTGAAATGACTGATTGTTGTTATCGAAAAGGCCATCCCGTAGCTATGAATGAATGCACGTTATATATAGAGCGCAGTTCACACGTGAGCGCAAGAATATCATCCCATGAAGTCGTCATTTGATGTTGTCCCTTGGTGTTGTCCCTTGGTGTAGTCCTTTGGTGTACACTCCTTTTCGCACTTTTCATAAGAAAGACACAAAGCCTTACTGAATTGACAAAATATAAGGCTGACTGGATAACATCCTTGTATTTTGTCAACTCAGTAAGGTTTTTCTTATGAAAAGTGCAAAAGGGAGTGTACAGCAGTTCCTTGATGGATTCTTTTGGTGTGTTGTCCCTCGGTGTTGTCCCTTGGTATAGGACGCTGAAAATATCAAGGAGTACATGTCAATGGCATCCAGAAAGAAAGAGATATCTTGATCTTTTTCGGTATCTTTCTCTTCTCCTGTGTCATTGCTCCTCCTTAGTCTCGCGGCCATCCCCTCCCAAGGAATTGGATTCCAACCCACGCAAAGGGAGGGGATCGCCGCGAGACTAGCTCCTCCTAACATTTTTCTGCATGAACATGTAAGTCGATATGACCCATGAACGAAAATGGTATAAAGTACACTTCTTGTCTCTGTTCAATCCCACCACAGCTAACTTCTTCACTCGCCACCAATCACACACCTACCATAAACCAAGGAGTCATCTCATTTCCAACAAGACATCTCAACCAAACCCTTACTGGCTTACCACCCTCATAGCATTCCGTTCTCAATACCCTCCTTTCCAAGAGATGCACTTCGCCAAAGCCTCCAGCTCACTCTCCTTTGTGGCTATCACGATCTTTCTCTACTCACTGGTAGGTATTGTCAATCTCCTCGGCAAGCATATGCTGCCACACCATCGCACAACTATAGCCGAGGTGTAACTCCACGCATAGAGTCTAACAGCAATTTTCTACAATGAAACAGATACATGTAGCTACGTCTGAAAATGCGTCTGTTTATACCCTATCGGTTTGTGGTCAGCGCTGGTAGAGAAAAGACGGTATGCTCGAGTGTTTCTGGCTTGGAACAGTCAGTTGAAGTATTAGAATATAAGGATGGCATGGGCGGAAGGTATCAGATGCCTGGACAAGCTCAACCGCTGTACATCACGCTTAAGCGTTGCGTGGCGCTGAAAAATAGTCAACTGTAGAGCTGGCTGACATCGATCTTGCTCAACCAAGTTGACAAAAAGACATTTCGATCTCCTTGACCAAAGAAGCAACAAAGGAACTGATCGTCACGTGTACTTTAAACAATGCGTTTCCAACCAAGCTTTCAGCACCGAGCTTTGATGCGACGCAACGAGGTGGCTTTTGAAGAGATTAGTCTGATTACTAGCCGGTTGACAGTGGAGTATCACTGAGTTGGACCATCCTTAATAAAGATGAGGCGAGGATGTTTGGCACATGTACTTCGTGTGTGTATAGTGAGGACCGACGGCATTCCACACATCTGCGAGTTGTATATTCGGACTGCCCCATCATGAACACGTTTATTGCCAGCCATTCGTATGGCCTTGTGGGTGGTGGAAGGAACACCACGAGTGATGTGGTTCGCACGATGGTGAATGAAACATTTGCCTCTAGAAAGTCAAGGTTCCGAGATGAAAACGCGACGCGCTGATCTATCAATCGCCTCTGTCCTGAGTCAGGCACGATCACTCAATCCAACAACGGAGACATTTAGTACGCCGTTGATAAGATCCCTGATATCAGATCACCCATTGACCATCGCCAACCTCATATCCCTTACTCTTCCCTCTCCAACTATGTGCAAAGCTCCTCAAAAAGTCGCCTCAAACCCTTCATTCATTAACTTTATATATATATATTTTTTAGCCTCCTTGCTAGATGAGTTTTTGATTTTTGTCGCGGGTAAGTATCCATCAGCTATTAACGGTTGGAATATTAGAATTTAAAGGTGGCCCCACATAGGCCATTGCACTTCGGTTAACAGCCATGGCCTAGCCCATTGAAAATTAAGAAAAAGAAGAAGCAATACTAGTTACCATGCTTCCTCGGTGTTGTTCACCTCACGGTTGAATTTCTGTGGCGCTGTGCGTTTGGCTTCCTTCTCTCCCAGTATAGCCATACTCACTGCAAAAGACAAAACATGGGTCAAGGGGTTAAAACACAACAAGCAAGAAATGATTTTTCTCACTTGCACAGAGAACACGCTGACTGAAGATCAAGTGCCTATTGCAACATCACTTCGTCTAGCATAACGGCATGATTTGATAGACAACGCGTACGAGTTCCGGGGAACAATAACAACACATTTGGGTGCCAACGTCAGGAGGGATGAGCAACAGGATCGTCGATGGATAAAAACAAAAAAAAAATGACACAGTTCTTGAACTGCTTTCGACATGTCGTACTACTTGATTTCGTACCTTGTTTTTTGCTGGCGTCGTACATTTTTTGACTTGACCACAAAAGCATGCGTTCTGGCCATTGACGAAACCAGAAGGGAGATGAAGTAATCTGCTTTTCTGTGAGGATACAAGGCAACAGCAAGTGTGTCTTGGAGGATTAAAAGAAGCATCGAGCAGGGTTGCATACCCCACAAGCACATATACATGGGGCCCATTGTTTTCTCTGTCCCTTGTCCACCTCAACAGATCCTTCTCTCAGGCAATCACAGATAGCAAAAGAAAAATATGTGAGTTGCGGCAATATGCACGGATCGACTCATGATCAGGCTGCTGCAAGGTAGAATACGAGGAGGAGCAACCGCACCGGTAAGAAGCCAAGATACTCCATGGCTACATCATCATCTCTCACCATGCTATCCCTCTCTCATGGAAGGAACTAAAGACAGCAGGCGTCGCGTTGTGCACGTCTTTTCTCTCCTAGCGAATAGTAACGGCACCATGTGAAAAATCTTTTACTATCTGCTAGATCGGGCCTAACTAACAAGCCTGCCTGGTCACTTATCCGTTACTAAAGGCTCTCATCCTCTACTTCTTTCGCCGGGTTGGCATCTCCCTCTTAGCCTTTCGTATAAAAGTTCCTTCCGGGTACCAAAAAAACCAACCATAATTCCTCACTATTCTCCTACAAACTACATCACTATTTCCCTTTTCTTCCCCCACACCCTTCGCATATCAACTTTCCAACCCCCCTTTCATAAACAAAATGTTCCCCCATACCATCATCCTTGTCATGGTCAGCACCTTAACCATCACCTCCTCAGGCGTAGCCCTCTCCGCTACTCAAGACCAAGTTTCCAGCAAGCGAGATATGTCATCCGTCTGGCTGGCTCAAGCAGAGGCTCAAGCCATGGTCCCCCTCAAGCGGCGCAACAATGTTGTTCAACCTGCTGGTACTTACATGAAGCCTCACCGAGACTGCGACGATGACGAAGATGATGGTGATGATGATGATGATGATGACGACGACGAGGACGATGAAGATGATAATGATGATAAGGACGAGTGGGACGAGGGCGATAACAATGGCAATGGACACCACGGCGGCCACCACGGTAACAACAATCCCCACACCGATATTGGACACGGCACCAACGGCAGACAGGGGATAATGGATGGAACGCATGATGAGTCGGGGACATTTACGGGTACCTACACAGAGACGATGGTTCCTGGCGCGACTGCGACGAACCCGGCTGGCCAGCCCGAGATGACTGGTAGACCCTCGACTGCTTCAGTTGTTAACACCCGTAGTGGTGCAGGACTCGCGTTGGTCTCGCTCGTCTTGGCCGCCTATTTCATGTAATTCCCTCCCTTATCCTAATTTTATGTAGTTGTCTTCCTTCGCCCTAATTAGTGTCTGGCAAAATAATGCAGCTGTAATGGTTATCGAGTTTTAATGAAAGATGAAAGGTGCTAAGATCTCTAAAAATGCAATGGGTGGGAGTATGTGAATGATGCTTGGTGAAACGAATAATGAATGCTTACTCCTTGGCGAGTTTCCTCTTCTTGCTCTTCTTATCTTCCAGCTTGCCCATACTCTCCCAGAGATCATCATCGTTCTCATCGTCATCACCCTCGCCTCCCTCAGCCCGCTTCTTCTTGCTCGACACCACGCCATCCTCCTCATCCTCAGCGATCTCGGCAGGGGTGTATTCTCCAACGACGACGGCGGTCATACGCTGCTTGAGGTAGACCTTGTGCAGAAGTTTCCTGGTTTTGGTCATCTCGTGCACACGTAAGCAACGGTCCATGGCGACTGTGACAAGGTGTGCGGCCGAATCGTTCTCGAAGGGGTTAAATGTTGCCAATGCCGTTGCCACTCCAGTGAATCCTGTATGTCATTAGTTACAACATTATGAACGAAGAGTTAGCTTTGTGCCAGAAACAAGCAAAAAATGCCGAGTAACCAGGTGGAAGAAAGAGCAAAAGTTACCTTTGTATTGTCCGATAATGGCGCCGGTAAGGGTATCAACAGAGTAAACGTTCGTCACGGTGTCAGAAAAGATAATCTCACTTCCGTCCTTGCCGTTGGCCATGGCGACCACAGGCATCTCGCCCACCTCAGCATCGACCGCAGGTCTCCTGGCTCCGCTCTTGACATCGTAGACTCTGATCTGGTGGTGCCGTGTGCCGACAGCGATCCTGGAGGTATCGTATTGGTTCAAGAACTGCAGATCCGTGTTCCAGACAGGAACGCGCAAGTCCAGGTAGTCGTTCTTGACGTTCTTGGCCTTGAAGATCTGGCCGTTGGCGAGGATATCCTTAGACTTGTAGCGGACCTCGGGTTCCCCCTTTGCCGGTGCAGGTGTTGGTGCAGGTGCTGCCTTTTTGCTGTTCTTCTTGCCCTTCTTTGTTGCTGGCTCTGGTGTCTCTTCCTCTGCTGCTGGGTCCTTAATGAGAGCCTTGAGGTCCCAAAGAGTGAGTTCTTGCTCCTTGCCTCCTGTGGCGACAATGTGGTGTTCCCGAGGGTGAACTCTCATCCTGCAGATATCCTTTCCGACCTCCAGTACAGTTGTCTTTGAGTGATCCGCAATTGATTGCACAACAAGACGACCAGTGCTGGTGCATGTAATAACCGACCTACAGACGTGCAAAACAAGTTATGGTTAGTTGACCTGTGTTTGTTGACCTGGTCAAAACAATGACATACAATACATATTAAGAGCAATTGAAGACGTACTCGGAACTGGCGAATAATCCGACAAAGACAGTATCGATCTTGCCCTCCTTGCCAAGGGTGTGCTTGAACTCTGTGGTGACAGTTCCATCCTTGGGATCCAACAACTGAACAAGTCCATTCTTGCGAGCGACGGCGAGATGCTTCTTTTCCGAGTCCCAGCACAGCAATTGAATAGCCTTCTCACGATCAGGAATACCCCAGGTCTCGACGGTTGGGACTGGATTAGGGAGAGCTTCCGGGGTGGGTTGGTTCCTGCGGACACGCTTGGGCTTGACCACGACGGGTTCTGTGATGGTCACGACTATGTTGTTGGAAAGAAAAGTAAGAAAACGAAAAGAGTTGTGAGACGAGGGTTTGGTTGTGTTGGCAGTTGGTGAGAATGCTTGCTGAATCAGGTTGTATTATTGAGAGATGAGATGAGACAGTACCTTTGACGAGGCCCTGCTCATCGCCGGTGTAGAAGCGCTGCGATGACATGGTCGATTAGGGGAAGAAGGTGTGAGCGAGAAGGGAGAGGGGGAATAAACAAGGAACCAGAGCAAGAGGGTCAAGAGGCAAAAAAAAAAGAAAAAAATTGTTTACTCCAAGCGTCGTTGTGACTGGTAATTCAGTCCATGAACAAGTACCGTTCGTTGAGGAGGAACAGGCAGAGTAAGTGTTCAAGGTCAAGTCTACAGAGAGTGAAGGTGGCGGTTGTGGTGCCGACTTGAGCTCAAAGTATAGGAGCAGTGATGTAATTGTACCTTTACGTGAACCGAGTAGAGTGTAAATTATGGGATTGTGATAAAGAACCGTATGCCAAGTGGTTCAAAAGGGGGAAGTTACAGGCTGGAGGAGTGTTGCCACCAAAAAGAGGAGTTTCGAGAACATTTTGCCAAGCCACATTTCGCCCCTCTACCTCGGCGCCATTCGACGATGACGACGCTGTCTCCTCTCTCTCGTCTCCCTCTCTCACCCCTCACCCACTTTTGTTCGTTCGACCAAACCCAACCACCATACACTTACACACTTACACACTTCCACCACACCCACACACGCTTTATTTGTTGCTGTCGGTCCACGCATATACACCACACATTCAAACTCTTTCGTCAAACAACATAAAAAAAGAAAGAGAGAGACGCGTCCTTCTTCCCTCTCCTTCCTTCACACTCTTCCCTTTTTCTTTCCTTTTTGCTCACAATTCTTTTTTCCGCGCCACGACACACACACGCACGCACGCACGCACGCACGCACACTCCCTCTTTCACCCATTCAACATACACACTCACACACGCACCTTGACGAGTACCTCGAATGAAGATTAAAAAGGCCCCTGTCAAGAAGCTGGCGGTACCGGTAAGACACAGTCCCAGTAGTGCCTCGAGGCTCTTTGTCGCCGCGCCGCAGTAGACGTCATATCATCTCCGACATACACCTTATTGATACCCAGCAGCTGTGCTAGTCAACGTTATTACTGTGCCAAACGACTTCGCACAGTGACGGACATGAGCAAAACAAGTCTAACAAACGGCACTATAGAAGACAATGACGAAGCATTATGAATTGCTTCGACTTGACATGGACTTGGTCCTCTTGGTTATGTGCATTGGCCTTGGTGCAGGTTTATTTCGGGCGTGTGTGAAGGAAGCCAGTGATGAATGGTCGTTGCAGGCAGGCTTAAGGTTATATTCACATAAAGAGGCTAAGAATGATCTTTGACGGCGTAGCTAAAGGAGGACGAGGAGAGAGAGAGAGTGACAGAGAGAGATATACAGAGAGAACCAGGAGTCGAAAAAAGGAATCATGTGGTTATCACAACCACCACCGATACATCCTTCGTGTGCCCGCTGCAAAGGCAATAAGAAACCAAGAACGCTAACCTATACAACTCGTACTCCATGAAAATAGCCACTTCCGATTCGAAACCTCATCAAGACGCTCAAGGAGAGTCCAGAGGCAGAGCTTGCGGCACATATCGAAGCAACGCCAGAATGGAACTGGCCACGCGGAGACTTGTTCCATTGGGTCGGTGTTCTCAACCGCTTCGACGACATCCTCGACACCCTCTGCAAAACCCACGACATGAAAAGGCCCCAGTCAAAGGAGCTTTCGCCCGCCGATCGACGTCTCACCCTCGCCATCCTCTCCTTCTCACGACTCTTACTCGAGAGCTGCACCAACAGAAACCTTTATGCCTCCTATGAGGTATATAACATATACTTGCGTATTTGTAATTTGCTTTTGTCACGTTGGACCTATTGCGCCACAAAAAAGAGAATTATTCTTTTCTCATCATTGTGTTGCTCCCTTCCGCCTTGTAATAATAGCAACTGAACGACCTACTGAACACACGCGACTTGGACATTCTGGAGTCATGTTTGCGGCTGTTACTTCGACCAGCTCAGCGTCACAGCGCTCAACGCTCGGCGCGATCAATATTCACAGTCTCCCAGGATCGCCTCTTGGCGTTGGCGCACTCATGGGGCAGCAAAGAGTATGGGCTGGATCTTCAACAATTGGCAGATGACAAGGCAGAGATCCCAGAGCGGCTCCAGTCAGTGAGCTTTCAATTCTTTCGGACAATCGCCCCATCAAAAAACCCCGCCACAGACTCACCGCCCACGTCATCAGCTGCGCCATCAGGACATACCATAGCTGCTGCTACGGCCACCACACCGTCAAGCGCATCTGCGCCTCCGACCTCAGCCTCTGGAAAGCCAAGGAGACATTCCAGCTCTGGCGCATCATCGTCTCATGCCTCAGCAATGGCCACCACCGGAACCGCCACACCAGCCTTTTCATCTGTAAGCGAGGGTTTGGTTGTGATCCAGGTATCTGACCCTCAGCAATTGGGAGCGACAGATTACGAGATCCTCAACCATCTGGTGCAAGAGTACAAGGTTTCAGAAGAACACCATTTCCAGCTTCTCAGTCGTATCAGGATAGCAACTGGAATTCGTGACCCTAAGCGCCGCCAGCAACTCCTGCTAATCCGTATCTTGGCGATCGCTGTCATGTCGCACGTTCTTTCTGAGGCCGTTATTGTCGAAAAGTTTTTCGCCTTTGAGCCCGAGATCATCCAGAGCCTGACTGATCTGATTCACCCCGACCACAAAGTGCCGTTCGTAAGTTCTCTTTGATTCATACACTATCTACAGGACTGTGACATATCCATTTCTTGTTCTTTGTTCGAACACAGACAAACTCTAACATAAACCCTTTTCATACCGTTTAGCCTGTACAAACTGTGGCACTCTTTGCTTTGGACGGGCTGGCTCATTTGAGGAACAGGCATCCGGATGTGTTGACCGCAATCAATGCCTCTGCTAGTCACGGTGTCCTCTTGTATGCATTGCGCAAAGTCATTACAGGACTGGATTCGGAGAATGGTAGGTATTGGTGATGTTTGCATGACGATGTTGATTCGCAAGACATCCCAACAAAAAAATCCAAGTGGTATTCTAACTGTTACCATTCTCTTTTGACATAATAGTTCCTTATCCTCAGGAATTTCTGGATGCCATGTTTGCGTTTATCTCGTACATTATCAGCTCACAGTCAGGAGGCAACATGGTTATTTCTGCTGGCCTCGTCCCTGTACTGCTTCAACTGCTCTCGAATAAGCATTCGTCCCAATTGAAGGTAAGAGTCTGACTTCCAATGCAGCAACTTCCCCTGTGCAAAGGTTGTACTGGATTAATCAAGAAGCGAGACTGACATGAACTCATCTTTCCTAACTTTGCAGAATGTCACCAAGAGCGTCACTATCCTCGACAGCCTTGTTTACGGGTTCAGCACAGCTTTCACATCATTTTGCACGTCAGGTGGACTCAACAGTCTAGTGGCAAGGATGAAAGAGGAGGTCGACTACTCTTTGAAATTGGTCAAGGACGCGGAGGCCACTCAGATGACAGATGTCAGCTCTACGGATACCGGTGCGCCCAAAGGTTCGTCGTCATATATAGACTGCTTAGTAGCCCTCATGTAATGATTCCTTTATCTAATCGACAGATTTCTACTTTACTACGTTGTACAGAAGTGGAAACGACGCCTATTCCGTTCGAGAGGACAGCACTGTCAAAGGCCATGTTCAAGTTTATCATCCACATGATGCAGAGCCCTGGTACTCACGAAGGCTTGCGGAATTTGATCGAGACAACCTTGCCAGCGACACTCAAAGACATTATGGAGCACCCCTCTGCTCTCGGAAATTCCATCTACGCTCATGGTATGCATCATGTAACAGGCATTCTTATCGCTCACAACGCTTATGCGGACTAAATTAACCAGATACTCCATATTTGTACATTTATAGCTATCAACACAATGACGTCCTTCATCCATAACGAACCAACATCGCTCAGCATCCTTCAGGAAGCCAAGATTCCCCAGACTCTTCTTGCCAGCTTGTCAAAGGATATCCCTGCCTCCAATGATGTCGTAATGAATCTGCCAGGCGCGTTTGGAGCGATTTGCTTGAACGCGAGCGGACTGGAGATGTTCACCAAGGACTTTGATATCAAGAAGTTCTTTGACGTGTTCACTTCGGTTCCTCACGTGAGAGCTTTACAGGACAGCGACATTGCATCGACACTCGGCGTTTCAATGGATGAGTTGGTGCGGCATCAGCCAACACTAAAACCCAAGGTGATGACTGAGTTGGGTGAAGCGCTGAAGACAGTCTTGAAGATGTGCGAGTCGGATGCAGTGACAGAGGATGATATTTCCCTTTGCACCCTTCAAAAAACCCGCGCCAAGGACGCGCCTCCCCTCGGCAAAGTTGTTGACGACGACGCAAACAAGGACGATAGGAAAGATAGTCTTGTTGCCCAACTCATCGAGAGCTCCGCCGGGGTATGTACTCCTTATTCGAAAACCTCGTAATGATGATGGAGATTGCAAACGCACAATTGAACTACGAAACTAACGCCATCACCAATACCATCACTCTATTATACGTAGTTTTGCGAAAGTTTCTTCCAGAATGCAGCGAGCGCCCACGAGTTTTTGAAGGCAGACGGGATCGATACTCTTTTGCGATTCTATTCGTTGCCGACTTTGCCATACGACCTGGCCAACTCCTCAGCTTTCTTTACGCTGTCGCACCTTCTCAAGCTGTTAAGCGAAGCCAACCCTGCGGCTGCAATTTCGGCAGTAGTGAAAGAAGTGAACAGGATACTTCAGCAGGTTCAACCGCTGCTCGATTCAACCAATGCTGGGTCTGACCTTGTTCAGTACATCGACATCACAGGTAAGAAGCACGTCACGTTTGAGTGTCAAGATTGCGATATCCTGCTTTGAGGTGGATCAAAGTAACTGATATTTAACTTCTTATTTGCGATATGTGGCATAGTCTCGAGCGACGACGATATATCTCGAGGGAACAACATGCTGCGATCGTTGATTAGTTTACACGCCTTCAGCGGGCTGCTTTCGGACATGTACTGTGCCCCTACTTTCTCCCATGGTCGGAACTCTGCCGCGGTACTAGCTGCATTTGTCAACGCACAGGGTGATCAGGCCCTAGCAGGTCTAGGCCAGCTCCACAGGTACTTACAGGACATCCGCGCGTTCTTGCTTTTTGTAGCACACGATGTTATCAGCGAAAGGCTGTTTAACAGTTTATTTTATATTTCATTTAGGGCATGTTTGTGGGAGAGCATTGCCATGAAGCGCATCCTCGGCAAGGACTGGAATGACCCCAGCTCCAAGGCCAAGCGTGCTCATACCCATGTGCCAATGCCAGGAACAGTCGACGAGAACGTAGAAGAGTTGGCGGGAGAAGACAAGGAGATGGCGGCCGCCACGCCCTCGGTTGACATATACTCACCTACTGTCATCAACACCAAATTCCTCCGCTTTGTGCTTACTCAGATCCCCCAGTACATCACGCCCATGTATCAAGGTACGCTAATTATTCATTTTCCCGGCATTGTGGTGCTGAATCTTGCTCTTGCGCATGGATATTCACATTTGTCTTTTATGTTACTATGTAGGTATCACTAAGATGCTCTTCAGTCGCCGAGAGATGGAGCCAGCACAGCGCACAAACGCATTCAAGATCGCAGATTCATTGTCCGGAGTCTTACAGTCGCACATTAGTTGGAAGCGTCTTGGTAAGGGCCTCATCCGTTTTCCTCAGCCCTGTCTCCTGAAGTGTATTGCAAGTTTACTTCATACTTACTTACCGAAATGTCCTCGCTACATTAGATGCAAGCGAATCTCTCAGTGACAAGTACACGTATCTCAGTACTATGTTCAACTTGCTGCCATACCTGCTACTTGACGACCGCAACCCGACAACTCTTCAGACCATTATGGCGGCTTCATTCGTCAGGACTGGCAGTTTGGAGGCCCTGTTCACCTGGCTGGATTCAGCGTGGGCAGAGGCTTCGACTATCAGGTCTGCTTCGACCACATCAGAAGGAGAGCAGATGGTTCTGTTGGCCAAGGTTCATGGATGCGTCGAGACTATGTTGAGCGTGCTCCAGACACTCACGTCATCGAAACTCTTGCTTGAGTCATCCCATACCGCTCCATTGACATCTAAAGACGACAAGAGCAGGAAGGAGTACTTCTTTAACCCTCACGAGTTCCTGGTCGACGTCCGATTGTTGGTTGTGCCGCGTATTCAGCAACTTTGGGTGGATAAACACCTCGATCAGTGCCCGGCCCTTCTTGTTCGCCATATCATTCAGATCATCATCAACGTTCTCAAGGCCGCTGGTGAGCTAAAGCCTCCTGTCGTGGCTCCTCCACCCCCTTCTTCAGGAACTGGCGCTGGAACAGGTGCGGGATCCTCTGCATCGAATGTCTTTGGCGTCCGACCTGTCGTTCCCGATGCCAACAGTGTAGCCATGCTGCTCGACATGGGTTTCCCCCGCTCAGCTGCGGAGCTTGCTCTTACTAGAAGCGGCAATCAGCTCGAGCGTGCTACCGAGTACCTTTTGACGCATCAAGAAGTTGTTGCTGCCGCGATCTACGAACAGGAGCGCGAGGAAGCGGCAGCTCGTGCCGCAGCCATCGCGACAGCCAATGAACCTCCTGTACCGCCAACCGCAACAAGTTCAGCCAATACCGCTGCTACTGCTACTACCGATGCTACCGACGCTAGTGCAACTGAGCAAGCACCTTCTGGGGGAGCTGCAACAGGAGACGCGAGCGTTGAGCGGGACGGTGATGAAGAGGATGAAGACGAAGAAGAGGACGAAGAGGAGATGCTTCGTCAGGCCCTGGAGATGTCCCGAGCCTTGGATGTTACCATGGCAGACGATGAAGCAACCAGCACTCCTCAGACGCAAGAGTCCACTACAGAAGCGGAGCAGGACGCAACCGCAACCGCAACCGATGCGACCACTGCCCAGTCGACCGTTGAAGAAGCGACTCAGGAAGGAGCGATTGACGTTGAGGACGATCAGCCCACCGAGGAGGAAAAGAGAGAGCAGGAGTACAAGCTGGCCCTGGATCTTCATCTGGAGCACAAGGATCAGCTGTCAAAGGCACGAGAGGAAATCAAACTTCTTCTCGTGAGCCGCTCGCTGGAACTTATCGAGTCCATTAACGACATTGTATTCTATGTGCGCGACCTGCTCGTGTTACTCTGCAAGGACAAGGACAGCACTGTGCTGGAGGAGCTTGTCAAGGATCTCGAGAAGGCGAGCACCAACCTCAAGGATACCTCGAGAGGACGCGCTTTCGGAGCACGTCTGAGATTGCTGGCACTGCTCTTTGGCGATGTCGCAATTCAGTCCAAGATGAGCGACCATACCACTACCCTAGTCCCTCTTTTGCTTTTGATCCTCGAGGAGCACGTCAAATCGCAGGCGCCTCAGAAGGGGAACCCATGGCTTTCACCCCTCCTGCTCATGGTGGAGAGCTTTGTGTCTTTGTCAGATGAACCAAAGGTTGTTCCAGACGAGGCCACACCGGACAGCAAGAGCAAGGCGGCCGACAAGGAGATGAAGGAGGACATTGTGTCTCCAGTTAACATGGAGAGCCTCCAGCAGCACAGTATCACTCTCCTCAAGCAAGAAGACCTCACCAAGGATATCACCCTCTCAGTATTCAGGATTCTTGTTCGACTCACTCGACACCACAGTCTGGCGATGTCCTTCTTGAAGGCACAAGGTCTTGATCTGATCTTTTCGACTCTCAAGCCCGAGCGGATCGGTGTCCAAGGACAACAGAGCTTTATCGTTATGATCCTTCGCCACATCATTGAGGATTCCGTCGTCCTGCAGGAAGTCATGGAGAAGGAGATTGTGCGCTGGTTCACTCAGCCGTCGCGAGCAAGGACCGGTGACCTTCAAAGTTATCTTCGCCACAACAACTTTTTGGGACTTCGAGACTTGGATGCCTTTATTGCCGGAACGCTGGCCGTCAGTAAGGTGTCCAAATACGATTCATCGCACAGGGCTGTCCAACTGACGCTCACCAAGTCTTCCGTTCCTTCCGAACCTGAAAACAACAAGGACTCAGGTGATTCAGCCAAAGATGAAGAGATGGGCAAGGACAAAGACCATGAGAAAGAAGCAGAGTCCAATGCCGGAGAAGGTTCGTCTACAAGTGCGCAACCCCCTGCCGAGCCACAGTCATCTGCCACGTCTTCAGAGCCACACGCAGCCTCCGCTAGCGCCATCGCCGAAGCATCCAAGAAGTATTCGAGTGAAATATCAGAGACTGTCATCCACTTTTTAGTCTCTGAGCTCCTCGGTGCGCGAGACACTGTTCCAGCTCCATCCAGTCCATCAAACGTCTCGAGTGACGGTGTCAAGCACGGCGAGGCTTCGTCAGCCAAGGCGACCTCCTCCTCCGACAAGGACGCGACACCTGCCGCGGCCGCACTGCACGATGCCAACTTTATTCACCGATGCTTCGTGTTACAATGCCTGAACGAGCTCCTAATCTCGTACCCCTCTTGCAAGGTCGATCTCATGAACTACTCTCGCCGGAAAGGAGGCAAGGAGTCATCTCACGCAGCGACTAAACCCAGGTCCAACTGGCTCAGCTTCCTTCTCAACGATCTCATCCCCTACCGTGGAACTGTCGTGCAGTCGTCCGAGACCGAGCTTCGGAAACATTCGATCGAGTCCAACTTTGCGTCTGCCCTCTTGGTGGCCATGTGCTCGAATGGAGACGAGGAAGAAGAGAAGAAGCCCTTCAGTGAGCTTGTCCAGGTCCGTCGTTTCGTGATTGACGGTCTGATCCGGTCTTTCAAGGATGCGATTGCGTCGACATTGCCCGTCGAATTCAAGTACGGCAAGTTCCTCTCCCTCTCTGAGCTTAGCTACAAGATCCTCGGCTCTTCCCCTCCCGCCGGAGCGATGGCCAAGCCTAGCGAAGACATGTCCATCAACATTGTCAAGGTCATGCTTGAGAAGAACTTCATTCTCACTCTAACCAATGTGCTCGCGGACATCGATCTCAACTACCCCCACGCCAAGATCCTTGTGAACGCCGTCCTGAAGCCATTGGAGCATCTGACAAAGCTCTCTCTCAAGATGAGTAGGGCGACCGATTCAGGTGTTGCCAGAGCGAGGGGTCAGTCGACCCCATTGTCCGGAACAGGCAGCGGAGCAGGTTCAGGCGACGACGCACCGGATCTGTACCGCAACTCCTCGCTCGGAATGTTTGATGGAGCGACGATGGAGTCCGCCGAGGACGACGATTCGGATGATGAAGGCGATGAGGACGACATCTTTGAAGGCGAGGAGTACGATGAGGGTACTGCCAGCGATGCCAGCGACCTAAGCGAAGACGAACTCAGTGACGACGATGATGACGAGGATGAATTGGAAGAGATGGTCGATCGCAATCCTTTCCATCACCACAGCCACGAGATGTCGGACGATGAGGAGGACCCCGACGATGAGGACATGGAGGGCGACGATGACGACGACGATCTCGACGAGGAGATGGAGGCCGAGCTCCAAGAAGCCCTCGACAACGAAGACGATGACGAGGAGATGATGGAGTGGGATGCAGACTCACGACCCATCATCCTCCAAGACGACGAGATCGGGGAGGTCATCGACGATGAAGACGACGATCCCCAGGTTGCTGATCCTGAATACTACGACGAGCAGGACCGCGCCCACCGTCATCATACGCATACTCACAACCCACACCTTCATCACGGAGAAGCAGACGGTATGGAGGATGGTGAGGACGATGAGGACGACGAAGACGGGGATGACCTCGACGATCTCGACGAGGACGAAGAAGGAGACGAGGAAGATGACGAAGAAGAGGGTGACATTTTGTTGCTAGATGATGTTGAAGGTTTCGACCCTGTCCGAGCTCCTGGACGCGGCGGTCCTTGGGACATGACCAGTACGTTTGTTATCAACGACCAGAGCATTCTTTTGAACGGTGCTCAAGTGGCTGATCTTCGTGGTCGCCGTCCACGAGCAAGTGGACGCCGTTTGGAAGACCGGGGCTTTGTGGCTTACGACTCAGCTGCCGACCAAGGTCGATTCTCGTACATCGAGGACGATGAGTTCCCATTGTTGGGAGCTCCAGCCCGGAACCCTTTCCTTCAAGTTTCAGACGACGTGATCACACACCCGTTGCTCGCACAGCCACGCCCAACCAGTGCCAGTACCACCGCAGACGGAAATCGTCGGTCAGCTTCGCGTAGTGGCCTCGGCGTCAATGGCGGTATTTCTGATTGGCATACATTTGAGGAACTCCTGAGCGGCAACCAATCGCAGATTCTCGGCACTTTGATGAACGGTGGTGCTATCCGAGCCAGTCATGGTGCCTTCCGCGTCGAAGTCAACAGCGGCCACGGACATGCCATTGTGGCGCCCATTGACCGTGGTGGTTCCCGCAGTGCGGTTCCAGCTGATGCAGCCACTGTGGCAGCCGGTGGATCGTCATCCGATGCAGCCTCCGCCAACAAGCCGGACATGTTTGGCATTGTTCAGAACTTTGTGCCATTCTCCACCTCGCAGAGATGGTCTCAAGAGTGCCGTATGATGTATGGAGCAGCTGCCCAGGACAAGGCGACGCGTTTGCTAAACCACATTACCAATGCGCTCATCCCAGCCGCCAAGGAGGAACACCGCCTCAAGCAGGAACGCGATGCCAAGGAGCAAGAGATCCGCCGGAAAGCTGAGGCCGAGAAGAAGCGGATTGCAGAGGAGAAGAAAAAGGCTGAGGAGGAGGCCGAAAGGGTCCGGATTGCAGAGGAAGCTGCGGCAGCTGAACGCGAAGCTGCACGTCTGGCTGAGCTGGCTGCAGCCAGAGCTGCGCGTGGTGAGACCGAGGAGGAACCTGCCGCAGAAGGTGCTATGGAGGTAGAGGAAGTCGCAGGCGCCACCGCCGAGCCAGTGGAGGAACCCGAGCCTGCTGCCCCAGCTCGCCGCACGGTCATGATTGATGGCGTCATGGTGGATATCACCGACAGCGACATTGACCCCGAGTTCTTGGAGGCACTGCCGGAGGACATGCGCCGCGAGGTGTATAACGACTACCTGCAATCACGCCGACCCCCTGCCCCTACGACTACACAACAACCCGCCACATCGTCATCGACGGCGTCCCAGAGCATTAACCCCGACTTTTTGGAGGCTCTTCCACAGAATATGCGTGCCGAGCTGGACGAGATTCTGCGCGGTCAAGGAGCGGTGCCCGACGATCTTGCTTCGGGCTTGCCAATGGCGACTGCGTTCACTGACACTCTCTCTCGCCTTGTTCCACAACTGCGACAGATCTATCAGGATGGAGGCAACAATTCTGCAGCGCTGGCAGAGGCTTCTGCGATCCTAAACCGCATTCCCAGAAACTACCCCGGTCTTCGAGAGGTTCGCGACATGATTGCTTCAACGGGATCTGGATCGTCCGCCAAGAAGGCCATTGTCCCACGAGATGCTATCCAGCTGGTTGACAAGTCTTCCTTGGCTACCCTTGTCCGACTCATGTTCTTACCTCAGCCCCCGTCCAAGAACATCCTCAACAAGCTACTTGCGAACCTCTGCGAAAACAGCAAGACGCGTACAGAGCTGTTGTCACTCTTGCTCTCTATTCTTCAGGATGGAGGTGCAGACTTGGCGGCAGTGGACAAGAGCTTTGCGCAGATGTCTCTCCGTGGGAAACCTATCGTTAAGGCGCACCATCACAAAGGAAAGGGCGTAGGAACACTTCCAGCTCCCACGCCTTCTGCCATGGATAATGTACCCAACTTGGTGGCCCGCCGCTGCTTCGATGCGCTGTATTACATCGTCTCGCTCAACTCCCAGGCCGCACAGTTCTTCCTCACGGAGCACGAGAATGTGACGTTGAAGCGATCTCCGTCCAAGAAGGGCAAAGGCAAAGACAAGGACAAGACTATCAGCTCCAAGTATCCAATCGTCCTCTTGTTGGGTCTACTTGAACGACCAACCTTTGTCGAGAACTCGGCGTTGATGGAGCAGTTGATGATGTTGCTCTCAATTCTGTGCAGACCCCTCGCCACGCTTGTCAAGGATGACGACGAGAAGGACAACAAGACCGACAACAAGGACAAGGGGGGAGCCGAGGAGCCGCCCGCAGAACCCTCGGCTTCGCCAACATCTGCCGGACCAGCGGCAAGTTCGAGTACCGCACCTCCGACTACGACTACAGAGGAAGCTTCCACTTCAGCTTTGTCAACTGTTCCTACCGACGCTACGGCTACCACAGCAACCGATACCAAGGCGGATGCAAGGGCGAATACCAAAGTTGCCGAGACGGACCCCCCAGCACTCAAACCTCCCGTCATTCCTGACCATTGTATCCAGTTGGTCATTCGTGTGTTGACGGCAGGAGAGTGCTCAGGCAGGACGTTCCAGTACACTTTGTCAGTCATCCAGAATCTTTCGGCATTGAATGGCGCACGGGACGTGATTACGGCAGAGTTGATCAGAGCAGCGCGTGAGTTGGGAGCCGGCATCTTGACAGATCTCGACACACTCTCGGAGACGTTGACGAACGCGATGACAGGCGTTGATGTGCAGGGAGTGGTTCTCGAGCAGTTCACACCTGCATCGTCCAAGCAGGCCAAGCTGCTTCGTGTTCTCAAGACGATCGACTACATGTACTCTCGGAAACAGAGCCTTACCCCCGCCCCAACATCGACTCAAGTCAACATCGAGCTTGCTCCGACTCTTGATCCTGAGGAGGCGGACGCTGTGATGCCAAGATCGATGCGGGATGTTGGTTCAGGAGCAACAAACCTCAACAAGGACGAGGAGAAGGCAACACAGATCTACGACAATCTTGCGTTCCAGGCCCTTTGGACCAAGGTGGGCGACACTTTGGAGCTGATCCACGAGCGGAGCGATATGGTCCACGTGGCGACGGTGCTGTTGCCTCTGGTTGAGTCATTCATGGTGGTGTGCAAGTATGTGGGTCTGAGACCGTCGACACTCGAGATGGAGGAAGAGGTTTGCAAGGCGACAACCAACTCGACGGAGGAGCTGTTCCTACAGTTCACGGAGAGGCACAGCAAGATTCTCAACATTATGGTACGGAATAACCCGGCGTTGATGTCTGGATCGTTCTCGTTGCTGGTGCACAACCCCAAGATGCTGGAGTTCGACAACAAGCGCAACTACTTTACTCAGCAGGTGCACAAGCGGACAGCCAGTCAGGGACACTATGGCACGTTGCAGATGAATGTGCGCCGCGAGATGGTCTTTATTGACTCGTTCACGCAGCTGCAGTCGAGGTCGGGCGAGGAGATAAAGTACAGCAAGCTGAACGTCCACTTTCACGGCGAGGAAGGTGTCGATGCCGGAGGAGTGACGAGGGAGTGGTTCCAGGTCCTAGCCCGACAGATGTTCAACCCCGACTATGCTATGTTCAAGACATCTGCTGCCGACAAGTTGACGTACCAGCCCAACCGAGCGTCGTGGGTCAACCCGGACCATCTGCTGTTCTTCAAGTTTATTGGTCGCGTGATTGGCAAGGCTATCTACGACGGTCGTTTGTTGGACGCGTACTTCACGCGATCGTTCTACAAGCATATCCTGGGTCGACCGGTTGACTATCGGGATGTTGAGGCAGTGGATCCGGAGTACTACAAGTCTCTTGTGTGGATGCTGGACAACGATATTACGGACATTGTGGAGGAGACGTTCTCGGTGGAGACGGACGATTTCGGCAACATGAAGACGGTGGATTTGAAGCCGAATGGACGCAACATTCCGGTGACAGAGGAGAACAAGCACGAGTATGTCAAGTATATCACGGAGCAGAAGCTGACGCTAGCGATCAAGGACCAGATCCATTCGTTCCTGCAGGGATTCCACGAGATTATCCCAGCGCATTTGATCAGCATCTTCAACGAACAGGAACTGGAGCTATTGATTTCTGGATTGCCAGACATTGATGTGGATGAGTGGAAGAACAACGCGGAGTACCAGAACTATTCGCAGGCGTCGCCGCAGATCCAATACTTTTGGCGAGCTGTACGATCGTTTGACCAGACGGAGCGTGCCAAGCTGCTGCAGTTTGTGACCGGAACATCCAAGGTGCCCCTAGGCGGATTCTCTCAGCTTCAGGGCATTTCTGGTGTCCAAAAGTTCCAGATCCACAAGGACTTTTCATCCACCAAGCGCCTCCCCTCCGCGCACACATGGTACGCTTTTTCTTCTTTTTTTTTTTCGTTGCCTGGTTTGTTTTGTTGCCAATTATTTCGAAAGAGAAATGATAGCTAACATCTTTTATGTTTCTAATTGCTCGCATAGTTTCAATCAACTGGATCTGCCTGAGTACGAGACATATGATGAGTTGAGACAGCAGCTATTGACGGCGATTTCGGAGTGCAGTACAGGATTTGCGTTTGCTTAAGGAGACGGATCGAGTGGAGAGCTGTATGAGTAGGAGGGATAGAATAGAAGAGGCGGCCACATGGGAGGAGCAAGAAGAATGTGTACAGTATCTAATGGAGCTGCGGAGGTTAACGAGCGCCGGATTTGCAGAGCAGCGAGTCTTTGTCCCATGACAACAGAAATAAAATGAATTCAACTACTATGCTGTGTTTTGTGACTGCAGCACATGCGTCGTAGAGCGTATTCTGTTCGTCATCATTAGAGTCGCATAGCGACATTGAACCCTGTGTAAATGCACGATATGTAAGTGAGAAGACATGCAAACAACAAAAACACGGTTGTGTCCGTCGCCTGTCTTCGGGACGACGAAGTGCGAGGGAGTAAGAGTAGAGAATTGATTCTGGCTTCCCTTTCTTTTTTTGCTTTCCGTCCCCATCCATCAACAACCCTTCTCACACACACATCCCATCAACCATGATCGCCTCCCGCCTCGTCCGCCTCGCTGTAAGCTGCCATACTTGCTCACCCGTCCACTCACTCCTTTCCTTACGCACAGCTACACCTTCATTCTCTCACGCTATTCACACTTGCATACTTCACCTACTCGATGTACAACAACAACAACCCGCAAGCACACTCAGGAACATAGCAGCAACCGCCCATTTATGCCCTAGACGTGACGACAAGGCATAAATGGTGTATATCGACTATATGCCCAAGACATTTCTACTTTCAACAAGCGAGAGCTACTGCCCACTGGAAAGATAAACAGCAACAGACCTATTCTCTCATCGACTTGCGTCGTGCCTCATTGCAAGTCCTTGTTGCTGTTACTGGATCGGGATCAAGATCAGGCGTCACTCTTTCCATCAAAGAGGGTATCATTCACCATGACAACAAACGTCGGGAAGGAGCTAGAGGTACACTCACCTCACGTCTCCCAGGATGCATGCGGCGTACAGGAGGAAGATCGCCAGAGTTGCAGCCTTCCTTCCTTCCTTCGCTTGAGGCAAAAAGAGAGGATTGAACTTCGCCTACTGTCGCCATCGTTCAACGTCCATCCAGGCCCTGTATCGTTGAAACTTTCATGCGACTCTTCTCCTTCAGCATATCTTCCGCACCTACCTTCAATACACCTTTACTCTACTCCCTTGGAAAAACCACCTTTTCCGTTGACACACCATCCTCCAAACTTGAGCCATTGAAATTCAATAGCTTCAAGTCAAACTAAACATCATATCACTCAATTTGCTCATGCTGATAGGCCCCCATCAGCCGTGTCGCTGCTGCTCGCCCCGCCTTCATGGCCGTCCGCAGCTTTGCCTCCCCCTCTGCCCCTTTGATGCAGGGTAAGTCAGATCCTCAATGACACAAGACAGACTAGGATCGATATCATCGAAACCAACGCGAATAGGACGCGTTATTTGTTGACATGGCGCTTAAAATATCTCGATCTAACAATTACGTTTGTGTTTACTGCACAATTGTAGATATCCTCAAGGACTTGTACATCAAGGAGCTCAAGGGTTACAAGCCCGCTCCTGAGGTGCGTATCAGCTTTGTTTATCATGGACATGACAAGTCGAAGATTACGGATGATGTTGAACCACATAGACGACGAATCGAAGAAGCACAGACGATTGACATGTTTTTACTATTTCCGTATCACATTTGTAGGCCAAGGGTGTTGATACCTCTTCCAAAATCAAGGAGTTCAAGACCCCCGCTGCCCCCGCTGTACGTTCTTTTACCAACTCTATAACTTGACCACAGGATCAATCGAACTGGAACAATGACATCTGCGAGCAACAAAACCAACAAAGCAGGACACACCTTAAAAAATCGACACTAACGACTCCATGACATTTTTTTTTTATGTATAGGCCCCCGCTATTGATGCCGCTGCTGATCTCTCTGCCTGGGAGACCGCCAACGTCGAGATTGCTGATGCCATCACCGAGGATGCCGTTGAGGAGGAGGAAGAGGAGGAGGAGGAGGTTGAGGAGCACCACCACTAAATGCATCTGCTTACCTTTCCCTATTCTTCTACCTACATGTATACAATCTCTCGCGTCTCTTGAAAAAAAGAAGAACGATGTTTATTTTAGACTTTTCTCGTTTCTCTTCTTTTTTTTTTTTTTTGCATCCCCTTCACCGCAAACTAACAACTACACCCCCCGCTCCACTCTATCCCATTTTTTATCGATAAATTTCGATGATATAAAAAAAAACGTACAAAGAGCTTTTTGTAACAGTGATCGTGCTTTTATTACGTGAACGGCGGTATGAATATGTATTAGGTTAAAAAAAAAAAAAAAAAAAAAAGTGAATACGATCTTAAATATTAGATGGAAGTGCGGCGCATGAAGGACCGTTGTAAATAATCCATGTCAGCCTGGTGCTGCTGTTGTTCCTCCTCTCGTCGCTGCTGCTGCTGAAGAGTAAGCTCGATCTGCATCTGGTGGTGTTGTGCAGTCGAAGTGCGACGGAGTTCTGTGCGGTTCGGGTCACCATTTTTGAATAACGATGATGCAGAGGAGGAGGAGGAGGAGGAGGAGGTGGAAGAGGCGACGACGGGTTCTGGGAGGAGGGGTTCTTTCTCGGCTGGGGTCGACATTATGTTGTGGTTGTAGCCTGTGGGCCGGATGAGGCTGCCTCTACGGAGCCAGGTGGTGGGTCCGGATCCGAAGCCATTTTTTATGGTTGGGGATGAGGGCGAGGATTGGGACGTGATATTGTAAGTGCTGAGTGTCAAGTTTGACAAATAGGCCGAGTCATAGAACAGGGATCCAAAAATTCCAAACGTCATGTAATGTAAGAAGGCCCATGGGGAAGTATTCCTCCTCCGTGCATACACCTTGTACGAGATCAGACCAATTAGCATGACGAAGCCTGAGAGGAGGAGGAAGGAACTTGCGAGGGTTCGTTGAAGAACGGTACCGGTGAAGAGGACTGATTCTGAACCGAGGAAGCTGTCGGGCTGGCGGTGGATGTATTGGGACATGTAATCGTCACCGTCGTCGTCGCTGTCGATGAGGTGCCATTCGTCGGATGTGGCTGTGTCGGAATATTCGTTGGAGGAGGAGTGGGAGGTGTATTCGTTGTCGTTGATGAATATGGGACCTGGTTTCTGCTTGGTGACGGTGGAGCCGGACTCTTCGTCGGTTGTGGATGCTGTGGTGGTGTCGTGATGGTTGTTGTTGTTGTTGGCAATAGCAGGCAGATCGATGGCTCCTTCGTCGTCGATCATTGCGTCTTGATGGTTCTCGAACACCGGTGCTAGCCTTTCAGCCTCCAGAGTAGGTTCCCATTCACGCGACGCGGCGAAAGAGTGTGAGACAAGAGTATGGCCGGTGAGGGATGGGATCTCGAGAGCAATCGCAGCAGTGGCGGCTTCTTCGATCTTGTACGCTATATCCTCCAAGGTCTGCTTCAGGATTCCGGTCGTGTCGCGTCCTTCAAGGTGGTGGCTGTTACCGGCTACAGCTGCAGTTGCGGCGGCGACGACGGCAGCGTGGGCGGCGGCGTTGATTGTCTTCTTGATTGCCTTGATATCCTCCGAATCCTCTCCCTTCATCTCAACTTCAGTACCAGTGGCAGATTCGACGGCAGTTCGACGAGAAGGCTGTTGTTCTTCTTGCGAGAAGACGGTGTCGAACAGGGCCTTGACTGTCGAAGTTCCATCTTCCATCGCCTCTGTCACGACGGCCCGACTGGCTAAAGAGAGTTTTTTGGTGTTATTGTTCTTTTTGTTAGGGTGGTGGGGTTCCTTGGCCGGGGTTATGCCTTCCGTCTCTGCCTCGGTCTTCGTGGTTGGGGAGGTGCCTTCCATCTCTGCCCTTTCCTTCATCTTCCTTTCTCCGTCCTTCGCCTCCTCCTCCTCTGCAGATGGTGTGATGGGCGAAGCGGCAGTGGGTTTCTTGGTGTCGGTCTGGCGCAAGATATCAATCGGTGTCACCGCTCCCGCTTTCTTCTTCTTCTTCTTCTTCTCTCCTCCTGCAGCAACGGGGACGGAAGGAAATGTGGGTTTGCTCTTCCCCTTGCCGTTACCACTGCCTTTGTTGGTAGTCATGGGATGGTGCTGGTTCAAGAAGACGGGCATCTGACTATCAGAATTGACGATGGCCTCGTAGGCCGAGTAGGTGTTCACCCTCGTTGTCGACTTACCCACCTTCTTCTTTTGAGCTCTTCCCGTCTTGCCTCCCAATGTTCCCGCCCTTGCGGATGCCGTTGCTGGTTTCTTAATGTCGACGGCGCGTTTATGAAACCGCTTGACATTGGGACCGCTATTACTCTTCGGAGCAGGACCGGGAGATCCGGAGATAGCGTGGAGGCCTTGGAGGGGGGTTGTGAGAGATGTCCATGAGGACGAGAGACGGTTCAATAGCCCGCCGTTGTGGTGTGCTTTTTGATGGTGGTGGTTCTTGATTAAGACTTGAGCGGCCGAGTTCGATGGTTGGTTGTTGTGGGAGATTGGGTTTGCGGTGGCGGTTGATGGTGTGAAGGAGAGTGATAAGGCGACGCAGGCGACGAGGGTTAGGGAGAGGATGCATCGACGCATGTTGGAGTTGCTGGTGTGGTAGTTCGGAGAATCGGTTGTCATATGTGAAGGAAATAAATGAGGGTAAGGGATGGGAGTAAGGATGAGGGGAGGGTTGGTATTAGAAAATGATAGAGGTGATCAAGAAGGGCAAAGTGTCAATCACCAAAGAATAAAAATAAAATAAAACAAAAATAGGCAAGCGAGGAGAGACGAGTAATGATGCAATCCATAGCTAGGGCATGATGTTTCTGGGACTTTTTTTATTTTTTTTTTATTTTTTATTGTTGTTGTTGTTGTTGTTGTTGTGGTGGTGGTGGTGGTATCCTTCACACATCCATCCACATAGCATTGAGCAGCGAGGACAATGACCGGTGTCCGTTCGGGAATCTGAAAAAAAGGGCACCATCTCGGTCTCACATTTCCACTGCGACAGAGCCAAAAATATTTTTTCTACGGATTCACATCTCACGCGTCTCTAGCATAGAACAAATTTTTAGATATGCTGGTTTCTTATGCATCCTGCAACACTCACACGAGCAATCGTGGGGAAACTGCGGCTCGATAGGCCCCAGTTACAGATCCCATCTCCCTTTCTCCTTTTTATCTCGATAGATGCAATCCTTATCGCAAGTTGTTATTAATTTGTATCGTTTATTACTCATAACAAGGTGACTTTGTACAAAAAACAAGGAGTATACAAGAAAAGATGGATATCGATAAGTACAAAAATGTATCATTTATGCTTCCTCGGCAGGGATGGTCAAGAGCGGGGTCAATTCCTTCAAGACGCCCTCTGTCTCCTCGGGGCTGATAATCCAGAGAGTGCAGCAGCTTGATCGTGTAGCAAAGTCGTTTCCAGTCGACAAGAACTATATATTCAAAAGTCGAGAGAAACAGGGTAGTTAGTTGCTGTTCAAGTATGATAATTTTTTCACTGTGAGATGTGCGGTTGGAGAGTCACCAGTAAGGGAATCGAATCTTACCTGATCTCCGACGTGGACAGTAGCCTCGGGTGCAGCGCCAAGGTAGGTCTGAAGAACCTGGACACCAATCAACTTGTTACCACTAGAAGGACAAAGTAAGGAAACCCATGAAGCCATATGTCAGCTTGAGCAATCACAAGTTCAGTTCAATCATGAAGCATTATAACAAGATGGAAAGACGTACATGTCGACGAAGACGTCGTTGCCGCCGTTGAAGACGCAGAAAGGGATGGTAGTCTTGGAGGAGCCAGACATTTGCTGGTATTCCAAGAGACGCTGCTGAGTTGAGAGAACACACTCGTCGAGCTGTTCTCGTGCAATCTTGACGTCTCCAATAGGGACGATTCCGACAGCACGGGACTTGCGCAGGATCATGGCCTTCAGGTTCATTGCCGAGACTGATCTCTTCAAGTTCTCCTCTGCAACATCCAAAAGCTCCTGGATATCCTCATGCTTCCATGCAAGCATATCCGAAGGCTGGTACGACCTAAAAAGGTAATGAAGAAATGGGGGTTAGTTTAGAAAACAGGACAACACAATTGAACTTGGCAATATAAATAAATAATAAATACAAGCGAGGAAGCTTACTCTGGGTGGATATAAGTAAGGCCGACGACAGGCTCGCCAGTGGCATCAGACTTCTTCCAGCCGCAACGGAACAAGTAGTTACACTCGCCACCAAGGACATAGAAGCGCTCAAGCAATTTCTCCGACAACTTCTGCTGATCAAAGACGCGCAAGAGACCCATGAGGCGCTCTTCGTACTTGCCGGCATCGCCAGGGTAACCGGCAGCGGTGACGATGGCCACCCGGAGACCGGCGCGCATCAACGCGATCAGGAGAGGGATGAGGGGAGAGTTTTCAGTGAATGATGTTCCGTCGTCATAGAGGGTCATGTCTCCATCGCTATCATTTTCGGTAAGGAAGATGGGAGAAATAAGATTATGGTTGGAATTGACATCAGCTGAATGGTGCAGCCATGGTAACAAAGTAATTTGTCGTTCTGTAGTTCATTCATGCACTATGCAGGCGGGAGAACAAAATTGACAATCAACAGAGCAAATCCACAAATATAAAGGAATGCTGAAGACCAAGACCTACAAGGTGATGAGGCTGATGGTGGGTGCAATGGCCATAACTTGAGCAGTGTTCAGGATCCTATGTAATTCATAGCAAAACCAATGAATGATTGGGTGAGCAGCTTCATTGAATGGTCCGATTTGATAACTGCAACAACAACAAAAAAAAAGTCGCCGAAATTACAAACACCTTGCTTGCTTACCTGCGGATATCGTTGAAAGAAGGAGGCACGAAGCGTCTGGCAGCAATTGAGTGCTTTGCGTTGGCATCCAAGAAGGCAGCCTCCAGAGGCAAGGGCGTAAAGAACGTGGCAACCGAGGGAACGATCCTGTGGAGTCTCGAGTGCTCAGGAACGCCCTTGACAGCCTTACGCCGGTGTTCCTCGATCATGGCCTCGACAGACTTCATGATCTCCAGGTATCGTTGAAGGTTGGCATCGACCATGGGCTTGTCTTCCTCCTGGTAATCGTTCCTGTCATCTTGGTTGACGTTTGAAGTACCGTTGCCGGTGGCGAGGATGGTATCAATGGACTCGTTTCCGGGCGAGGTGAGGACGGGCTTGCGGGGCTTGGCGTGGAGGATGAAGGGGGTGAGGAGGAGGCCCTTGATGAATTCGATGAGGGGGTCGCGTTTCTATTGGTTCATCAAATGTGTCAAAAGGTAAAAAAAAAATGAGTACGTATTGTACTCCAGGAACCATATGACGCACGAGGGAGAGCAAGACTAAGGAAGGGGGTGAGAAACTAGTTGTTGCTGTGGTTCTAAACTTACATGGGCACGCAACTGGTAGTTGATCTATAATGGGGTAATTGAGTGAAGGGGAATGGGATGGCAGAGTGTTAGGTACAGGGTCGACTGTTACTGCCACAGTGTTGACATGGTGAATGGCATGGCACGGCATGTGCAGCTGCAATTGTAAGACATGGTATGACAGGTATGACGAAAGTTGACATGACTTACTCTGTAGGACGAGGTCATGGCAGAGTGTGGGAAAGTAGATGTGGTAGGGTGGTGTGGGTGTTAGGAGTGTGTGGTGTGGTGTAGGGAGTGGTGTACAGGGTGAGCAGAAATACAAGAGGAACAAGACGAGAACAAGAACAGGAGAACAAGAAGAACAAGAAACAAAAAGAAGAACAGAAGAAGAAACAAAAAGAGAAAACCAGGGCGGATATCGCGGCTCCTTTTATACTTGTCGATGAGAAGCTCGATACTCAATGAACCTTGTCTGTCACTCAGCCCCTGAGTTGTGCCCTTTTGTCCTTTTCTCGTACTTTACCACGGGCACATCGTCGTTGATAGCGAACTCTCCCTCACTATTTCACTCTATCACTTGTACCATTTTGTAGTCTTTGTCTCGTAGTCGCATTCCCATTCGCTCACAGGTGTTCCGTATCCACTTTTTTTCCCCGAGTGGGGGAGACAGAGCATATGCCCCTTAAACACCTTGAATGCGGGGACGGACGATGCCTCGAAAAGCAGTCCCTTCAATCAAACTGCTGCTCGAGGCTGATTGGCCAATTGAGACAAAGCAAGTATGGCTCCTTGGTTTACTTCATTTCTCTCCCTGCTGCTGAACTTTGCACTGTTCGCAGCGTGTATAAGATGTGTGTGCCTGGGATGAAGAGTCTCCTGCATTTTGGAGTTTGCAGCAAAGACGCCACCATCGCTGATAACTCTTTTGGTCTCATTTATCACCATTAATCAGTCCAGGAACCATCAGCACTGATATGTGAACGGCGAGTAACGTCTGTCACAGAAAGAAAGGGAAAGGTGTAAAAAATAAGAATTGTTGGTCAAAAAGTGACCTGAAAGAGGAGATGAATGTGCGCATGGACACAGACGGTTTAATAAGTGCTGTTGTAGTCTATATGCCAAGGAATGGCTGGGAACGAATGGGCGTAATGAAAGTTAGTAAACAAGGAAAAGAGGAAAGTGTAAGAGGCCGAGCCGTGTCGGATCTTGGTCGTTGTGTTGTGTGAATAGTTTATTCCCCACGAGTACCCATTGACTGACACATGTGGCACGAGTATGTGTTGAGTATGTGTTGAGTATGTGTTGAGTGTGTGAGGTGGTGTGGCATGTTATTGCAAATGACAAATTGGATTTGCACACAGACTGGTCCAACCCCTGTCTGTCTTTCTTATCAAAAGAGTCTTCTTTTGGGTTTCTGCGGTGGTCTGATTTTGTTCAACCTCAGTGGCAACGTTTTTTGTTGGTTTGTGTGTGTGCCTGACTGGTTCCGTCCCGACCTTACTTTTTTTCTTTCTTTTGATTCTTTTTTTTGTTTTCTTTTTTCTTCTTCTTCTTCTTCTTCACCCTTCCTTCCTTCCCTCCCTCCGTCTTCTCCCTCCCTCCCCCTCGAACAACCCGACTGCAAGATGACCCTCTCCAACCCCGCCATCGCTGCCTGCTCAAGCGTCCTCCTCATCGGCGCCTACTTTGTCGACCCCAACGCTGTCCCCTTCGTTGCTGCTGGTGTCGCCGCCACCTGGGCCCGCCTCCTCTTCAAGAAGACTGCCATCAGAAGTACGCGCCTTGTCCTTTCTTAATGGACAAAACCCTTTGGCTCTTGCATCCCACACCCGTTTTCTGGATTCCCTTCTCCCGTTGAGAGCAAGGATCAACAAGGCGGAATGAGCTTTTTTGACTCTTTTGGCTAACCTCGACACTCTCGCCAACTACTTTTCCTTCCGATAGCTCCTCCATTGGATCCCAAGGAGTACCGCAAGTTCAAGTTGGTTGACAAGGTTGTCTGCAGTCCTAACACTGCCATGTAAGTTGGTTGGCTTCTAGTCTTAGCTTGTTTGTTAGATCACCCTCGTTCATCTCTCCTCATTTCTCCCGATGAAAAGTAGATGTGTGAACCCAAAATATTTCAAGCCCAGTTGGGCAGTCAGGCACTGAACGGCATTTTGCCCCAACGGAATAACGGGACAATTGGATTCTAAAACACCATTGCCGATTCTCTCTCTTCCATTGAAACCTCTAGGTACAAGTTTGCGCTCCCTAACGAGGATGACATCTTGAACTTGCCCATTGGACAGCACATCTCCATCATGGCCAACATCAACGGAAAGGAGATCTCTCGCAGCTACACCCCCACCAGCAGCAGCGACGACGTTGGACACTTTGTCCTCTGCATCAAGGTACATTTCTTACTTTTTTCTTCGTTTCCCCATCAAACATGCAGCAAGGGAAATATGGGACCAATCAGGACTATCTATCCCCTTGCATGCCTTTTGTTGTATTCGGCATTGGCATTTGCATATATAGCTGCTAACAATAACATTGTTTCCAACATTAGGCTTACCCTCAAGGAAACATCTCCAAGATGTTCTCTGAGCTCGTTATTGGCGACACCATCAATGCCCGTGGACCCAAGGGACAGTTCAACTACTCTGCCAACATCTGCCGTGAGATCGGAATGATTGCCGGCGGTACCGGACTCACCCCTATGCTCCAGGTACGTTTTATGTCTGATCTTAGTACCTTCCGACTGCGGATCCAATGCATTGATCCATGACAAGAGAGTCCACTGCCATCTTTTTGCTGGTGTCATTTCATCGAAGAGGAGGGTCAACTGTTTATTACCGAAGGGGAGGCAATGGTCATTCAAAAGTCTTAATATTATCAAAGGAAATACATGGCCATTAACGCAGTTCAATGTGATATCACAAATAGATCATCCGCGCTATTGTCAAGAACCCCGCAGATAAGACCATCGTCAACTTCATCTTTGCCAACGTCACCGAGGAAGACATCATCTTGAAGGCCGAGCTCGACCTCCTCTCCAAGAAGCACCCCCAGTTCAAGGTCCACTACGTCCTCAACACCCCTCCAGAGGGCTGGACCGGCGGTGTTGGCTTCGTCAACGCTGACATGATCAAGAAGCACATGCCCAAGCCCGCTTCCGACATCAAGGTCCTCCTCTGCGGACCCCCTCCCATGATCTCTGCCATGTCCAAGATTACCCAGGATCTTGGTTACGACAAGGTCAACGCTGTCTCCAAGCTGCCTGACCAGATCTTCAAGTTCTAAGGAAGCATTGTCACACGACTATGCATTTTTTTAGTTTCTTGTTGTTGTTCTCTACTTTGTTTTCCCATTTGCATTTTCGAAGTGAAGCCCCCTTTTTTTTTGCTCAGGGCACACTTTGCATAAAGACTTTCCTTACACGAGCGAAAACCGAAGTTCCGCCTGGTTGTTGTGGCTTATTGCTGCTTTGCGAGGAGTAGGTGAGAAAGAGTCAAATGAAGCATTGCTCATCGATTGCTGTGAAAAGGATTGAAGGCAAGGGGCGGTGGACCCTGTAAGTGTATGTCATACGGTGCGGTGCGGTATGGTGGCGAGTGGCGAGTGGGGGCTGAATACTGTGGGCAAGATAGGGTTTGTAGCGTGCGGTGGTGGTGTGGGATGGATGTTTAGGAGTTTTGGGGTGGCCTAGTACTCTTCGCCGACATGTATTTGAACAAGCATTTCGAGAAGCAGTCATTCTTTTGCTTACGCTTTCGTTTTTTTCTTTTTTCAGTTAAAATAGACTCGCGTCCGTCACCTTTAAACTCTTTCCTCGTCGCCACACACACTCCTCCTCTTTCGTTCTTTATTCTTCCTTTTCCTTCTTTCTTTCCTTTCCCCTTTCCGCCTTCCTCTCTTCAACTCGCATCCTTCCTTCTCCTACTTGCTTTATTCTCCTCTTCGTCCTTTTCGACGATTGTACACATATCCCTACCCTCCATTTTGTAACACCTCATAAAAAAACAAAAAACCCAAATAATGGAAATCGACCTGACAGACTCTCCAAGCGCGACATCAGTCTCAACCCCAACCGACGGCGGCCTCCATCTCCACAAGAGGCGTCGCACTGACGACCCCGCCTCCGACAGAGACGACATCAGTTCAAGAACAGACCCCGAAGGCGACGAATCCTCTCACATCCACCACCCTTCTCTCAACGGTGGTCTTGCATCCATTAACAACCCTGGAGCTGAATCTACGCGCACGGCGGTTGTTTTGAGCGAACCCCCACAATGGCAGCGAGTCATCGAGAAGGCTGTCAAGGCAATTGTTTCGATCAGGTTCAGTCAGGTCTCGGCGTTTGATACCGAAGGTAATAATAACTTTGCTTTTTTTGGTTCTTGTTGTGTTGATCATTCTGGCAGGGAGAGGGGGAATGAGGGGAGTGTGTGATCAGCATCACATTACAACCTTTTAATTGCTTTTATGGCAAACCTGGAAACTACATCGTCTTGGATGGCGAAGAGTCCTACAGCAGGGACAAGATGAACAAGACAGGACAATCAGCAGCAGTAGACGGCGAAAACAACAGCAACATAAATCGCAACAACAGGAACGACAGCTAAAGAGACAAAAGAAAGGGGGCGTGTATACCAGAAGACGACCATAAACAAAGTGAGCATACGTCGGTTGTGCTTGTTGGAGTCGTTGAAGTCGACGAGGAGAATGTTGTCAAGGGCTGTACACAAGTACAACATTGGCCATGGGTTTATCCACAGGATACTCGCGTTTTGCTGGTGCCACTTTGAGGGCGTGTGTGCTTGTTTGTAAGAAGGGGGTGTGTATGTGTGTACATGCTGGACCAAGGGGGTGAGGCAACATGCAGATACAACTTGACGCAACAGCAACAACAACATCAAAAAAAGAAATCAAAATCGTCAATGAACGAACAATAAGCCCAATACATCCTCGATTAATGAGCCTGCATAGACCCATCCCTGTGTCCATGCATATTAATATGTGGCGTGGTCGTTGATCGAGTGCTCACGAATCGATCGCATGTAAAAAAAGCAATAGCCTGGCCAATTTCACTAACCATTGGTTTACACTGCCTTTCCTCTTCGCATACAACTAGGCCCCGAGACATCAGAGGCATCAGGATTCATTGTCGATGCGGAGCGTGGTTTGATCCTCACAAACAGGTTAGCGCACCCATCTAATGCTTACGCAGCGTGTAGTGACGTACTATTTTCACTTTGACGATTCAATTTGACGGCTGCTGACGCTGGATGTCAATATATTTTCTACTCATTTCTTAGACATGTTGCCTGTGCTGGACCTTTTGTTGGAGAGGCTGTCTGTCACGACCATGAGGAGGTCGACGTCTTTCCTGTGTACAGAGATCCCGTCCATGACTTTGGGTATGTCGGAATTTGTTATCTCGGGACTATGTTTTCTTCATTGTGCGATCCGTTTCATCTCGATAAAATGGGATCAAGATGACAAAAGAAGAACAGGACTAAAGGGGGTCAATTGCATCAACCTAACAAACAAAACAAACAGACATACACGCAGAGATGCATGCTGGCCATTGTTTATCAAACAACAATGACCCACTCTAACACCCTTTCTTTTCCTTCTGGCAACATTTAGTTTCCTGAAGTTTGACCCTTCCAAGATCAAGTACATGGAGGTGACTTCGATCCCATTGGTGCCCGAGATGGCCAAGGTCGGCATTGATATTCGCGTCGTTGGTAACGATGCAGGAGAGAAACTGTCTATTTTGTCTGGGTCCATCTCTCGTCTCGACCGCAACGCCCCCGAATACGGTGATCTGACATATAACGATTTCAAGTACGTAAAACAGAAAAAGCTATCAGCATCTGGGCTCATAGCGAAATGATTTCATTCCAAACTAGATGCAGATGTGGCAGTTCAGCTGTTGACCAATCTTTTTTTACTCAATGTTTATAGCACCTTCTACCTTCAAGCCGCCTCGAGTACCAGTGGAGGATCCAGCGGCTCACCTGTTATTGATATCAACGGAAACGCTGTGGCGTTGCAAGCAGGAGGCAGTTTGAAGGCAGCTACGGATTTCTTCCTTCCTTTGGATCGTGTTCGTCGCGCATTAACCTTTATTCAGGAGGGCATGCCTGTGGCCCGTGGCACCATCCAGACACAGTTTCTGTACCGACCCTTTGACGAGACGCGCCGTCTTGGATTGAGCCAGGAGACAGAGGCTTTGGTCCGTGCGAGCTTCCCTGAGGAGATTGGAATGTTGGTTGCTGAGACTGTTTTGCCCAAGGGACCCGCTTCTAGCTTCTTGGAGGAAGGAGATATCCTTGTTTCGATTAACGGAGAGCTGATCACCAAGTTTGTGCCATTGGAGGACTGTTTGGATCGCAACGTGGGCAAGGAGGTCGAGATTCTTGCCGAGCGCGGCGGCGAGCAGAGAAGAGTCAAGGTCACCGTTCAGGATCTTCACAGTATCACACCCGATCGCTATGTCGAGATCGGAGGCTCCAAGTTGAACAACCTCAGTTACCAGCTCGCCCGCAGCTTCTGTGTCCCTGTTAGCGGTGTTTATGTCTCAGAGCCTAGCGGGATGTTCAGATTTGACGGACCTGACCGTGGCTGGATCATTTCCTCCATCGACAACCAGACGATTTACAAATTGGACGACTTTATCGAGGTCATGCAGACGATCCCTGATAGAGAGCGTATCCCCGTTGTGTATTATTCGATTGGTGACGTTCACACCACCAGCGTTGCTGTTGTTCAGGTCGAGCGCCACTGGAGCCGATTCCGGTTAGCTGTCAGGAACGACCAAACTGGATTATGGGACTTCACCAACTTAGGAGCACCTTTGCCACCCAAGCCTATTGTTCCTTCGACTGTCAAGTTTTTGGAATTGGACGAGTCTCTGGGACCAGCCAAGGAGCTGTTTAGCTGCATGGTCAAGGTCAGCTACTACATGCCTTGCCGCATTGACGGCTTCCCTAAGAGCAGAGTAAGTTGCTGTTATTTGGCGTGCGATTGAGCGGAGGCTGGCATGTAAATCGGTTTTGCAACAGTTTCTGATACTTTTTTTTTTTTACTTTTCTTACTGCTAATAGAAATACGGTGCAGGATTAGTTGTTGATGCGGAGCGTGGATTGATTGTTATTTCGCGCAACATTGTGCCTTTTGCCATGGGAGACCTGAGCATCACCATTGCCGACTCGATCATTGTTCCAGGAAAGGTCGTGTACTTGCACCCAACCCACAATTTTGCCATCATCTCGTACAACCCCAAGGATGTCGGTGGCACACCCATTCAGTCGGCCAAGATCTCCCCTGTCAACCTTGTCCAGGGACACCAAGTCTCCCTTGTCGCCTTCAACCACAACCAGCGCCCCATCTGCCTCAGGACTGTTGTTACCGATATCACCAGTGTGACCATCCCCCACAACGGAACTCCTCGTTTCAGAGGTATCAACTTGGATGCTATTACATTGGATACCCCTTTGGCTCAGCAGTGCTCGTCGGGTGTCTTGGCAGACAGCGAAGGCCGTGTTCAGGGATTGTGGTTGTCGTATCTCGGTGAGCGCAACAACTCGGGACGCGACAACGAGTACTACCTTGGACTGCACATCTCGACCATTATGCCCGTCCTTCAGCCCATGCAGGAGGGCCTTTACCCCAAGTTGCGCAACTTGAACATTGAGGTCATGCCCGTTCAGATGGCTCAGGCCCGCCACATGGGTCTCACAGATATTTGGGTCAAAAAGGTCGAGGAGGCCAACCCATCTCGCCACCACATTTTTATGGTTCGTCGGACAGAGACCGGATCGGTTTCGGCATCGATTTTGCAGGAGCTGGACTTGATCTTGAGCATTAACGGCAAGGTTGTTACGCGCATGTACGAGTTGGATGTCCAGTATGACGCAGCGGATTTGGACATTGTTGTGCTGAGGAAGAAGGCTGAGGTCAAGTTGACTGTTCCTACCGAACCCATCAGCGGACAGGGCACCAACCGGTTGGTGATCTGGGCAGGAGCTATGATGCACGAGCCCCACAAGGCCGTTCTCCAGCAGAGCAAAACTTTGCCCAGTCGCGTCTATGTCAGCGCCCGCTCCAAGGGCTCACCATCATACATGTACGGCATGGTTCCCACCATGTGGATCACTCACATCAATGGCACCCCTACCCCTGATCTGGATTCTTTGCTGATCGCCGTCAAGAAGTGCCAGGACAACGCTTATGTTCGCGTCAAAGCCATGAGCTTTGATATGGTTCCCACCGTCCTCAGCATCAAGACCAACATGCACTACTGGTACGCTTCTTCTTGTTCTTGTTTTATTTTGAGATGAACGGCCAGCTCTTTTATTGGAGACAATTCTAACACTTCATGATATTCCTTGCTACTAATAGGCCAACAGCAGAGATGGTCAGGGATGATAACGAGGAGTCTGGATGGCGCAAGGTGGTCGATGCTCCTGCTGCTACCGCAGCCAACGGCGAGAGCTCGACGACAGCACAGGAGGACATGGACGAGATTGTGGCTGTGACTGTCGATGGAGAGGAAGTGGACATGGAAGATGACAACTCTGGAAACTAAAGTTGATTCTGCTGCATTGTTATTTTTCTTCCACATCCGTTCATTGTCGCCTTTGCTTTTTCTTCCTCACTTTGTTGTTACATCTATTTTTCACACGCATCACTTTGTTTAGCTATAGAAACCCGCCCTTTTATTACCTCTTTCCTTTTTGCTTTATTACGTTTGTATGATTGTTCTTTATCTTTTTTTTTTTTCTTCATGCCGTTGTTTCATTACTTCCTGACTCTTGTTTATTTATCGTAAAGAGAACATTAAAGTCATTTCTTCAATACCTAAAAAAAAATACGCCTTTGGTTTCTTTCTATTCCTGCTGATCCGCCCTTGAAAGGAGAACTGCGTAGACCATGCCGGTGTGGCTGTCCAGGGTTAATTCCAGGCTCGCTTGTTGAGTATCTTGACGTTTAATAGGCTTGTCCATGCCTGCGGTGACGACCTGGTGGTGCCGACGACTTTAACAAGGGAAACGCGATTATCCAAGCATAGATAAATTTGGATTGAATAACACGTCTTTTATTTTTCAATTCAATGGAAAAGATCCACATCTTCAGCTTGGACAAAGGGGAAAGGAGAAAGGTATCAGGGCGAGACAAGGTTTATTATTATATGGGTCATTGTTCCTGCTCCTGTGAATGCTGCTGGGGACGTCGAGTCCTCTCAATAAAAGCGCCAGTCTGCGAAAACACCAAAAAGGTGACAGCGCTCGCAGGTGCTGCCTTCAAGATTCCTGGCAAAAGGCCCTTGTATAGCGCCAGGTACCCCTCCTGTCGCACAATATGAACCATACACCTCCATACCGTCGTCGGTGCTGGCCCCGACCCAGTACCCCTACTTCCTACAATGCTCCTTTGCTGCTCTGACCCTTGGATCTGCAAACGCTTCCTGACCATGTCCAGAGGATAGACCGCAGTCTTGGAGATCACACCCGACATGGCTCCACATGCCATATCCTCCAAGCCCAGCAAAATCTGTCCAAAGGTCTTCTTCTTCTCCTTGTACGGGGGGTCGGACGTGGATCCATACGATGTTTTAGAGTTGTGGGATGATGCTGCTGAGGGTTCTGAGAGGAACGAGGTGTCGGCTGCCTTGACCTTGAGCCAGGCTGCCAGTTGTTTAAAGGAATCGTACGATCCAAACATGACGCCCATATATGGGATGACCTGGATCAATGCTGGAGTCATGCCCCTGTAAAATCCTTTCACGCCATCCTGTTTAAAGATATGTCGGAAAGCCTGGGGAACTCCTGTGTACACCTACGTGGGATGAGAAGAGAGAATCGATATGTTAGGTGTCAGGATTGCGTGCTTCACCAGCTTCAAATCGGAATAGGAGTTGAAGAGGGGTTGGAGTTAAGAAAAATTAAGGAGAGGTTGTATCCTGCCAATCCTGTTATCCAAATAAGTGAAAGATGTCGACCCTCCCGCCCAGGTAGTATCTGCCTCCTTCATTCCCGCTTGTTCCGTGAGTTTACCTTGACATCGCGCTGGACAGCAAACCGGGTCCGCAAGAGATCAAAGGGGTATGTGCAGGCGGTAGCCATGATTCCAGCAGTGGCTCCACTAATAAACGACTGGACTGAAGACGATTGAGTGACGGTAGTAAAGACTTGGACGTAAACTGGAACTCCATGCCTATACTTTTGTGCAACATGTGCCCGTTGCGTTGTTGAAAGCTCGGCGGTCTTGGACAAGAAGAGTTTTGTTTGTTGGTAAGCCAAGAATTGGATCCCGCCGTATGTCAAATAAAGGTATTCTGCCGCCATATTGCCCTTCCACAGGCCCTAATTTGAGGATATAATGAAATGAAAAGTATGTAAGCGCAACATGCATAAGAGGGAGGAGAGGGTGATTTCAAATCCTACAATTTTTTTGCTTCGCAATCCCTGCCATGTCATTTCTCTGCTTACCCTGATCCCTTCTTCCCGAGCAATGGTAGCCATTCCCGAAAGCATGCCCTTGTATCTTGGTTGTACTATCCGAGCTGTTGCAGCTAAGCTGTCCGCCGTTGCAGTTGCCCTGGCCTTCATGTCCGAATATCCGATTCCTTCTGCTGCTCCTACTTTCCTCCGAAGAACCTTCGGCAGCTCCTTGCGTTGCGTTTGTAACTATTTGGATGAATGTCCGAGAAGAAAGAAAAAAAAAAACAGTAAGCCTTTGGGATCTGTCGTTTCAATGTCATCAGACAACTTTGAATCCATCCTCGTCCTTCTATTTTCTTACTTGTAGCCGGATCTTGACGACGTCCAAGGGGGCGATGACAAAGCGAGAGATTACACCTGCAGTGGATCCACAAAAGACTGTCTCTGCCTTTGTCAGGGTCGGTGTGCCAGCGGCAATTCCTCCTTTAATGCTAGTGCCATGTTTCTGTTCAGGTTTTGAGCTAGCTGTTGCTGTTGTGGTGGTGGTAGTTGAGCCAGTTATCGTTTGTGGTAGTGGAGGGGAAGAGGAGGTGACGGCGAGGGATGAGTGAGCGATGGTTTCTGCGAGGAGAGAGGCTGAGGTGCTCTGGGCAGAAGCAAAACCCGGTTGTGCCATGTAGGAAGGTGTGATGAAGGACGAAAAGAAAAGAAAAGAAAAAAGAGGAATGTTAAGGAGAGATGAGGGAAATGAATGAAAGAGAAAGGAGAGCGGGCAAGTTGAGGAGGAGAAGGGGAAGTGGGGAAAGAAGAAGAAATAAAAATAGGTTCATAAAGGGCAAAGCAAGACAACCCCAAAGAAAAAAATAAATGTTGTCCATGTGTTTACAGTTTGCGTTTGTACTTTCCCACACCGCACAGATCGCTCCAATGGTAGGGTGGGAAGGTGACTTGTTTTGGATTCTTTTTTTTTTTGAAGGTTAACACTGTACCTGATATTATTTTTTCTCTGGCACAGATGATAGCAATTGATCAGGGAATAATGGTAGAAAAAAAAAAAAAAGGTACGATCAGTGATCAGTCGAGTTCCATCTCGGTGCCTAGTACCATATCCAATAAGATTGATGCAGGCAACCTCGATACGAGGGCGATGCGACTTTACGCTGTCCAGAACTCTTAATTGGCCAATAGCACTTGAACCAGAACCACCATCGACCACTACCTTAACAACATCATTAGAGAGCCCCTTCAATTAGATACCTCAATGCTTCGATTCATCGAAGAAACCATCGCCTTTTTCTAAAAAAAAACTGAACACGCTTCGAGCTCAAAGAGGTCACAAAATTATGATTTCCTCAGCCAAGCCACCCATACTCTGTGCTTCTTTTTTTTTTTCTTGGTGTTGCCTCCAAAAGCTTCGTTTACAGCTCACTCACACGCATACCAACAACATACACATTCAACACAACATGTCGCGCCTCGACCGCACCCGCACATCCGCCCACCAGCTGCGCCCATTCTTCTCATCCCAGAACCTCCTCAACCGGGCCGATGGCTCCGCACAATTCGACTTTGGTACACAACCGCTCACTTTCAACACCATAACCTCCCTTCGCTCACACAAACACACAAGCAAAACAGACAATAACCATAGTCACACCATATATTAACCAAACTCAACTTCCAAACTTCGACTTCCGTAGGCGAGTCGTCGGTGATGTGCTCAGTGGTTGGACCTGCAGAGGTCAAGTTGCGTGACGAGAAACTGGACAGAGCCACGATTGAGGTCGTTGTTAGACCATTGGTGGGTCTCCCCGGGATCAAGGACAAGGCACGGGAACAGGCTCTCCGTGAGACCCTTGAACCCTTGGTTCTTTCAGGACTTCACCCCCGGACGGGTATCCAGATCGTTGTTCAGACCATGAAGGATGACGGCAGCGTAAGTTCAAGTTTTGGTAGTTATTATTGGGAAGCCATTATCCTTGCATGCAACCATGTGCAAAGCAAATTAAATGACCCTGTCCAATTTTCTTTGATGAATTAGATTTTGGCAACGGCATTCAACGCAACCATCCTGGCCCTCCTCGACGCCGGTATACCCCTCAAATCCATCCTCGGTGCCGTCACCTGCATCGTCGACGCTGAAACCAACCAGATCCTCCTCGACCCCACCACCCAAGAACTCGCCAACGCAAAATCCACCCACACCTTTGTCTTTGACAACAAGTCCTCAATAACCTCCGATAGCACACAGGAAGACAAGGAGGCAGTAGAGGTCTCGACATTGTACTCAGACAGCACAGGATTGTTCTCGGAGGAAGAGTACTTTGAGTGTGCTCAGATCTGTTATAAGGCTGTGCAGGCTGTTCATGGATTCATCCGGACGGCTGTTCAGAAGAAGTTGGAGAAGGAGCAACAGCAGATTCATTCATAAGGACGCATATTCATTCAGGAATTTCTAAAAAGCATACACTAGGTGTTGGCGATAATCTCGCTAATAAAAAAAAAGATACAACGGCTTCACAGCGGTATTTGAGGCCGGTGGGTACAGAAAGACGGCGCAACTCGGGATACCAGCACTTGAAAGGCTGAACCAGCCAGCTCAGATGGATCGCCAGGATGTAGCAAAGGGAGCCAAGAATCAATTCGCCATTGGATATTTTTTCTGTCTGGGCACGCATGCGTATGGAAGGACGGCGCATTGCACACCCATCAGTGACGGGTGTTGTTGATTTGCTCGATCTCAGAGAGAAGAGCTCGCGACATGGCAAGAATCTCGACGATGTGCTGCCTCTTGCTTTCCGACCAAGCGATCTATTACGGGACACAGGGCGGAAAAGAAATGGATGTCAGTATCTGGAATGCACATTTAGATGGAGAACAATCTTTGAGCAAGGCATTGGATAGATGGGGCGCCGTACCTTGAAGTGAACCTTGAAGCGCTCCAAGAAGACACGTTTCTATGGTTATGAGAATCGATATGGTTTAGTAATGGTTGTGATAAGATCATAGAGAGCACTAAGAAGACTCGGAGAAACACAAGGGCATCCACCTTGAGTTGAGCACGCTCTGTTAACGACAGCGAGCTAAAATCGCTAGGCTACGACAAAAGGTCGCAACAAAAATGTGTTTCTTGATCAGCATATCCCTTGATAAATTGGTGCTCAAAGGACAACAACAACACTCATACACCTGCAATGAAGTATCGCCGGTACCGAGAATCCAAGGAAATCCTCGACGACGCGTGACGCGATGCTCGGGTGCCGAAGCTCAGCAGTGTCATCCATGAAAGAAGTGTATCTCGTAAGGCTGTAGTGCCACATGTTGTCGCCATTAGGAGCAACGTTACAAGTAGGACAAGCCTCGATCTTGAATGAGTTGATTGCGTTGTGACACAGCGGGCTATCAACCGAAAGGAGGGAATGGTATTGCGTTAGCCACTGACATCATTTCATTTTCCGTAGCTGATGTGAGCTGAAGCAAAAGGTGTGCTACCATTTGGCTGTGAGGACGTCCGAGGCGGTCGTGTCAATGTCAAGCTCGCACAAGACCGCGAACGTGAATCCGTAGTTGACGTCTACAAAGCGAGATCGTGTAAATAAGAAGCAGTTAGTATTAAGCTATCGCCCCCTTCACTCACTCTTGTACAGTACATGTCCTTGCTGCTATTCCGAGTCAGTGACGTACCCAGAGGCTTCATGGACTCAATCAACTGTAAGAGATCGATAATGTGGTAGCTGGTTTGAATATGGTTAAGTCTGATATCATCATCCCCGCCGCCGTCTATCGGAAAAGTAGTAGAAAAACAGAAGTCAGCGACGTAGCGTTTAGTACATAGCTTTCCTTAATCAACTGTCTACAAGATGCCGCACCTACCAACATCCTGCTTAGTCTGTGATGCAAAGTGTCTCAACCACTATGGAGTATGCACAAAATCAACACCGTTAGAAAAATTCCCTTAAGTAGTGAACAAGCGTGGTCGTCGTGTTGGATGGATTGGTACCTCAATATTCTTGCAAATGGGATCAACCTGGATATGGGACTGATATCCTATCGTGATCTGGGGCTTCATCGAGTACATCGACGCCTGCGCTCCAGTAATGACCAGCGCTAGTTGACGGTAACACGAATGGAAATGAAGAGGTCACACCGTTAAAACGCCACACAATATCATGGAAAGCTAAAATCACAGGTTCAAAAGTAATCGACGGGTGCAAGAAAGAGCCTTACTAGTGACCCCTGGGATCCACCGCTGAGCGACCTCAGCCATGGTCTCGCCCCACATCGTCAATGAGGCCTCCTGTCCTTGAGCATCGAAAATAGTGTAACAGGTTTTGACAAGTGGCCCGTTCTTGGAGTTGATCACTCCCGAGCTAATGAGCTATCATAAACGGAAAGCATTATGCAACCGCGTCAATTGAAAATCCGTCGAAGGTGAACGTGTAAGCAGCAGGTGATAATAGTTACCTTTTTGACACAGACGATGAGGTTGAAGCGCTGACTTCTGATCGTACCCAAGGAGTTGAAGACCTGCTTCATCGGGATCGAATGAATGACACCTCCCAGATTGGCTCCAAGCGCGACCTTGTACAAGGTCTCCATCTCGACTTCGCTCCCGACCTCGATCTTGTGGCCGACCTTGCCCTCACCAAGATTCAGAACGAGCGGCGACGATGTTGAGGGGGCGTATGACGATTGGCCTCCTCCATAAGGCTGTGATATTAGCTTGACCTCATCCGTCCAGATATGGACCACCTGATCGAGCTGGTATATCAAGAGCACGCGAGAATGAACGCAATGAAGGTTAGCGGAAGGATGGTTAGTTATTGATCCACAATTCTGACAAGAATAAGAGACAACATCTTCTTCTCCTTGGCCGTGTTTGTGTTACCGTCAGGTGAGAGTAGCGTTTGAGATGCTCCTGGGTCTTGTGCCAGAACTTGACGTCGATGGTATCACAGTCATCCTTGATCGTAAATGACATTAGCCAAGTCTGCTTGCTCGAGTCCCATTTGTTCGGGAACGCCTTGATATCCAGAGCTCGCACGGTCCTTCCTGACACTCGCTGTGTCATTTATGTCCACGACGCGAAAAAAAGGATATGAGTATCTCATACCAAGAAAAGTAGGACCTAAAGCTAGACTTTGCCACCAAATCCAGGGCAAAAGCAACTCACCACAAACGACTTCTCGGGCTGAAGACTTCGTATCGGGACCATAGCCGCCTCGGGCGTGACCATCGGGAACTGTTGTTGCGGGGCAAAGGTCTTCATCGCCTGCGCAGAGTAAGTCGCTACAGCAGGTCGCTGCTGCTGGGAGTGGGGCTGATAGAGAACTGGTTGGGGTGTCTGAGGCGAGCTGGGCGTGTAGTTGGAGTATGGTTGGACAGGGCCAGGAGGAGGAGGAGCTTGACGTTCTCGACTTGCCGCAGTGTGGTACGGGTTGTTGTTCGCTATGTTGCCTGGCCCTTCTGCGGCATGACTGGACGCTGGTGTGGGCCGACTATAAGGAGTCTTTTGGCGATGCATTATTCGTGGTTGGACGGGCGTGTGGAGAAGAAAGAAGAGCGAAAGAATAAAAAGTGGGCGGCATCGGTTTTGGGTAAGAAAGTGATCGCACGTGAGGTCTCCTTGTGAGGCGCGATAGCAGTTCGCTAGAGAGCGCAAGCTCCTCGATCGTTTTTTCATTGATCAGCCTATCCTTCGATCAGTAGCTTAGGGCAAAGCAGACGTTCAGTGGTGCACACTAAGCTGAGAAGTGCAGGACTGGAGAAGGTTCGTGCCTGTGCGCACAGAGGACAGAACTGCACGTGACGGAACGTCTCAATTTTTATTATTTGAGTGTGAGAGGGTGAGTTTGTTTGATCCTCCTTTTTTGCAACAAGACTTCTCAATATGTCCAGAGTGCGTGAACTATATCCATCGATAGATACACATCCATCGATCCAACACCCATCCATCGACTGATACGGCATCCATCGGCAACCGATACACCTCTGCATTACCCGACAACAGCGAGCGTATCGATATTATCATCAGCTGAGGTTTCAACCAGGGTCAGAGATCTTGAGCCTTCCATCATCATCGTCAACTTCGACAAGTCAGCACGTTCTCAGCTCGGTGGCAGGCGGCAGGCGGCAGAGACTCTGGGAGGACGGCCGAAACACCTTCGGCTTGTCGTCTGCAAAGGAGGCACTCCATCGATGCAACAGCTTTGTCCTCACGCTCCTGTCGGGATCTGCAACTGTAGTTTTCCTTCTGGATCTCGAAATAGTGCGATCTCGGTTGGCGATCGTTGTTTTTTCAACTGATCTCAGAGCAACTGCCGCTGCTTGACACGAGAGTGCTGGGTTCACGGACGACATACTCTCACCACAGCCGCCACTACCTCTGAAGGATCAACGCTGTTGCCGTCTCTCGCTCTGCGCTAGGCAGGGGTAGAGGAAGGAACTGTTGCCTCTTTCGCTCCAACGCACACCGCGACGAAGAGGGTTCTGTTGACGGATACGACACTTTTCAGGAGATGGAATTTGTATAACAGGAGCAGGAGCAGGACAAAAGAACGGGAAAACTTCAATTGAGTTCAAAGCCGAAGCATTATCTATGCAGGCGCTCAATATCAGGACATTCCTCATCCCCCACACGTCCCCCCTTCCAATCCCCACACCTTCCTCCACCTCTACCTATTTGACCAGTATATTTACTTGGTTCGTTTCTCTCTACTCTACCCTTTCAATCTGGTCACTTTTGTGTCAACCTATTGAAATAACTCAATAGCTTCACGAGTACCAATTGGTCGGTCGCCACCTCCCCACCGAGAAGGATGCTACCCCCAAGCTTTTCCGCATGCGCCTCTTTGCCACCAACGAGGTCATTGCCAAGTCCCGCTTCTGGTACTTCATGCGCAAGCTGAAGAAGGTCAAGAAGGTTAACGGCGAGATTGTCGGTATCAACGAGGTATGCCTTTTTTCAGAAGAATTGCTGCTTGTTTGTTTTGTTCTGTTTGTATTCTTGTCCTTGAAGCAGCACTTAATTAACGCGCTCCTTTCATTTTAATTCCTCTCCGCGAACAGATCCACGAGAAGAAGCCCCTTCAGATCAAGAACTTCGGTATCTGGATCCGTTACGATTCTCGCTCGGGCACCCACAACATGTACAAGGAGTACCGCGAGTTGTCCCGCAACGCCGCCGTCGAGGCTTGCTACTCTGACATGGCTTCCCGCCACCGCGCCCGCTCCCGCTCGATCCAGATCATCCGCGTCGCTGAGGTTGCCAACGCCGATGTCCGTCGCCCCTACATCAAGCAGATCTTGGTTCCCGGTATCAAGTTCCCCTTGCCCCACCGCGTCATCCGCTCCGCCGACAAGGCCCACCGTGCCCTCTTCATGGGTTCGCGCCCCTCGACCTTCTACTAAACTATCATTTCTCAGTAAGCTTGTTGGAGGGACTCTTGGGACCTTTTTCTCGCGTATTGGCATTTTAGTGAAGTGAAAAGTAAAAACTTCTGGTTGTGCAAATAAAATCAATCTTCATAAAAAAAACCAACTAATGGAACTATGATATGTACAGGGAAAGGGGAGAGCAAAGAGAGATCTACAGGGGCTTGTTGGGATCGACGTCGAGGTATCCAGCATTGGGCATTCCATGCACAGCGTGGAGGTACTTGTACTTTTCTCCGTCCTGATTAACAACTTCCGGTACATCATGGTTATCCGGGATATACCACAACTCTTGGTTGGGCCTATCAATTTGACCCTGCCCCGTTCTCGTCCGATCCAGAATCCAGGCCATGTTCGCGATCCGCCGGTTATACTCTCGATGGGATGACGACCGGAGCTTGTAAAGGATCTGGGAGATGTTTGCCTGGTAGTAGGTGCAATGCCAACAGGCCTCATCCAACAGTGGGAAGTTGACATTATCGCCGAGCCATCGTGTTTTGAACCCGCCGTCGATCCAGAGGTTCTTCATGGTGTCCTTGTATATCTTGATCTCTGCTGCTGTCCGGTTGGTAGTAGGCTAGGTCCTTGTCCTTGAAGTTCTCGAATACCTCGGCGGCTGTTGGGCGTTTCTTTGCTGCAGGTGCTGATATTGATGGTGCTTTGAGAGAAGAGTTGAGCTCTTGCTGTTGGTTGTCCTGTGTTGGCGGAAGCGCTGTAGCTGGTGACGGAGGCAGGCTGAGTACGGCAAAGTCATCGTAGACGCTCTCATTCTGCTTGAAATACCGGAACACCGCAGGCCCATTCCACTTCTTCATCTCAAACTGGTATTCATACGAGTACTCATAAAACGCGCAATTCAACCTGAACGGATCCTTCCCCCGCGGCAACACCTTCGACCCTCCCCCAGACCCACCAGACCGATACGACCGATCCTCGTCCCTCTCCGAATCGACCCCATACAGCGCCGCGATCATTTCCTTCCTCGAAATCTCATTCAAATCCGAATAAATAATCCAATCCCCCGTCGCGGCCCACTCTCCTTCAGCGCCACCCTCATCTCCAAACTCCTTTCATGGACCTCGGGCGCCCAAGTGATATTATATAACGTGTCCTGCAGAATCCGTCCCCTAGACTCCCGCGACATCTCATGCATGAAAAGCGCCAAGGTCTTGTGGGCAAACTTCTTGAACCGATCCCTGTTTCTCCGGAAATACAACTTTTGGGTTTAAGCCGTGAAGGTGAATTCCGACTTGACAACAACAAAGGGGTCGACGACGGGTCGAGTTCCTCCATCCGGACTTTGATCATAGCGGATTCGTCGTTGACGGGGATGATGTCGATCACACGGGCGCGCGGGCGGCGTTGGTTGTTGGGTAAGAGGGTCTCTGGGTCATCGGCGAAGGTTGGGTAAGGGTCTTTGATGACGAAGGATTTCTCGAGTTCGTATTTGGCTTTGGCTTCAGATTCGATTTCTTTGAGTTTTGTGCGGTTGAGGCTTTTGCGGAAGTCGTTAGTGTGGATATAACCCTTGACGCGCCATGGCCTTGCTTTTACTTGTGCTTGTGGTGGTGCGGATGATGGCGTAGAAGGTAGAAGAGGAAGAAGATAAAGGAGATCGCCAGTTGGTGAGCAATTTAGATTTGTTGATGTGGTAGAATTTGGTGGCGAGGAAGAGGGCTGTGAGGGAAATGAGGACAATGAAGAGTCGCTTTGCGAGTCGACGGGTGCATGCTCGTTTATGCCATTTTGGAGCTGCTTGTTGGTAGGGCAGTAGAGGAGGTCCCAACTCACTCTCCATATTGACCGAGATCGGCATGGTTATTGTTGATTTTTATTGTGGGCTTGAATAGTAGGGGTGCACAAATGAAAGGTGAAAAGGTGGAAAGAACCAGAGACATCTAAGCCTTAAAGAATGCAAATAGGGTAGGCAGAGAGGACTCATTCTGGCCTACCTAGACAAAAAGGTGAGAGTACCACCAGAATGCATTGTATGTCCCCTTTTCTTTTCTCCCCGGGGATTTCGATCTCTTTTCAGAGGGAAAGGATGACAGAGGGGAAAATGAAGACGCGGTAAAGTAATAACAAATAAGGTATTTGGGCCTTAACATTCTAGTCAAACAAAAAAATATAAGGTTACCCAGGCCCATGTCCAAGAACCTGGCATTGAGGTAATATTAAAGGTCAAGTGAGTGCAAATTGGAATAACAATCGCCCTTTTCTTTCAACAGCCTCTCGTACTTGGACGGTTGCTGCTTTGACACCAACCTTACAATACGTGTGTTCAGACGAGGAAGACACCCCTCCCTCCTGAGTATTGATTCGTCCTTCGTGATTACCCATTGCACTCTCCCACTGCTGGCCTTCAACTCGTGTCGGGACACGGACTACATTCTCCGCTTGTGCATACGCAAATGTGGAGCTATTTCTTCTTTCTTTTTCTTTTGGTACACTCTGTATCTGTTTATTTTTTTTATTGGGAGTCTAACACAATGGATGCATGCTCGCTTTAGTGTGTGGGTATTATGTTATTAAAGATTATATGACATTTTTACAGGGGGATCATGGCCAAGCCCATGGAGATAGCAACAAGGGCAAAGGTAGGGAGGGCCATCTGGAGGGCAGAGGCAGCAGACTTGTCATTACCGGGGGTAGTAGTGGCGGTGGGGGAAGCGCCGCCAGTGGAGGCGGTGTTGGAAGGGTTGGTGACGGGGGAAGTGACATTGGCGGTCGAGGTGGGACGCTTGCCGTTGGGGAGGTAGTCACCCGAGATAACGCCGGGGTTGGTGGTGTTCTTGGAGAATGAGAGGTTGTCGCACATACCGGGCATGCCTATTTGTAAGATTGGGTGATAGGGAGTGAGGGAGAAGGACAGGTTGTTAGGTTGTGAAATACTTCTCCTTTTCTTACGAGCAGTCAGGATCATCCTTTGTTCCTGAATTCCTTTTTTGACTCCTCAAAGAAAAACTGGTTACATACCAGTAACGGTCTCGTTGAGGGCCTGGGCAGAGACATCCTTCAAGTCACCACCGGCTGAGGGGGTGCAAACACAAGAGACGGTGAAGGCGGTGCAGACCTTGTCGGTGGAGAATTTCGAGACACAGTGGGCGGTGTAGGTGGAGTTGGCACCGCACTCAGTGATGATGGTCGATTCCTCGCAGGTTCCTGTGTACATGGAGCACCAGCCGGTGGGGAGCTTGGCGGGGTCAACGGGGCCGACGGACTGGGCAGAGACGGAGGCGGTCAAGGCGAGAATAGCGGCAACAACGGCGATCTTCATTGTGTATATGTGTTGTGTTGGTGGGTGGTTGATAGGTGGAGAAGAGAGTGAGGAAAGTTGAGCAGTAAAGAAAAGAGGAAGAGAAAAGGGGGGTCTTGGTCCTTTTTATGTCTGCCATGTCTGTCAGCTGTTTGTTGTTGCTGTTGGAAGATAATTAGATCTCCGCACTCTGTGTGCCCTTATCAGATCCTTCTCGCTTAGGTACTGCCGGCTGTTGCAACTTCCTAGCCTGGCGCACCTACTCCAGGCTGGGTATAAGGGTATAATGGGTATATGGGCAATGGAGTACAGGTTGCGGGAGACATTCCAGAAGGCTGCTCGATCAGGAAACCATATGGTTCCTTGTTGTTCCTTCCTTCTTTTTTTTTCTCAATCAAAAAGGATCTGATAACTTTGTTTTCTCCTTTGCAGCAGAAGTACCGAATGAGCAACAGCAAGAGATTGGGCGTTGTTTTTTTCTCAATGAAAAAAAAGAATCTGATAACCCAGTAATGCGCTCACTCATCTGAGTCCCAATCCCTTCGTGTGATTGTGTGTTTGTGTAAGTGTTGAGGTTGTGATCCGTTCTTTTCTTGTTTGATTGCAAAGTCTTGAAACTTTGAATGACCGCTCTCCCCTCTCCTTTACCGGGTTGGACAGAAAAAGAGAACAATCGAAAAGGAGGAAAATGAAAAGCGCGTGAGGTTGAGAAGGATGAAAGTGGAGTAGAAGGAGGGGAGGAAAAGGTAGAGATAGAGAGAGGGGAGCTAAACAAGAAAAATGCAAATGAGGGATCGGGGACTCGTGTAAGCGCTCTTCCACACCATATGGCGCAACACAAATCCAATGAGCAAAACGAACAACAAACACGAAGGACAGTGAACAAGAGGAAGGGGAAGAGGGAAGAATGGAAGTGGGCTCACATGAGAATTCTGAGAAGTCGCTGCTCTTGCAGGCGAGGAGGGACAAGGGGACTACTGAATCTCTTAGCCGCATGTACAGTACGCCGACCCCGCCCGTGGGCAATTCAAGCAAGGTACATGACATGACATGACGGTACCGGTACTGAACACAAACACAACTTGACAAATTCAAACTCAACTACATCCCTTCACCTTTTGTCATATCAAAGTAGCCAGGACCGACGAGCCATAACAAACAGCCCCACCACGAAAAGGATGACAGTCAAGCAAAAAATGGAAGAATCCTGAACCGACGAGTGAGTAGCTTATGGTAACCCACCTCCCTCTCTCTCTCTTCTTCCACTTCTCTTTTTTGTTCAGCCGGGTCCTCATTCCCTTTTCGCCGCTTCTCATTTTACTCTCCCACCTTTCCCCTTCCTGCCTTCTGATCAATTAGAGGGGCAAGAGGCATCCTTTGTTGATTTTACCCTGGTTCATTTCTATGCCTCACCCAAAGTGTCTTTAATTCCTCCTTGTCTTGTACCACAGGCATTAACGACTCCACACTGTCATGTGTCGTCATTCTCCTAGTTCTTCTGTGGTGAGATGCAGCATTTTCTAAAGTGACGTTCGTGAGTATGTGTGCCCATCAGGATGATGTGCATGTTTGTGTTTGTTTTTTCTTGCGTCTGTCGTTTTTCAGTGAGGGGAATGGGTCACAGAAGGACTGGAGTTGAAATCTTTGTGAGACTCTGGTTTGCGAAATATGTTGTCCCTCCTAATTGACTCTCACATATGGCTTTGGCTTTTACTTCCTCTCCTCTCCGCTGACTGCATCAATTGGTCTCCCCCTTTGCCCACCTGTGTCGTCTTTGAACTGACTGGAGAGGGCAGTATCTAGGGTCGCAATTCATTAATAGCGAACGACAGCTGCGCTGATAGCCTGGTATAGGAGCGAGGCACATGGAGTGTAGGAGATGGAGATGGGTGCAAATCAACAAACAAACAAACAAACAAACAAACAAACAAACAAACAACAAACAAAAACGAAAAATCATTCTCTCTTACATTCTCCTCACAAACCGGTTCGACAAAACTAATGTTGATACACGTTACCTTGTTTATGCTGGAAAGAAGTTAGGCGGAAAAGAACAAGGAGAAATAGACAAAGACACGAAATGGAGGGCGAAAGAGAGCGAAACATAAAAAAAGTAAGAGAGATAAAAGGAAAGCGCCTGCTAAGCAGAGGATGAAGAAAAAATCGGCCTGGTCTTCTTTAGTGGATGATTGGTCACATCAAATGAAAACCTACTTGTCATAGATTATCCTTCTTCCATTGGCGGCGCTGTGACGCGACTTAGCCCATCAGTATCCAGCAGTACCAGCTCACCCTCTTGTCTCAATATCACACCATAGTATTTTTTTTTCTAGAGACGCGAAGACTCTCACGGGTAGCACATAACCGGCTAGCAATGCACAACAGCCATACGTCTACCAACTATCAACCCCACTCCGCTCACTCCTCTTTCACCCGCTCTTGTTCGCTCGTTTTTTTTTCAAGAGCCGGCTAGACAGTTGTTGTCTCTTCGTCCTGGGAAATCTCAGATCGCATTTATGAAGAGACAGGGTACCATGTGGAGGATACCCTGCTCTAAATTTGGCCTACTCTCTCACGCCATCCTACATCCTCTGAACAAACCCAGTCCTGATTACGATGTGCCAGACGAGGCCCACGTTTCGTCTGTTCTGCTATTGTGCCAAGTTGTTTTGGTCCCTGTATGCTCTCGTAACCCCCAGGGTCTTGCTTTAATTACAAAACAAAGAAAAAAAATGACTCCAGGTACGATATCCTTTCCCAGCAAGTTGAGAATCGATACTACACATGTCATTTATCAGAGCGACAATGACTGAGAATATGAGAGCGGGGCGGGCGAGATAGTGAGCGCAGCTTGAAGAATTCATCATTGCGAGATGGAGATACGTTGGTCACATATAAAAGGCATGGAGGCAGAAGTGTGTTCTATTCTCTTTACAGAACTTTCCGTCCCCTTCCTCCACCCCTACCCTTTACCCATTTAACCCCTCCATCCTTTCCATCATTCGCACACAACACAACTAATATGCAGAAATTTTATATGATGATGGCCATTGGTGCCGCCCTGCAGTTGACCATCCAGGGTGCACCTATTACAGTCCCCGTTTCGGTATGCTCGACAACAAAAGCAAAAACACATGCATTTCTTGGTCAAAAGAAAAACCTAATTTCCTAACGTTTTTCGATCTTCTGTTCTTAATATTATGTAGGGCATCTGCAACACACCTCGCTGCCTCCAGACCGCTTCAAACATCCTGAAGGACATGCAGGCGTCCGCTGATCCGTGTGTCGACTTTTCCCAGTTTGCATGTAAGCGACTCCCCTCTCACTCTGCCTTTCTTGGATTTTGTTATTGTGCTCGTTGACAAACTTTTGCGCCTGTTTGCTCTTAATTCCTCACATGCTGCTCTCTAATTCTGTTTAGGCGGCGGATTCAATAAGCGTGAGAAGCTTCGTCCTGGAGAGAATAAGAACGGTTACCTGGTCTCCATTGACCAACAGAACATCGTAAGTTCACAATCGCATTCATCCTCAAACTCTCTCTATCCAAAAAAAACTCAGCCCTTGCAACACAGAGAAAAGAACTTTATCTTAACACTATCCTTATTCATGTTTGTCACTTTTCTCAAATTTTTCTCTTCTTTCAGGATGTGATTCGCTCAATCGTAACTCCCAACAATCCCAAGGGGCCCGTCATCGCAAAGGGCGACAAAACCAGCCAACGTAACCTCAAGAAGCTTCACTCTTACTATGGCGCCTGCATGGACAACAAACAGCTCGCCAAGGTCGGTCGCAAGCCCCTGCAGGACGAGATCCGTAAACTCACCCAGCTCTTCCCCGTTACCAACACTCCCACCACTCCCAACAACAATAACGGCACCCGTACAGTCCTCTCACCCGCCAACCGCCAGGCCCTGTCGACTCTTTTGGGATACAACATGAAGCATGGATTCGAGAACCCTATTGCTTGGGATCTCTGGGATGACGTGTACAACCCAGGTCACAAGATGTTGACGGCGCAGCATTCTGGACTGGGATTGAAGGATGAAGCGCTGTACAAAGACGAGAAGATCGTCAAATTGTATGAGAAGGTTGTTGGAGAGATGTTTTATATCATCCAGGGCAATGGAAAGCCTCAGAGCGCTGTGCCCAAGAAATGGCAGCAGGTTGGAAAGGATGTTGTTGCGTTTGAGATGATCCTTGCTGGTGTTGAGACCAAACCCAAGGCTGATGTGGCCGCTGCCCTCAAGAAGAAGAGATCCGATGATACTGGCACTGAGACTGGTACCGGTGCTGAGGAGGAGGAGACTGGCGACAGCGAGGATGGTGACGATGATGACGAGGATGAGGACGACGATACCATCGTCTGGGACAAGATTTCGGATTTGGATAAGGCAACTCCTTCGTTGGACTGGACTGTGATCTTCAAGAACGCCCTCCCCGCCGACGTGCCACTCCCCGAGAACATCAACATGCTCTGGTCGTTCTATTTCCGCCAGCTCGAGAACGCCCTCGAGACTATGTCCTTGCAAACCGTCCAGAACTACTTTGCCTGGACCCTGATGCGCAACCTTGGCAAAAACCTTGCCGAGCCCCTTCAGAGACCTCTTGCCAAGCTCAAGAGCGCTCTCCCAGGCGAGACCGCTACCAGCGACCCCTGGAGGAGCTGTGTGCAACTGGTCAACGAGAACTTGGGTGACTTGGTTGGGCACTTCTTTGTCAAGGCCACCTTCCCCGAAGAATCGCAGGCAATTATGAACGAGATGATTGGATCTCTCCGCTGGAGTTTCGAAAAGTCGTTCTGGAACTATGACTGGCTCGACCCCCGCACCCGCCAGGCAGCTCTCCAAAAGCTCAAGGCCATCGTCCCCAAGGTCGGTTTCTCAACTAGCAGTCCCAATGTCGGCCAGTCAGCCTCTGTCGACAAGTACTACCGCCCTCTCGTGATCAAAGACAAGGACCATTTCGGAAACCAGGTCAGAGCAAGTACTTGGAAGCAGGAGGCCATGTTCCGTGATATGAACAAGCCAGCCAACCGCATCAAACTGGCTTCGATCCCTCAGACAGTCAACGCCTTTTATAACCCCAACATGAACAGTATCGAGATCCTTGCTGGTATATTGCGCGCGCCCTTCTTTGATGCCGCCGTGCCAGAGTACCTCAACTATGCTGGTATTGGCGTCGTCGCTGCCCATGAGTTGGGACATGCCTTTGACAACAACGGACGACGATATGACGAAACTGGTGCCATCCATGAGGTAAGCATGGGCTCTTTTATTGTCTCTTCAAATTGTGATTTTCAAACGCATTTTTTTTGTCTTCCTTCACACTAACAACAAACTCCTTTTCGCTCTTTAACTGCAAAAGTGGTGGGAAGAATCGTCGATCCAAGAGTTTGATACCAGATCGCAGTGCTTTATTGAGCAGTATAGCGAGTACACGATCGACGGACCAGACAGCAAGAAGCACAACGTTAATGGATGGGGAACCCTGGGCGAGAACATTGCCGACAACGGTGGCCTCAAGATCGCCTACGATGCCTGGGTGCAGCGCAAGGGCAACAACAAGTAAGTGTCGTCTCTCTCTCTCTCTTTAGTTATCTTGTTTTGTTTGATCTCCTCGCAATTTCTTCACCTTGGCGATGGTTCCTAATCCTGTCTCTCTCTCCGACGTCGTCTTCTTTCCTCATTTTTTCAGGCACAACAACAAGAAGCTCCCCGGATTGGAGCGTTACACATCTGAACAACTTTTCTTTATCCAATACGCCCGTGCGCACTGTGGCAACATGACCCCCGAGGAATCCGTCAAGATGCTGAACGAAGACAACCACTCGCCCAAGAAGTGGCGTATCAACGGTGTCGTCCAGAACTCTGACTATTTTGCAAAGGCCTTCCAGTGCAAGGCTGGCGCGCCCATGAACCCTACCAAGAAATGTGTCTTGCTGTAGAAGGAAAGCCTCGGGCGAGCGTAAATAGTTATGTGTCATGAATATTATGACCTTTTTTTTCTTGTAGGATGGAGTAAAACCTGTGCAGATACAGTGCAGTATTTTTTTCTACCCCCCCCCCCCCCCAACCTTGGCTTTTATTGCAACACAAAGGAAGTTGAGAACGGGTGTTCTTTTTTCATTTACTCCTAACGGCCACTACAAGTAGAAGTTCGACAAATAGATAGAGAGAAAAGGCGATATGCGTGGGGTGAAAAGGAATAGGTACCACCGTCGGCACAGAGGCTTGGTTATTCTTAGAAGCAAGCGTAGTTGTAGCCAAACTCTGAGAGGCACTCGCCGTCAAAAGAACAGGAGAATCCTTTTTTCCACCGTTTGATGTTGTTGTCGAAGAGTCATTGAGCTCGATATTAACAACTGGTGGCACCGGCGCAGCAGAGGCGAATCAGATAAGCAGCAATGCTAAGACGGTGGCGAGGATGAACGCAGCGCGTATAGCTTGGAACAGAACTTGGAACTTGGGGGAAAGGGTGGGGTGTCTTGAGAGGATGAGGATTGACAGAAAGGTTCTTGAGTTCTTGGAGTTCTTGGGGTTCTTGTAGAGTCGCCTGAACTGTAGATGGGAGGCGAGATCGAATTAGGAGAAGAAATATCTATTTTCCACTCGGAGTCGTTGCTTAGTGGCATTTTGGTGCGAGAACTTGTTGTACTTGGTGTTTGTATGAGTGAAGATGTGCTTTTGGCCCCTGTTCCTGCTGGTTGCTGTGGCCATCATCTATTTTTTTTTGTTTTGATCCTGGAGAGCAAAATAAATTTGGTTGTCAGTCAATGTCAAAAGAGACAAAAGGAAAGATATCCCATGCTTGCAGTGCTGTGCGGAATGGTAGAGTTAGGGGTGGGAATAGATTGGGCATAAGGACGCGTACGTGTTTTCTCCGTGCCTTTTCGTGTTTTCGTACAACTGTCTGATCAATTCGTGGTTCCATGTAGACAGAGTCAACTTTTGAACGTTCTACACTCAACACACACGTTCATCCACTTGGCTCCCTTGCGCCGCCTTTACTCCTATCCACCGCATTGTTTACATTCTGGCTGCACCTTACCCAAAGAGAGTTTCCTGCGTTGCAAAAGTGAGCGACTGATCAGATTAGCCATGTTCAATCGCGTCGTATGATGTTCTCTAATGCACGGGATGTTGTGGTATTTTTTCTGAATGACCGATATCGTTTACGTGGTGAGAGAGATTAGTTTGGCGTCTCCGTACGAAAAAGAGCAGAGGGAAGACCTTTGCAATTGTTCTTTACCCTCTAAGATAAATAATTGTCGCACTCTGTCTCATATACTTCGGACAATACGAAATGATCCCTCATTCGTAGGACAGTCGCGGACCAATATCAACTACAACAATGCCGCTCATGGTGTTTAAGCAACTTTTGATTTTCAGGACATGACCATCACTCAAACGACCTCTATCAACTGCCATCTGTCTGTCGCCTTTCTTTTTTTCCCTTCTTCCTTTTGTTCCTGTTTTTTGATCATTTTGAAGTATTAAAATGATATGAAAGTACAAGTTGTTTTATTTCACATCTCTGGAAATCGGTCTAGCCCCAGCGTGCTGTCATGTAGTTGTGTTGAGGTTAGGTGCTGCAATTAAGCAGCAGCCATTTTTAATTGACGAACTGAGAATTAAATATGGCTTGACTGGACCACTAAAAGGATCCTGTCTTCGCCAAATTGAAAATCACTTGTCTCCATTTTCCCCTGTACTTTTCAGTTGAAAGGCGACAGGACCGAACCAAGGCGCAGAGTCGATCCTGCACTCGTATAAAAACTCAAAGAGCTGACACCCGAACCGGCAGATATCCTTGCCCTACGGGATCACATTTCTGACATCCATGTTGGGTCCAGAAAAGTAAGTCTGGTCTCCAGGTTCTGTCGAATCGGAACCATGGAGTGCGAGAACAGCGCTCTTGCGTGGGATCTCATCCAGGCCCGAGACAATGAGCCAATCACCCTCCTGGGGTTCACCCATCTCGAAGGCAAGCTAAATCCCCTTATTGTGTTCAAAGACCTCTTCCTGCCATCCGGATCTCGAATATGTCTCGCCCCGGATGCACATTCACTCCTGTCTAGCATTGGTGGGAGAACGATGTGGATAATCCTGGATTGAAAGTCTCGGAAGCGGTCCTTGTTGGTTAGATAGTAGAATGGTTTGAGCATGCGCGAAAACGTCTGTCAGGATTTGATGATAACAAAACTGTCGACGACGGTGTTGAACTCGTTCAGACAGTTCTCGAGTTGGTCTAGCTCATCTTTGATAGGGATTATGTCGAACACTTGGGCCCTCTTCCTCCTGTGGACCTGTTGATTTTGCTTGTTGCTCCGGAGTGTGATCTGTTAATGGAGGCAGTGTGATGGGCATGTTCGCAGGAGTGATATAGTCGTTGCGTTGGTACTTGGAAGATACTTGTGTTGACTGACTTGAGTGGAGGTGGTAGAGTTCGTTGAAGAATAGGATGGTGGCGAGTGCAGGCAGATTGACAAAGACTCTTCTGGAGCCGATTGCAAGGGAACTGAATTTTTTTTGCCAGGTGTCGGTTATGGTGTCATCCCCTACATCGATATGAACTGCGGATGCAACCATTGATATATGGTGAGTGTGGGGAGAAGAAAAAGATGATGGTGGCGGAGAGGGAGTTGTTTCACAGTAGCAAAAGATAAACATGTATACGGTTGACATTGGGCAGATCAACATAACACGGGTGAATATGTACTGACCATGGCATTGCTCGTGCTCGATGCCATCATCCCTTTGCCGTTCCTTTAGCTCTGTATTATATCCGTCTTTTGCTGTGTTCATAACTAATTAAACACGAACACGACGCGTCGATTAGCGGTAAATCAGATCAATGTGGGACCGGTTTTTGTTGTTGTTGCAGCTAAGCCATCAATTTTTTTTTCTTTTTTTTTTGTGCCTCTATTAGCTGCTTGGCCACCGCTGTCAACTTGCCTGCCGAAGTAGATACCTTTGCCCCACTCCTCTTTCTCTGTCTCTCTATTCACTGCTGCATCCCCTTTCCCTTTACCTACCGCAGCATCGACCTTCCTCCTTTTCCTCCTTCCTTTTTCCCACCCCTCCACTTTCCACTTTTTTCATTCCAGTCATGACAGAGACTTCCAACGTCATTGCCCAGTTCTACAACGAGGAGGGCGAAGCCTCCGGCCCCGCCCTGAGTTTGCCTGTCGACGTTAACCCTGAGCAGCTCGCCCTCCTCCTCAACAGTCTCTTGGGCAACGTATGTTCTTCGTCCTTATTCTCTTGCTGTGCCCTATGATGTACTTTTCTTGTATAACAGTCTACTAACCAAGTTGCACGCACCCTCTTCACGCTCTACACTTGGTCACTATACTGGACATATGTTGAACAGGAGGAAGACCCTCTGCCGTACACCTTCGAGGTCGCAGAGACAGAGATCGCCAGCACACTGGACAAGGACATCATCCAACCAGGAAAGCACTCCACAGAAGAGACTTTCAAGATCCTCTACAGACCCCAGGCGGTCTTCAGGGTCCGTGCTGTCACCCGTTGCTCATCCTCCCTCACCGGACACACTGATGCCATTCTCTGTGTCTCCTTCTCGCCCTGTGGAACCATGCTTGCCAGTGGTGGTGGTGATACCAACGTCCGTATCTGGGATTTGAACACCGAGACCCCACAGCACATGTTGAAGGGCCATAAGCATTGGGTGCAGCATGTTGCCTGGTCGCCTAACGGCCGGTTCTTAGCCTCGGCCGGTATGGATGGACAGGTCATTGTTTGGGAGCCAAAGACAGGAAAGCAGCATGCCGTCTTGAAGGGCCATACCAAGTGGGTCAGTGCCCTCGCCTGGGAGCCCCTGCACTTGTAAGTACTATTGTATGGTTTGGATCGTTGCTGTGTTGTTGTGCTACTGCTCCGCTGATCTTAACATATGACAATATCCACTATTTGACAATAGGAACGCTTCTTGCCGGAGACTTGCGTCGTCGTCTTCGGATGGTACGGTCCGTGTTTGGGATGTGGTTAAGAAGCAGTTGGAGTTCTCGATGGCTCAGCATACCGCCCCTGTGATGTGTGTCAAGTGGGCAGGAGACGGACTCATCTACTCGGCCTCTCGGGACAAGACCATCAAGGTCTGGGCCTCGACTGGAAACTACCCCGGAAAGCTCGTCAAGGTTCTCTCAGGACACGCCCATTGGGTTACTACACTTGCCCTGAGCACTGACGCCGTTCTCAGGACAGGCGCCAACGATCATACTGGAAAGATGTACAAGGACGAGAATGAAGCACAGAAGCGGGCTTTGCAGCGGTATGAGCAGGTTATCGCGGTCAACCCTGAGAGGCTATGCTCCGGATCGGACGATTTCACAATGTACCTCTGGCCCAACAAGAAGGAAGAGGTTGATGGCAAGAAGGTTGCACCCAAGCGGATGGTGGGTCACCAAAAGACGGTCAACCATGTCAGCTTCTCGCCCGACGGTCGCTACATTGCTTCGGCCAGTTTCGACAAGTCTGTCAAGATCTGGGACAGCCGCGACGGCAAGTTTATTGCCTCCCTCAGAGGACATGTTTCAGAGGTGTACCAGGTTGTGTGGTCGAGCGACAGCAGAATGTTGCTCTCGTGTAGTAAGGATAGCACGATCAAGTTGTGGGATATCAAAACCAAGAAGATGAAGATGGAGTTGCCCGGACATTTGGATGAGGTTTTCACCGTTGATTGGAGTCCCTCGGGCGACAAGGCCGCCAGTGGATCCAAAGACAAGACGTTAAAGATGTAAGTTCCTTGGTTTGCATGGTCGGACTCTTACTATTGTTTGTTGTAATTAATGTGCGCCAGATACTAACATTATCTTTTCTCTCTTTGCTTGCTCCTAGTTGGAAATACTAATTAGACCCTGCATCATTAAACACATATCCATCATTGCATTTTACAACACATCATCGCCCCGCTGGAAAATGGATGCTCTGTATTCATGTCATCAGGAAATGGTCTATTTAGACACCCTCTTCGCCCAGAGGATCATCAGTATCGACTTCCAGGAACCTAGCATTGGGTGTGCCATAGATCGCCAGCATATTCTAAAACCTCTCCCGGTTCTGATTAACATACTCGGGAACATCTGTATTATTGGGCAAATCCGTCAAAGCATCCTTCTTTGTTTGCCCCAACAAATCCCCCCCACCCCTCGCCCGATCAAGAATCCATGTTCGACTCCTCTTCTTAACCGTAATATATTCCCTATGTGAACTCGCCTCCGTTTCTGGATAATCTGCGAAATGTTCGATTGGCAATATGAACAATTCCAACAGGTGTTTTTGAAGAGGGGCAAGCCGGGAGTCTCTTTGGAGTAACGGGTTCGGAAACCGACGTCCTGCCAGTCGTTCTTGGTTGCTTGTTCCTACATTTCTAGCTCTGCGAGAGTCCAGTTGTTGTTGTGGGGTCCTAGCCAGCGGTCATGGTAGGTTTTGAGAGGGAAAGGGAAGGTGCTTTCTGCGAGGGGAGGGGGGGGGGGGGGGGGATTCAAGGATGACAAAGGTATCGACGACCGAGTCAAGCTCATGGAGGCGGATGACGAGGAAGTCAAGTTCGTTGTTGATTGCAATAATGTCAATGACTCTTGGCCAATCTTTTTTCTCGCCCTCGTCCTGCTCCTCCTGCTTGTTTTGATTGTTGTTGGTAGTGGTAGTGGTAGTGGTGATGGCGGTAAATTTGTTGACGGTGCTCTCGATATCGATACCGTTTTGCTGCTGCTGCTGCTGTTGCGGTTGTTGCAGCTGCAGTTGCTCGTCATCAACTAGTATCTCCACCATCGACGACGACGGCGACGACGACTGTTCCGCAAATCGCACCCCCGAACACGATAATCGATCTTTTTGCTGTTGCTCTTTATCTTCCTCCTCCTGTTGTTGGTGCTGCCGAAAGAAAGACAGTGGTGACAACAGCAAGGTCGGCTGTTGGATCTCTTCGATCCTTCTTCTAGGTCTGGCACATCCAATAATATCCCGTTCTTGCATTCGTCCTTATCGATGTTGCTCAGCTGTAATGGGTCCTGTCGGTGCTCTGGTGGCTGTTGCTGCAGTAGTAATGGTGGCGGATGAGACCCAGGGCTAGAGTGGGTATTTTTCTTGTAGTCGTCTTTACTACAGCGGGAATCGCTGTTGTCGATGATGGCGATGGTACGATTTCGATAATTCGGTTCGTCCGTGGATACAGACACACACGCAGTGACAGGCAAAGGCGCTGCTGATAACGACGACGGCCAAACAAAGCAGCATAGCAGTGACGAGGATCATGATTCGTTCAGCGGGATAATTGTTGCAAGATGCGTCTTTGGGTCCGCGGGTAGGAGTGGGGTTGAAGTGATGGCGGTGGTGTATAGATGAGAGGATCTCGCGGTTGTTGCTCCTGCTTCGGAGGTGACATCCTGTCCCTTGTCCTCCCCCTCCCGCTACTTGCTGTAGCGGTTGTGCTCGACCCGTTCTTGACCCCATCATCGAAATGAGGCATGGATGTCTCCAGTTTTTTTTTCCCCGAAAGTATATTTTAGTGAATGTGCTCTACAGAGACGAAGGCGTAAATCATAATGGAGTCTGCGTTGGTTTGTGTTTTTGTACGAGTTCTTTGTGGAGAAGAAGCAAGCGGTGGAGTTTTCCTAGTTTGAGAGTGGGGAAGTGGTGGGGAAAAGGAAAGCAAGAATGAAGTGAAAGGGATGGGGTATCTCATCGTATTCCTGAGTGCAGACCGAGAGTACACCTTGTGTTTCCATTTCTTAGCAACCCTCTCAATTGCGTCCTCTTTCTATGCTGTGGTTTCATGGGATTGAAGGTCCTTGTTATGAGTAACCGACGAAGGGTCATTTCATTTGGCGCTCTTCATATCTTTGTCTGTGTCACGGCCCTAATCAGAAAAACTCATCCTGCCTTCCGCGACGGGGAGGCTGTCGCACAATGAAATGCAAAGATCCATCACGACCGAAAAGCAAAGCATCGACTAGAAAACCTGCCGATAAAACAAAAATCAACCAAAACAAAAACTTCTCCCCCAGCTGTTGATCGTGTGTTGCATGATTGAACGACATTCGAGATTTGATTTTGCCAGTCTTTCCTTTTTCCGCCTTTGACATTGTGCTTGCTTGTTGGCTTTTGTTGACGCTTTCATTTGAGTTATTTGACGACAATTTGTATATACCGGTTCGAGCCCTATCAAAGAGTGTCGACGAAAGAAAAACCTTGGCAGTCTAACAAAGAAAACGCCATCTTCTCGAAACCCAAGCCGTCGTTGTTTGGTGGATTAAAGTTAAGTTTTCTCCTCCCTTCTTGTTTACCGGAATGCCTTGTCTTGCCCATCGATTAAAACAAAAGATAAGAAAAACGTATTTATTGGAACGACGAGAAACACAATGCACTATTTGCGGGTGAGACGGAGGTTGGGCAAAGCTCATGGTCAAGCATTGCAGATATGAAAATAAACGCGGTGTAGTCAAGGTGTAATAGATCAATGTAGCGATTGAGATGATAGATATTGATGATCGCCTTTGTGTGTTCTCAATCTCCAAAGTAAAGTGAATGAAGGGCAGGAAGAATGAAGGAAACAAATGAGAAAACAGGAAATGGAATAGAGCAAGGCAAACACAAAGAGTGAGCACCAGAAAAAACAAAAATAAACTGGACCTGAGGCAGAAGAGAGGTATTTGTGCGAGGTGCGCACAGATAATGAAAGAACAGACAGGGTGGTGGTGCACAAGCAAATCTCCAACTCTTTCTGTCCTCTCGCCCGACTGTACTCCTCGACTCGTACTCCTTCCTTTCAACAATACCCACACATGTCAAGGGCATAAATAAGGCAGGGCTGTTGCTTGTTTATTTACTTTGCTCTCTTGTTGTTTGCTCGTTCCGCACCACCATCAGCATCATCATTATTCATTCATCTGCAGTGCATTTCTGTATTTTGCTGGTTATTTGCTCTCATACAACCATACACGCACGCATAAAGAAGAGCTAGCCAATTGGCCATTTCCTTCCCTCTCCTCATCCACTCATCCATCCTCTCAACTCAAGAGATGCATGTCCCATCGTGATGCACTTTAAAGAGTGAGAAAAAAAATCAAAAAAATCGACGAAAAAACAAAGAGCCCTCCCTCATTTTTCTTTTCACAGAGAAGAGCGAGAGACATGATAGTCGATAGGCGAATTCAGCACTAATGAATAGTTGAAAAAAACACCCCCGAAGAGAACAAAGAGAAGGAGCTTGAGAGAGTGAATGAGCAGAGAGGAGAGGAGGAGAAGGAGAGGCTTGGTACCTTTTATGAGCTTTGGTAGTTCCGCGGAATTTTGAACATCTCTTTCTCTTCTTCTCTTAGGTGTGCTCTGTTTTTTTCAAAGGGCAAAAGGGAGAAAAAAAAGATGCCTTGAATTTGTAGATGCGCGTATGTCTCTCTTTACGCGCGCGCATAAAAGGAGATTTTTCTGATGGTGAGAACAAGAGAGAGTGGGCAGACATGTTGTTAGTGTTGTTGACAAGTCCTTACGCACGCACGCACGCACGCACAGAGGATGTGTTTGTAATTCGCAATGCAAATCATTCTACCGATTGCCGGAGAGCTGGAGAAAGAGAGGGAGGGAGAGATAGGGGAATGCTGGAGAATCCCATTCCAAATCTCAAGTGCTGTGTGCCGTGTGAACCACCTCGCTTGATTTGTACGTGCGGCATACACTCCTCATGACCTACCATATCCTGGGTTGCATCCGTCCGTTGTCGTCCTGATAGTGTCAACAGGCAACGAACAAAACAAAAAACAAAAAAGACCCCGACGACACGGCGCCTTTAGTTCTTGCTCCTTTGGCTACGCTCGCTTCACACCTTGGCATGTCTTGTCATTTGTATCCACTCGTCAAACTGAACGACTGAATTGAATTGTATATTCTTCACCACCTTATCGGGCACCGCCTACCACTTACCCCCACATTGTGAACAGTTCTAGCCTTCATTCATTTCATTTGTCAATATATGAATGGTCTCGGTTCCTGAAAGGATACTCCAAAATGAGAGACGGAAGAACGGCCCTTTGTCTCTCTGTCCCCTAAACTCAACAAAGATAAACTAATTCATTCTGCGGCGGATTGAGAGTGTGTGGGAAAAAAACAACACTTGACGGTTCCCTCCCTTTGATGCTCATTGACCACCTCTCCCTTCCCTCCCTCGCGCTCTCCCTCTAGTGGCTGTTCGTTCTTTCTTCAATTGGTGCAGCCCATTAAAGAAAACTGTCGTACAATCTATTACTTACTTTCACCCCCTCCCCTGCCGTAAATAAACGCAAGACTCTCAAAACCTCTGGGAGGTGGAGGACGGGAACTGGGAAGAGCCTTTCATTTATCGATTTTCTCCCGTGAGTAATCCTTCTGAATGCGTGTGCGTGTGAGTATGGGTAGATACCCGTCTGTGTTCATGCTCCAATGGACTCCGAACAGCAAAAATAAGGGTTTAGTTTCTCGTACTACTGAACTGAGCCAAAGGGCACGAAAGAGTTGGTTGCACACTTCGTTGTAATTGCTAATTCTACTTATTGCGCCGTACCACACTCGCTCCTGGGTGTGGACGGGGCGAGTGAGTGAATGAATAATGTGTGTGATTGTGTTTCACTTTCACCTGTGTTGTTGTTGTGTCTGGGGAGGGGGGTTTTTTTTTTTGGGTGTTCACTGTTTGCGCACTCCACACCCTTTTTTTTCCCTCTTCATCGTACGACAACGACTGTCTTCATGCGAATCTTCGTTGGTGTGAAGAAGGACGCTTATACCTTCTTCTTTTTGTTCTATCTGCCTTGTGTCTGTTTTAGCTTCGACAAAAGTGGATAAGCAAGTTTCATGAAACTAAAAGAATAGAGGGAGAAAGGAGTATGAGGGGTGTGGAAAGTTCTACCGGGACGGTAATAGAATCATCGACTCTTGCATTCAATTCCTTGTTGCCTATTTTCTTTGTTCTAATAGACCAACCGTTCGACAAACAAACAACACCAACAGCAACGCGGACCCCATAAAACAGGAAAATGAACCCACGGGGGCAATATATCCTTTATTTTCTTGGCCGGCATCCGAGACCGACAGGCAAGCCCGAGATTCCCCACAGTTCCAAAGGCTTTAGTTTCATGGCTGACAGGTCTGGCGACTTGTGAAACTCCTCCTCCTCCTCCTCCTCCTCTTTTCTTCTTCGTCTTCTCTCGCTTTTAAGAGCTGTTTTTCTTTGGACAAGGTTTTCCGCAAAGGTTTTCGTCCTTTTGTGTCTGTCGTCCGTCCGTCCGTCGTCTGGTCGGACTTTCATGAGTAAGTCGATTTTCTTTTCGTTCACAACAACCACAACAATAAACGAAAACAAACAACAGGAAATAGTTCAGGAAGGTTCAAACAAAGGCAGGCAAAGGTAAGGCGCTTTTTCATACATTTCGGAGCTGTCTCAACTTTCGCATGCATGTCCGTCTGTTCTTGTTGTTGCTTTTCGCCTCCGCCTTTCTCTATCCTTGGTCCATGAGGGTTGTCCTGGACCTAAAAACATATGCCGCACACGTGCAGTTACCAAAAAAAAGAGCGACAGCATCACAACAGCAGCATGAGTTGTGCAATTAGCGGAGAGGGTATGGTAGACACTTAACAGAGGTGGGCAATTAAAGCGGAACAAAAGCCAAGATCCGGGACATGCCAAAAGAAAATGTGATTACCCTCCCTTTCTGTTGTTTATTACTTTCGCGTTTTTGTAAAAATCGAAATTCCTAGACCCATGAGAGAAAAACACACAAACAGCGTGTTGTTCATATAACAGGATTTTGGTCTGGGCGCATAGAGACAAGGAGAGGAAGAGGAGGGGTCGAGAAAAAAGGGGAAATGTTCAAGGGAGAGAAGAGAGATGAAGGGATGAAGGCGTGGTCGGCATGGAATGACGACTTTCTTTCTAGACGCGAACACAAAGGGGCAAAGGGACTCAGAACGAATTCAGGGGAAGTGCATGTTGATGCTCTTTCCTCTCATCTCTTCGCTTTCGCCTTCGCTTCTGTGTCTCGTTCAAAAGGATGGACCAACGCGCAGAGTTGAGAGTGAGAGGGCACTAGCCTTGCGTAGCGCCCTTTGTTCTACTTCCAGTGATGCATCTGTTTGTCCCATCCACTCTTTTCTCCCCCTTTTTTGCTCTCGACATGGGGGCATGGTGGGTTAAGTATTTTGTCCTGTCCGCATTCCTGTTTGTTTGCTCCCTCTGCTATATATTTTTTGCTCTTACATCCGCCTATCCATTCAGCTGTTGTGTGTATTATACCAATGGTTTGTTGTTGTCGACAGCGACCTGTTCTGTTCTCGAAAGGGCTGATACTCAAAAGAATCACTTACAATGTTGTTGGATGTTTGCGTGTGCGTTTTCTTTTTGCTTATGTCTACCAGTCGTTTTACATTTCTCGCTCATTTGTAGCCAATGAGCGACATGCAAATACCCAGTGCGCTGTTGCTTTGGGAGAGGATGATGCTAAAAACTCCCTCCTGTGCTTTTTTGATGCTCCTTACTCCTTTCCTCTTGATGTTTTGCATTACCACACTGTCATGGTTGTTTTGTGTACACAAAACTTTGCATTAGGTCCATGGAGAGTGGGGAAGGGCGACACAATCTATTGTTGATGTTGATAAAAAAAAACGCGGACCTTCCTCGTGCATGGCAGGCGAGAGAGATAGAGAGAGAAGGGCGACAGAACCACCGTCAACTGAGGGGAAGGATGAGAGGGTGATGATGGCGACAACGAGGTGGGGTGGCATGACCACACCCTTGTTGTCTAAAGGCGCGTTATTATTTAGTTCTCTCGGCATCCATCTTCGCACCTATTTCTTTGAACACACAGACACACACATGCCATCATCATCAAGGAGAGAAAAAAAAGCCGCACGCCTCACATTTGCAGTGCCACTGATGAGACAGACTGACGCGTCCCAAAAAAAAAAAAGGCAACTGATCGTTCCTGGATAATTGATGGGACTGAATTGGTGGCGAGCTATGACAGTGGCGATGTTTCTGGTGGTTGAGGGATTGGGCAATGATATTTCACTATGGAGGCGATGGTACCTGAAGTGGTGGGGGTTTTTTTCTCCCTACTTTATTTTTGTTGAGAGATGTGCCTGCATGCTCTTTGGCCCATTTGCATATCAATTCATCTTCCTCTCTTCTTTCGATGCAAGGTCAGTTAGCAGTCAGAGGGATAGAAAGGCAGGATAAGAGAGCGAGGGATATCTATGGTAAAAAAGTCAGCGAGTGGAAGAAGGGCGACAGATTGGAATAATGAATGACTGGTTTATTGTTTTCTTATTGCCAATTGACGACTGACAAGGAGAGTGAGTAAGAGATAACTGAGTTAGTTGCTGAGAATAATAGTGTTCTAAGCTTTCTCTCATCGATTCATTCATCGGGTCGTTGAGGATTGACCAGAGGAACAAACAACAAAAAAGCTCTTGAGTAGGAGTTGTACAAATGTTATTGCGATTGAATTGTGAGCAGAAGCATTGAATGCAAATTACTGGAGGTTAATGCCAATGACTAACGCAAAATGCTTAATTTTTTCCACTGTCGTTTTTTTATGTTTTCGCAAAGAAAAAAATCATTCTTGACTCGTTGTTCTTCGGCTTGCTCGCCATTATTTTTCTTTCTTTTTTTTGTTTTTGTTTTGGCCCTATCTTATCCATTCAGTTAGGGTAGTTAGTCATTTTCAATCCGATTCACCCATTTTATTTATTTATTTATTCAACTGGCCATTTTCGATATTCAATAGCCAAGCTCTCATCTGCATCCATCCCCTTGACCCGATGCTTCGCGATATAACGGGTTGATGGTCGATTCTTGAGTGGACAGATGGTCAGTTTGCAAGAGTTAAAACAAGGTCAGCCCATGAACATTTGTTTGGTTTTGTTCAATTGAAGGGGGAAAAGGGTGTCGTGCAACGATGGACAAGTTGACAAGGGTTGGACAATGTAAGCGAATAAAAATAAAAGGAAGAGATAGGATTGCAGTGGTTGGTTGATGAAAGGGTAAAGGTGGGCGTGTGCGGTCGGCGGTGTTCCTTTTCTCTGCTTTTTTTTTTTTTTTTTTTTTGTTGCTCGAGCGCAAGCCTACCTCTGAGTGAATTGGATTAGAATACTCGTAACATCCCATTAGGGTTTTCGATGTGTGTATGTATCTCTTTTGTGTTCGGCCTTGTCCTTCTCTTGGCCACTTTTTTTGATGTTTTTCCCAGACGGACCAGCATTGTGTGCCCATCCGTCCGTCCGTCCGTTTCGTTCGTTTATGTTCGTTGTGACCCCATGGTTGGTTGGTTAGTTTGCTCGTTCAATTGTCATAGCCTCTTCATCATTTTCTTTATAACAGTAACCGTTGTCCTCCTTTTCTTTACCTTCTCTCTTTTTTCTTCCTTTCCCTTCTCGCCTCTTTTTCTCCCTTTCGTGTTCTATCTTGTCTTCTACTCACCCACTCCACTCCTCTCCTCTCCTCTCCTCTCTATTCCTTCCTTCCTTCCTTGTACTCTTCTCATTCACCTTTTGACGACCAACAAACACTCCACTTTTTCCTCATCACAAGGTACAAGCAACAACAACCACCACTATCACTACCACACAAAGGAACAACTCACTCATGCTGTTCTTATTGTTTTCTACAGACTCCCGTCGAGGGCTGCTCATTTTTTCATTACAATCATTTGTTTCCCAGAGTCTTCTTCTTCGCACGCGCCTCAGACAATGCGCATCCGTTCCCGTCGCCACTCCTTCCCTTCCCTTCACCTTCCCATCCCTTCCCTCCCCTTCCCTCCTTTTTTTCGCTTCTCTGTTTCCATTTGCTTCTATTTCCCTTCGTAGCTTGCAGGTGCTCCTTGGATGTCTTGACCCTCTTTTTTTTCTTCCTTCCCTATCTCTTCTTCCCAGCACCCTTGTTTTTCGTTCCTCGTTGTCCCTTGGACAACTCTCCTTTCTTGGACGGGGAAAAAATGACTGTCCCGAAGCAATGAAATGTTTATATGAACGACCTGCCTATTGACTCTCTTTTTCGACTCTCTTCTCTTTCCTTCCCTCCTGCGCGCTCCTCTCCTCACAGCTTTTGTCAGCAGAAACATCTTCATTTCACGACACGATGACAACAGCAGCCTCGCCAATAGTGAACATGGCCGATCATCTCCCTCGGGAACGCTCCGTCTCCAATGCCTCAAAACACCTGGACTATCAAGACAAAACCGAGCCAAGATCGTCCATCTCAGTTGACTATACCAACGCCCCTACAATCAACAACACTAGCAGCAGTCCCATGCGCCACCAGTACACCGGGGACAACAGCAGCAGTGGATACTCAGAAGTGCACAATGACCAACAACAACAACAACAACAACAACAACAACAGCAGCAACAGCAGGACCAGCAACAGGCACAGTACGACAGCAGCAATAACAGCAATGGACACCACTACTCCTCTGCGCCGACTTCTTCGGGCTACCCTGCCAACGGCGCTTACCTCCCACACCCCATTCAGACGACTGGTCAGGCACTCGGGAATGGAAGCAATGGTGGCGTCTACTCTGCTCATGGAGGTCATCCTTCAAGCCTGCACAACTCATTTGCATCCCCGACCTCCCCCGCTTTGTCAACTTCGCCGCTCTCGCCCATCAATACCCATAACCTGTACCAACAACAACAGCAGCAGCAACAACAACATGGCCATTATGAATATGACCATTCGCAGCAGGGCAACAACGGTGGACAGTACCAACAACAACAACAACAGCAGCAGCAACAGCAACCCTACTATGCACAGCATGCATCATACCCCCAGGAGCACCACCAGCACCCTTTGTAAGTTGCTTTATTTGTGTCTGTTTTTTCCGGTTTCTCCTGTCTGTTGGTGCGGGGTACATGGACTAAAAGAGAGAGAAAAAGTAGGGGGAAGGCGAGATTTTGATCGGAGAGGCAATGAGTAGTGTGAGAGAAAGAGGAGGTTTCAAGAACAGAAACATGCACATCGTGTGTAGACTATCTATCTGTCCTTCATTCCAGCCATTCGAGACATGTACCCGAGGATGTGTACAAAAGGAGTTGTATCTAATGTTGTGGGTGTGAGAAAAGAGTGAAAGTGGTGGTGTTTTTGCGTGTGAATACTGTGTTCGGTTAGGGTCCCTTTTTTTGTTGTTGAGGTATGTGTGCCCCTCTGCTACGAGATCTGGTTATTGTTATTGTTATTGTTATTGCAATTGTCCCACAGGGGTCACACAAGATTAAGCGGTGTTCGGACAGAGAAGGGTGAGACAAAAAAGCATTGACGCTCTCCCTTTGGGTCCATGAGCATCTCTGGCGGTACAGAGGTTACGGGTCCTGGTAAGACGAGGTTGTGAAACGGGGGCGAGCAAAATAGAAAATAGAACAAAGAAAAGGTGGGGGAACACCTAGGACCACACAACTGAGCGTCTTGTCATGAAGATGAAGACGGGAAGTTGCATGAAGGAAAAAAAGGGGAAAAAATTATCGATTTGAATAATCGGGTCCTATTTTGCCATTCTTCTTCCTTTCTTCCCGACTTCTTTTTCTTTCACCTGCGTTATTTTTTTTCTGTTCTCATGAGAAAAATAAAACAAAGGTTGGGGATTGTGCGAGTGCAGTGAGCTGAAGTAAAAAGACTCTTAAGGAAGAGGGGGAGGGTCTGCACTGATATGCGATGGCGATGGCGATGGCGATAGCGATTGTGGTTAGAAGATATGTCTGTTACATGCCTCTGGACAAGAATAAGATTTTTTTTCTTCTTTCTTTTATTATCGCAAGCATCCTCGCCCTCCTATCTATCTTCATGGCCCCTGACTGACGGACTCTTTTATGGTGCTCCATGTGAACAACAACAGGAGCCCCACTGCGGAAGGAAGCGGCCATTATGACCACCCGAGCTACTCTGTTCCAGACAATGACAACAACAACGGACAAGACGGGAACAACATCACAAACAACAACAGCGGCAATACTCTCAGTAATGGATCCTACTCTTCCTCGTCATCGTCCTCACACTACCCCAGGTAACTTTAAAACCAAATCAATTGGCCAGTCATCGTCGTAAAAAAAAAAAAGCGTTTGTTCGGTGTCCGAAGAAGGATCTCAAACACAATTGAGTTGGGAAAAAGGAAGAGGCGATGCTCCCTTGTGACAAAGAGAGAGAGAGATTCTCAAAAAAAAAAGAGATCGAAGAACTACCTCGTGGGTAAGGCAGGCAGCGTGAGGAAGCAATACTTGTAGGAGAATGAAATATTTCGCACAAGGCCTTTTTTTCTGTACCTGATAAGGATACAAGGAGGAGGAGGAAAGGGGTCACATGCGGGGAACAGACCGGACTGAATGACCGGTCGACCGACCAACCGACCGAACCAGGGGGTATGAAAGAGGAGACAGAAACGAGAGCGAGGGAGTCGACCAGTCGCCGCCTCCTATTCCCAGCGCCAGAAGAACGAAGACGAGAAGAAAGGAAGGATGGCAGCGAATGTCGTCTGGGATCGTCATTTTTCAGTTCACTGCTCTCATTTATTGCAGTATTTTAATTTTCCCAGCCAAAGCTCAGCTTACATGCTTGTTGTGCGACGATTACATGGGGAGGGGGTCCACTTGTGAGAAAAATGGCAGTTTGAGGGATAGAAGGACAAAAGCAACAGGGTGGCGATTGAAAATAAGCAAGCTACTGAAGAAAAATCCAAATGACATTTCACTATCTGACATCATCCTTTCCCATGCTAAAATGTACTATTAGGAACCATTCTTACAGCCACCATCACGGCAGCATGGATGAGCAGACAGGAAGCCCTGACATGGCTACAGGCTCCGACAGAATCGCTGGCGATAACATTGCGGCCTACGCCAGCTCGGCACATTCTCCCACCTCTGAATCCATGATGAGCGGTGGTTCGCGAAACAGGAAACGATCAGAGGTCTTTGCCACCCATGAAAGCCCTTACTTTTTCCCTGCTCACCAACTCTACAACGTCGTGAGCATGGATCGCTCCACAAGGTATGGCTTTGTGGAAGTTCACTCAATCGAATTGTTTAATACACAAGAAGAGCGCAACGTGTTAACAACCCTTCTTTTACAATTACAATAGCTACACGTTGAAGTTGGCGGCGAAGATTGATAGGGGGTTCTTCTTGGCATCAAACGACTGGACATGCTATCGTCGCAACTACTTCCAGATCAGCGCTTGCTTCTTCATTCCAGGACTCGACACTACCCAGCAACCCGAGGTCCCCTGTCTGCTGGACTACAACGGCGAGCTCCTTCAGGTCAACCGGTTCCTGATCTGCATTGGCGCCCAGATCCAGAACGGCGATAAGGCGATCGAGTTGGTTCAGCATACACCTAAGCGTGACAAGGGTCCCCAGATCACACCAAAACGGATGCCCGTCCGCGCAGGGGGCGATCTCAGTCCAGGACCGACTGGTCTGCAGCCCTATGTCGTCACCTATGAGCGTGTCCAGTTCAAGACGGCGACTGCCAACAATGGCAAGCGGAGAGCGGCCCAGCAGTACTACCAAGTTCATGTTGACTTGTTTGCTGAGACTGATACGGGGGCGCAAATCTTGGTTGCTAATTTGCTCTCGGCTCCCTTGGTTGTTCGTGGTCGCTCGCCTGGACACTATGCCGATAACGAGGACGACGACGCTGTTGCTGCCGCTGCTGCTGCCGCTGCCGGCGCTGGTGCTCCATCTGGCCCTGGAACCTCATCCTCGACCCCTTACCCCGCGGATGAGAGATACCCTCCTGCATCGTCGTCTTATAGGAACGACAGCATCAGCAGCAGTAACGGTGGCGACTACTCCTACTACCCCAATTACGGCTACAACAGCTCATCCTACCCATACCAATCTCTCGGATCGGCGTCTCATATGGCAACTCAGGACTACCGGGAAGACTACCACTACAACAATAACAGTGGTCGACATGATTCGGAATCTTACCCTGCCAGTCCTCTGTCGCCCTCGGGTCCCCATCCCCATGCCTACATGACTCCTCAAGTCCAGCATGGGTTCTCGCCCGCCGCCTCGGGAGCAGCCTCGCCTGATATGTATAGCCCCTCTGGTTTCCCGGAGAATGGTGGAGGTCACTACCAATATGGATCGCCGACATACCCTCAATACCCACAGCAGCATCCACAAGACCAACATCACCATTACCACCAGGAGGGCCAGCAGCAGTTGAATGGACAGTATGATTCCTATAATGGCGGACAGCAGTATGATCAGGAGACACAGGACCATGCGACTCAACTAGCAGGATTGCGGATCCATTCCCCTGTGAGCCCTAGCAGTCCACTCATTGGATCGCCTACCGGAGTCACGCCACGTCGTCAGTCCTTCAGCTCAGCCTTGTCGTCCAAGAAGGCAGGAGTCGGCATTGCAGGCGATCGGAGTTCGATTGGATCGACTCGCAAGACCAGATCCATCTCCATGTCGGGAATCACTAAGCGGGCGCCCAGCAAGACCAGGACCTCTCGAACTGTTCCTGCGACACCTACAAAGGAGCACCATTCCAATGGCGGTGCGCTGGGAAGCATTGGTGGAGTCCTTGGCGGTATTGGTGGTCTTGGCGGTATTGGCCATGGTGTCAAGGGGCTAGGCATCTCGAGCGATCGTATCCCTGAAAACCCCATGGAGGACCAGCAATCTTGATCTTTTTTTTTTTTTTTTTTTTTTCTTTTTTCTTTTTTCGTGTTTCTATATCTCATACATAGCACATCCATAACCCCTTCTTTCATCGATAGTGTATCTTTTCCCATTTCTTTTTTTTTTCTTTCTTTTCATCACAAAAGCTGTTTGTCCTTTTAGTTCTTGTACTTTTTTTTAATTTGCATTCCCATTCTCTCATCTCTCTCTCTCTTCCTACACATACGCACATGTTTGTTCCTTCCAACTCGAACATTGGATACTTGGCTTTTTGTTCATTTACTTTGTATAGAATTAAAAAAAAAACAAAAACATTCATATGAAAAAAAAAGTCGGTCCTTTTGTGTTGTACCTCTCGTCCCATCGCAACCTCGCTCGCTTGTTTGTTTACTTGCCTCGTGAAATTAGAAGTGGAAGAGAGAGGGAGGGAGGTGGGGACGACATAAACTTTTTTTTGTTGAGTCCTTTGAAGAGATAAGATCTTTGCTTAACCACCAATTACTCCCAAAAACACGAATAGCGTTGTCCTGGATGGTCGGCCTTCACCATCATTTGTCATCGCGGCTTCGACATCGACCCAGTCCTCCCTCCCTCCCCCCCCCCCAACAATGCAGGATATATCACCATCTCGGTAGCACGCAGCAACACTGAGAGTAAGAGAAAAAGGAAAGAAAACACGACCAGAACTTGAGGAAACAGGATCGGAACTTGAAGAAAACCACGGTTAGAAGACAAAGAACCACGGCTAGAGCACGAAAGAAACATATCCACCCACTGATAAAAAAATAACAAAATATAGCCACCACCGCGAGAAGAAAAGAAGGAAAAGAAGAGAAGAAAAAAAAAAGTAGGGGGGGACCATATTTACTGTTTATGTGGACATTGAATTTTGGCTCAAACGCCAGTCGCGTAAAATTCGTGTAGTAGTAGTAGATCCATCAGGTATTGAGCCCTCCATGTCGATATCGTGTTTTATTTCGTCAACCTCTTCTCTGCTTCGCTTGAAAGAACGAGTTAGCCAAGCCAGCGAATGTTGTCTCGTTCAGACAACCGACAGAGCACCTAATCGACTGACCACCCCACAGTCTCATACCGGTCCGACATCTCATCCACACACGCCTCCTTCGACTTCTCATAATGCCCCATCTCATCTGCAACCTCCTCGCCATTCTCCTCCTTTCCCTCCTCAGAAGAAATTCTCCACCCCCCATCCAGGCCACCTCCATCCCTTCTGTCCGTACGGGTACTAGTGACTAGTGGTGGTGTTGACACGTTCGAGACCCCGCTGGACCTGCCCAAAATAGAGATTTAAAATTTCCTTGTACATCTATTCAACGAGCTTTGACCGTCGAGAGAGTCGTTCCCAGTCCTGGATGGTGTAAGGTCAGCAGGAGCCTTGGGCCCATATCTCGCGGATCGGTCCATCGAATTCGTCCCATGCTTGACGGAGCGTTAGTAGGTGTGGTGATGCTGATGGTGATGGCGGCGATGGTGGACAGGTGGCTTTGTGCAGGTGGAGAAGTAGGCGTTGGAGACGACATGACCGAAGCGCCTGAATCTGAGGGTGGCGACGGCGGTGACAGTGACATGCGTGTGGTCACTTTTAACTGTCGCTGGCGGTGGGGGTTGGCAGACGCCATTTCACTGTCCATCCATCTTGCTTCTCTCCTTCCCCAGGCGAGCAGCGTTTATACACCATAGCCGCAGACTGGCTGCATTTGGACTCGCCAAGCGATGGTCCATACTCTGCCATCAGCGTTTTGAATCGAGTATCCAGATCAAAGTTTGGCTCCTTGTTCGGGCACACCAACCTGTGGTCAGTCCGGCGCGCCAAGAGATGAGGGAGAGCCTGTGTGTCCTCTCTAATGGTGGCCATCTTGGTTCTTCGGGGGAAAGATATGTTTGTCTGGCGGACTTGGAAGGTGGTGGTCATTGAGAGAGAATGTGGAGTGGGTGGAAAGAGGAGGGATAGGCGAGGAAGGGAAGCACGTGCATTAGAGAGAGGTCATTGCAGGTCTTTGCGTTTATGGTAGAAAAAAAAAAGAGGGTGTGTGTATTCATGGACAAGCATACACTGACACGATGCAACCGTTATGGTACTCGTCGCAATGTTTCTAAAAAAAGGGGAGGGACAGGAACATTCAAGCGAATGAAACGATAGTAAGAAGAAAAAAGTCTCACAGTCGCGAACAAACAATGCAGAACAATGAACCCTTCAACTAGGACAAAAAAAGAGGAGTAGAGGTGTACTTTACCTTCCAGGCGAGGATGTCTTTTCGTAGCCTTTGAGCAGTTTCACTGTCGGGTGCATCACGATCCGAGAAGATATCCTCTTTCGCTCCTTGTCCGTTCCTGTCACATGTTGCTTCTGTCGCCTCTCTGTTATGTCGTCGGAGGAGGCTCCGTTGATGAGGATGGGGGCAGGAGGAGTCTTCACCCCTGATCACGATCCTCCTGCGCTCGATGTTGGTTGCAGAGTTAGGGAAGCAAACATTGTTGAGTATTTTGGATGCGAAGGAATGTTTAACAGGGATCGAAAAAGAAAAAGATAATGGGGAAGTATTTATCAAGTCGGTTCTGATCGCGCGTCGTTCGTGTTTGAACTATGTTGGCTCTTTGTGTTACACAGAACTGTGGGTATGCCACCAGGATGAACGTGTGCCACAATTTGGGTTGTGTCACAGTTTTTGAGTAGCAGCAACTCCTGGAATGCGTGTCAATCAGTCACCTAGACAAATAATGTGGATCTCGAAGGAAAGAAGAGGAAATGTGTAAAGGGGCTTGAGATGAAGGAGCATTTCCTTTGTTCTCTTGACCGTTGAAAGACGTCTTTAATAGGGCGACAAAGGTATAGAAAGAGCATCAATGACGACGCGCGTGCTTCTCAAGACGAAGTACACCTCATAGAAGCACTGTACTCCAGACGAACATGGGTTGATGCGTCGTGAGGGTGGGGATTGGTTGTTTCGTTGGAATTCATAATTTTAGCGCGTGTGATTCTACAGCTGACATCCAATGACATGAACAAAAATTCAGGCACCAGGTTCTATTCTTTTCATACTGGCATTTCATCCCTCATATGTCTTGCCAAAAGGGAAGGATGGAAATGAGTGCATATATGTGTGGGTGGGTTCGACACAAGAGAGGTGAAGCATGGAAGGGCTGGGCGTGGAGCGTTATGTCTCAGTGTCATTGAGCACGAAACATCACTCACAGGAGAACTCTTCTGTGGTAGAGCAGAGTAAGCAAGAATAAAACCACCACTATCATCATCATGACCACCGTCATCGTCGTCACCATCGTTTGATAGTCAGCTGCTGTTGATGCTGCCAGTTGGATTCTCCTTGTCACCTCATCCCCATCGATCTATTCTTGTTATTCCTTCTCCTTGAAAATGACACGGGTGGTCCAAACGCCCAAGAAAACGGCAGGGTCCATGCCATGTTGTCTATTCTTGCCTCCCCTTCTTTCCCCTTGCTGTTGAGTAGACTACCAAAACACGTACTGCAACCCCTTATTCTGTGTTGCCATCACCCGATCTATTTCGAAGAAAAAAATTAAAGGGCACATCGAATGGTCCAGACGGCATTGCCTCTCTTCCTCCCTTCTCCGTCCTTCCCTTTACACAAGTGGTGTTCTGCATCGTGTTCATCTGGTACCATCTACTGTTTTCTTTGCTTCTTTCCTTCCTTCTCTCACTCTTTTGTCTCTTTCTCCTTCTCTGCCCGTCCAATGGCGTTCCCCTGCATTTTTTTTGTGTTTGTTTGTTCTTGTTGCACTCCTTAATCTTTTTCTGGTTCATCCATTCATGGCTCTCTTTTCTTCCTGTTTTATTTTTGTTTGTATGAAGGTGGTGTGTTTTGTATGTGTCGCAGAATCATAAATTTGTAACTAAGAGAAGGTTCAATTTGGATCAAACCAGGGGATAATTGCTGTTGAGCAGTGGATGAATGTCTACCACTGTCTCCAATCTCTATTCTCCCCCTACAACTTCTGCTACCCTCGCTACAACGCTGTGCAGCTGTCAACCATCTCCCCACAATTGGAAGGCAAAAGAAAGGAAGAAGGGTAATCTAAAATTACAAAAACATGTCGTCTTGATTGTCCACCAGCTCAAAGAATGTCCATCCTTCAATGATGCACAACCACATTCGAGCTTGGAGGAAAAAAAAAAAAAAAAAGAGATGGCGAAGAAGAATGAAAAGATGAGATGATGGACAGAAGTAGCAAGCTAGCTGGCTCCTCGAAAAGTGGCGCCCGTTCATACCATTGTCTGGTACCAGTTAAATAACTCCGTCTTTATATTTTGATATGGGTATAATAAAATACATATGCGTTTGTTTTGTTCTTGAGAGCAGCATGAGGACCCGAGCAGGACGCATGAGTGAGTTCCAAATGCGGGTTATTATTATTATTTTTTCTTATTCTTCCGTTCATTGTTGGTGGAGAAGGGAGAAGCATAATGCACTGCGTTCAATTGCTGGTTGATGATGATGATCAGGACAACTGAGTGTTCAATGATAAAAATAAAATAAACCTGATACACGACTAATTAGAGCGCACGCCATGGGTTTAAATGAACCTCGAATCCTTCTCTGGCCCTTTCTTCTCTTCTCTTCTCTTTTCTTGCCTGCCATCTTCTTTCTTCTTTCTTCTTCCATCCCTCGCCCTTTCAGCCTTTCCTTGTCTCCATCACTTCCCAGTGGCAAACAAAAAAGCCTTTCCTCTTTCCCTTCACATCCACTCCTTCGTATTTTTGACGCCTCTTCCTTTTTACCACACAACACTCACAAACATAAAACATGTCGGCCCTAGCCTCCCCCACAACCCCAACATCCCCTCCAGCCCTCAACATGGCCACAAAGCCCACACGCTCCGTTTCCTTCATGAAGCACGCCACCGTCACCAATATCACCGACAGCACCACTAGCAACAAGGGCGGGAACACGACCGTGGTGCTGACGGGAGCCCCTGGGAATGTGAATCGATCCTCCTTCCGGCCTGGTCGACGACCAGGTTACGTCCGCAAGGGACCTGTTCAGTCTGACTCTGACGCTGATTCGGACTCTGAGGACATTGTGGAGGAGGAAGATGAAGAAGAGGATGAGAAGGCGAATGGTGGAATCAGGAACGGAATCGGTGCATTCAGCCCCAAGCCAGTAGCAGGAACGAGTGCAACAGTGGGTGGGGTCGTACGGCCGGGTCAGAACTATGTCCGTCGAGCGCCTGTTAATTCTGATACAGAGTCGGACGATGATGAGCCCGCCATGAGATCAGCAACGGTAGCACCCGTTTCCACATCTACGCCCATAGCTGCTCTCAACCACACCAGCAACAGCACTGAGGAGGAGGAGAACAGTGACACGGATAACGAGGACAAGAAGAGCGGTGGGGGAGTGGGAGGGTTGGTCAAGTCCATGGCTCAAACCCGGATCGCAGGTCCAGGACAGAACTATGTCCGCAAGGCGCCTGTCAACTCTGACAGCGAAGACGACGACGATGACGACAAGCAGCATAAGCCAGCTGCAAGATCGACTCCTGCAGTTAATTCTCCTGCCCCACAACAACAACAACAACAACAACAACAGCCTCCTCACTCTGGTGGGAGTATCCATAACCGACACTTGAACACCGTATTGGGAACCACAGGACTAGGAGGATCCTCTGCGCCCCATTCACGCACTTCCTCATATGACCCTTACGCCGCCGCTACTGTTGGAATCGTAGGAGGACTGGGAGTCGGGGGCATGCCGTCTCCGTTGTCGTCGCCAAGATCCGGGCCTGTCGCCACATCACCCTACAACGCCTATACCCCTCCTCCCGCTACGAACCTGGGTATGGCCATCAACAACACCAGCAACTCGAGTCTCGGCAACCTCAGCAACAGCAGCTCCAATCCGTACCTCGCCGCATCGGCGACATCGGCGTCCTCACAAATCGCAACGTCAAACCTGGCAACCTCAATGGCGATCTATCAACAGCAACAACAGGAAATGGTGATGATTATGCAGCAGCAGCAGATCCAGATCGCGACCATGCAGCAGCAACAGCAGGCGTATCAGCTTCTTGTTTACCAGCAGCAACAGCAGCATCAGCAGCAGTTGCAGGCTGTTCACCAGCACCATTCTCGTGCTGCCAGCGCTAATGGATCCGTGCATAACCTCGACACCAACACCAACAAGGTCAACACGAGTGATAGTGACGATGATGTGCCATTGGGGGAGAAACAGAACCATCTCCCACAACTGCCCTCGTTGCCTCAGTTCTCGTCCCTTATGGGCATGGGCTCATCTTCCTCGTTCACAACCCCGTCATCTCCCACGATGGCAGCGACGACTATTACACCTGCATCGCCCAACACTTATTCCCCACACCTCTCGGTCCAACAGTCGCCCCTCCTCCAACATAACCGTCAGCTCTCGACGTCCTCTGTTCATTCAGTTGTCAACAACGGCAGTGGTGCTGTTTACCACCACCAACCAATTTCCTCGTCCCCTCTGAACCCCGCAACCAGCAACGCCCCCCTCACTGGCTCCCTCCTCGGCGGTCAACAGCAAGTCTACAATGGAGGGCATTCTTACAGCCAAACGTCCTCCCAGCCACGTCTGAGCGATTTTATTGAAGAAGAACAGGAACGGTTGATCAGAGAGCAACACCTCCAAGCGACCGCCGCCGCTCTTGGCGGACACGCAATGACGACTCCTCCTACATCGTTCAATGGAGGAACCAGCCTGTTGACTAGCAGTTTCCCGGCCGGTTACCGTGGTAGTGTGGCGTCCGTGGTGACCCTCCAGCAGGCTTCGGGGATCGATAGAGGGTCGATGGCGTCCTTGAACTCGACTGGATCCAACGGCTCTGGTGGTTCTGGAGGCTCGGGAGGGGGAGGAGGAGGAGGACAACACCGCCCCACAGGATCGCGGGACTCCTTCATCCCCCAAATGGGCCCTACTCTCATCCAGCAACAACAATACCTTACCCAACCTCATCAATTCCACCTCCAACAACAACAACAGCAGTTCCTCCCCTACCAGCAACCAGCAACGCTTATCCACGTCGAGGCAAAACCCCCACCCCCCTCCGCAGGACTTGTTGGTGCCATCTCGGCAATGGAACGGGACAAGAAGCTTGCTAAAGCCCATGGAACCAACCAGCTACAGTTCCAACACCAACAACTTCAACAGCAAATGATGGTGAATGTTGAGAAGGAGCGGTGGTTGCAGGAGCAGAGGCGGTCTGCTTGGGAGGCCGGCCAGTTCCCTCAACAACAACAGCAGCAGCAGTTTGGACAGCAGGGGCAGTTTTTGCAACAGGGTGTGATGCCGGGAATGGGACAGCAGCAGCAGCAGGTGTACTATCAGCAACAGCCTATGATGATGCAGCTTCCGATGCAGCAGCAACCTGGGTGGACGTCTGCGGATGAGGATGAGGATGAAAGACCCTTGGGCGCTGCTCATTAAACTAAAACCTAGGCACAGACATCAATTCCGTTGATAAAACCACAGACCCCCGATCATAATACAAATAACATCATATCATAACAATCCAAATTAATTATAATGTAAGAAAAAGGGTTTTAATTTGTCGCAAGCCCTAAAAGTCGGCAAGGTTGCGGACAGAGAGCTCGGCTTTGAGCATAGTCAGCTCAGCTTCAAGGGAGGCAATCCGGCCCATATTATGCGTCTGCTCCTCCATCCGGAGCCGCCTCTCCTTCTGTGCAACATACTCCACCTCTCTAATCCTTGCCGCCGCCGCTGCCGCCATCGTCGAAGCCGCCGAAGAAGCCGCGCTCGACCCATTATTACTCGATCCATGACTCGAAGGAGGTCCAGCAATTTCCATCTTGCGGATAGTATTCCTCAACTCGGTAATCATAATCCGGAACCCCTCCCTTTCCTCCTCCATCGCAACAATCTTTTCCCGCTGCTCCTCCATCTCAATAATCAGCTCCCTAAACTCATCAGAGTCCTCAAAGGCAACCATATCCTCCAGCTTACGCTCCTGATCCATGACTACGATCTCCAGTTCTCGCTTCGCCTGTCTCAACGACTGCAGCTCAGCACGATTCCAGGGCGTGTCCATCAGCTCCTCATCTTCTTCCTCGTCTTCAATCGCCTGCACAGATTTGCCAGACTCGCGCGAATCCAGTCGCTGCAACGCCCTATGCTGCTGCTGAAGAGCTTTGAGCGCCGCAAGATCCCCACCGTCAACACCATCAAACTCCTCCAAATTCTTGATATTCATGATCGAAGCCCGCTTCTCATTCAAGAACTTCTCCCTTGGAGGGTTATGCTCATCCATATTCTCAACCTTGGCCAACGTCTTCTCCAGATCCACCGAATCACCCTTGACAGCCTTCTCCAACGCAGTCTTCATCAACACCATCTTCTCCTGCTGGCTCTCCAACTCCAACTGCAATTCCTTGAGAATCGTATCCTTACGCGCCAGGCGGGACTCAATCTCCTTTGGAAATTCCATCACAGTTCCGTCGGCAGACGTCTCAACAGTATACCGTGCCGTGGGTGGATCAGGAGCTCCAGCGCCCTTGGTATGAACCGACGAAGAAGTCAAAATCAACTTTGTGAGATGATCAATACGCTCCTTGAGTGCATTCCGGACCATATTCATCTCGACCATCTCCTCCTCATGCTTCCTCCGCTCCTTCTGCAAAAGACTCGAAAGCTCAGCCTGTTGAGGTCCAGAAGGTGCAGCTCCGTTACCAGGTCCTGAACTAGCGGAGCCATCTCCAGCAGTCAACATGAGCTGTGCCTTGAGTTCACTGATCTCGCGACGGTACTTCTCCAACAAAGCCTTGTCGTCCATCACCTGGTTGGTCTGCGCCTTGGTCACAATCTTCTTGACACGCGCCGCAAACTTGAGCGTGTTGTTCGACTCTTCCACATTCAAGTACGACGGACTGATCGTGCAAATCACGGAGACGCGAGCACTGCCATTCAGCGAGGACTGCAGAATGCGCGTCAACTTTGAATCACGATACGGAATATGAGCCCTAAATAATTTCAAGTTATGAACGCTGTTAGTCTAAACGTGCACTCCTTGCCATGCAATTGGCAATCCCGCCTGTTCAAAAACACATCAGCCCAATTTACCCCTTCTCCTCGGTCAATTTGGAGATGACGGTTCCAAGGGTCAAGAGTGACTTGTTGATGAAAGCTCCTTCTTTGCGACGCTCCTCGTTTGACGACGCCTTCTCAGATCCTGCCAAATCAATCAAGTTCAGCTGTGACACCCTGACAGCACTTGCAGACTTGGATCCTGGTTTCCGCGCTGTAGGACTTCCCGCTGTCGCCGGTGATCTGTCTCTACTCTCAATGACCTATTAAAATATTGAATGGAAGAAAGATGATCGTGAGTTGCTTGTTTCTGACTAAAAGTGGACTTCATGAACATACGCCATTCTGAAAAAAGGCTTCCTGTTTAACGTACGATTTGGAAGATCGAGTGGGATCTACTACTGTGTGCATTGAAATCCGTGGAGCTGACATGTCGTTGATCTGTTCACATAAAGGTTCAAGGTAGTTAGTATAATGAGTTGTGTTCGATGCAATAAATGGCCAAGTGCGCCTGAAATCCAAGAGACAAACTTACAGTCTCCTCGCTCGATGATGCGCATCACCTGAGAGGGTGCGGTAACAATCTCCTCCTTGAGCGGACTGACATACACGCCACGCTATCCACGTCGATAAGTACCATAAGGTTAGTTTAATTCGTCCATCTAGGAACAAACTAGCACAGCGCAATATCAGTTTAATATGGAATAAGCACTGACGATGACTTACACGTTTGTCCTCGTGTATCCGCAAATCAATGGCTTCAGGGGAGAGTAAATCACGGATTGACTCGTTGTAGATCTCCAAGTAGGAGACACGCAGCAGGAACTCACGGTCCGAGTTCTCGCGAATGTACTTGAAGACGTCTTCAACGGCACGAGGTGTGATACCTGGTTGGGACTCATTTCCACTCTATCAAGTTATTTTCGGAGGAGGAAAACCGAATGTGAGAGTTTGCTCAATTGATGCAGAACAAGTTGCAAGGCGCACCATTTTGTATCCAAGGCTGCGGTTGTCCTTACCATCGTCTATAGTATTCAAAGACATCGTTACAAAGAAGAGGATACAAGAGAATGTCAGTATGTAGTCTTTTGCCAGCCATGACACAATGGCGCATAGCAAACAAAGATCGAACAATGACAGAATGTATGTCCTTACATATGTTTTTCCAGACGAGGTTTGACCGTAAGCAAAGACCGTTCCTATAAGACGAACGATGATGAAAGACAACATTATGGGGTCAATATCCCCGCCGGTTTTCCTTCTTTCTGATTCGTCTCACCAATGACTAGTAATATATCGCCTGTTACCATTGTATCCCTCCATGGCTGATAGGACCAAGTCCTTCACGCTGGTGTTGTAGATCAGCTCATTGTCGCTTCCCGTCAATGCGTGGTCTATTTACATTGCATGAAAGAAGGCATCTGGTTAGATATCAACGACAGACATCATCATCATCATCATCATCACACATTCGTCCCATTTCCTATAGATAGCCTGTTTGACGCTCAAAAATAGCTACCGTATTTGTAATCGACGGCAACTCTCCTGGCTTGGACGGCATAGTCATCAGTGTAGGCAATGCTCGATCCGGTGTCTCCGACTGTCCAAACATCAGTGGGGCCGCCAGCGACCTTGAGTTCGGATGATGAAAAGGGACGGATGCGGACAGTGACAGTAACGTTCTCTGTCTTTGAACCACCTGGAGGATTTGCAGTGGCTGTAGTAGAAGCGGCAGCGGCAGTGGGGGTTGTAGTAGCCATGACAGGGGTTGAGGATTGTGGATCGAGGTGTGGGGAGGAGGAGGCAGGAGAGGCATGGGTTGCTTGTTGGGCTGCCAAGGGTGGTAACACAGGCTGGGTGGTGGTTGTTGGATAGGATACTGAGATCTTGCGTAGGTTAGTAGTTGTTCCTGGCGAAGGCGTAGAGGTAGTAGTAGTAGGTGTCCTTAGACCAATGTGGTGGTTCTGAGGGGTTAAGAGTCCTGAGGAGGAACCGGTTGGTTTGGGGAGCTGTCCGCCCTGAGGGAGAGGACGACTTGGGGGCCTTGGGGAGGCATACATCATGGAGGTGCGGTGGGCGGTTGAGGTTGAGGTTGTGGAGGAAGCGAGAGAAGCTGTGGAGGGGGTTGGGGAGGTTGCGCGGGAGGAAGGGTTGGAGGAGGAGGAAGGAGAAGGAGAAGGGATCCCCAGCCTGTCAGCGAATGACTTTAGCATCTGATTGATCGGTGCTGTTGTTGTTGTTGTTGTTGTTGTTGTTGTTGTTCTTATTCTTGTGGTTGTGTGAAGGAAGGAATTAGAGAGGAAGAGTAAGGATGGGAATAGGTTGAGAAGGAAGAGAATGTGAATGAGAGTCGGTTGGGAGGGAGATGTATTAAAGGAGAAAGGAGGGCCGTCAGAGTTCAGGAGAACAGGAACCGGCAGGAGGAGAAGGGCTAAAGACGGAGAGTGAGAGAAGCAAGGGATCGAGAGAGGAGGAGGAGAAGTGACAGGAGAGAGGGAGAAGAAGAGGGAGAGGAAGGAGAGCGAGGAGTAGAAGAAGAAGAAGAGGAAGGAAGGAATGGACAATGAAAGAAAGGAAAGACGAAGAAAGAAAAAAGAGTCTGTGGATCTAGTGAACAATGAGAAAAAGAGGGCTTAGTGTTGGGGGTCCATGGATGGATGGATGTGCCCTGGAAGACTGGAAGTGCAAGTGCGAAAAGATAAAAAAAACTATGTGGGTGGGCTCATCCTTCTCTGCGTCAGTCACTGCTCCAAAGGACAGCAACACTCGCAGGTATCTTTTTCCCTTGAGCAGGCGACTCCTTGCTCTCTTCTCCTTCTCTTCTCCTTCTTCTCTCTCTCCCTTGCCCTTTTGAATTCAGGATGATCACCAGACGATGATCCCTCGCAGACTCGCAGCGACAGGATGCAGGATACTCCTCTTCGCTTTAGCCTTCTTGGCTGGTTACCTATTCAAGCACACCAGGAACTCCACCAACACCGCCTCATCACTGGCTCACCATCATCAAAAAGCTCAATTACATCCACTTGCCACCAATACCCTAACAACAGACATCAACTCTGTCATACCACCGCCACTACCAACAACAACTGGCGCTACTACATATACAGCTCAGAATGACGCACAGAACAATGCACCAAGGGCCAATGCCGCGTTCGTAGTCCTTCTGCAGAACAAAGACTTGCACGATATGCGAAAGACCATAAGGAACCTCGAGTCAGTCTTCAACCGCAAGCATGGATACCCCTATGTATTCCTCAACAACGTGCCCTTCACCGAGCACTTCAAGACCCACATCCGTGCCATGACCACCGCACCCGTCAGTTTCGGTAAGGAAAAGCAGGAAACGAATTGGCTTTGTTGAAGGATCTTTGTGACTCGACGTCAATTGCATGTCCTCACGGCTTACTTTGTGAATCTGTCGATAGGATTGATACCCAAGGAGCAATGGAGTTACCCGCCATTTATCAACAAAACCCAAGCAGCACTGAACCGTGAGGATATGGAGAACCGCAACGTGCCCTATGGCGAGAGCGAGTCATATCGCCACATGTGTCGGTACGAATCTCCTCGTTCTGTTCATGTCAATTGCGCTCGCTTTATTTCCTAACCTCGCAGCTAACTCGCGTTGACTTGCTTTTTTAGATACATGTCGGGATTCATCTTCCGACACGAACTTGTCCAGGAATACGACTACTACTGGAGAGTTGAACCAGGAGTCTCGTTCTCATGCGATCTCCTAAACATTGATCCATTCATGATCATGAAGACCAAGAAATACAAGTACGGCTTCACGATCGCCCTCCCCGAATTTGTCGACACTATCCCGACTCTATGGGAGAACGTTAAGCGATTCAGGAAGCTTCACCCAGAACATATCGCCAAACGGAACTCGCTCGAATGGATCAGCTACGACAAGGGCGACACCTACAACAACTGTCATTTCTGGTCCAATTTTGAGATTGTCGACACGTCTTTCTTTCGATCCAAGGCGTACCTGGACTTTTTCCAGCTCCTAGACGATGCAGGCGGGTTCTTTTATGAACGGTGGGGCGATGCTCCTGTTCACTCGATTGCAGCGGCGTTGATGTTGGATCGGCGAGAGATTCACTTTTTCAACGAGATTGGATACCGTCATGGGATGTATGAGCACTGTCCTGAGAGTCCAGAGTTGCAGCTCAAATGCGCCTGCGATCCCAAGGACAACGTCGGTAAGTACCCTCCTTCATTTTTTGTTGTTGTTGTGGATTGTTGAAAGAATGTGTTCTTACCGCCATGATGACGATGCTGACCTCTCTTTGTCCTCGGATGAGGTGTGTATTAGATTGGGTCCAGTTTTCCTGTTTACGGCGTTTCCTTGAGACATGAAGGGTGAAGAAGAAATAAAAGAATAATTGCAAGAGACACTAGAAAAAGGGGCCACCAAGAATTCTAATCTTGACCATGCAAGGCCCGAAGTATGTGATTTCTCAAGAAGAGAGGCGATCATACCAGAGGGTGGTCGGCCCACAAGGTCAATTGGTACTCCACAGTACCACACTACCCCTTTCTTTTCTCACCAAGAAATTGCCATACATACATCAAGGAGAGAAGGAAGAAGAGAAGGAAGCAGAGTGAGATTCCCCAGTGCATGAGTTGAGCGAGAGGGGGTGAAGGTGTGGGTGGCGGTGTCTGTCGATCGGTAAAAGTGATTCCACCTTCCGATCTCAACGATCCACGACCCATATTCGCCCACGCCTTTTCATAATTAAATACCTGTTGCACTCATCTTTTCATGCCCTGCAAAGAAGGCACATGCAAAAGAACAGGGCAGTGGAATTGAACCATCCACATACCCCATCGACACCTCTTTCTTCCTTTTCTTTGCCTTTGCCCCTCTTATCCCTTCTTTGTCCCTCTTTCCCTCATTTCCCTCACTTCACACTCTCTCGCTGATTTCCTCGATACCCTACCAACTCACAAAACAAGAACAGCAACTTTTTCACGCCACCCTCAGCGACAACTAGACATGGACTTTTCATCATATCGCCTCTCTTACTTGAAGTCCATCATTTGCAGTTCTATCATCTCGACAACCGTGATCTGCACCATCCTCTCTTGCCCTTGCTTCTCTGACTCTACTTCAACAGGATCCACCTCGGGCTCAATATTTGTTTCCTCCTCCTCGTCAAGTCCGTACTCCCAGAACCGGCAACATTCCTCGTCGTCAAGGCACCACTACTACCTCAACCAACAGCAAAAGTCGCAAGAATCAACCCACTGGAACCCGCGGACAAGATCATGGACCTCTGCGAGCTCCCGTGACACAGCAGCACACCTCAATGACAGGGGCAATAGTGAGAGCAGGAGACGAAGCTTGTACCACACTCACCACCCTTTGATACCAATCTATGGAGGTAGCGATGCAGAAGATGAGCTGAGGGCTGCCGACCCGGACAACTATGATGCACAGAGGGCTGTTTTTCTGAGACATGAACAATGGCCGCAGAGGAGTCGAGTGTCGGATCTCAGGAGTAGAAGTCGGCGCTGGGTCGTCGAGACTTTGTTCAGGAGTCTTGCCTCTCTCGATCGGGACGATATATACGACAGCGACTGGGAAGACGAGGAGGAGTGCAAGGATGAGGATTATGGCTTCCGGGAAAAGCAAGAGCAGGAAGAGAGCGACCTTGACGTTGGGGAAGTAGAGGAAGCAAAGGACAAGGAGAGCCATACCCTGGATACGATCCTTCAGCCAGCAAGCACTGGCAGTTGCCCGTGGATTCCACAATGGACATGGAAGTACAACCACCTCCAGCATCAACAAGAACGATGCCGTCTTCGTCGCCTGTACCCAATGCACGATATCTTGGTCGATTCTCAATCGCACCAACAACAACAAGACCAACTATCGCGCCAACCGATCTCGCATAAGCAATTTTCACCGCGGTTAAGGACAAGGACGACGCGGACATGGAGACCAGAGTCGATACACCCTCAAAGGCCAGATCGCCAACAACAGCATCGACATCCTTACAACAAACACAACCGGCAGAAGAAGCACCTGGATACCGCAAGAGGTCGGTGTTCTCGTCGTTCCCGGAACGGCCGGCGTCCCTCCTCTTCCGGAACTTTTTCTTCTGCCTGCACTTCATTCATCAACCGCATTTTTTCCCTCTCTTCACCTTCTCCCTCTTTTCTATCAACATTCACTGACTGCCGCAGGATCTTGGTGGACTACCTCAGCGACCCACCCAGACTCGCCAAAAGTTCCAAGGGCGCCATGGACACACTTCTCTTCTTCTTATTAGACCTACCCAACGGCCTCTCGTCTCTACACCAAGACCTCGCCTCTGCCCTCTTGTCGACCGCACCGCCAACCACCTCAACGCGTTTCTCTCACCAACGCCAACACCATGCATCGTTTTCCTCATGGTTCTCCAACTACAATCATCATTGGAGTAACAGCGTCCACGGACCACAGCGGATCCCTCCCCACCCACTGCTGGAAATGGCAGCCTCCAATATCCTGATCCGATTAGGGCTGTTGGTCGTCCTCTGTCTTGGAGCGTTCTACTACTGTGTCACCACGATGGAGCAACAGCAACGACAAATCGCAGGTGCGGATGGTGGGACAGGATCAAATTGGCTTGCTGATCCCGCCCCAGCCACCTCCATTACCGCCACCAACTCCACCTCAACAACCGCCTCCACAACCGGAGTTGCAACTACAACAACAGAGAGTCACCCTCGAAGGTCTTTGTCGGATCTGTACACTTCTGGCAGCGGTGCATTTACAACCACAGGAATGAATATGTCACTTGGATCGGCAAGACGAGCAACAGCAGGAGGAGCGAGCACAATGTTGACACCAGGCATGACAGCAGCAGAGGTGATGGCTTCACCAGGCAGGAGTGTCAACAACCTTGAGCAACTTCACCGCCAACAACTACAGCAACAGAGTATGGGAGGTCAACTTTTGAACCTCACTCTTGTCAATGATGTGCAAACTGGTCCTGAATCTGCAGGTAACAAGTTTATATCTCCTTTAACATGCACATCGCATTTTTCATGACTTCCTTGTAACACATTTGCTAACACCAAATTCATATTTTATTTCTTTACTAGATTCAACAGCAACAGCACCTTCAACACCAGCGTCGATCACGGCAACTCTCATCTCTGCGCTTATCCGGACCACAGCTACTGCGATAGCCCTCACATGCGGGACAGACAACCACCTACACTCACACGTGCCGCCCTACTCTGCTTCAACAACCCCCACCCTCCCTTGCTCAAACGTGTTCTCAGGATCTGAGATGGTCGCAGATGGTAAGCCTGGTTTCGAACCTGGGTGGAGGGACAACGCCAGGGATGGCGATATAGACCACAAGGCTCAAAAAAAGAAGGGCCCCCAGCAGAATGTTCCACAACCAACCTACAAGGAAAAGCAAAAGGACATCGACAACAATAACAACAACGGCGACGACGAGACCATCTATCAAAGCGAACAAGAGTTCGGCCACTTCTCAACCATAGGGCCTTTCGACGCTGAAGATGACACGTCGAGAGAGTACCGCAACATGATGTACTACTCTTCCAACTACCCTCCTCCTTACAGTGCTACCTTTGGAAGTGGAGGAGGAGAGTCGAGTCGGTCCAATTCTCGTCGTTCTAGTATCTTTACACCTTCTCCCTCGCCTCCTGTCCCAATTTTGGGTCAGGTCGCCGCCGCCGCCGCCACAGCTGTTGTCAGCCACATCAGCGAACCACAAGGACTGGTGGAGGTGGATGAAAAAGAGGATGAGAAATCACCTTTCTGGACTCACTTTTATACATTGGATGCGTTAAAATCCACCATCATCCACCGCATCTCTACCACCGCAACAGGAAGACTTCCATCCGTTCCCTCACACCAACAACAACAGCACGGTTTATGTTCTCGGCCATCGCCTCGCCAGACGTGGACTAGCAATAAGACACGGTCTCGCACCAGGATGACAAGGAGGGCTCTGTCGAACAGATCACTTTCAATATCTACATCCTTTTCAACTTTGCCCTCTGCTTCTATTCCCTCGCCCTCTTCTTCGCGTTCGGTATCAGTGTCTGCGACGACATGTTCCACTGCTAGTTCTAGACGGCAACGTGCCCGCGCGGCGCGTCAAAAAAGCCTTGTCCAATAAAGAAAAAGAAACTCTTACTTATGCAATTGAATGCTGGTTATTCCACTATTTGTTCCCTGAGTGAGCTCTATTGTTCGAAGGTGTTGGACGCGTTATCCCCCCTCCAAAAAAAAGGAAGACAGGGGATAATAAAAACCCGTTTGATCACTGCCTGTTTATCTTGTTCCAGAGGAACGCTCAAATCTAATCTCATCAATCGCGCAAAGAAAAAGATAACCTGACAAATAAAAAGGGGGGGGGGAAACCATGTTGAACCGTATCAGATTATCAACAGTGGACCAGCCACCACTCATCACCAAAATAAAAAAATAATACCAACCATAACCAAGAAAAATGAGCTTTACCGATCCCCTCCTCCCAGATATGGTCGTCTCTGCGGCTGGGCTCCTTATGAGCCCAGGCCCCGCTTCCCCCCCAATTCCGTATCCATAGGCGAGACTGATTCCTGTTTTCCACCCGATCCCCCAATCTGCTTCCTAGGACACTTCCGAGTCGGGATCTGGCTCCATCGTGGCTCTTATGGAGAGGGGTGGGGTGGGGGGAGGAGGAGGAGGATAGAGGCGTCAAGTTTGGATAGTATTCAACAACATCTGACTTAACATCGGCATCCGGCTACTTTGATTGTTGCTTTGGTATTAGACCATGGAGTAGCCCGGGTAAGATGCTTTGCATCGGTCTTTAAGATTGATCGGATAACTTTGACACAACCCCGGTTAATATACGTTTGAACACGCTGGGGTAAACGACTTGTATCGCGGCTTCTGTGAAGGTGGCGTCCCATTTTCGCTTGCTTTCCCCAGCACGGAATTCTAGTGGCGAACCATAGCAGCTAGATCGTCATCAGCGTAGAAGTGGTTAACTCATTTTTTTCCAATTCTCTCGCTCGTCGTGATACCGGGCACTCGTTAATAAAGACTTGATTGAGAGGCCGTGGTCCGACATAGTGTTGAGAACGGATGCCGGTCTTGGATTGGTGAGGGTTGAGATGGGTCTAAGTTGCGGAAGTGATAGTAGCGGGATGTGACGACGAAGAAAAAAATGTTGTAGTGCAAAGGTAGGAACAAAAGGACGAGACAGTGCCTAAACCCTTAACAACCTTCCATGTAGGGATAACCTTTTTTTTTTTTTTTTTTTTTTTTTTTTTCTTTTTTAACTCCACTCTCATCAACCACCATCGCCCATCTTAAATTCACCACTCAACCTCTTAACCATCCTCCCTCTCCCTCTCCGCTTCCCTCTTCTGCCATCGCCCCCCCATGGAGACCTCAGGCGGCTTCATGCAGTCGGTCATGGCCGTAATTCACAACTTGATGGCTCCAAAAATTATTCGCCGCTACTTTCTCGTTCTCCTCATCTTCACTATTGGAAGTGTCGTCTTGTTCACCTTCAGCCACTCCTTAAGTATACGTCTTGGCTCCTCTTTTTCCTCGTCAGAGTACTTTGGACTCGACAGCAAAGATAAACCGATTATTGCGCAGAACAATCGGTGGGGAGGACAGACGGTTGCGAGGGATATTGAGCTCCCCGAGGCGACTTGGACCTGTACGGACGATGACCTGAGTGAGCAGGAAAAGGAGACAACGACAAATCGACGATCTCGGCAGTGCGTTGTTCAACACCTCTGTGTTGACAGACAAGGTATAGGTCAAGCAGTGGATTCTCGGATTCAGCAATGTGGAACATGGTCCTCAACCCTCCATACCCTTTTTAAAAAAATATTCTTCTTTTTTCTCGCTTGTCTCTCCTTGGTCTGATTCCATCATAGGCGCATTTATTCGCAGCAACGGTATCTTGCCCCGAAAGAACCTGCCCAAGGTCAACCTGATGTCCTCGGATACAGACTCTGACTTATTTTGGCAGCCAAGGCTACAACGTTCTTGGAGGAAGGTTATCCGTGCCCACTATGTTGACGAGACGGTCTTTGTTCACGGATTGTACTCGCCACATCACTTTTCGCATTGGCTTTACAACGGGATGATTCCTCTTTACAGGTAAGAAAAAACAGGAATATAGCAAGGAGGAGGCAACAAAGACGTCATGATACATGTTTTGCTGACCCTTGAATTATATGTATATACTCTATAGCACAATGAAGCGATTTGGAGGCACAAAGAATTCATGGACTTTCCGCGCTGGAGGATTTTACTACGACCCTCTTGACCGTTTGGGCGCCTGGGAGATGGATCACTTTTTCGAGACTGGCAAGGAACTCGTTCTTGCCCAAAGCGAGTTGACAACGCCGTTCCAGACTCTTCCTCCTGAGGACACCCCCATCTGCTTCCGGAGGGCCGTTATTGGACTGGGCTCGCAGTGCGGATTGGTCTATTGCGAGAACAACACCCCTACAGAGATCTACCAGTCATTTCAGGAAGAGATCGCGGAGTACTACTGGTCGACGCCGCTGACTTGGGAGAGTCATGTCAAGAGTGCGCAAGAGTCGATCAACAGATCACAGGAGAAGGAGCAGACTCAGAAATACGAGCAGGATAACAAAGAGGCCCAAGAGCAGGAGGTGGAGAAAAAGAAAGCCGCAAAGTCGCAGCTGACATGTCTGGATCTGGCCAGGTACTACAATTTTGAGTCAGCTGGACCCAACCACGGTGTCGAGAACGGAGAGGTCAAGAGCAGAGTTGGACAGATGCACCCCGACATCGTTGACCCTGCAGAGACTTACCAGAACCTATTTGTCGAGGGCAAGGAGGGCGAGGCGGCCAAGGAGAGCAAACGCAAGTTGGTGGTGGGCATTATCCAGCGTGAAGGATCCAGACGTCTTGTCAACGACGAAGAGTTGATCCAGGGTCTTGTCCAAGCTGGCTTCCGTGTCAAGTGGATAACCTTTGATCATGGATGCGGGATTGCCGAGACGGCCTACTTGCTCCGGGATATCAATGTTCTGATCTCGCCTCATGGAAACGCCCTCGGAACGTCGATCTTTATGCCCAGCCACGAACCCGTGCCGACCGTTATCAGTGTCGACACCACGCGGTACAAGGAGAGGTGGTTCGAGTTCACGACCAGTGCGATTGGACAGAGATTTTTCCAGACCGTCTGTGGGCCGACCAACTATGTGGACGAGGTCTCTCGAGAGCACTGCCCATACGTCAAGGACCTCAAAGGCGCGTGGAGTATCATGAGCTATCACAGCCTCGTCCTTGGTTTGCCGGATTCGATGGTCAAGACGGACAAGCAGAGAGAGTCCATGTCTGGCGTTGAGCGCAACAAGTTGCGAGACGCGAGCCGGAAGTATGTCAAGAACAACCCTGCAGCCCAGAAACTTGCCGAGCAGGAAATGGACATCCTCATTAGACCCGAGATGCCCGTGTCGATTATCCAAAAGTACGGCGATCTCGCCAGAGATTTTGTGAGCGCCTACTGGAAAAGCTCTCCTCGCTATGTGGATGTTCCCCGGATGGTCAAGTTTGTGCAGTCGCTGCAACGGGATCTGGAACAGGAGAATATCAAGGAATCTGCCGCTACCCCCGATAATACTACTACCACCGCCATCCAGCAGCAGAGCGGGAGCATCGGCGCTGCACAAAAGTCATACGGGCAATTCGTCGAGTACGTGCGCAAGGGTCAGGCATGCGGACCTGACGACTGCGAGAGAATTTTGGAGCGGAACGTGGCGAACGAGAAGACGAGTGCATTCGGAAAGCATTCGGTCGACGATACCTCGAAATGGGGACAACCCACAAACGAAAGCCAGGCGTTGAGGGCTGGGTTGACTACTGAGGTTCTGCAACGGACGTGGCAGATTGAAGCTTAGAATATCTAAAAAAAAGACAACCATATCTTCGTTCCTTTATGTACATTATCATACACGACAACATCAATAGTACACCCAGTTTTGCGACTTTCCACTCTTGTGAATGTTTGCTTTTATTCCTCTCCAACCTTGTTATTTCTTTTTTGTCTGTGGGTTGTTCTTGACTGCTTCCCCCGAAGGGCTTGGCCTGGGGCTCGCATACGATATCTCCTTTACTCTCGATCTGCGTATGGGAGTACCCAATTTGATATCGATTGAGTTCAGTCCAACTGCACTCGATTCGACAGCTCCTTCTTCCCCCCCCTCTCCCAGAAAAAGAACCTGAGGCAAGCCTCATGCCAACTTCTCTGGGAGGTGGAGTCGAGCCTAATAATGCCACTCACTTCTTTGAGGTAGTCTCGCAGCCATCCCCTCCCTTACATGGGTTGGGAATCCAATTCTTCGCGCCTCACGCAGTAGTGAGCTCGGTCTGGGTCAAAATATGGAGTTATTGGCGGAGCGGGTCGTAAAAACCAAAAAGGAAGGTTCTTAAGGGTTCTGCACGGGACTGATCCATTGATTGTATCACGTGCTGTTTCCAGTGAGAATGCCATTTGCATGGCGCTAGTTCACCTTCCTTTTTGGTTTTACGACCCGCTCCGCTCCGCCAAAAACTCCAAATTTTGGCTCGCTGTGCGAAAGAATTGGCAGAGGATTCCAAAAAGCCAAGCATTGAACGCGTCTCTCAATTTGAACAGTTAACAGCCTAGCAATCTCAGCTACAGTACATAATAACATCGGAACTCTGCCTCCAAATTGGATCTTGAAAAACGACTTTTTGTAAACTAGTAAAACCGAGAACTGGGCGGATCCCACGATTTCATCATCATCTTATCAAGAGGGGAAAAAAAAAAAAAAAAAAAAAACGTTACCAAAAAAGTCGGCATCTTTTCTATAATTCTCGTGTTGCTTTTTCTCCCATTTCCTTACTCTGGGGGGTGGGGGAACACTCGCTTTGGTCTCATATACGCTCACAACGGCCAACCCCTTCGTCATTGGATCCAGTCGCTCAAGCAAACAGTTCCTCGACTGTTGACTTCAAAAAAAGGGTACGCGTTGCTGTCACTAGACTTGAGGATACGACAAACGTTCGCAGACAAGTAAAAAAAAAAAAAAGGTGGTATTTATTCCTCTCCCATCTTCCCCCCACTTCATCCCCCTCCTTTTCCTTCCTCCCTCCCCCCACCACAACTTCCCCATCCACCCCTCTCAAAGCTTCGACTCGGGCTTCCTCGCCTTATAAGCACCCACCTCTCCAAAAATCAAAGGCCTCAAGAACTCCTCATACCCCCACACAACGCCCCTCTCATCCGTCATCTCCTTCCCATTCAACGGCTCATACTCTGTCATCTCCGCCATACGCTCATACGCCCGTCCATCATACGATCCAAGCGCAGAGTTCAGGAACTTATCCGTGAACCCAAAACAATCTGCAAAGCCCACCGCGTTGGGCCGGACGGATTTGAGAGAGTCCTTGAGGGCTTGACGTGTCCAGGCTGCTTGTTCGGGGGAGAAGTATCCGTCTTCAAGGAATTCAGCGAGCTCGGTTTCGAGGGTGTAGAACACGTGGAGGTTGTAGACGGATCGGACGGCCGCCAGGAGGGCTTCTTGTTCTGCCGTGGGGTTGCTGGAGACGTTGTAGCGTTTCTCTAGGCCGTTGTGGAAGTTTTCAATCATAATGTATTGCACATGCGCCTATTGGAGATGGAAAAAAAAAATTGGAGGCAACAAGAGACGCGTTAATCAAACATGTCCTAGGGTAAATCAATTGATAAACAAATAAACACGCGAAAAGAGCAAAAGAAAAAGGGTACCTTTGAGAGACGCATACACTCAAGGTTAAGGTCCGACCATTGAGCACCCTGCTTCTCAGCCTGAGCAAGCTCAAAGATCAGACGAGCCGCACGGTGCTGGAAGGCTTTCTGAACAATCTTGGGATGATACAACTCCGCCATGGATCTGGCCGGACAACGCTGTTGGACAAAGCGCTCATGATTGACCAACGAGACAATGTACCGCGAAGGAGGGGACAGGTGCATGTCGGGTTTGCGGATTACGTCCTTGTACAACTTTAGCAAGTATCTCGACACTTGTTGCTAATTTGGTTCAAGAAAGGAAGGATCATACACTGCATGGTGAGCAAACTGCTGCTTTTCACCGTGATACGAAAGAAAGAAAGAAAAGGATCTCACGCCAACAAGCGAGGATCAGGGTGTGTTACCACCCCAACAAAAACAAGGGCAAAAGACTTACAGTCAAGAGAGCATTCTCACCCTCATAGGTAACAGTAGCCAAGAACTGCCGATGGAAATCAATCATGCCCGAGAACAGCGAGAACCCATGTCCTCCCAGGCACCGTCTGGCCTCCTCAATCCCATCTGCACCAAGCTTGGTGCAGTAAGACTTGAGTCCCGAAGAGTAGACATGGACATCCTTCAACAGGGAAGTGTCGCCTTTAGTGATGTCGGTATTGTATTGGGCGTACATCTCGTTCATCCAGTATCCTGAAAAGATGGTAGCAAACGCGTGCGAGAGGAGAGGGAGGATGCGGTATTGGACAGCTGGGTAGTCCAGGACCTGGGTCTCGAGATCTGTCTTCAAGTCAACGTTGCCCTGACGACGCACCGCACTGTATCTTGTCGCAATCGTCACCGCTATTAACAATTATAAATGAACATGGTAAGTCTCTCATTGAAAGTGGACATGAATGATCCGATTGGGCAAAGAGAAAACAAGGGAAACGAACCTCTGGCCATGGAGAGGGCAGAGTGGTTGATGAGGGTGGTGCGGACGGCGGTCATGCCTCCGTAGGCAAGCTTGGGGTGGATGGGCTTGGAGTATACACCCTCCTTCGACACCTGCGAGAACCTCATCAGCATCTATTTCAAGGAGGGTAGACATGTCAGACTTAGTTATGATCAAAAGATGCAACAAGATATGTATGCTCACCAAAAGTGACAACTTACGTTGGTGCGTGGGATGCGGACGTGGTTGAAACGGGCGTACCCGTTATCCATCGAGATAGCTCCTTGTTTAGGACCCTGGTCCTTGATGACAACACCAGGCAGAGGGGTATGATCTTTCAACGACCGAAGGGGGACCAAGAAAGGGTGAGAACCATAGTCTTTACCCTTGATGATCAGCTTGGCCTGAACGACAGCATGGTTGGCCATCTTGCCCAAGGTACCGATCCAGAATTTGGCCGAGGACTGGGTAGGGGAGTTGATGACCCATTGGTCTGTTGCCAAGTCCAAGGTAGCAGTAGTCTCGAGGCGCGAGAGAGCCGAGCCGTGCCCGAGTTCTGTCTGTGCGTAGCTGTTATTATTTTTCGATCGATTGTGGACGGAGACAAGTGGACCAGGGAAAATGGATGTGAGCAATTTATGATTGTGAGAAAGTGTGTGAAAGAACCGAAGGGCGGCATTCGTTCGAATGGCTTATGTTGCTTGGCTTACCATCCGATGTAATGATAGTTCTCGGCGTGAGGGCCCCAGACCTTGAGCTGCTCGTCGCTCGCCTGCGACCTCAGCACCGGCAAAAACATTGCTATTTATTTTTCCCGAAAGAAAAGACATACGACATTGCATTGTCAGTTACACGTTTCTATTATTCTCGCCCACTACCTTAACCAACAAAAAAAGTGTACATGCTTACATTCATGCAGGTGGACGGGGATGTAATCGTCGATGTAGACTTTGAAGTGTGCAGCCTCCTCAGGGGTGAGTCCATGCTCATTTCGGAGTTCGACATATCGCTTCACCATGGGCAAAGCCCTCTTGAACCTCTACAAAATAATAATCCGGAAAGAAAGTATCTTTTGTTGTTAGTCCTGTCCCCCTCTCCTTCTAACTCCTTGTTCGACAATAGCAAGCATTTGTGTCCAGTTGGCCTTGTTAACCAACATTTCCCTTCCCAATTTACCTCAGTGCGCCCAAGAAAGTAGCGGTCGGTACGATCAAACACAGGCTCCCGATCGACCATGGCCTCAATCGCCTTGAAGCGCTTCATTTTCTCTTCTCCGCCATAGAACAGTGCTGTCAGTTGGGACGGGTCAAAGGTACACTTTGCGCGCTCTGCTGCAATGTCCAGCTGTTGTTGGTTCTCGGCCGACGGCATCCTTTTGGTTTTTTTTTTTTTTTTTTTTTGGTTGTGTGAGGATTGATGAGGAGGGGTGAATGAGACGAGTCCGGTGGTTTAAAGTGACAAGGGTATGCTATAATAGGAAGGAGGAGAGGGAGGGAATGAGGTGTGAAAAAGGAACAGAGGGTGGGAATGAGACGAGAGATGAGAAAGGAATGAAGTGAAGCGAAGAAGAAAGGAGGGAGGGAAGGATAGAGGACGCCCTCTTGCTTCTTTTTATCCCTCTTCCTCTTCCCCCTCCTCTTTCCTCTTCCCCTCGTCCTGTCTGTGGGTAGAGGAAAACGAAAAAACAGAGTTGAGGAAGTCACTGCCCACAGACAGGACAACGTCGATGCTGACTGGCTGGGTCGCTATTTAACCTTGTGTGGGGCGGAACAACGGTGCTCTTGCCGACTGGGTCTTTTATTCGATCATCTCCCCCTGAAGTTCTCCTTTCGCCGCCTTTGTCATTATCCTCCATTTCTTCTTCACTCCCCTTCCTTCCTTCAAAAACATCCAATCGCACTCACAGACCGACAACTTTTTTTTGCTGCAATCCTCGGAAATGACGGCTCAACTCCTTCAAGGGAGAATACCCTTCTTTTCACGTTACTCATCTTTTTTTTAATTTTTTTTTTACCCCATCCACTCGTTCACAAGCAAAAACACGACCTCGTCCGACAGAACTTTGACGGACTCGCGTCCACTTGGCCCACAACACACTATCCATCTCTTTGCATTTGTACCACAGTTATCCCTATCCATCTTCCAAAGCCGACTTTCACGACTCAATTGGCACAGTATTATGTTTTTAATGGTGGGGGTAGAGGGGGATGAAGAGGCTTTTGTGTGATAATAGGTTGTATGGAATAGCAAATAAAAGAAACGCGTCTTCTACTAAAAAAAAAAAAACGACAAACACGTCAGGTAACATAGCAAAAAAAAAGATGGAAAAGGAAAAGAAAAAAAGAGGAGAGACTATTTGAAGTGAGCGCCTTGGGCAACGACTTGTCCTTGCATGGCCTTGATCTCCCACGTCGTCGCGTTCTCCAAGTTCTTCTCAGTTCCAAACCCAGTCTTGTAACAGTTGGCCAAATGACCCATCGAAGGCACATCTCCCGCCTGCGCTGCCCTCAAGAACCATCCCATTGCCTCCTTGGGGTTCACTCCAACTCCCTTGCCTTCCTTGTACATGATCGCCACACGTCTCATTCCAATTGCATGACCCTTTGACGCCGCCGCCATCTGCCAGTCGAAAGCCTCGGCCCAGTCGTTCCGCTCGTTGACAGCCATCGCTGCCAGGTTGATACACGCCTCTGCAGAGTTGGCATTGTTGTTGGCTCGGACAAACAGTTCCCGAGCCTTGGCCGGGTCCTTGGATCCATTCTCGCCGTTCAAGTAACAGACTCCTAAATCATACGCCGCCTCCTCATAGTGATTCCGGAGCGCATTCTCGTACCACGCAAACTTCTTCTTGTCATCCTTTTGCACAAAGTCGCCCTTCTTGTACATCATCCCGAGGTTGTACATCGCCTTGCCCGATCCAAGTTCCGCGCCCTTGTTAAACCACTCGAACGCCATCTCCATGTTGGCGGGCACTCCACGACCGTTGATGTAAGACAGAGCCAACGCACAGCAGGCATCCGCATGTCCATTGTTGGCCGCTGCTGTGAACCACTCGACAGCGCCCTTGTGGTTCTGATTCGTGCCCCATCCGTCTCTGTAGCAGTATCCAATCTCGTTCTGGGCAACAGGTACTCCCAGCTGCGCGGCCTTGAGCCACCACTCGAATGCCTTCTCGGCTGACTTTGTTGTTCCTTGCCCTTGCGAGTACATGTTTCCAATCGTCGCCATAGCCTTTCCATTGCCCTTTTCCGCTATTTCGTTATAAAACATTTTCATATAAAGATAATATATTAGCGGACCTATTTTCATATCTTTTATCTTACACACTTTGTCGTACCGTCATTCAATCACTCATTCACTCAATAAGGGAGGGGGTCATTCGCGACAAACAAAAAAAAAAGAAAAACAACGCTAAGTGCAAAAAACCTTACCAGCCTTCTCATAAAAGTAAAATGCCTGCTCAAAATCGACAACCTTGCCATACATGCCATACTGGTGAGCATTTCCAAGACTCAACAACGACTCGGCCCATCCAGCAGTCGCAGCCTTCTCGAGCCACTCCATCGCATGGCCAGTATCCTTGACAATCTCGGCCGAAGGCGGGTTGTTGAGCAACTTTGCATAGACATGCATGGCCTCTGGATGACCCTCCTGTGCAGACTGGAGCAACCACTGCATTCCGACCTTGACATTCTTTTCCGTGCCTTTACCGCTCAACAACGCCTCGGAAACCTTGTACTCTGCCAACGACTTGTCAATCACATCAATCGACCCTTCAACCGCCGTCGCTGCCGTCATCCACCATCCAAACGCCTTCTCGGCATCCGCCGGAAAGGCGTCTCCAGACCCGGTAGTATACAATTCTGCCAGACGAATCGTCGATTTCGCATCCCCGTTCTTGGCCGCCGTCTCGAGCCACATCGAAGCTCCCTCAGCAGTCGCCTGACATCCCTCACCCTTCATCAGACACTCTCCAACACGACGGGTCGAGGGCGTATGACTCGCATAGGCCGCCTTGAGGTACAAATCAAACGCCGCCTTGGGATTCTTGGCCACGCCAGCACCTCCTCGCGAGTAGAGCTCGGCCAGATGGAATTGGGCCTCGAGATGGCCCTTGTTGGCGGCTGCGGTGTACCAGTCCTCGGCACCCTTGATGTTGGGGACGGTGCCGATACCGTGTTCGTAGCAATAGGCAGCTCGAAAGAGGGCGTCGGTTTCGCCGTTGTAGGCTGCCTTGGTGTACCATTGGAGGGCCTGACCAGGGTTCTTTTGGGACCCCTCCTGACCCTCCTCAAAGTATTGGCCGAGGAGGAATTGTGCCCTGGGGTCCTCGCGCTGAGCGCTCTCCATCAACGATGCAAACGTGCTCATGTCTGTGTGTGTGTTTGTCAGTGTTATAAAGGGAGTAGTAAAGGTGCGTTGGGGGGTGTGTGTGTTTGAAGTAGCTATCGTTGTTTTTGTTTTGTCGTTTGTGTTGTCGTTTTGGGGGGGTCGTTAGTCCTGACCGGGTAATGAGGAGGAAGGGAAAGGAGAGAAGGAGACTCTGGCAGCTGACGGGTGTGAGTTTGAAGGTGACGGTGGGCTGTTTGCTGGTCTAGTCAAGCTCAGACAAAGTAAGAAGTAGGTGTGAAAAGTGGGAAGGAAGGGAGTTGTCGTGATGATGATGCGATGTGGAATAGGCGTATGTGTTGTTTGTTGTGGATTGGGTATAAGGGAGAGGAAGGAAAGAAGTGGATGCGATGCGAGAGAAGGAGAAAGGATGAGAGAATGGAGCAAGAGGGCAAGAGGGGAGGTAAAGAAAAGATGAAGAAAGGAAAGGAAAAGAAGGGCGCCTATTGTTGTTGTTGTTGTTGATGAACAAAGAAAAAGACAAAAGGAGGTCAAGTCAGACAGGTGGTGCTGCTTATGAAAATAAATAAAGAGAGTTGAGTTGGCTGTTGCCGATATGCAGCCAGACCTGCTTGCCAGGGGAAAGAAAGGCACTCAAGTATCTGATACATGGCTCGCCCACTCAATGGCTGCCTGACCTCCCTCCTTCCCAGAGAGGCTTAGGACAAGGAGGAAAATCATCGTGAGCGTCTGGCATGCACCCCAACCAACCACAACCACACTTCGCACTCTGAATGTCTCGTTTTCAGGGCCAAAAAGGGTCGCGACTGCCATTGCCATGGGTTTTCTTTAATCTTGTGAGCAATTCCAACCATCCAAGGAAAGCGAGCTCACTTTCATTCTATCTTCCCTGTCATGTCTTCACACGACGACGACGACAACGACGAGTATGAAAGTGAATAAAAAAATAATAATCATAACTAACGAGAGCACAATTCACAGAAAATACAAAATGAAGCGACGCCGTTGTGTGAATTGAACCAAATTTATTCCTTGGTAACTTGTCTCTTGCATAAAGTGTCGACAATAAATGTGATAAATGTGTGTGCCCGGGTTCATATCTGATGAGGTCCGTTAGATCGACCCATCGATCAGCTTTGCAAAGGCCATGGTGTTATTGCCAAAATACTTTGCAATCACTTCAAACCCATCATCCGCATCCTCAAGCTACAATTATCAAACACAATTGAAACAAACAAACCACACATTAATAACACGAAACATACACACAAAAAAAAAAAAGGCACCTGCAAGCCATGGCACATCGCATCTCACACAACATAAAACACGCAAAGGATCGCTTACCTCAGAAATAAAGAGATCGTGCTTTTCAGCATTGGCTTCCTGCATCCGACGGATATCGGCAACCGTACGCTGCTCAACCATACACTTGGGACATTCCCGATCCGCAGAATCAGACAAACACCGCTGATGGTACGAATGTCTGCACAAGAAATGCACCGAAGGCAGGTCCAGTGACCCTCCGCAGGCACTGCACTTGGTCACTTGGAAGATCCTCGCCGACGTCTTCAAATCATCAATCTCCCGCCGCTTCTTCTCAGACTCTTGTCGGTAACTCTGGATCTGCTTCTGGTCCTCAATCCTCTCCTTGCGCTCAGCCTCAATCCGGTGGCCAATATAGTTCTTGATCATACCAATCGTCGCCACCGATGTCTGCGAAAGGGCTTGCACAACCTGCAGTGGAGGCAGCAGATCCTGCTGGTCAATGTGATCCAACACCTTCAACAAATCAGGCGTTGCTGACGTGAGACGAGATGGCGAGGACGAAAAGTATGACAGTGTCAGGGGGTATAACGACGGCTCTTGCGGGCTAGGAGTGGAGTGTCACAATGAACATAATAATTTGTCAGGGGTAAGGAGGTGTCGCAGTAACACAACAAGTTCTCGTTGAAAATAAAATAAAAAGGACAGCTGATAACAGCATGCGATGCAAATGAGCATAGACAGACACTCACCCGTATTTGCGGAGACATTCCATCACCTTGGCAGTATCGTCCCGACCGATCCAGAGTCGAAGAATGTCCGTGTACATCTTCATACGCTCGTACAAAAACACAATGCCTTCGTCAAATCCTGCCATATGGCAGAGGACCAAGGCATGGTTGGTATCATAGGGGATCTCGGTGTCGTTCAACAGCTTCATGCATTTCTCCTTCTTGATGATCCTGTCCCTGCTCTTGCGGTTTAACTCTGCCACATGCATGGTCTGACCTTTACCCGAAGATGATGCCATCGGCGGGTCTGCCAAGTAAAGTTCCAGCAAGGTGTTCCAGATCGCCTTACGCTCCTCCATGTCCTGATCATTCGACAATCCAAACCGACTGGCACCGCCGATAGATCCCTTCTCGGTCATGTCGTTTCCAACAACAGTCTTCTTAGAGCTGCCAATACTGCCTGGCTTATTCAAGTGGGTATTCGGGGCTGGTGTCTTGAGATTAGAGCCCATGGTCGACTGGCTCGCAGAAGTTGCTACTGGCCAACGGTTAGCCGAGACCTTTTCCAGGAATGTAATTAGGTACGCAGGCAGGTCCACAAACAGACTCATAAACGTCCTAGGTGAGGGTGGCGCGTACTTGGAGTGAACACCACCATGGAGTTTAGGCGAGAAGGTGGCTTGATGGGCGAGGTTGGGGCTGGCAGATGATGATACGGGTGGAGACACCGCGCCAGCTGGACCTCCCATGGGAAAGGAAGGCATGCTGAAAGCGCCATGATGAGTTCCTGCAGTGTGAGTTGGAACAGGGGAGGCTGTGCCTGGTGTGGGTGAAGAAGAGCCGATTCTTGCGAGGGAACCGGAGCAAAGGTCGACCAAAAGCTGCGTGGTTTGTTCTGGAAGGTGGGTCAGGAGGACTTTCCCGTACTTTTGGAGGTTTTTGTCTGCCTCTATGGGTCCAAGTCGGCGCATGTACGCGAGAGCCTGATCGTACTGCTTCACATCGTCGATTTGCACCGTCAAGTATCTAATTGGCGTATGAAATGAAAACGGGTCAGGTTCAATGTCAATGCTCCGTGGGCAGTCCCGCGCGTGTACCATCCTATCAGAAAACTTACAAGTCGTGCTCCTCAAACTTTCCGGCCAAGTAGACAGCATGCTCATAGTAGCCTGCTTGGCGACACACCTGAATTGCCGTCTCCAAGTCGAATGTCAAGTCGCTATCAGTCTATAGGATCATGTGAACGAGCTCGTTAGCGTACATTATTGGAAACATGCATATACTTCAAGAGCGCCAAATGATACCGACAAGGGTACCTTGATGAACTCATCGAGCCTCTTGACATCCTTGAGCTTGGTGTAGCAATTCAACAAAAGGGTTGTATGGTCGGCATTGGCCAATCCGCTGGAGTGGAGTTCCTGCAAGTACGATGTCAAGTTGTAGATTCTCTGGGCGTCAAGGAACTTTCGGATAACATAGGAAGGTTCCAGTCGACCGATCGTTCTGACATACTGTCCCATGGCGCCATCGTAGTCTCCCTTGTTGTAAAGATGGTCTCCATACTTTTTGATAATATCTGCGATGCTGGCATTGTCGTACTTTTGGTTGTGGGCAAGGTTGATGGCCAACAGGTACATGTTCTTTTTGAACAAGATATCCAGCTTGACCGACGTATCCATTTCGTCTAAACGGTAGACCTATTTTGTAACAAGGTTGTAATTTAATCCGCCATCCTGTATGTGGCATTTCCGGACAATGCGAATACAAAAGGCAAGGATGTTTTACCTTGCCACCGTTCTCAACGATGTAGATGCTTCCCCATTCGCAAATGACGCTCCTGATGCCTTGCGGGAAAGTTGCCTGGTAGGCTGTGAACTTGTTGGCGGTATCCACAACGGTGAGGCGAGTTGTGTCGTTGGCAGAAACAGAAGCAGGTTGTATGCCGAATGTCCTGGTGGCAGTTAAAGGAATGTTGGGAGGCGATACCAACACCAGGTATGACTTGTAAAACGAGATGAATGTCTTTGCGCCTAAACAATGAGGGTCCAAAAGTGGTGTTAGCGAGAGCGCTTTCATTGACCTTTGTCAATGACGATTTACAAGCGCTTCCAGTTTCTGCTTGAGCATTACCATCAAGTCCATATGCGGGACCACGACCATCGGGTCCGTAAAAGAAAATGGCTTCGTCACGAGCAATGGCGAGTTCCTGCGTGCTCTCGTTCATCACGGCGCAACCCAGTCCACCGCCTTGGTCATCAAGCGTCTAATTATTGTTTTTGTCCGCAGAGGTGTGAGGTTCTTGTAGCATCATGAACGGCTCACGCTCAATCTGAAAAGATCCGGTAAGATATCAACAAGGTCGTACCTGTGTTTGCTTAGTCGAGGTGTTGTACAAAAGAACCTTGGCGGTCGTTGCGATATATAACAGTGCTCCCTTCTGCTGTTCCTTGAAGCCAAGACCTATTATGAAAAGCAATAGGCATCAACGGTTAGCTTTAATAGGTCATTATTGTCAGCTGAAAAATGCTCGCCTTTCTGATAAAGAGACTTTGAGGAAAGTACCTGTGATAGGCTCGTCGTTTTGGTGAACAACCTTCTGTGCTGTGGTACGCTCACGCATCAAGTCTCCATAGATCAAGACGACAGTTCCGTTCGCCAAACCAACAGCAACCTGAGACAAGTTCTCCAGAACAGCCAGTGCAGAGACGGGGAATGCGTTCCCTTGCTGTGTCACGCGAATTGACCGCTCCAACGTAGGTCCTGGCTTGTTCCTGTCTGGCTTGTCGAGATCCCAAAATTTGATAACCTGCACCGCGTTCTCCTCCTCCTAGTTGTTGCAAACATGATTGTTTAAAATAACGGTCGAATAGAGCCATGGTCAGCTCCTTGCACAGTACACCATCTCGTTTGCCAAGACAATGATCGACAGAACAATAGAGCAAAAGCGAAAAAAAAAAAATGAAAACGTACTCCAACAGTGACGAGGATATTGCGTTGCCTGAGTTGCTTCATGTGTGTGACGCGCCCACTGTCGTACGCGAGGAAGGACTCGACCTGGAGAGCCTTATCGATGATATGAACGAGTCCCGACCGGTCTGCTACGACCATATGGCCACGTCCACTTGTCGCTACATTCGACTCGATAGACTATTATTGTTTTTGTAGTTGAATGTTGCGGTTAGGTTAGGTTCTTCCATTGTTGCCATCTGTCAGAAGCACATGCGAGGCGTGCCATGGGACGGACCTTGAAGACTTCAGGCGACTTTGAGGGGTCCTCGGGATCCTTGAGCTCGACTTTGTCAAAGAAGTTGAACTGGCGTTGAAGAGCCATGGTATAGTCGTGTGGGTTATAGTCGAGGAAGGAGGAGGTTTGAAAAGAAAGAGGAGGAGTGAGGATGGACAGGTGTGAAAGAAGGGACGAAGAGGAGAAGGATGCGCCTGACTGGCAGAACGGTCAGTTAGAAAAGGCAAAGTCAGGTGATTGCGAGATCAAAGCAGCTTGAAAATATGTACCCAACGGTGTGCCTGCTTGCCTTTGTTCACAACACCCCTTCTCCCCCCTGCTTCGCATTCACACAACAGCAACGCCAACAATGCATCCGATCAACCTCCACCAGACGTCAGGGCATGCAGTCCTCATCGTTCACCTGTCTTCAATCGACCCTGCCTCAGTAACCTCAAAGATCGCACCTTCACACCGCGCTGCAGAGGTCAGTTTCAACCACACCGACTCGAACTCAACAACACTTTCAACAACAGTGCTAGTCCAGCCTGTGCTCTCTCAGGAACAACAACAGTCATTGGTGGTAGATCTGATCCAAGAATGCTCATACTCTGTCTCCCCCGAGAATATTGTTATTCGGTTCAAGAAGGCAAGCCATTCCTCTGAATGGCAAGCCCTGCAGATTCACATCAAGACCCGCTCCTCTACAACCACAAACAACGACCAGTTGGCACCACCACCAGCAGCGGCATCAACGTCAGCAACTGATATGGAAGTCGTAGTTGACGAACAAGCAGGAGGAGAAAGTGAGTCGACCGTGATTGCAAAGTTTGTGACAGGTGCCAATACCACGTCCTTTCAAGAAGCGATCCGGAGTCAACCGCTGTGGGAGGACCAGGCAGGTAGTCAGGTTGTTGGCAATGTGCAAGCCAAGCGCGTCCCTGGGATGAATGCCATCCAGATGACCGCTGAGCTCATCGCACCCTCCTCGTCTTCTTCATAGTCAAAAATAAACTCTGTATTTATCGATCTACGATGTGTTCACTCCACGTGTCGCGACAACATAATCTATACGCGTTTGCACACATACAAACCCGTTCGGAATCTGCCATGGCGACAACTTTATGTATCTCTTACCATCGTATCCCTCCCCTCCCTTCTTCCCTCTCCCTTTTTCTCTCCTAACCCGCCCTTACCCTCCCCTCTGGTCCCCCTTTCAACTCTCTTCGACCACCAACAACGAAGGGGTTCGGCCACCCTTCCCCCTCACCCCCCCTTACTATACCTCTGTGTATGTGCCCGCCTAAAATGAAGCATCCAGGATGGACAAGGAAAATGCCAAGGAGGTGCCATTGTTTTGTCCAAAGAAGCAAGAGTAGTATCAGATGTGCACTCAGTGGGTGCTGAACACTTTTATCTTTTTCTCTGCAGCTTTGTCCGTCGATTACCTTTTGACTTGCTTCCTTTGTTTGTGGAGCTCATGGCAATGCCATCCATTGGATTCTCGTTGCTTTAAGTTCCTTCTTTCCTTGTTGCTTCTCCCTTTCCTTCCTTCTTTCATCTTTCTTCTGTTTTCGCTCTTGCTTCTTTTGCTTCCTTTTCCTTTCCTTCTCCATCCTTCCCACCTTGTATGCTACCACCTCATCCTCCACCAAAATGTTCCCATATACCAATCGCCTCAGATACCTTTCTCCACGATGGCTCACTCTCTGTACACTCGTCCTTTCCACCCTCCTCCTCTCTCTCGTTGCCGCTGCTTCAGAACCTGAATCCCCCCACCTCTTCGGTAAAGAATCTACACAGCACATCACTTTCCATTGAAAGCTTCTAGTAATCCTTCATAACCCTGTGTCACTTACATCCAAGTCGCTTGACCTCCTCACACTTTCACTTACTTAGCCCGACAACAACACCCACCACAACAACAATCTTCATCCTCCTCAAGCAGTCCATCCACCTCCCAAACCGCAACTTCATCCGCAACAGCAACAGCCCTCCTCCCACGCCCAACATCCCTACCACCCCTGGGTAGCCCTGGTTCAGAAACCATCATCGGCGGGCCTGGCATCCCCGTCGGTCCCAACTCCATCATTGACCCCCGCCGCCCTGTTAGTCGCCTGTCCATGGTCCAACCCAAACAAAACACTGTCAACCCACCTTTGTTCCCCGTGGGGTCCAACATTGTCTTTGAATGGGTATTCGATAACACAACCTTGGTCTTCCCGCCCGCGAACCTGACCATTGAGGTTGCATTAACGTCGAATCCAAAGATGGTCTGGCCGGTGGCGAATGTTTCGGGAACGGCGACTTCAACGAGTTGGAAAACGGACGCTGTTGTGCCGTCGTTGTTTATGGGATTCTATACCTTGTAAGGACAGGTCCCATCGTCTTTTTAGTCCAACTTTTCCTTGGAAGGTGACCCCCCTTGACTGATACTGGATACATCGGTAACGCCTCGACTCACTCCGTTTTTGTTATCGTTTCTCTCCTCCTCTCTGTTCACGATTGAATAGGAGTGTCTATGATACGAAACTTGGAAAGCAAGGAGTCGCCATCAGTGGTCACCTCATGCCCTACTCGGATCTTCAGTTCGGCATGTACATCCCAGTAAGTGCTGCGTCTCCATCTCTCGTTTTCCTCAGCATCCATTACTGTCTTTTACGCGCGGGTTCTTGGAAGTACTCGACAGGTTGTGGGGTATCCGTATCTAATGGCTTTGTTGCCTTGTCCCTCTTGTTGATCTCGCTATGAATAGGAACCATATGTACCAAGAACAGGAGGTAAGGAGAAATACAAGAATAAAAGTTCAAGGAGTCGTTTTCTAACAATTAATACATGCATTCCGCGTGTCGGATTTCAGTACATCCGCTTGGCCGAGTCTGTATTGCATGTTTGTGCACCATTCCACGCACTTACCATCACCACCTTTTGTTCTTGCCGACTGTCCTTTTCCTTTGCTTCAATTGGGTATACTAGCGTTCTGTAACAACTGCAAGAACGGGATCAGTGGAGCCACGAGCACACTTCCTCTCAGGACAAGTCAGGTTCTTCAGTCGGTGATCTTGGGCTTGTCTACTTTTATTGCCATCTGGGGTCTTGCTCTCTAGAACAGCAGGAGATACCTACCACAGTGGCACTTTCTCCGATACCGTCAGTATCTCTAGTCAATTAGCATATGTTCTATATTCACCTTTAACTCTAGTCGAATAATACCATTCAAAACAACTTTATTCTCCGGAGAGAGCAAACACGAGCACAGGAAGACCCTCCTATTGAAAACAAGGGTGCGTGCGAGACGGATTGGTCAGGGTCATTTCGCTGCATACATCATCCAAACACACGCAAGGGTCATTCCACTCCCTGCTACAAATTCAGTGGCAAATGGCCAGTCTCACATTCGTATTAAAAAAGCAGTCTGGGTTCAGCGTGACCTTTGTGTGGGGGGACAGACATAAGGAGGAGGGGCACAAAGAGAAACCTATTGTACTTTTTTTTCCTGCTCTCACCTTCGCTTCTTCCCATTCACTCTCTCTTCTTCTTCTACTTCTCATTCACTACACTTGACTTCATTCGCAACCCACTCTCACAACTCTCTGACAAGGACCACTAATAGAGGCGCAAGGCAATCTCTATCACACAAGCGAGCACACAGGACAATCAACGACAGACACAACGCCCAAGAACCATGGATCAACAACGGCAAGACGCAGAACAGAGGCGACCCCTCCTATCTGCATCAAATCAGAACCCATATCCCATACCATCCTACGACGCCACAACCACAGACACAGCCACATCAACAACGGGGTCAACGACACTTGCACAAGATGACGGATACGGCAGCGAAGACAACCGCACCTCAAGCACGAGTGAAGACGAAGACCCCGCCGCAGCCAAGGATCAGTCAACATGGAGGACATGGTACCGATCCATCTTCGACTTCTTCCAGGGTCTGGGCAAGTTCTTCCTGATCCTCGGGCTCGGCACTATTGTGCTTGTCCTTGTTCTGCAATATACCCTGCCGAGTGTCGACGAGTAAGTTTTTTCAATCACAAGAGGCAAACTCTTGGCATAATTGACTATGGGGGGATGAGCTTACTACTAATCATTTCAAATGCATGGTCGCTGATCCGTTTGATATCATTCTTTCTTTCTTTTCCTTCCCTTCCCTTCCTTCTTTTTTCTTACCGCGCGGGCTGAATTGATGAATGTCCAATAGGGAACATCGGAAGGACATGCATTTCCCGCATTCGCTGGAGGACCTGGAGGCACTGCGCAAGATCCTTAGTGTCTATATGGACAAGCATTACTACCGTGTCCTCTTTGGCTTCCTCACCATCTACCTCTAGTAAGTTCTTCACTCTCGTTCATTTTGGTCAATTTGGGTGTCACCCCACTTTTCGCCTTTTTTCTTGTCTTTAAAACGTTTCTGCTCCCCGCATGAATGAATTGCCGCTCTCATTGCTCCATGAAATCAAGGCAATCACACACACAACTCAACAAACAAAGGCGCACACACACACAAAATGCATGCATAGCGAATTCCTCCCTCCGACGGACTGATTAACCATCGTTTCTCGTCCCTTTCAACATCCCACTTTTCCATTTCCGATGTCCGCTTCACACTTTATCCTCATAGCCTTCAGACGTTCTCTGTTCCAGGCAGCATGTGGCTCAGTATCCTGGGAGGCGCACTGTTCAAGTTCTGGGTGGCCCTGATCATGGTTTCTCTGGTGAGTTATTTTGCAATTGCTCTCGATTTTTTTACTTGTAATGAAAACGGAAATAATATGACGATGTACGAGAGGAAAGGACGTTCATGTCTCTTGTCGACTTTTTCTTGTATTGCGCCCTTTTTAAATCTCTTTCTAACACATGATACATATTCTTGCTATTTGTCATGACGAATAGGCGTCTGCAATCGGTGCGACCAATTGCTATCTGCTGTCAAGGATGTTCTTCTCCAAGTTGGTGAAGCGCAAGTTTGGGGATCGCATGGAAAAGTGGAACACTCAGGTAAATGCGATGGAACTGGAGGAAGAAAGGCGTCATCACCGTACCGTTTGCATTTTATGGGGTTTGTTTGTGTGGAGGCACGAGCGCAAAAAAAATGAGCAGGCTGTTAGACAAAAAGTTGTGGTTTGTCATTCAGCCCATTTCCAACAACAACCTAATGAACGTTAAATATCTGGATGGTGCTAACAAACCGTCCATCTTTTTTTTTCTTTGTTCCTACACTCCATGTAATCTTGGTAAACTTGGATTCGGGAATGAACAGCTAGAACGCCACAGAAACAACCTGATGAGTTACATCATCCTCCTCCGCCTAGCACCCTTCCCACCCAACTGGTTCGTCAATATCTGTTCCCCTCACTTGAACGTTCCCCTTTGGCCAGAATTCTTTCTCGGAACCTTGATCGGCGTCTCTGCGCCCTCCGTCGTCCACGTCCAGGCAGGAATGGTTCTGGAAAAGCTGGTTGAGGATCATTCTTCGGGAGTTGATGTTCTTACACTCAAGAATTTCTTGATGTTGGGCGCAGTTGCATTGTTGGCTGCTTTGCCGGTCTTGATCCGATGGGTGTTGGCGAGACATGAGGCCAAGAAGGTCGGAATTGATGTTGATGCGTTGGATCGGGAGGAGGAAGGCGGACCTGTGCATACGTCGATTGCGAATGAGGATCCGATTATGGAGCCTTTGGACCCTACGGGAGTTATTATCCCTCCTGAGAGGCAACATTTCTTGAGACGGACGAGTTCTGTATCTATTACCAAGGCCGGTCAGCAACATTCGCCACTGACGCCTCAGTAGGCGATAGTTTTAGATGAACAATAAAACCGCAACAATGTGTAAGAACAGGGGGAACGCAGCGCAAACAAAGGTGAAGAAGACAATCAGTTTTGGTTGGAACTTCGCAGTTGTCCTTTTTTTTTTATCGCGGAGGAATTGTTTCCCTATGTTTTTCCAGGTGAGGTGATTATCTCTTGTCCCCGAGGAGTGTGATTTGCATAGATACAAACAGGTCCCCTTTCTTCTGCAATCATGACGCCCCCCCCAATGTACCTTTATTTTACATGGATAACAACAACGCCTGGGGCAAAGGACAACGTGGATGAGAGCCGGGACTTGTTTACCCATCGCAAGGCAAAAGGGTGTTGAACAAAGTGACGGTGAGTGAAAGAGGGAGAGTTGGGGGGGGGGGGGGGGGGTGAAGGTCGGATCCCCAATCGGGGAGTGCTCGGTGCGCCCATTTGCTACAGATGTGACTGATGTGATAGTCTATGGGTGGCCTGTGTCCTTTCTGTGTGATCATTATTGAATAATCCCTCTCTTTTCTTACGCGCCTTTTTTTTTTTTTTTTTTTGCAACGGTTATTTTGTTTACCAGGGAAGGTCTAACAAGGAGGGGTGAAGAAGTGAACATGGGTGCGAGGCAAATGGGAGGAAGGAAGGGCGATGTGTCTCTATGCATCTTGTTGAGTATATGTCCTTGCACATCCATGACAACAACAAGGGAACGACAACAGCAATAACAACAACTAGGGAATGACAGAAAGGGAGTAAAAAGGAATGAATAGGGGCCGTGAGGTAAGGTCAGGTCGAGGGAGTGCAGTGAGGTAAAGTGAGGCAAAGTAAAGATGGGCGAAAGCGAGCATATGCAAAGGAAGAGTGAACACCTGGGTTGCGAGGGAGGGTAAATGATTGCATGTAATGTTGTCAAAGGCAATAATTATAGCGGTGCGAGTGACACGCCAAGGAGGAGTGAGGACGATCATGCGCCTTTCCATGCCCTCGCGAAAATTGTTGTTCCTCTTGACTGACTGAGTCAAGCACAGAGCGAGTGACTTTACACACCGCTCAGAGAAGGGAGGAGGAGGGGGTATGTGCACCCACATCTTCCTTTCCTCCTTTCCTTCTTCTTTCTCGCTTTCTTCCTTACCTTTTACTCTTTACATTCATAACATTCATAACATTCATTCGACTCTTTTCGCAGCCCGATTCCCATTCACCCTCACAACCCAACCACAACAACCGCAACAACCGCAACAACCCTTTTTTTGTCTTGGCTCACAGCCCAACTTTGAACGAAAAAAAAGTCCGAAAAAGTACGAGTCACACACCCTTCGAAATACGCCCACCACTCTACACGAACAAACACTCAACAAGCAAGAAACGATATGATGGAGTCCCTGGGAGAAAGCACATACATCGTTCCCTTCCGGGCATCACGGCGGAGGAGAAGGTCCACAAGCACAAGTAACCGGCGGAGAGCCGCGACCCTCGATGATCACAATTCGACGTTAGGACGAGAAGACGGAGGGGGACTGGACGAATTGACCAGTAGCAACAGCAGCAGGACAAGGTCTGATTCAGCTCCACCACTTTCACCGCCCGGGTCACCCCAGTCAACGTCAACAACAAATAATAACAGCAATCACAGTGGCAGAATGGGAGATAGTGCTGTCGATAGCAACAGCGCAGTTGATTATCGGGAGATGTCAGCAACGACAACGACTGCGAGAGATGTACATGATTCTTTGTCAGCCACCCTAGCCGCCGCCGCCGCCGCCTCGGAGGAGAGTGGAAGGGCGTTGATGGAGTCTGCGCATTGGACTCAAGCCCAATCGGATTCGGAAGTTTATTCGGCTTCACAAACAACCTCGTCAATAGCAGCAGCAACTCGGAGTGACAGCAACAGCAACAGTAGTACAGCAATCGGCCTTACCGACAGGGCATCAGATATCACACCCCTATCAATACAAGAACAGGGGCAGGACAAGAAAGTGGTTGATCCGTTTGATCCGGACTGTGCAATTTGCCTGGACAGGATCGTGCCTCTGCGACATGCCAAGGCCGTCCTCGCGTGCCGACACGAGTTCCACCTCTCTTGCATCACGTAAGTCCCCCCATTATATCGCATTAGCATTGTCTTGGCAGGGTTGAGTTGAATTGAAGAGAGACAATTGCAGGTGTTCACTTGACTAACAAACAAAATGTATATTGAAAATCTCATGCTTTGTTTTAGGATGGCGTTTGCGATGGGGAAGGAGATGATTTGTCCACTATGCCGATACTTGCACAAGGACCAACCGTTCATGACTCTGGAGTCCGATGAGGATCTCAAACCATTTTCTACGAACCATCGATCACCACTGTCCTCTCCATCCTCGCCCTCACACACTCAAGCATCAATCCTTCACGAACACCCAACAAGCGGAACCGTTCTCTCGATGATGCCCTCCCTCTTCGAGACCTCCCTCGGTCACGGACCTACCGCAGGAACTATCAGGACAGCGCCCAATGGAATCTGTCTGCGCACGTCGACTTGGTTGTTGCTCTACGCCGTGCCCTTTACGGTCGCACTCTGCTTCTTGGCGTTTGTGTTGGGAAAAGTCGAGACGCTTTGGTCAAAGATCTCGTGTTTGATCGGAGCTGCCATCTGTTATATGGTCTGCTGGGCGTTCGTAGTGGCAGTCATGGACCCGGATCATGAGGCAAGGGCTATTCTGGAACGGTTGGATCAGGACCAGCGGCGACGGGCTACCCTCCAAGCCATGCAAGGCGGGAACAGCATCACTGAAATTGGACCTTCTGACATGTCAGGAATGGATTCATCTATCGCTAGTCGCGCGGCATTGGAACTCACAAGGAGGGGGACTGGCGGTAGTGTCGACTATCGTTCCAATTCTCCATCTCCTACAATAAGCAACGACGAATTTGAACAGGATGCGTCTGCGCGACAAATGACAGGAGGAGAGGCAGAAACAGACCCGGGATGGCCCTACTCGGTAGCTGGCTGGGTTCCTCCCCGATACGCACAGGATATCCAGAATCGGTTGCTTGACTTTAGCGAGATGCTCGACCGTGTTCCTGACATGATGGGTGAATGGTGATAGCGGGGATTCTCTCCTTTCACTTCAAAAGACACTATTTTATTTTCTCTTGTACATAGTCTCCTATCCTTTTGCAAAATAAATGAATTGTCGACCATCTATTCTGTGAAGGTTAGAGGTGGAGGATGTTTTTTTGAAAATGCACAAAGGGGCACAACAAAGCGGTTGGGCCAAATATCGAGATTTGGTGGCGATACACGTGACAACTTTCATAGAAAGAAAAAAGAGAAAAAAAAAAAAAAAAAAGTTGATCAAATCCTTCCTTTCTCCTTTCTCACTCCATTCACAAAACCAAGACACCAACATGTCGGACGGATTCCTAACCCGCAAAAAAACCATCCTCATCGCCCTGAATTCCGACACTCCGGACAAATCGCCCAAGGGCTATGTCGACGAACCCCTCCTCCCGCTCATCGTGCTGATCAACAACCACCAGGACTATGTTACTACCTCGTCCTGCTCTGGACGGATTTGTACCTACCTCGAGGGGCTCGAGTCTTCCGCCGACGAGGCTGCAAGCAAGACTGATTCTGGAGAAACCAAAGGCGAAAAGAGTCAGGACAATGACGATGACGAGGAGGAGGAGGAGACAAGCAAAGGGTATGAAGAAAACACCTCCCTGGCGGCAGTCGAGGCCGCAAAACGGGCAAAGGGCGGACAATGGTTATACGTCAGCCATGACCCTGTCGTCTTTCCCGATCAGGTCTTGCAGCAAAAGGATCCTCGGTGGATTGTCGAGATGCTTTTTGGGCCAGAGGCACATCGTGTTGTTACTATGGAGGAACAGGAAGGGAAGGAGGGGATGCGGACTATTGATATGGCGCGGTCTCAATTGGTCTACTTCAAATTCGAGCCCATGGTAAAGCATGCTTTTATCATTTTTTTTTTTTTTTTCCCTTGAGAAAATACTGAACGCAGTACTTTTTTTTTCTCTCCACTGTTCAACCATTAGATTCTGCATATTGAAGCAGCGACCCCAGGAGCGGCAAAGACATTCTTGAACCACTCGCTCTTCTCGGGGTACCGTAACTCGGGTATCCTCCCCTCGACAAAACGTACCATGCTCGCCATCCGGTCAACCCTCAAACTCGACGCGCCCATCGCCTATATACCCTCTTCCACCTCTTCTTCAACAACAGGAACTACAACGGGAACTGGAGAGGAAAAGATCTACCTCATGGTGTCGTTATCGTACCTCCGCGTGTTGATTGACTTGAGCAACGACAAGTTCCGAATGAACGTCGCACAGATGGCGCGCTTCGAGGAACGGTTAACGAAACATTTGTTGACCGCGGAAACTACACCAAAGAAGGTAGGGGATCAGGGTGGAGAGTGGGAGGATAAGGAGGCGAGGAAGGAGAGGAAGAAGCGTGAGGGGATGTTGAAGCAGGAGGAGACTGCGCAGGCAAGGGCTGAGAAGAAGAAGGCGGCCGCTGAGGCTGCTGCTGCTGAGGCTGCTAGGAAAGCTGCCGCGGATGCTGCAACAGGAACAGGAGGGTCAACAGCAGCAAAAACGACAGAGGACAAGACTGCCACGAGTTCTTGATTTAATTTAATACACCTTGCATATTCATTTCATCGATTATGATGGTTTGGTTTCTTTGTTTGTTTGAAGTTTTTATTATTTTACAGTTTTCTATTTTCGGCGACGTTTTGTTACGCGCGTGTGATTAAGAAGACGCGAGTTGGAAAAAGTCTGGCAGGACAGCAGCACGAAGTCTTGTTGACCGATCAATTGTTGACGACTTTGCCATCACCGGCGACAACGCGCCGCCAAAGCGGACCTTGACAGCCTCCAAAGCCTTCAGACTCGCCTCCCCACCTTGATCCGCATAGTACTTTAGAAGCACCATCAGCTCTAATATGGGAAAAAAAAAAAAAAAAAAAGAATCGTGTTAGAAACCGTCACCTTTTTCAGTAAATCACTGTAGAATTTATCCAATATCCAATGCCCTTCTTTCAACAGCGATAACTTACGACGACCGGTCGAGGCCTCGAGATGAACAGGCACAGGAACATTCATCCTACCCTCACTCTCAAGCGCCGTCAACAGCGCACCATGGACCAACTGGGCAACCGACATGTCCAATCCAAACGCATCTTTGCACAACTCAATCGTCTGCACCAAGTTCAATCCATCCAACGCGACGCGGACGACCTCAGAGTCCTTGGATCCTTGAACGATCCGGAGGCGGAACTGGATGTCGTTTGCCAGTGGTGAAGGTGACGGTGATGGTGGGTTGTTGGTGTATTGCAAGAGGGCTGATCCGTTTTGGAGGCGTTTAGGTTGGCCCGGGTGAGTTTGAACTGAGTCCTTGAACAGTATGCTCCACGTTGATACGCCTAGATATTGGTCGTTGCACAAGAAAATGAAAGAAAATGAAATGGTTAATTAATAACGTGTGTGACGGTGAATAACAAAAAAACATGTTACAATGTGTTCCGACTGACAAGAGAAAGGTACCTTGCTTGGGATGATCACCGACGGCCATGACAAGGATCGCCAACCGAAGGATCTCAGGAAAAGTACTCAACACAACACCGCCGGATAACTCCACCTGCACCTTCGAGCTCGCCATCGCCCTCAATGCCGCCGAAGACGTCCTATCAATATTCTTGGATGCCGATCCCAGGCTTGCGTCCTCCATAATACTATCCTGCTTCGCAAAATAACTCTGTACGCGATCCACCAGTCTCTGGAAGACTAACTTGCGCTCCAAGACCAACCAGTCAAACACCAACAGCCGCCGCGTGAGCACACTGGCAATCGTCAATAAACTCTGTTCCAACGCTGAATCACCATCGGCGCCACCCTCGACCTTGAGCAAGAAGTTCAGACAGGATCCGAACCATTGAATATCGTTCTCGAACAAAATGAAGGTTTTGATCCACTGGAGCGCGTTCCAGAGGAACCCTGTGTCCGGTGAGAGGGCTACTGTCTGTGCCAAAACATCTGGCCACCGCAACTCGCCCTGGAAGAGTGCATCCATCGCCATCTTGGTCTCCTCAATCACAGATCCAGATCCGGCCGCAGAAGTCGAAGCTCCCGCTGTTGCTGTAGAAGAGGATTCGGTGACAGGTGAAAGCCGGACCAAAAAGTACTCAAAGATACCTCGCACTTGCTGAAACTTTTGTGTAGGCTCTCCCGGACGCCCTTGCATAACAGTCTCCAAATACCCCAACAACTTCTTCTTGACGTTCGCATCCGCCAGCCTAACCTCCGCCGCAATCGCCTTGGCCTTCGCCGTCATCGTCACGTTCTCCGTGTCCGCATTCGCATTAGACTTGATCGACCGACAATACCGCGCACAGAGGGTCGAAGCCGGCAAGGCATTCATAATCTCGGGCACCTCCCTCAACAACCGATCCACCCACGGCGCATCGTCATGAGACCCCACCATTCTCCCCAAATAATCTGGCTCCCTCGACGCCGCAAGTTTCATCCCCAACCCAAACCGATCATTCAGCCCGCGCAGTTGCTGCAAGATATCCGCAGGTGGGCTCCGGGCAGGTTGGGTGGGTCCATAATCGAGCCGCATCAGCCACCCTGCATATTCACTCTCATCAACCTTTAACGGGTTAGCACCGCGTGCCTCGCTCCACTGTCCTTGAAGGATCAACACCTCCTTCTCCCATGCCAACACACGATTTGTATCATCCTGATCTGCAAGGATCGCCAATCTTAATAGGCGTTCAGAGGATGGATCCGAGTGTGAAGAGTAGTTGGGAGGAGGAAAGGTGTAATGCTGAGAGATACACATTTCTAGCATCGTGCGGATCACCGGCATCGAATCCCACACGACCAGCGCAAGAATTCTATTTTCATGAAAATACTCCCCCGATGTTTAGTATGTCATTACTCAGATAACTGCCAACAAAACAATAGATGCAAAACATAAGCTCACCTTGGGTTACAGGAGGCCAGCATGACAACAACTATACAACAGTTCCAGAACTCTCTTGTCCACGCCAGGGGGATATCTGCCGCCAGTTTCAAGACCTGACTGCTCTGGGACTCGGTGAACCTTGTCAGATGAAACAACTTTACCACCACATCCGGGTTCTTGACAACACATGCTTCTGGGTACTATTTTCGCGTTATGCGTTATATCAGTCGTAAGAATGTTAGATATCTCATCTTGTATGCCACGGGACGTTCTACCAAAACGTATTCAAGGAACGGGTAAACTTAAAGGAGTGAGTAAACTTACAAAGCGAGAGAGGTCGGCTGCTCGTGAGACATATTCTCCGACCACTGAGAGCAACATCTTGGGAGGGAGGTTGATCTCGAGCAAGGCCATTAGTCCATGTTCCATGAGGGGTAGTCCACGCTCCACCACCTTTTGAATCAGTCCCGCATCAAACTCCTGTGACGTCTACATAGATATCCAACGCAAACAAAGTCATTATGTTAGTAAACATGTAGCACATTGCTCGCGTTCATGTTATGTCACCAACGGTGTTGAAACATACCGTGTCCATGGTGTATGATGGCGGTGGATCGAGGAACAACAAACGCGCAATACAGATCCTCAGTCCCTCCTTTGGCACGTGTCCAAAGGGCATGGCACAGAACTCTCCATCTCCCGAGCTCCCGCTGGTGACACTGATCGATTGGAACCAACGAAGGGCAAAGGCATGGGCCTCTCCGATCTGGAACTTGCAGATCCTGATGTCGTCCACCTCCCTTGCATCGATCGCGGTAGCCATCAACACATTGCAGATAATCTCGGTCAACATTTGGAGCCACATGGTCGGCATGTTGCGTCCGCCGGGTGGGATATGGAGATGTTGGTGCTGTTCCTGTTTCTGGACCAGCTTGGCAAGATGAGGACTATCTTTCAACAGTCCAAAGATAATATCCTTATTCCAGCCCATGATCCTTTTGCCGAGATGACGGATCCACCGCTTGACAACCAGAACCACGGGTGCCAATGGCGGACTGACAGTCGATCCAAGCATATGTAACGCCGCGTCGACGACACATCCCTGAATCAGCTGTCCGAATTCAACACCGGGGCTGTCTTGGAGTGAGAGCAAGAACTGGTCCATGAGATCCAGGTGATAAGGATTCTTGAGTTCGTTCGGGTTCATCTCTGTGTCGACAATGTGCGTCAGTCCTGCCCTGATCAATTCCTGTCCTGTTGGACCCTGAAGCGCGTTACGGATCTCCTCCTTGACAGCCTCGACCTGGTGGGTTCGCCCCTTGTACCGGAAATCCAACAGCATCGTCCAAGACTCCAGATCCTCTTGCAACAACGTATCCTGTGCGCACATCTGGCGGAGAATTAGTCGTAGAAGTATCTTGGCGTGCTTCATAAAGTTCCCGAGCCAGACTAATAGGTCGAGAAAAGCCAAAGTAATGTTAGCTGTGTCCCAAAAGCGCTTTCCTCGGGATGTCATGTAACGCGACAACAGCACGAAGACTTACATTCCATACACCCCATGGCTTTGCGACGGACTTCACTCCATCGACACGTTGCCATCATAACTTTGATGAGACTTCGGACGGATGTATCCACAGCTCCACTGCTTATGGTATTGGGAATATGCTCCCACATGGTCTGCATGGTGATATACTTGATATTACTCCTAGTCTCCGAGTCCTTGTATCGCTTCCGCAGTGTCAGCGGATCGGTATATTGGCTCAGATCAATAGTTTCTAGCACGGCCGCAGTATTAGCCTTCTCATCCAACCGAACCGGATCAAACTTTTCCTCCGCCGTGTCATCAACAGGATCACCAGCCCAGAATGCAGTCAGAACATTGCCGACAAACGACTGCGTATCCACATGAGCACACCACGATCGCTCTCCGAGCGCATCCTCTACATAGGCCATCACGAAATCCGTCGGCCAGTCCTCGATCTCGTCCCAGCCAATGTGCAAGAGAGCGCATGCCAGAAACACCACTGCACCGTTGGTTCTGACTTTGAAAGCGTGGGTGAACTCTGGTCGGAGCATGGTGATCAGCATTGCAGAAACGGTATTGTCGCGGATCAGTTCAGGGAATGCCACGCTCAGTCGCAAGAATCCTGTGGTGATGACTGAGTCCGGTTTGAGGGCATTGAACTTGAGATATTGGATGGCTGCTTTGATATGTTGGAGTGGTGGTGGTTCCTGCCATGACGTCTGCGTAAATGTTTTTCGCACTATTAATACACACATCAAGGCGAAAAAGGGAGTCAGTCCATGTGAGCGTTATAATTATTTGATGGCAATTGAACAGAAACGCCAATAGTACCTTCTTCGTCGACTTGGCGAGGGTTGACGACACTGGTCTCTGGATCGAGTTTGACGCTCCTGGTCAGCGCCCACAGTGTCTTGGGTCTGGTTTGTTGTGGCTGATGTGGGTATGTTGGCGCTGTTGCCTGTGATGGTGCCTTTTTGAGAGCTGATTTCAGTGTTGATTCTTCGGCCTTGATTCTGGGAGGAGTGAGGGGAGCAATGTTGCTGGCTCCTGCAGAGGTTGATCCCATACGCACTCGTTTCTGTGGAGGCATAGTCACGCCATCGTTCAATGCTTCTGGCGTGCTGTGTGAAGAGTCGAATGGTGCGTTGTGTGTCGTTCCTGATTCCAATTTTGTTGAGGACTTTAGTGGTCGAGTTGGCGCCCTTCCTAATCAATCGGAATAGGTAGAGTATGAGCTGTCAGCTACTGAAAGTGTACAACATAGTGGCATTGAAATGTTATCCTCGATGCTAAGATCGCTTACCAAGAGGGATCAAGTCTATGGCGAGAAAAGATATAAAGACGACCAGAACACGTTGAAGAACGGTGGCGACAAAGGGGTTAGTTTCTGTCAAGAGACGCGTTTCCGCTGTTCATTCGATGAATGTGCTTGAAGGTGGGGTCATCGGGGTTGTCATCTAACCTGGAAGACTCCTGTCGGGTTTTGTTTTCCGGGGATCCTTGCTCATTGTATAATTTCACAGCGTAGGGGCTGTGGTTAGATGGGTGGTAGCCTTGCTTCGTTCTGAACGAGGTGAAGGGATACGTTCCTTCAACGACAGTCTCCCTTTTAAATAGAGAACAGGAACGAGGGGAGAGAAAGGGCGAATTGAAAATGTACGGTCACACCGAGGCCTGCAAGCCACCAATTTTTTTCGAATCAATGTATATTGGCCTGCGGTGGGTGCAGCGAATGATCCTCCTTTCAGCTTTCTACATCACAAAATGGTATAGAGCCGATTCTACATATGGGAAATTTATCCATCGGGACCATCTGCGGGCGAACTACCCATCCAGCCATCCAGCCATCCAACCATTGCACCATTCAACACTCCTATCGAAATATCCTCATTCATCCCTGGGTCATCGCCGTTATCAATCACCAGCAGGACCAGCCATTTTCAAAAAGAGATCACGATCTACTTTTTCATCAAGCAGAAGATCTTTTTTGACTTTTCGCCAAACCTCAGCGCCGATGGAGGAGACATCTTGTCACCTTACCCTTTTCTTGCGAACTCGTCCCGACACCATCGCAGAGAGGCTACCATCAACCAGCGGAAACACCGGCAGCCTTTACTTTTCCCAAGCGATCTCATGACCGGACAAGGACGACTCGACTTCAGACCGGCTTTGGGTCATTCACTCAGTCAGCAAAGCATCTGGGACCTCTGATTCAGCACCCCTTGACTTAACGTCAAGTGGGATCTCTGTTGATGGACAAGCTCACGGCTTCCGTTGACTGAGTTGAAGTGGAGTTTGAGCACGCTAGCCTTTCAACGACCATCATACAACAACCATCGGGACGCTACAATTACAGGAAGAGCCTGGAAGTTTACGATATCTCGTTACCCTGTACCACACGAGACTAATACCCATCAACGTCTCTGTGCGCACCTTCCTTGGTCAATAGGGTAAAGTCCACGGTTCCCTGGCTCGTGCCGGTAAGGTCAAGTCGCAAACCCCCAAGGTTGCCAAGCAGGAGAAGAAGAAGAAGCTCACTGGTCGTGCCAAGAAGCGCGATACCTACAAGCGCAGATTCGTTAACGTTACCAACGCTCCCGGTGGCAAGCGTCGCGTAAGTTTTCTTCCCAATACTTTGATCGTCCTTTTTATTATTTGGCATGTTCGCTGAGTTTCCTACTATCTTACAATTGATCTAACATTGATACCGTCTTTCTCCTTACAACCTATCTTTTACAGATGAACGTCAACCCCGAGTCTACCAAGGGTTAAATATTTTTTAACGGGATGAACAACAATGGCGGGTGGGCCTGTCGTCCGGACCCTGTTTTTGAGGCAGGACTCCCTTTGCCACCAGTCCCCCGCTACTTCACACCTATTAAAAAATCTAGTTTCAAACTTCTATCTCTATATCACTATTTCTCGTGCTCGTGAACTTGTTGCTAATGTCGATTGTTATTGCAGGACGGAACGTCTTTTGACCATTGATTCGCCTGCTGCTGCGGCTTCTGCCTGGCAGTCTGAGAAAGAAGGCCCACTGTCAGATCAGTCCAGGGCGGAAGTGCTACTGAGGAACCAAGGCGCCTTGGTAATCTCTGAGAAGCGAAAATACGGTGACGTTTCAATTTCGTATTTTATTTTCTTTATTGTGGAAGGCCTTTTTCATAGAAGAAGCAATGCGATGTTGAGTGTTGGTTACTTCTTCACCACGCTGAGCAATGGATTCCATCATCTTTATCGACGCTCCTGTCCAGGACCAGGTACCGTCACCTACACTTACTCTTCGGCAATCCACTCCCCAGTCCTGGCTCTGCACTGGAGTGCATTGCATTCACACCCACACCTTACCATGATTCGTTTCGTCGGGCGACTTTTTTGTTCTCTCAGCACACTGAAGGACGGCAGTCCATTACACCAACAACACTGCAGGACAGATCTCGATCCAACACTGTACTTAATCTCACCTTATACAACAACCGACGACGAAGCGCAATGAGCACGATATATGCTGCTTGCTGTCAGCTTATGACCCACCGCCAGTTTCTATTAAGTGCCGCCTCGACAGCTTACAGCACGACCTTTTGACCCCTTTTGCGTTGTTGTTTTCACAGTCAGGAACAGAATAGCAGCCAACACATTTTTTCTCCTGAAGGTCGCAGTCAGGATCAGTGGACCAGGATACCCTTCAAAACACACCCTGCTTCGACAGTATTGACCCATCAGGCGCCATAAACTAATATGAATACCGTTACCTTCACACCTCCTTTTGTCGACAGGTTGCAGAGTTGGCCACTTACATCAGCTCTCTTCGCGGTGATGAAGAGCAGGCTTTGGTGAAGCAGGTCGTCCCTGTTATCGAGGCCAAGAACGTTACCGAGGCCACTAACATCCTCGTCAAGGAGAGCAAGACTTTGTTGGAGGCTCCCGAGAAGGGTACATATTCACTCTTGTTTTTCAAGCATTGGCTCTGCCACCCGATCTGGGACAAGCAGGAACGGAACCAAAGGGGACAATCGTGCTAATGCTTTCTTGTTTTAATTGTCTGTGCCTCGCATAGAATTCGAGTCTGCCTACAACTTGCTTGTCGCTATTGCCCTCGTCGAGTCCGAGAAGTCCGTCTTGGAGCAGATCTTGGCTAGCCTCACCTCTGAGCCCACCCAGAAGACTACCCTCAAGTTCAAGGTGTATGTGAAAGCGCTCTGGACATTTTCTGGATCGACTCTTGTCATGGACCATTCAACTCGCTTAGCAGTTTTGCTCCGTCAAGTTATACTGACGTCTTTGTTTCATGCCTCTGGTTCTGTCATCATATAGTCTCTCCAACATCTTCAACACCCTCCCTGCCAACTCGCCTCTTCGCCTTTCGGTTTTCACCGCTATTGTGGACTTGGCTGTTGCCAGCGATGACATGGATCTCGTCCTTCCCCAGCTCCAGTACGTTCCCAACTGGATCAGCGAGTGGGGTGTCGATGTCCAGGCTGAGCGCGCGTTGCTGTTGACCTTGTCCGACCGCTTGAAGGAGTCTGGAAACCAGTAAGTCTGCCTATTTCGATATTACGGATTCAGAACATGAACATGAATGATAATTAGAAACGTTCAAGGAAATATTTATGCTGACTATTGTGGCGCACATTTTTTATTGCGTTGTCAATTGAACTGTAGGTACCAGTCTTTGGAGTTCCTTCTTAAGCACCTTACCAGCTTCAACGGCTCCTCCGATTCGGTTCCCCTGGCCACCGCCACCCGTGCTATTGTTGAGTCGATCGCCCTCCCCGAGGTCCTTAACTTTGAGAACTTGTTGAAGATTGAGGCTATCCAGAACTTGAAGGCCGAGAAGGTCTACGAACTCCTCTCTGTCTTTATGAGCGGAAACGTCCAGGATTACCGTGGTTTGGTCGCCAAGAACGGCGGTCTTGTCAAGGAGCTTGGATTGGAGGAGGAGGAGACTTTGCGCAAGATCCGCCTCTTGTCCTTGGCCTCGTTGGGATCTGAGAACTTGACCCGTCAGCTCAGCTATCAGGAGATTGCCAAGGCCTTGGAGGTTGAGGAGAGCGAGGTTGAGTTGTGGGTCATTGATGTTATCCGCGCTGGATTGGTCGAGGCCAAGTTGAACCAGGTCTCCAAGACGGTTATTATCAACCGCTCGATCTACAGAACTTTCGGCAACGCTCAGTGGCAACAGTTGAGCCAGCGTTTGAACGGATGGAAGCAGTCCTTGACCGATATCCTTCAGGTCATTGCCAACGCCAAGTTGACTACCGGCGCTGCCGTTAGCACCGCTGTCATCACCAACACCGCCAACTAAATCTGTATTTTGCACTCTTACTCTGATTTTTCTCTTGGAGGATTTCTTTGAAATGGTGGAATGCAGTCATGGATGAGAAGGAGTTGGGGCGATGGAGAGGCGCCAGCAAACAAGCAAGAGAAACAGTTCCTGTTTCTCTTGTTTTAATCTTTCGGCGTTGTTGGTTCAGCCCTTGTCTCGATCTTCCTTTCTTGTCCCCCTGTTCTCACCTTTTCTCTACTCTTCCTTGATGGAGCATCTCCCGATCTCCCGCTTCCTCTTTTTTATCCAGCCAGAATGCCTTATTCCCTGTCTCTGCGTTCTATTTCTTTCACTCATTCTTTTTTTTCTACTTCTTCGTCAATGACCATAAAAGTTCGTTTTTTTCTGTTCAACTTTTATATCTTTTCGAAAAAGATGAATGTGTGTATGTGTGTATGTGTGTATGTGTGTATGTGTGTATGTGTGTATGTGTGTGTGTGTGTGTGTGTGTGTGTGTGTGTGTGTGTTATGAGCACAAATTGATTTTGTCGATCGGATATGATTATCAGAATGCCCTTGGAGATTGATCAAGAAATCGCGTGAAGAACCAGAGTCACAACTTTTTATCATAAAAGGATAAGGACGTCCGAGGTGATCGCTCCCTTTACTTATTTTCCATCCCTCCGAACTTCTTTCCTTTCTTCTTTACTCTTCCCTCTCCCCTCTCCCCCTCCCCTCTCTCCCTCCCTCCCTCCCTCCCTCCTCATATATCATGTCTTTCCTCAAGGTACAACATCGTCTACAGGATCATCGTCAAACAACAACCAACCTTTACCATACTACTACGCTTTGTATCATCTTCATCTCTCTTTGTTTTTTTACTCCCCACTGACCGTCCTCCTTTACCCTCTTCTCTCCCTCCCACCCTTTACTTGAACAACCATGATAGCCATTAACGAGGACACCTCGCAGTCGCTGGACAACCACCCTCCGGACACTCGCCACAGAAGCCTCGACCACCGGCGCAATCCGGGATTGTACCAGGATCACTCCTCCTTATGCCAAGCTAGTGTCGAACTTGGAGAAGGTCAAGCGGGTGTTGGATAACCGTCCCTTGACGTTGTCGGAGAAGATTCTTTACTCGCATTTGACGAACCCAGAGGAGGTTACGCCTGTTCGTGGACAGACGTATTTGAAGCTGTCTCCTGGTAAGTTTGAGTGAGGGGAGTGGGCTTGGGAAGGGAGGGTGTGTATATGTGTGAGTAGGAGGGGATGATTAAAGGAGAAGATGTGACTGGGCATCTTCGTTCAAGGGTGTATGTGAGAACGAGAACAATTGGAGAGGGCGCAATTCAATTTGAGTTGGATCTGAGTGTGTATGTGTCTGAGGGGATGGAAGGACCGAGATGGGATTGATCATCTCGCTCTGATATGATAACCCTAAATTGTGATCTGTCCAGGGCGATCACTTGAAACTGTACTTTGACCACTCACTTACACGCTCAACCTCTTTTCTTTACTTTTCTCAATATGTGACTGATAATGAATAGATCGTGTTGCTATGCAAGGTAAGAAACAGCCAGAAACCAGAAAGCAATGTAATAGAACATAATGACAAAAAAGACAGCAAGGACACTAACACACAATCCCCTTTTTCCCACCTCTCCTCCTCCCTATTTAAAAGACGCATCGGCACAGATGGCAATCTTACAGTTCATGCTCGCAGGAATGCCCACCACCGCCGTCCCCTCCTCCATCCACTGCGACCATCTCATCGTCGGCCACAAGGGCGCCGACCAAGACCTCGTCAACTCTATCGAGAACAACAAGGAGATCTTCAACTTCCTCCAATCCGCTGCAGAGAAATACGGCATGTCCTTCTGGAAGCCCGGCAGTGGAATCATCCACCAGATCGTCCTTGAGAACTATGCTGCTCCCGGATTGTTGATGCTCGGCACAGATAGTCATACGCCTAATGCTGGTGGACTGGGTGCGATTGCTATTGGTGTTGGTGGTGCAGATGCTGTGGATGCAATGGCAAATATTCCTTGGGAGTTGAAGGCCCCAGAGGTTATTGGAATCAAGCTGACGGGCAAGTTGAATGGGTGGACCTCTCCCAAGGATGTTATCTTGCACCTTGCCGGCAAACTCACCGTTCGCGTACGTATCCCCTCGTTGTTGTTTGAATTATTATTTTTTTTACTTTTCTAAGCGTAAAAATGTGAGCGCAAAGATATGGCCAACTAACGCAAAAAGATGGCGATAATCTTCAACACAATAGGGAGGAACGGGCCACATCATCGAGTACTTTGGACCAGGAATCGACACTCTCTCCTGTACAGGAATGGGTACCATCTGCAACATGGGAGCCGAGGTCGGAGCCACCACTTCGCTCTTCCCGTTTGTCAACAGTATGTCCTCCTACCTCCACGCCACCGGCCGCGGACCCGTCGCCGAGGCCGCCCGTCAACACGCCAACTTCCTCAGGGCCGACGAGGGAGCACAGTATGACAAGGTCATCGAACTCAACTTGTCCGACCTCGAACCCCACATCAACGGTCCTTTCACCCCAGATCTCGCCACCCCTCTCTCCAAATTCGCCGATGTTGTCAGGAAGAACGGATGGAAGGATGAGGTCAAGGTTGGACTGATTGGAAGTTGTACCAACAGCAGTTACGAGGATATGGATCGTGTGACGAGTTTGGCCAAGCAAGCGGTCGAGAAGGGAATCAAGTCCAAGGCTGGGTTCTTTATTACCCCTGGTTCGGAGCAGATTCGGGCGACGATTGAGAGGGATGGGCAGACTGGTGTTCTTGAGCAGGTCGGAGGTGTTGTTCTTGCCAATGCGTGCGGGCCATGCATCGGTCAGGTGAGTCACTTCTTCTTATTTTGCATGCACAACGAACAGCGTGGACAGGAGTGATTTTCTTTGCTCGCTTGACGAAAACCCCCCCCCCCCCCCTAATTTGGTTTGTCTCCTTGTTTTCCTTGTACAATAGTGGACGCGCGATGACTTGAACGATAAGGAGGAGAACGCCATCTTGACCTCGTTCAACCGCAACTTCAAGAACCGTAACGACGGAAACGCCACCACCATGAACTTCTTGACCTCTCCCGAGGTAAGACCCCCCCCCCCCTTTCCTTCACTTTCTTGTATTAGTTCTCTCTTGTACAGAGTACTGCTCAATGCGAAAAAAGACACTAACATTCTTACTTGTTACTTTTGAACAAAAACAAATAGTTGGTGACTGCAATGTCGTTGTCAGGAAAGCTCACCTTCAACCCCCTCACCGATCCTCTGATCGATGCTTCGGGCAAGGAATTCATGCTCCAACCCCCCTACGGTGACAATCTCCCCCAAAACGGTTTCATCCCCGGAAACCTCTCCTACACTCCCCCCGACATCTCCCACCCCAACTCTGCCATCCAAATCAACGTCGATCCCAAATCCTCCCGTCTCCAAGTCCTTGAACCTTTTGGTCCTGGACCCGTTGGTGAATTCGAGGATCTGCAGGTCATGTTGAAGGTGAAGGGCAAATGCACGACAGATCATATTAGTGCGGCCGGCCCTTGGTTGAAGTATAAGGGTCATTTGGAGAATATTGCCCACAATACCTTGAATGGGGCTTTGAATGCCGATAATGAGAAGGTGAATGTTGTCCAGAATGTTTTTACGGGCAAGGAGGGGGCTATTCATGAAGTTGGACGGGAGTACCAGGCTCTTGGCAAGCCTTGGATCGTCGTTACTGATGTAAGTCTTTTGTGCGTGTTTCATGTTTCTTATTGCCTGTTCTCAGATCCATAAGGGACACAGTTGCTTACTTTTTTTTATATTTCAACTAAAAAAAAAATAGCACAACTACGGTGAAGGATCGGCACGCGAACACGCAGCCCTCCAAATGCGTTACCTTGGCTGCCCCCTCATCCTCGCTCGGTCCTTTGCCCGCATCCATCAAACAAACCTCAAGAAGCAAGGTGTCCTCCCCCTCACTTTCGCCGACCCAGCCGATTGGGAAAAGATGCACGGCGGAGATGTCATCGAGTCGACCGAGGGAGTTGCCGACTTGGTTGCTGGTCGTCCTGGAAAGAATGATACGCCCGAAGGAGGCGAGATTCTGTTGAATGTGAGGCGGCCTGATGGAGAGAAGTATGTCATTAAGGCATTGCATACGATGAGTAAGGATCAGGTTGACTGGTTCCGTAAGGGATCTGCACTTAACGCTGCTCGCAGCTAGAGATTCGGTTATTCCCTTTTCGTTCAGTCCTCCCTTTTTCATTTTGTTTCTCGCCCAGTCAGTTACCTTTTTGTAGATAGTAATCATCATAATAGAAGCATGTTATTATTTTTTTGAGTGTTCAAGTGTGTGGTAATGGTAATAGTAAACAAATAGAAGGACGTTTTTCTGGACGGGGGGGAGAGTCGGTGTCGACAGGATGGGCGCAGACGATTTTATATGTAGGGAAAGAGTTAAAGTCTTTGAAAACGCGCAGATGTTTTACTGAGCAGGAATGAAAGGTACGATGGCCTTCGAGGTCGCTGGTTAAGGAGGATATGCGACCCTTCTTTCCAGTTATTCTCACTACAGACGCACTTTTTTTTTGATTCCTTGGACAACCAACACATGCCTTTTTCTTCTTATCCTCCTCGTGATAATGAACGTTTTCTTCGCGTGAACTCTTTTCCATCTTTCTACATTCTTATCCCATCACTAGGGGCATCAAAGGGAACTAGTTGTACTTTCCTTCCTCTCCAGTTGTCCAAACTCATAGGATGTTTGCTGGTTGAAGTCGAAAATTGGTGGTGGTAAAGGGCCTCACAGGATTGGAAGTCTCCATCACAGACTACCAGGTCGTGTTGGTTAAGGAGGGGAGTATTTTTTTTTTTCATAAATCCAGACAAGGAGATTGTTGAACAAAGTCGCGTCGCATCGTATCTTTGTTGGTCCTGATTCCCGCATGATAAGAAAGTAGGAGTGGTGTTTGCAAGTTGAAGGAAAAGGGAACGCGCGAGCGGGCGAAGACGAAAGGGAAGAAAAAAATGATATCACACGCGAAAAAGGGACGACTACATTTTAGTGGCGTGAAATCACCTTTTACAAACCAGATAATCTTTTCTTCTTGCTACTCTGATGACAGTCGTTCTGAGGCACGCCGTTCCTTTGTGAACTTTTTTTTTTTTGCAACTATACGAACTAAGGCAGTAAGGCGACTAAAGGAAAACGTATGCCTAGGATGACACTCGTACTGAGGCCAGAGGCAGTTTCTACCATCGGCTTTTCTTTACCTACAGTGACAACCGAGGGCTTGCTTCTTATTTCTTTCATTTCAAACTATTAACCTTTGTGATACCCAGCTCGGTGGTGTACCCTGGGCTATGGGTTCTCCACCACGAGAATCCATAGCCAGACGGTGAACCCGTCAATGACCTTTTTTTCAACCTCATTTTTTTTTTTTGCTTTTGTTTGGTTCATGGTAAGAGGTGTGAAAAAAAACAAGAGATGGGAAAGTCATGGATGGACAATGGGATGTTAAGTGTTGGTAGGAATGTGAATTAACATCTGAACTGGCTACTACTATATTCTTGGTTCGGTCTTTTTTGCGAGACACAACTAGTCGTCGGTCCCCCTGAACTGAGTGAGTAGGTTTAAAGTTTTTTTTTCACGGACCACGGATGGTTGTTTGTGATGATGGTCGATTATCCTTGGAATGGCAAGGTAAGTTAATCGTTTTAATAAAAAAACCTTTTATTTCCGTTTCTTTTTTGGGAAAGAGGAGGAGATGTAGAAAGTGGGGAAAAGAAACAGCGATGGGGTAGGATGAGTGGATACCAGTTTTGCCCCTTCGTTGCATGCATGGTGTTGACAATTCAATGTGGGTGAGGAGAAGCGAACGGTTGAAGTGGATGTTTATTGAAGGCTGGGGCCTTGGGGATGGGAAATATGTTACATGAAAATCTTGGTACAAGGTGGAGAGAAAAAACGGGTGAAAGAAAGAACAACGGTATGAAAAAAGGGAGCACGGCCCTTAAGAGCTGCCGGTAGAGGCATGGCCCGCCATGAAACTACGCGCAGCCCGAGATCGGATCGGTCCCTTATTGCTGATAGGCTTAGCACCACCACTCGCGGTAGAAGGAGAGGAGGAAGCAGTGCTGCTAAAAAGCTTGGACGAGGAACTGCCACCGTTCGCAGATCGGACAGAAGTTGTGGATGTCGAACGTGGACGCATCATCGGAGATGCCAACAAAGCCACCGACGGCGCAGGAGTAGAAGACACGGCGACGTCAGAAACAGCGGCAGTCAAGGCCTGCAATTGCAACTTTCCGTTTGGTGATACGTCACCTGCTGAAGAAGTGGCGGATGAGATGGTAGAGGCGCCGGATACGGAACTGGCCGTCGATTGGCGATGGTTGTTAGTGTTGGTGTTGACACTAGGTGTATGTGTATGTGTATGTGTATGTGTGGGTGTGAATGAGCTGAGGGTTCCATTGGCGACGGCAGCCTTGTAAGCTTCGAGGTCGCGTTCGGTTTGGAGGGATTTGAGGCGGAGGGTGTCGCGGGTGTTGGAGAGGGCGAGGTTCTTCTTCTTGAGCGCCAAGTTCTCTTCCTTGAGTTGCGCCACCTGCCTGACCTATTATCATATCGAACAAAAAGGACAATACAATGTGAGAACGATGAATATACGAAAACAAACACCCACGACATATCCATGTAAACATGTTTTGAGCAAATAAAAAAAAAAGTTACCTTTTGCTTGAGGGAGAGGTTCTGGGCAGAGTCGACGTTCATCTTTGACAGACGGGAGAGCTCATCATTAGAAAGTCCATTCTTCTTGATAAGAACACTGACATCGGCCTGAAGCTGGTTCTCGACCTGCAAGCGCGCAGCTTCGGACTCGGCCAGTTCCTCATGCAGCTTCTTCATATCCAACAACGTCTCTTCCCGCGCAATATCCGCCTTGACATACGCTTCCCTGTATTTCTCGACATCCGCCTGCACCTGCTTGACCCACTCGTCCGTATCGCGGGTATGGTTCGTCAATGTTCGGAGTTCTTCTTCAAGGCGGGCGACTTCCTTGACGGCGTCATCGTGTTTCGACAGGTCACGAATGACGCGTTCCTGGTACTCGTATTCGTCCTGGAGGGCCTTGATGATGGCGACTTTTCCAATGTTTTCGGCCTCCAGGAACTCGACTTGCATGTTGAGACGGAGGATTTGGTCCTCGAGTTCGGCGATCTTTGCGAGCAGGCCAGAGTGATCGGTGTGGGACTTGGTGACAGAGGCATCTTGGTTGGCCAGAAGGGCGCTGAGGGCAAGGGAAGAGGATTCGAGGGATGCTTTTTCTTCGAGGAGAGCGGCGTGTTCGGTCTTGCTGATGGAGCAGGTGGTGGTATGGTGGAGGAGGACGTTGAGGATGGCTTCTGAATGCTGTTTCCAGACAGTGTCGGATGTCGCTTCGTCAGACCCTTCGATCTCCTGTGTCGAACCAGACTTTTCGAACAGGTCCCTGAATGCGGCTTCCATCAGCTGACACCGCATCTCCAGATCCCGGATGTTCTGTGCACTCGCCTTGGCCTCGGCCTCCTTCTCTGACGTGATGATGTCCAAGCGCGACTCCAGGGTTGCAATCGTCGACATCTGACCCGTGGTATTCTCCGTCAGTTTGATCCTCTCTGACTCCCAGACCTCCTCGTTCCTGCGAAAGACCTCAGCTTGCTTGGCAGCTGCCAGAGAGACATCCTCGAGTTCCTGGATCCGCTTCTGCTGCTGAGCCTCTCGCTCCTTGTTCTCAGCGCTCGCTTTGTCAAAGTTGACCTGCAAGTCAACGATCTCTTTCTCGTGGGTCTCTGTCAGGTCGATCAGTCGATCGCACTCCTGCTTCATCATACAGTTACTCTCGCTCATCTCTGTCAACTGCACTGTCGCCAACTGATTCTCCTGCTCCAGGGTATCCAAACGCTCCTGCTTCTCTCGTGACTGCCGCTCCTCCTCCAGACGTTGGGCAATGGCCTCCTCACGTTCAGACTCGACGCTCTTCAATTCGGCTTGAACAGACTCGATACTCTTCATGACCTTAGTATACTCCTCCTGCTTCTTCTCCAGCGTCGTTTTGAGCTCTGTGATCTGGGCATCTGACTCCTTCTTTTGCTGGGCAGTCTCTTCCGAAAAGTCATTGTGCTTGGCAGTCAGCTCCTCCTGGGTCTGTCGAGAAGTTTCCTTCAACTCCTGATGCTGTTCCTCGAGGGTCTTCATGGCTCCCGAGATGGCTTGGATCTCCAACTGGCTGTCATCGTACTTCTCTTGCAAGGTGGTGCGTTCCTTCTGGACCCTCAATAGCGCATCCCTATTCTGACAAAGTTCCGAGATCAGATGAGCGATTGACTGCTCGAGTTCTTGGCGGGCCTTGGCATGGTCCTGACGCTCCTTGGTGAGACGGGTCTGGTGTTCCTGGTGCTGGAGTTCCATGGCCTCGACGGCCTTAGCACGCTGGACGGTCTGTTCCTCCAGCTCACGCTCGGTCGCCTGGTGCTTATCCTCCAGCTGCTTAAACTCCATCCTCGAAGCCTCCAACTGCTCATCGAGCTGCTTCTTCTCCCGCTGAAGTCGGTCTGTGGTCTCCTTGTTAGCAGCCTTGAGTTCTCTTTGGCTGTTCTCCAGCGTCTGGACCTTCTCCTCAGCTGCATCGATCTGAGCCTGCAACTGCTCCCGCTCCTGCCTCATCTTTGCCCGCAATTCCTCCACGAGCTTCCTCTCCCTCTCAAGCTCCTCCTCCAACTCCCTCACTCGCCTCTCCAGATCCTCATACTTGCGCTTCCAATACTCCGAATCATCCTTGGCCCGTCTCACATCCGCCTCATACCTCTCTCGCTCCACTCTCTGTTCCTCCCGAGCCTGTTCCAAAGTCTGCTCCGAGACTTCTTTCTGCTTTCCGAGCTGCTCTGAGAGCTGCTGGTTCTCCTGTGTGAGTTTCTCACGTTGGGCGATGCTGGTGGATTGCTGTTCCTCGAGGGAGAGTTTTGTCCGGTTGAGAAGCTTCTCAAGCTCGTCGATACGTTTCTGGAGCAGGACAGATTTCCCGATTTTGTCGTTGACTACCGCTGCTGCCTTTTCTGACTTGTCGAGCTATTGAGGCATGCATATATTTTTTGGAGGGAAAAATAGAACGAAAGGTGAAGAGGTAATAAAACGAATGTATGAGTGAGTGAGTGAGTGTGTGTGTGTGTGTGTGAGCATCCAAAAAAGTTGAGAGCTGCTCCCTACTTGCTTGCTTGCAAGAGAACAATTTTTTTTCTGATATGTGTGGTAGAGGATAGTGCTCTCTCTTTTTTTTTTTTTTGGGTTTTGACTGGCTTGCATGTCCTCTCATTAACCTTGAATCAACCCTATATTTTATTTCGAGATGAGACGCGGCAAGCCTTTTGTCGAAAGAGGTACTTACACTGGCTCTGAGGATATTGTGCCGCACGCTGAGGTCCGCTATTCGTTCAGAGGAGGAGGGAAGAGGTGGAGTTAGGTACGGTAGTACTCATATGAATTCGAAGATCTATTTGAGCACTCTGCCTTTTGACTGCACTAGTCGAAAATCAAAATTAGATCAACCACAATAATACGCCCATGGTTGCTTGGTTGGAGTAGGGTAATAGATAAAAATAACAAACTTCATCTTCTACCAGGGGTAGACAAACAATGTCATCTGTCAATGCAGAAAAAGGGAGGGAAAACAAAATAGGAGTGCATCGCATTGCATTGATCGATCGATTGTATAGATACGTCCAAGCAGCCAACCAAGCATGAGGGCCGGGGACTTAACAAATTGTTCAATACATACCAATTTCCGATTCCTTGGAGGCAAGCTGGGTCATGATGGCATTCTTGTCCTTGATGGCGCCTTGGTACATAGCCTCGCCTCTTTTCTGCTTCTCGGCCATCACATCCAGGTCCTTTTGGTGTGAGATCCTATATTTCTCGAATCGTTCGGTCAATCCTGCGAGCTACATGAGACAATGGGGTCGAGACATAGGGAATTGAAGAAATAAAGGGAGGGGTGTGGGGGACAGCATGACAAACAATATGCAGGAGAGAAGAAGTGTTAGTGGGGTGAGGCAGGCACAAGGTTGGTGTCTTGAAGCAGTGAAGGCAGGAACAGGTATAATGTGTGGTGGTGGATGACTTTTTTGGGGGGGGGGATGAAAGGAGAGAATGGTCCGCCCATCCTTCAACGTTAATTGTGCCATTGCACACAGACACACATCATGGTCCAAGAACACCAAAAGAGTTGGACGTTCACCATCAGGGACAAGTATGAGTCGGAAGGGTAAAACGGATCTTCGTCCTTTCTCCTTTTTTTTTTGTAGCCTGTCCCTTGCTTGTCCGTCCTTTTTTTCAACCTTCATCATCATCATACCAATAAGCCCACCGAATGTCATTTATCGCTATATCATACCTCTCGTTTCAGCCTTTCTTCCATTTTGTTGGACATCAACCCCAACTTATCAGAACTCTTTGATCTAACATTCGTTGGCCGACGGGTATAATCTGGGGTTGTCGATCCATTCGAGTTAACCGATGCCGTGTCCGTCCCATCGTCGTCAATCACCAATGAAGGCAATGATAGCGATAACGAGTTGCGTTCATAGGGTCCTCCAGAAGAGTTGCTGAGTCCTTGCTGTTGCAGTTGTTGTTGGCGTCTATGTTGGTCTTGGAAACGTTTAGTTTTGCCCAGGAACCCGAACCGTTTGTAGGGGTCGTCTTCGCCGTTCTTGACGTCGTAGTGGTTGGGTCCTGGTGTGATGTCGATCTGTTTGTGTGGAGGAAGAAGAGGATGTGTGTGTCAGTGCGGGTGAAGGAGAGTTGTTGTTGTTCTGTTTGTTGGTGTTGTTGCTACAATTACTGGAGGGTGGGTGGACGTGCCTTTTCGACAAACCGTTCACTTCTTGGGAACATGGTTTGTTATTGTTTGCCGCTACGGTGCTATTTTCGGTGAATCGATGTTTGGAGTTGCGAAAGAGAGGAAGAGAGAAAGAACGAGGAGAGGAGAAGTGGGGGGAGGAAGAGAGAGATAATGTAGTGAATTGATGTGGGAGATACAAAGAGGGAGGTGTTATGAGAGAGTAGATGAAAAAGAAGAAAGAGAAAGAAAAGAGTGAGAAAGAAGGAGGAGGAGGAAGAAGGAGAATTAGAGGATGCACCAAGAGTAAAAATGAAAAACCAAAGAGAGCAAAAGAGCATCACTCAGCATGATGCTCAATGCAAGTGTATTTTTGCTTCCTTGATTTGTATCGTCAAGACATGAACAATTGGTTTGACGTTGTCTTCTGCTGACGGACACTTGCTTCTTCTCTGGTGGCGAATGAAAACTAACATGTCCTTTATCGTCCCCTCCTCCCCTTCCTTGACCGCCTCCTTTGCCCTTTCTTTCTTCCCCTTGTCTTCCTCCATGTTCTCCGTGGTCTTTCCTTCCTCGCGTAGGAATCTATCAGAGATTAGCTGCACGTGACCCATTTGCCTGCAAAGCAAAAGCAGCCTCTCTTCTACTGCACTTTTTTTGATCTCCAACATCAACTCTCACCGCGCAACTCGCACAGGAACCTCAAGCATCAAGTCAAGCCAATCAACCAGGACACAAACACAAACACACGTCCAGGGACATCACATTAACAACTCTAATCCTAAGACCACAATGTCAACCTCCAAGAAACACGCCCTCTCCGACGACGAATCATCGGAGCCACGCGCCCCCATAAAGCACAATCTCACGCCACTGGAATTACAAAAGAAGCAGCTCGACAAGCTGCTCGAGAAGATCGACAAGCCCGTCCGGATCCCCGAACGACCCCAAGCAAAACCAATCAACCGTGAACCCAAGGACTATGTGAAGAATATTCAGGGTTCCAGTGCAGGTGCAGGAAGTGGAGATTTCCATGTGTATAGGGCTGGACGTAGGCGGGAGTATGCGCGGTTGAAGCAGATGGATGAGGAGTCCAAGGAGGTATGTTTGAAGGCTTCATTGTTTTTTGTTGTCGTTGGGATTGTAATTGAGAGGTTGTTGTGGACAAGCAAGATCAGGGTCCGTCCCGGAGAATGCTTATTAATGGGTGGTCAGATCGAACGTTCAAGGATCACAGCCAAGAAGCTTGGACTAGTTCAGCTTCCCAATTGATCAAGTGCAAATATTAACAACTTCTACGCTTTCGCCTTCAATAAATTCAATAGGAGCGAGAACAGCGCGAGTATGAGGAGAAGATTCAGTCAAAGAAGGCAGAGGACGAGGAAAAGACAGAAAAGAACCGGAACAAGAGACAGCGGAGAAAGCAGCGAGCCAACAACAACAGACAGAACAAGAAACGCGCCGATGCACACTCTGACGACGACGAGGAGGGAGGCTCAGACAAGGAGGACAAGGGCGGCAAGCGATCTGACCAGGAGGGATCTGATAAGGAGGACAAGTGATCCCTCTCATCTCAAATAAACCTTTCAAAAACCAATTGATCAACTCTGTCCCCTAATTGAATGATCTGTGCAGTGTCTGGCTGGGACGCGCTTTTGTATTTGTTTACAATTTTCATTTTTGCCACTATTTTGTTGCTTCGCGTGCCTCTTGCCTCTTTTCTTTCTTCCTCTCCCTCTTTCGCCACAGCCTCACACACATCCACCCAGCACATCATGTCAGCAGCAGCATCGCCCCTGAAGCGAGAAAGAGAGGAGTCTTCCGGAGCAATCTCCTCCGAGGACGACTTCTTCACCCCCGCATCCTCTGCTTCGCCCGCACCCTCCAAGAAACCAAAGTCGCCATCTTCCTCCTCCACCTCCATCACCACTACCACAACAACCACCGCCGAGGAAACTACCACGAGCATAGTCAACAAGAGCGAACAACTGGAAGCCATCTTCAAGAACATGCGTCTCCGCCGTATCGTCAAGGAGAACCACTCTAGCGAAATCAACCAGATGGCGTTCTGTCTGGACCAGAGACATAACAAGACACCCTTTGGACTGGATCATGTCAAGGTCTTTGAGCAGCGGGGGTCTGTTAAGCGGGATCCGTGGGATAATAGTAATATCCTTGGAACTACTGGTGGACCACAGGTATTGCGACTCGTCGCGGACAATATTAATGAGTTGCGAAAGGATGACAATATTGCTTTGTGCAACGAGACTGATCTTATTCTTTGTGTTGGTGTTATAGGCAAACATTTACGATAACGAGCATTGCGGAGATCATTTGGATATTATGTCGCACTTTTTGTTGGACCCCTTTGGCGAAGAAGGCGCAGAGGAGCTCCCTGTAAGTGACACAGACGGCCAAGTAGTGTTTTTGGACCGACGGTCAAAGAAGAGCAGGATGCTCACTTCACACTTTATCGATCACTATAGGAAATGTTGACGTGCTGCTGGATTCATCAACCTCAGGATGCCATTCTTGCAACTGCAGGCACAGACAATATTGTTCACATCCTCAGTCTGTCGAGGTCCAAGGAACTCGTTCGCCTTACAGGACATAGCCGTAAGTCTCAGCGCTTATTGCTAATTTCATTTACGGGATAACGAGGATTGCTAGGCAACCATATTAATAAGAACTGGGTTTCTCATGATAGATACTATTACCGATATTCAGGCACACCCTTTTAACGACGACTATTTGATTTCGGCGTCAAAGGACGGCAGTGTCCGCATGTGGAACATTCTTACAGGGAAATGCTTACTCGTTTTTGAGATCAAGGCATCTGTCGTGGTAAGCATAAGTTTACACACATCAAGGGATTGAGCTACAGTTCCATAGAAGTAACCCAACATCACTGACAGGCAATTACTATTTATAACTTTAGTGCTTCGACCCAAACACGGAAGGAAAGACGTTTTTGACAGGAGGTTACAACGGAGAGATCCGTGAATGGTCGATCCCTACATTGGACTCTGAACCCGAGGAACCCATCGTTGTGTTGGCCAATGACAGTCGGGTATTGCAATCTGGACTTCACTCTGCCAGGATAGGTACGTTTCATAGGAAGAGTAGTACCAGGATATATTTGAGAATGGGTGATACAGAGAAGCCAGGGCTAACACTATGTACGTTGGCAAACTGATTAGACTGCATCCGGTTCGCAAAGGGCAAGGTTCTATCGAAGTCTGTCAACGGAAAGGTCGAGTACTGGGATCCCGAGTCTCTGGCCCAGATCCGCACCTTCAACATCAAAAACACCGCCAGCAACCAGTGCCGATTCGACGTCAGGTACGATCGAGGGCAGCTGTATAATGCCTGAACTGGATGAAATATGACAAAATCAATAAGCTCTGACTGTTTTTCTATATCAACCCTATGACAATAGCTTGGATGAGCTGTTTTTCTGCGTGGGCACAAGCAATGGATCGGTTTATATTTACAACATCGATACAGGACGGACGGTGACAGAGCTGAAGCACCGTCGGTCAACAAAAGCTATCCGCACATGCATCTTTGCGCGCGACAGCAGGTAACACTCATATTCAATTATTTTGTATGGAGTAACCGTTCCCATTTTGCCTTGTCAAACTCTGATCTTTGTGTACTAATCCTCATTTCCATGCACATCAGGACTGTAGTTTGCGCGGGAGAGGATTCGTTCATCTGGAGATACGACTATGTGACGGACGAGACATTGAACGAGTGGGCCAACTGGAAGTCAGAGCCATAAACAGGAAACAAGCGTTTGTAATTTATTGTTCTTTTATCGCCTCCACACTCTATAAACGCTACTCTATCAACATCTGAAGGAACCATTGTGTACGGAGCAAAAGAACAGGAGGGGTACTAGCGCCAGGAAATGAAGCACGATGTTTACAGGAGACGCTTACAATGTCCATGTCAACTACTCAACGGCGACGCAGCTCCTGGCGGATGAGATTTTGCTCCTCATACATGCCTTCAGGTCGTTCACCAACGCTGCGACACACGTGCTTGATAACCTCATAATCTTCCGTCGCGTTTCGACGTGACCTCACTTCAGTTCCGAGCTGACGCCAGGCGGCCTTGCCTTGCTTCATCTGGAATGTAGCGGAGTTCAAGGCAAGGGAACGGTTGATGACTTTTCCTCCTGCACTGAGGCGTGAAAACTTGTGTCTACCCATTCCCTGTCGTTGGTAGCTCTGCTGATGGTGGTGATGGTGGTCAGAGGCAAGTTCACAGTCACGGTTGCGTTGGTCAAGGCGGGAGACGGAGGAAGAGGTTGGAGAATCACTGGCGCTACGGTTGATGTTGGCGTGGTAACGTTCTTCTTGATCGGGGGTTAGACGGCCAGAATGGAGCATGTTCCAGTTGACGTTGTTGGACTCGATTTCGGTGATGTCGCCCTGCTCTTCGTCTTCGTCCTGCTGATGACGAGGGTAAGGCCTGTTGGCTGGGAGGGGCATGGCTCCGACGGGCTTGGCTGCGTTAATTGCGGGCATGACAACGCATTCGATAATTGTGTCGTAGTAGTTCATGGTTTAGGGATGTGCGAAGAGGATTTGGACTTGGGGCGTTTTGTGTGAATGTGTTGGAGTGAAAGTGCGATAGGAGAGAGAGGAAGAAGGAAGAAGGAAGAAGGAAGAGGAAAATACAAAGCGCTGATGCTGCTATTTATATTTCCTAGGATAAGAAGAAGAGTAGTGTCCACACACGGCCTTTTTCATCAATCCAATGCTTCTGGGAACGAAGCCGTGAAAAGGGTGTGGGGGAGAGGAACGTAAAAAGCTGAAATCAAGACAAAGAAGGTCGAAAGGCTACTTACCATATGCATCGAAAGGGGGAGGGATGTTTGACCACAACGGATACTACCTCGTCGTATGTGGATGCGCTTAGCACTTAGTACGGATTACTACGACTCCAGTGGATAGACGGCTGCCACAGCGATCTAATACGATCATCAAAAAAGGAAGGAAACCAGCGCCACCAATCCCCGGATGAATTTGACGTGTAGATCTGATTGGGGATAGTTTGATCAGTTTGGTCTCGTTCACAAGTGATAAAAAATTATTTGTGATGAAAAGATCACTCACATAATTTAGATTTCCCACTCACTGATTATCATCTGTACCTGGACGAAATGCATAAAAGCCATTCGCACGGGTTTAGTTCCCCTTTTTTTTTCCTTTCCTTTTCTATTTCCCTCACACACACACACTCCTTCCATTCCCTCCTCATTCACACGCTCATTCACGCCATTGTTTCGCAATTAGCATCAACATCGGCTCCATCCCACTCTTTATACATACCACACATATACCTGTAAATACATAACATAAAAAATGGCTTCTCTTCTTCGTCGCGGTTTCGCTACTGCCGCCCAGTCCAACAAAGTCACCATCGGTTTGATCCCCGCCGACGGTATCGGTCGTGAAGTCATCCCCGTAAGTCCCTTTTCTCCGCCTTTCCCCCTTCTTCCTATGTCGCAATGAGAAAAGTCATACCCGTGTGTCAGGACTGGTTTCCTTCTTACTCACACATGTCCTCGCTTACCTTGTTGTATTTTGTTACAGGCTGCTCGCCAAGTTCTGGAGTCGTTGCCCAAGTCCGAGTTGAGCCCCCGGTTCGAGTTCATCCACCTCGATGCAGGATTTGAGCACTTCCAGAAGCATGGCGTTGCCCTCCCCGAGGAGACCCTTGCCCGTCTCCGTGGTGAGTGCCAAGGAGCTCTCTTTGGCGCTGTCAGGTAAATACTAGCGAGGCAGGAACGCATTAATTGATTGATAATGGCAACAGGAGAGACATGCAGGAATACGGGAACATGCTCTGTGTGTATATAGAGGACAACGATGAGGAAGAGGCGCTTTATCACCGCTGTTAGATTATCTATTCCTTCAGTTGGCGCGTGCGAATATCATCGATCTCCATCTTGGATGACAGACAATGGTTCCATCAGGGCTCAACTCAAAAAACGATGTCCGACACCTGAGTGGGTGTGCGAGAGAGGGAAAGGAGTCAAAAAAGCAGTCCTAACAGATCTCTTTTAATGAACGATAATTGATTTCATTTTTTAGTTCGCCATCGCACAAGGTTGCAGGATACTCATCCCCCATCGTCGCCCTCAGAAAGCACCTCGACCTCTATGCCAACGTCCGCCCCGTCGCCTCTGTCGCCGGAACTGGACAGAAGCAGATCGATATGTTGATCATCCGCGAGAACACTGAGTGCTTGGTAATTCTTCCCTCCTTATCTTCCTGTGTTTTACTCATTTCCTTCCCCTCTGGGCCATGCTTTTTCATTAATGTTCACCTCTCCTAACAATTGCCCTTTCCCTTGTTATCATTACATCCCAATAGTATATCAAACAGGAGAGGATCGAGACAGACGCAAACGGCCTCAAGGTCGCATACGCCGATCGCAGGATCTCCGAATACGCCTCAAGAAGAGCTGGCCTGATGGCCTTCAACATGGCCCTCATGCGCGACAAACTCCGTTCATCGATCCCCGCCTCTGAACGCCTTTGGCAAGGAAAGCCAAAGGTCACTATCATCCACAAGTCCAACGTTCTCAGCATCACCGATGGCCTCTGGCGCGAGACCGTCCGTGGCGTCAAGGAGAACAACGCGGCCCTTTACGCCGGCGTTGATATGGACGAGCAGTTGGTGGATTCGATGGTTTATAGAATGTTCCGCGAGCCTGAGGCCTTTGATGTTGTCGTTGCGCCTAACCTCTACGGAGATATCATCTCGGACGGCGCTGCTGCTCTTGTCGGCTCTCTTGGATTGGTCCCCTCGGCGAACGTGGGCGATAACTTTGTGGTCGGAGAACCCGTCCACGGATCAGCACCTGACATTGCAGGCCAGCAGAAGGCAAACCCAATTGCGGCGATCCGTAGTGCAGGTTTGCTGTTGGAGCATATGGGATACTCTGGTGACGCCGCAAGGATCTATCAGGCGGTCGATGGAGTGTTGAGGGAGGGGTTGATCAAGACCCCTGATCTGGGCGGTAAGAGCACTACCCAGGAGGTCACCGATGCTGTCTGCAAGCGCCTTTAGATGCTTTTTTCTCTCCAGCTTTGGTGCGTAGATACATAACACATAGAATCCCATCTCTTTGCATAATATATTCTTTCCATATATTCCCTTTCATAAGCACTTTCTTTTCTTACATTCCAATGCGGAACATGATAAAGTACTGATCCATCATGAGGGCGGATGGAGCTGAGTTCGATTCCTTCCCTTACCCAAACACCCACCCACCCCTCCACTGATCATGACTCTCGCCAATGATGCCGATTCGGACATTGCTCTCACTCTTGCAGTATATGACCTCGCTCATTCAGTCACCGGTTTTTGTTGTTGCATTATATCGAAGCAGAAGGAAGCAGGACAAGAGGGACGAGCATGGCGCTAGGGTGTGCTGAACATGTGAGAGAATAAAAAAATCGCAGGATATGTTTTTATGAGTGCCTGCTTCCAGGAAGCAAAAATGAGGCTTAGAAAAAGGAAAGAGTAAGGGAAGGGAGAAAAGGAAGGGTGGAAAAGGAAATGCTTAGGGCGAAGCCCTGATCAGAATCTTCACGAGAGTTTTGGCTAACAAGTAGATGCCTGGTATGGAACAGAAGGAAAGGAAAGGAGCTACCAACCTGTGTGCCCATGCTCGAGAAAAATGTGGGCCTAAAATATTTTTTGTGTTCCTAATGCGTCATGTTTCTCCGTCCACCCTCTCCATCCTTTTTATGTCCTCCCTTCTGTTACGTCACAGTTAAGCGAACAAATGTAAAGAAAGGCGAATGGTGGGAGAGCGTGAATGATGCCGGTATTGTATACACAATCAGGGACTGGGCTCGCACCCTGAGGACGATACCACCAGCACTAAGATTTAGGAAAAAAAATTGCTTCCAACGGAGCAACGAGTACAGTGGGGTAATATCAACTATGTGACTTTTGTCCTGCTGGCATGAACATTTGTTTTCCGACAACACGTTTCACTCCCATAAAAACGTTAAACGTGCGGCTGTGTAGACACGGAGCACCCCAGTTCGTTCAAGGCAATGATTACTGAGAAACTTGAGGCGCATGTTTGAACCCCGCGGCGCCGTCTCGTGTAACAAACAATAAAGGATATTTCCTAGGCCCACTGCTCTGACCGACCGTTTTGGACCAGGTCAAACTTCCCACTTTTTATCGTATCCATTCCGGGGTTCAGTGCTATACGGGACAAGCATACATGCCGCCATGTACCGCGTCGACAGTACCTAACAGCTCAACCCTATTTCGTACCGATTACCCCATACTCAACTGTCCATATCTGCATCTTACGAAGGCCAGCTCCCTTTCTTCTTGGAAACGTGTATGAGAGGCCATAGCTTCATGAAGAATTAGGATCTCACCCTAGCAAACTCACCTCCTAGACCCTCTTTGACACCTTCTGACCTTGCCTTGACAAAAGCCAGCCTTCCTTAAAAGAGAGCTATCATACACTCAGAGAGTCCCTCGACATTCCAGCCCACTACAGATAAACACCAAGAACCGTCCCCAGGATCACCCACAGAAAATACTCGCAGGGCACAACTTTCACACGGTTCCCTTATCATTTTCTTTTTGATTGCCAGGAGAGTATATTACGGAGGTGAAGATGGGTCCATGATCAAATGTACGACGATATCAAACAACGCCGAGAGAAGGGACCTAAAATAGTGAGGCTACACTTTTGAACTTTCACAATCATACTTAACAAGTAGGCCACATTCATTTCAATTCCGACCTATATCTCTTTTCTTTTTTACTATTATCATCCTGCGCGCCTTTTTCATTACAACAAAGCTCCAAATGAAGTCCTTCAATCCAGCATACTTAGCCATCCTCTCGATCCAAACCGATGTTGAAGCAGGAGCCTACACCTTTGATTTCTGCTGAAATAAAGTGGTATATGCTTGGGACTCGGATGGTGAGTAAGAAGCCTACCTGGGGTTTGGTACCGACATTAGCTATGTAAGTGCAGGCCCCGTCAAAAAACGACGAGGCTTGATTCTAAGGCACCGCCATACATCCTTGGCATCAAGTACAGAGGCAAAACGTTGAAGTGGAAAGAAGCTAAAGAACATGTTCAATATAAAAGAAGCTGGTGCCAGCAAACCTGCGGAAGCTATTAGCAGCTGTTTTCAGAAATAAAATATTGGGGGATAAAGCAATTGGTCCTGGGGATCTTATACGACTGCGACCTGAAGTGAATTTGCAAGGTGGTGAGGTATCATTTTACCGTTTCTTACGTACTTTCATACTTCGCTACTACATCTCTCCTTAGTTACATCATCATTATCCTTAACATCCCTGTTTGTCATTACTTTGCACCAGCAGTCTCTCCTCCTTTCTTCAATCATGTCATTCACTGTGAATCCTCCTCTCCTTTCGTCCTTTTGGAGGTCATCATCACCAATAGCCTCCAACTGTAACTTATTTTTGACCTCCTACCTCTGTGCGCTTCAAAAAAAAAGGCTTTGCCCTGACGGAACAAAGGAGAAAGCCAAACGACAGAAGGGTATCACGACGTCTGAGTATAGTTGTTGATTTATTTCACTCTCGCCATCTCGATTAAACTAGAACTCATGTTCTTTGTCAAGAGAACACTCAGCTAGGCATCGACTCTCAGACATTCCAAGGAAGTAAAGAAGTAAAAACAAAGACCGGAGTCTGCAGGATGTAAAAGAAGGAGTGGAGGAGATTTTTTAGTCTTCGCCACGCGTGTCTGTCGTTTATGTGACACGCGATCACATCCAACATTCGTTTACGCCTTTTTTTCTTTCACGATCAATGCATGGGTAACTGTCACCAAGTGCGCAAAATACAAAGACACATAAGTAAGGAGCCAGAGCTGATTCTTCCTACCACCACTAACCTAGGACATTCTCGAGACAGAAAACATGTAGTTCCCAGAACTACCAGTGGGTGCATACCCTATCTCTGCCTCCACAAGAGGGGACAATGTCGAGAACGGAGCATGCAGTTCCCAGCACTACCACTGCAGACATTCTCAACCTCTAATACATGCGTTTCCACCACTCAGGTGAGCTAAATCTTTTGTATTATGGCAAGGAGCACATGTTGGTCAAGGATGGGGTGCCCCTTAAAACAAGCATACGAAAACAAATCGAAGCGACGTTATCTCTCTCTGTCCACCTACCCTCCTCCTTTTTTTTTCCTTGTCACTCCGCTCATCACTTTGCGCACTACGAAAAAAACCCTCTCTCACATTTGACTCATTAGATTCACTCTTCATCTCATTCCACACACAACTCTCGCTCCTCTCTCTCTCTTCTCATTCTCTGTGTCTAACACTCACTCTTCACTCACACCGCTCATAATCACACACTTACACATCGCCTCCCTTTCATAAACATATACACGCCTCGTGTCTTGTCGCCATTACTCCCACAGCAATGTCGGACAAGAAGCCAACCTCAATGACTGGCAAGAGAACAAGAGCAGCGTCTACGACAGTCGACATGTCGACATCTACCACTACCACAACTACCATCACCCCCACTGCTTCCCCTTCCCCTACATGCGCTACTGTCGCTCTCTCTTTCACGACAGGCACACCAACCGCAGAGGACTCGGTCATCGACCTCCACAACCGCGTCGCCAAGCAAAACAACGCTCTCCGCCTCCTCACCGAACAAGTCTTTGCGATGGCTACTCGCCTCGATGACACTGTCTCCCAGAACCAAGCCCGCCACGATGCCCTCGTCCACCAATTTACCAGCCGACTCGAGGATATGGACCGTCAACACCAGGCACAAATCGAGTCGATGGCGAGACAGTACCGGGCACATGTTGCGGACCTGCAATGGCAATTGAATGCGCAGAAGGATGATGCTGCCCAGGACCTGAGTATGATCCATCGTCGGCTTTATCGACTTGACCGGAACCGGGATTCGCAAATGCTCCACTCCAATGACGACAGTAATGGCGACCATAGCGACAACAGTCTGGGGGGAACCAGCAATCACCGCCACAACTCTGTGGTGCGTAGGATGGATGTGTATGATGTTGAGCAGAGACTTGACTATGGATCTCGTCGGATGGATGATCTGGAAGTGTTGGTGGATAATGTCGCTAGGCGCGTGAGTCAGATGGAGGATGGGGAGAAAATGGATATTGCACGGGAGAGTCAAGGACGAGACGATTATTATATTCGGGAAAACGAGCATATAGCCCGGCATGTGGATGAGGCGGTTGTAGAGGCGGTGGTGGAGCATATGGAAGTGGACGAGAGGTTCATGGATGCCGAGGAAGACTTTTCAGACGAGGACCAGAAGGAGGAGCTTCATCATGCCAAGTACCACCGCGTCAACGAGACCACGAGGAAACCTGTCATGGCCCCAGTCAAGACCCCAGTCGAGGCCCCAGTTAGGGTGCTACGTAGAGCTTCAGTCGAGGCTCCAATCGAGGCCCTAGTCAAGTCTCCAGTCGAGGCCCTAGTCAAGGCCCCAGTCGAGGCTCCAGTCGAGGCCTCTGTTGAAGCTCCTGTCGAAGCTCCAGTCGAGGCCCCAGTCGAAGCTCCAGTCGAGGCCCCAGTCAAGGCGCCACGTAGAGCTGCAGCCAAGGTACCAGTCAAAGCCAAAGTCAGAACGCCACCTCCACCCATGGCCACGAGGAAGAACAAGGACAGGGGCAAGAAAAAGACCATAGACCATGAGAACTATGTGACCGTGAGCGACATCTCTGGGCCGGACTCGGATAGCTACGACAACGACGACGACGATGACTACAAGGCACTGTCGGATGAGGACTACAAAGAGGAAGGGGAGGAGTCCGGTGGCGAGCAATGGGGCATAGTTGGTCACGAGAGCGATGGAGAAAACAAAGAAGCTGGTCATGAGGATCCTGGTGAGGGCCACGAATATGACCTTGATGGTGGCGAGGACCATGAAGATGACCATGATGATGGCGATTATGCATTCGACGCGGACCAGCCACGCACTGAAATATTCAGTGAACGAGCTTACAACGCGCTGCTTGACGAAGTGGCGGCCCTATACTACCAGCCCCCACCAGAGGAACTCGTGGGCCTCGAAAGGACCTGGCGGCTCCACACTGCCGTGTCGTCGTCACTGGAGGATCTCTGGCAGCGATGGGTGGTTTCGGAACAGGACCGGCCCTCTGTGTGGTGTGCGGCCGCAGTGATGGCCAAGCGGTGGCGAAAAAACTTCAACCTGACCGAGCAGAGCGCGTACTACATCCAGCGGCGGATCATATCCAACGTATTTAAGCACCTCCTAGCCATGGGAAAGGAGGGCACGCTTGAAGAACGTGTGGACAAGGCGATGATGATTGTCGAGGAGGAGATTGATGAGGTCGGGTCGTTGTACAAGTACTCGAGGCCGCCGACCAAGAAGAGTAAAGGGTATGCGGGGTCGTATGCCGCCATCATGGCTGCCAAGAAGAGGAGCAATAGGCCACCAAGGAGGAGATATCATCGATCTGAGCAGCCAAATAAATGAATGGAGGAAGGAGAAGTGTACAAAATTGCCGACTGTTTATTGCTGCACGCCATCTTTTTTTTGTTTTGTTACGTGGTTGACCACTGTTTTTGCACTGTGATGATCTGCATCATCCATCGCCTTTATTTTACAGATTTAGCATTGGCATCCCCGCATGACCTTTTTTTCGACTTTGGCATGGGCATCACCACATAACCTTTTTTTATCATGAGTCTCTTTTAATATCATCCTCATTTTTCACTCTCCTCTCTGCAAAATCGAAAAACGTGGGCTTCGCGAATTAGGACGAGCGGGGAGCGATATATTAACCTGCATCGGAGGTCACTTGGAGGTTGAGACTAACGGTGGCGACTGGAAAAAGGGTTATCAGCAAATATCCTATTTTAGAAGAGAACGTTGGCCCAGTTCCAGAGGAATCTACCGATATATCGCACGACAAAAATCTGCATGGCCAGGATTTTCTCAAAAAAAAAAAAAAAAAAAAATGTAGAGGCGAACCAGTTACCGAAATCGTCATATCAACCCCCCCTCCGTCCAAAACATCGTCGTGTCAGACCTCCTCAAAACAATCATCATATTAACCCCTACACCTAAATCGTCAATAAACGTTTACCTAACAACATCACCGCCTCGGTCCAGAAACATGGTGAAGAGAGAGCGGAGGACGTGGAAGTTAAAACATGAGCGCGCGGACAAAAAGTCGTTGACATGAGCGTGAGCGAAGAAAGTTGATTAGAGAGAGGTGGAAGAAATCCGAGGTGGGGTATGGCGCGCTAAGCTAAGTAGGGGAGTAATCGATGCCTCTGACGCCTTGCGTGGTAGAAAATGAGCACCTCGAAAGTAGGAAGTTCGGTTGAAAGCGGTATCGAGAAACAGCATCGAAATTGCAGGATCGGGGGTGGGAGGGAGAAATGGACCAGCACGCATGAGACGCAACTATCAAAATAATCTGTGACGATGAGGTTAGAGAACGAGATGCCGACTGAAATGGAGGAGGATGGAAAGTCAAGATGTATCGGTGACGACGATGGTGGAAATTGTAGCCGGGTGAAAAGAAAAAATAAGCACTCATCATCGGTACCAACCATTGGCGATGCAAAGGACGTTGTTCGTGAAAGTGGTCAGAGCGAGGTCCTCTCGGGTGAGGTGTTGGGGAGCCCTGTCGTCTATGATCAAATCGACGACATAATCCAAAACCCTGACCGCATTAGCAAACACGTCGACATTATCAGCACCGACTCTCAACAGCCAGAAATCTGAGCGCGTAAAATAGGGAAAGGAAAGGGCTCGCGACCTTGTGGGTCGGAGATTGAGTGAAGATGGAGCATATAGGGGATACCTATACGGCGACACAATTCAAAGCCAATGTCGAATGTCATCGAGCAGAGACACTGAGGGGATCGAAAATAAGTAGGGAAAAAAAGCAAAAGAAAGAAGTATCCAAGTGATGGAGTCTCGCACTAGACCGCAGAGGAGCAAGACGAGGATGAGGGTCCAAAGGTGTACAAAAAACGTCCAGGTACTATCGACGATAGGTCAAGACCGAGATCGGGCCGGCGGATCTATGTGCAAAATGCTTCACTGCTACTCGACCAAAAACCCAAAAAAAAAAACGGACCGGCTTTTCAATCGACACGCAGACGAAACGGCCTCGGATGTGAGCTAGCCAGCGATCTTTGAAAATGTTTTTTTGCTATTTGGCGCTTTCGATAATAAAGAATTTGCACGCAGTTGGATTAACCAGCGATACGTTTTTCTCATGATCAAAATGATAACATGGGGTTAAGCATGAGGCTAAGCACGCGTGATGATTTATAAAGCCTATGCGATTCAGGGCCAGCAGCAATGCTATTGTCTTCCTTACATCCTCACTCACACACTCACCTTCTCTCTCTTTGTCCATCAGAAGGACTATTTATTGTATACCTTCTTTACTAACTTATGCACCTTTTCGTAGCAATTGACTTGAAGGGGGGTACTTGAACACGAACTTTTATTCAATGTATCTGTGCCCTCGCCCTTGCTCTTGACAGAAACAGCCAACAAATAAAAGACATGTTTGGTAAAATAATATATTTCTTGTTTGTGCTAGCTTAGCTTAGCTGAATATCAGGTCTGTTCTCTCTAATCCACTTGACATGCTCTGATTCGCTTTCCTCAAGAGAACCAGCAATGCCGGCTGCGTCGCCATATACCTCAACGTTACAGTCCCAGTACCACAGACCACTGATCAACTTCAGCCTTGGCCAGTTCTCTACCATCCACTGAACCTCAACCAACCCGATCCGGTGTGCCATCTGGGCGACATCCAATTCCTCCAACTGCTTCAACCCGGCCAACTCGTCGAGTCCGCTCTCGAGGGAGAGTTCCAAGCAATTGCGATCAAAGTATTCATCGACGGCCATTGTACGGATACCACGGATCTCCAACTGTGAGTACTCGGACCTGCCTAAATCACAACAGAGTTTTCCTAGACGCAGCTTCCGGAGATGGGTTAATTTTCCCAATTGTCTGAGGACTCTTCGTTGGACAGCGTGGCTCTCTTGCTGCGCGACAAGCATAGTGCCCGACAATGGGACTTGATCTTGAGCTGTAGCAGGACCAGGATGAGGAATAGGAATAGGAGGAACGAGAAACAAGTCGCCCAAGGGAATGTTGACGATGTCTGGGCGCGGGACATTAAGGATCTTGCACTCGAACACCTCGACCTGGTTGCACGCCCAAGAACTGTTGATTATCTGCAAGGCATCCAGTTCTACCTCCTTGTTGGGTCGACTTCCGTCTTCATCTTCAATGGTCTGGAGGATACGTAGAGTCGGGCTGGAGCACAGTATGGCTTGAAGGATGTCTTTCGAAAAGTCACAGTTGGCGGTGAAAAGGCGCTCCAATGTCGGTGCGTGCCTGAGGAATGCGTTCTTGACGGCGGTATCGTCGCTGGCGTAGGCTATGTGAGCACTACCATACCTCGTCAGTATGATGTGTTTCAAAGGTGGGGCGCGCATCAGGATCTGGGTGACATGCGACGGGTGACCATGGGACATATTCAAGTGCGTAAAACCTCTGTCGGCCAAACGGATCCCCTCCAGCGCGTCATGATTGACTCTCTCAGATATTCCCATCTGCAACTCTCTCAACCTCGGATAGTCGTTCAGGAGTGGATGCAACAGTTCACCGTCGGTGCATCGGAGGTACCCCTCCACAACCTCTAGGGCAGTACCAGTCTGGGGCCGAATCCTCCTGAATTGCTTTTGCAGCGAGAAATAGGTGGCTGGGCCCCGTAGACGGAGATCTTTGTCTGAATAAAACTCTTTCAACAACAGGAGTGACTCCCCAGCGACCTTGACGATAGACTGACAATCCAGGCAGTGTGAAGGAACGACCAGGAACTCCAGCTGCGGGTTGCGCTCGAGAACAGAGACCAGATATGTCTCGCCATCACTCTGCAACTCCGCCTGACTATACACTCTTTTGCTAGGATTAAGGGATCCGGCTGTTACGGGGGAAGAAGCGCCGAACAATCCAGATCCAGAAGAGACGACTGTGTGAAAACCCTGCCTCTGCCCAACACCGAACGACCCCCTCCTCATCCCCTTGGAAAGTACGGCTAAAGCCCTGGTGGTGGCCAAGCCTCTTGTAAATCGATCAACACTGTGGGTGGCGTCGAGGAAGACCAGGTTTGTGCATGTGATTCCGGATTCGACAAAGGGCTCGAGAGCGATAGGATCGTATGCTCGGAGTACACGGATGTGATGTCCGTTGCGGAGGAGTCCTGCGCGTCCTTCGGGGGTTTCGAATTTGGGGGTGGAATCGTTTCGGTGGATGGTGATGGAGTGCCAGAGGTGGGGGGCGAAGGTGTTGAGGAAGGATTTGTTGACGAGGCAGCAGAGGGCCTGGTCGTGTTGGGAGAGGTTATCGGCTATGAGTTGTGTTAGTTCGAAGATGTCGAACACCTTGTCGCTGGGTGCCATCAGATGTAAGTGAAGGAGTCGCTGCGCTAGTGTGAACGTAAGAGCGCGAATGTAAGAGTGTGAAGGAGTTGTTGATGTGATGGAGAGATGTCGTTTGAATGAATGTGAAATCAACAGTGTGATGGAGATGAAGGAAAGGAAAAAGGGGAGATAGTACAGAAAGCAGAAAGGAAGTGAGTGAACCTTAAATCCAATTGGTCTCCCAATAGAAGTGAATCGAAGTGGGGGGTTTTTGCCACCACTCTCAATTCCAGGTGGAGGTATGGAAGAGGCATTCAAGAGACGGTCAGAGAAGGTGGCTCTTCCGCACACTGATGGCGGCTTTGTATGCAAGGCGGCAGAAAAGGTAGCGGGGAGGGTGGGAGAGCGAACCGTTGTGCGCCCTCAAGAATCGCTTCCAAAAGGAACAGTACAGTACATACAAAATGGGTGGGCGATGTGTTTTGTAAACAGCAAAAAGAGAGTTTACATGTATGATGATGGCTTTGAGAACTTTGAGTAAGATGGTGGGTTTTGTCCTTGCGGATCGAGTGTTCGCTGCAAAGCATGTCGTGCGGCATATTGCTGCTGTTGGGTCGGATTTAGTTGCATAGTACTTCAAAAAAAGTTGTAGCCAAAAAAAAAAAAAAAAAAAAAAAAAAAGGTCACCAAAGGTACAAAAAAAGCAAGGAGACAAAAGACGTAGAGTTGTCAATATACTTTTTCATCGATACAATAAAACCATAATGTCATAATGCTATAGAAGTGTATGCGTTTTTTTTAATCCCGCTTCTTTGTGCCCCACACATCATTTGCATAGCTCTCTCGCGCGCGTCAAGGCTTTGAGCGCGTGAATTCAAAGAAAAGTGACTGCTGTTGGTTTTGATGTTGACTTTTTTTTTTCTTATGTTGTGTTGTTTGGCCACCAAAACTCTCTTTTTTTTCCACCTCCTCCATCAACACACAGGACATCACCCTCGACACCCTCGACACCCCACACCAACCAACATGGACGAGCATGCACCCATCGTCTACGACCTAACATCCTACAAGGAAGAAACAAAGTCCTGGAACGACGACCCCTCCGCCTACCTCTTGCGATACTATACCAAGCAATACTTTCTCGCAACCAGTAAGCGCCTCCTTCTTTTCTCTTACACCCAAGAAACTGTAATCTACAACGATACTTTTTTAGTACGTCTTTAAAGCAATACCTACCCCGTCCAACTCCCCATTAACTCTCACCCTCCCTTCGTCCCCACCCCTGCACTCACTTAGACGGCAAGGACCTAAAACAAAATTCCACAACCCAAACACTTCAAAAGATCATCGACCTCCAAACCGGTCTCGAAGTTCTTCGAGGCGACCAATACGTCTACCAATCCCCTAACAAACTCTGCATCATCGGTCTCGCACCCACCCACCCACTCCTCGCCCAACCAGACCGGTACAAAGTCCTCAACATCTGCTTTGATCCAAAGATTGCGGGGGCCTTACCGCAACCGACGGCTATACCTGCGAATTCCAAGAAGCAGCCCCCACCGTCCTGTCATTCGGAGACTGTTGTTTGCAAGATCGAGGCAAGGGACCTTTGGGTTGCTGAAGGATCTGTGGAACCAGCCATGAAGGAGGAAGCGGAGCAAAATATTGAGGTCAAGTCAGAAGAAAAGAACAGGGATCAGGATATCACCATGACAGTAAGCGACTCTGTAGCCCAATCACCTGCTCCTTCCACTACCACCACCACCACCACCACCACCAACTCCACAGCAACCTCCAGATCAACAACCCCCGCATCACAACTGGAGAAGCGCACAGAATCAGTCGACCCCACACGCGTCATCTTTGTGGTCCGCGGATCCATCAGTGGCCATGTGATCGAACTCAATGAGCGCCTTCTGAGACGTGGAACTTCAGAAATCACTGACCCCCTCGTCATCCAGACCATGCTCACGAAGGTAACAACCCCAACCTCATTTTTTTTTTCTTTTGCCAGTCTGCGTAAAAGACATTTTCACAAAGTACAAGACAAGACTGGAATCAATGTTTGTTAACAAATGTCCTTATCAAAAACTTGTCTTCATAAAAACTTAGGCATCAACGCATGGGTTCATTGCAGTGGTGAGACCAAAGGTCGACAAGACAGAGATTGCGCTCAAGGACTTGTGCACAATGGACGACTACAACCTCTTGCGTGAAGGCGAACCCCTTCCTTCCTCTACTGCTAAGGTCACCGCCACTGGAATTACTGCAACACAGCAAGAGTGAGTGTAAGCAGCCATATAAAAATCATTGGAACACGTACTGCTTGTCTATGTTGTTTTTGCGTTTTTATTCTTATCAGGGTTGAAGGTGAGGTTTAGAAGAAAGGTGAGGGTCGTTTAGAAGTGAGGAAGATGAAGGACGCTTTGCTCATCGCAGTAGTGGAGGAGGAGGAGGAAGAGGAGGGGAGGATAGAAAAAGGCAAGGGCACATGGAACAATAAGGAGATAGAGATGAAAAAAGAAAATAATACAGGGAGAGGTAAGGTAGTGTTACATGGATAAAAAGAAACTGGAATACAGGCGAGAAAAAGGGGTGTTTAAAAAGAAGAAAAAGGGTGGTCAAGAAGAGCGAACGGTCTTGATGCCGGTCTCAAAGACCTCCAACCACTGCGACAAGTCATTCATCGTCAACTGGAGTTCCTCCATCAAGTCCTCGTTCCTGCGCAACGCATCCATCTGCAATGGCCGGGGCTCAGGCGTGACAATTAGCATATGCATCGGTGACACCAGCATCTGTCTCTGCATTTGAAGCTGTTGCTGTTGCTGCTGTTGCTGCTGGTGCTGCTGGTGCTGCTGGGACTGCAGGTGTTGGTGGTGATGGCGTTCTTGACCAACAAGATGCTGGCTAAGGTTCTGATGACTGTTGCTCCCGACCAGCGTGGTTGCTGATCCATTGTGCGAGGCCAAATGTCCAAGTCCCGAAGCATTGAGCTGCAAGTTGTTACTGTGGTTGCCATGACCAGGATAATTGGCCCCCTGATGGTAAGATGTTCCCGAGAGGCTGATGGCAGATTTGGCGCCACCAGGAGTGGCTGTGAGAGTCTCATTGTAAGTCGAGGACATGTTATGGTTGGCGCTGGAGTGAATGCTGTTCCCGTTGACAGTGGCGATATTATTGCTGCTGTTGTGATGGTTATTGTTGGTGACCTGAGCAAGAGTCGGAGGAGAAGAAGGAACGGTAGAAGTAGGCACAGAGGACGACAAAGAAGAAGTATTCTGGGCCGACATAATGGGCGTACTCGAATATTGTTGATGTGGATGATGTTGTTGCTGCTGCTGCTGCTGTTGCAGTCCATGTGAGCTGTTACTATTCCGTCCTCCATTGAGCTGGTTACCCGGAAAAGCACCAGAGACACTGCCAAAGGACGACGAAAGTGACGAGGATGAGGCCATCGAGTGAAGAGTTGGGCGCAAAGGACTCGACGACAGAGCCGTGACATTCATCGACGACGGTGCAATGAAGCGAGTGGTTGAAGGTGACGGTGGCAGTAACAATGGGTTGGTCGAGTAATCATCTGAGCCCTAGAAAGGCGCCAAAATAAATAACAAAAAATACCGTTAGTGCTTAGTTCATACCCATCTCGCATCAAGGCTAACTGGCACCGAATACAAAGCAAGCAACACCACACCCCCAACGCTCTAATATCTTCCATCCACTCACCTTTTTGGGAGGGATCATGATGATAGAAAGGCCGTTTAAGTTGGTCATGCTGATACTGCGACGACGCGGTGAGCTAGCTCTCCTGTACCGACTAATGTCCGCGGAACCCGGCTCATGATTATACGAGTACTGTTGCTGCTGGTAATGTTGCATCGGCTGCTGTTGACCCGGAGGGGCGCCCGTAGCCTGAGGAGGTCTGCTGGGTTGGAAAGCGCCCTTGGAAATGTTATCCTGTTCCTCTGTCCTCCTGAGCATACTAGCCGAACGAATCCTCCTTGCGAAATTCTCGCTCGAGCCAACAGTCCTCAATCCTGGCCTTGCCATCACAACTCCCGGATTAGGTCCAGATCCAGATCCAGATCCAGTCACTCCAAAGCTACCACTGATCGCCGCCGAGTTGGGCAAGGAAGCTGACGATACCGACGACGCTGATGACGAAGATGACGAGGCGCCATGGTTAGGTCCAGAGTGGTGTGATCCTGTAGCCCCGTCACCATTGACACTGGAAGCGGGAGAAACCCCATCTTTCTCGCTCATAGTGACGCTGCCGCGGTGAACCCCGTTCATGGAAGGCGCATTGTTGTCGGGAAGAGCGTTGATCATCCGCAGGTGAGCGGGTGAATGACCAAAGGGCGGCAGCTTTTCCTCACTAATGTTAATGGGCTGCATGCTCAGAGCCGCCATGTTCGAAGAGAGACCACCAAACGAAGTACCAAATGGTCCCGTGATGCCGCTGTGGTTGTTGCTGTCGGATCCGTGGGAAATGTTGGTCGTTGGTCCAGAGTCAAGGCCATGGAAAGTAGAGCTCCGAACGGATGTTGCACTTGGAGGTCGGATTGGCAAACTAGGTCGCAAATGAGAAAACCGCTCCGACTGAGAAAAGTCCAAACTCGCCTTTCGATGAGGAATTTGTGGAGGTAAGTTGCTCCTTGCATCGTGTGCCTGCCGGACAGGATGTGGTTGTTGTTGCTGTGCTTGTTCTTGTTGATGGTGCGACATTGAAGGTGAGGGCCTGCGTGTCCCTGTCTGAGATGGGTTCAGTAAACTCGATCCTGCTCCTGGAGTCGACTCCATCATTCCAACTGGAGGGATGGCGGGAGATGAAGGAGTTGAGCTGGGGCGAACATTGTGAGGCTGGACTCCTTGAAGCTGATTTGGCAGAACAATCTCGTGGCTGTGAACGCCCTTGTTGCTCGAGTGCTGACTGCTGTCCGAATCCTGCTGACTCTGCCTCTGATGCATATCGGTCAAGAGCGATGATTGCGTCGGTACTGGCACTGCTCTTGGCGAGGTGAGAGCCGAGCTGCTACCTGGACCCCGGGTCAACACATGACGGTTGTGGAAGCCATGATCCTGTCCTGGTGCCGAACCCATCACGACGGGTGCCGAGGGCCTCCTGTCGAACCGGAAAGGCTTTGACATGTTGAATCCGAAAGGCATCCTCGTAGGTCCAGAATCCTGTTGACGACTATTGGCTGGGGCCGGGTATTGGTGTTGAGAAGGATGGAACTGGTCAAAGGACGTATTCAAATCGCCACTGGGCACAGGCGAGCGTGATGCCAGTCGCGCATTGGTAATCTCTTCCAAATTGGGGATTGTGAGCGTCATGGGAGCAGAGGCCATATGGGGGCCTTGTGGAGACAGTAACGAGTGAGATGTCGAGACGTCCTCCTCGCTTGCGCTCTTATGATGCATGAAGAGTCGCAGCAGTGGGTGGGATTCGTGGGTGATTACAGCTGGCTGTGACTTTATAGGCAAGGCCTTTTTGGAGTTCCTGGGAGATGTTGGGGATGCCTTTGCTTTGACTGTTGGTGATGTTGCGCCAGGAGAGGGTATAGATGTTGCATTGTCCAGATTGTGGTCTGATGACTTCCCGCTGCGCCCTTGGATGACAACGCCGCTGTCCTGAGCTGAGAGGGCTGGACTTTTGACTCCATTAGGGTGATCGCTCTTGGAGTCGGGTTTGCTCAAACTCGAGGTCCTCGACGGTGTCATTGGTGGAAGGGTCTTTGCAGTCTATTATATGTGCGGTTGTAGGGTGTGAGTGGCAGGTTGCGCATACAAATATATTGCGCTCCCAGTGAAAGTATTTGCTGTTGCACCTGCTTACATCGAATCTCCATGCATCTGGGTCGACTTCCATGTCAAAGCTCTCCAATTCGTGGTCAATATCGATATCACTAATGAAAATAAATAAGCGCATTAGTAGTCGTTCAAAAACTAGCGCACATATTGATATGCTATGCGTCCAATAATTACCTGCTTGTCTCCTCCTTGTTGAGAGCCGCCTCAATTTTGTGCTGCTCATACTTGGCAACTAAATCCTTCAAAAGCGTCAAGGGGCTTTTGCTCGTGCTCTTGATCCACTTTGTCTTTAACAAATCCTCAGCAGAAGGGCGCTGCAATACAGAAGGAGGATATGAGGAGAGGGGTTAGTGCCAAAAAATCTGCAGGCTTTTCGTCGATCCATGCATGGCTCTTGGTTGGGGTCTGTGGTGCATGCATACCTCATTGGGCTCCTCGTGCAGACAGAGCGCGACAAATTCCTTCATAGCTGGCGACCAGTCACCCTCCAATTGAGCTGGGCGTGACTTTGGGATCAATGTGACAGCCCTCATAGGATCCTGGTCAGCAAATGGCGGGTTTCCTGTTGCAATCTCGTATATTGTGATTCCAAACGACCAGATATCCGCCTAAACAGCAAAAGAGTGTCGATGTTAGAACGGGAGTGGGTCAAAGGTCGACCATCGAGTGGTTCGTTTGTGAGACAAACGATCTTGTGTAACAACGGTATGGTTGTTTCGTTCGTCCCGCGCAGGTCTGGACCACCTAAATGACCCTTTTTCGGCTCTCAGTCGTACCTTGAAGTCGTACGTCTGTCCTTCCCTGATCACCTCTGGCGCCATCCAGTACGGTGTCCCGACAAACGAGTTGCGCTTCAGAGAATTCATTGTCACTTGCCCAGCTACTCCAAAGTCGCACAGTTGAACACGTCCTTCATCCGTCAATAAAATGTTGGCGGCTATTCGAACAATGCAAAAAAAGGAGTAGTCAGCAAATTAGCAAAAAAAAGTGGACAGGTGGATCGAGGCAAATTGCATAACCAAAGAAGCGCACGAGGTCAGCAACAAAAGGAGCATAAACGAAGCAAGGGGGTAAAGCAACTGTGGTGAGGCTGATCGCACAAGGGCACAATGTGCCATGAATCAGTAACGCCATGTTCATCCCTCTTCCTCCCTCTTTCCCCCCGTCCTCTCTTCCTCTGTGTCTATTTCACTCTTTCTTGGCACGATTGAGCTATGTGTCTATGTGAGCGGTGTACCAATCAACTGTCTAGCCCTTTGCTACAGTTGTTCCCTGACATGAGGTAGAAGAGGTAGAGGAGGAAGGAAGAGAGAGAGAGAGAGAGAGGAAAAGAGAGGGAGAGGGACGAAGGGAGAGAGAGAGGAGGGGATGAGGGGAAAGAGAGCGGAGAAGGGGGAAGGGAGAATGGGAAGGAGAGAGGATGCGCAACAATAGAGATGAACGAGGATGACCTTCATTATTATTTTTTTACCTTTGATATCTCGGTGGATAATGCCATGCTTGTGGAGGTACCCCAGCGCTTGGAGGACCTCCCTTCCGATGACCGCTATGCATTTCTCATCTATCCTCGTCAGGGCTTGGAGCTAAAACACAGAAATATACACACAGACCGACAAATGGATTGGAGAGACGATAAGTAAACAAAACCACAACACAGACATAAAGGAAGGAGAAGGGGCAATCGCAATTTTAATATAATGAGATTGCAAGGGAAGGGGGACCATTGGCAAAGAGAAAAGGACATTCCAAACAGACACCAACAGACAATAAGGGACAAGGCACGGCGATAAAATTAGTTGGCAAATGAACAAAAAGCGCTTGCGTGTGGTGTATGTAAGTAAGCCTGTTTCGACTCGATACTCATACATACACATACACACACACCGCACTCACACAACAACCCATGTCCTTCTTGGTCTGACCTACTAGATTCTGTTGTAATCCGCCTGCTCTTTATCTCTCAACTTACCAAAGATCGGATGCTCCCTCCTGCGGCATAGTCCATGACGATCCACAGCTTGGTCCCGTTCAGGAAACTGCCATGGTACCGAGTGATGTTTTGCGAATCGCAGTTCTTGAGCTGCGAAAGCGTCGCGATTTCCCGTTGGATATCAGAGACATCTTCTTCCTCCGTGTCGAGGTTCAGCACCTTGATAGCGATCACTTGTCCCGTCGCATTCTCGACGCTATTGTTCATTGTTTTATGAACATGAAGTAAAAGAGTCAGCGATCGTCGTATGAAACACGAACAGGAGTGAAATGAAAAGGCGGCTGGTCGAAGAGGTGTCGGTGCAGAAACCTCTTTCCAGAACATCGATTGCAATACGACACTTCTTTTTTTTCGCCTCTTCCTTCTTCAGAGGGGGATGTAAGAGAAGGAGTGAAGACTAATAGTAGGCAGGGTTGTTCTTGTTGTTGTTCTTGTTGTTGTTGTTGTTGTGCGGACATTACCCTTTGTAGACTGCTCCATAGGCACCTCGCCCTACGAGCTCCTGCCTTGTGAAGAGTTGGCTGGCAAAGATGGTGTCGCCAGTGACGATTCTTCTGCTCGACATTGGGCTCGCCACAAATCGAATCGAATGCGCTTTTTCTTTAGCCTGTTCTTATTTGAGATGGCTGTGAGTGTGCGTGAGAGTGAGAGAGAGAGAGTGTGTGTGTATATGTTGAGAGAGTGCAGGTCGAGTTGTTGTGTGCGTTGTTAGCTTTGTTCAAGGGTCCTAAGAACAAGAACTGTCACAATGTGATGATGTACTGGTGTTAAATGCCGTGGAATGTGGAGTTGTTGGAGGGGCCTGTTGTGTGCTGCTGTTGATGAGGGTATGGGTGATGCGCGTGTTGGAGAAGGGAGTGAAGGAGGAAAGCGAGGAGGGATACAGACAGGGATGTCTGGTTAGAGAGGAGAAGAAGAAAACGATGAAACGAAAGTTCAAAAAAAAACGAGGAGGAGGAGGGAGAGGAAAGGTGGAGGGATTGAGGGGAAAACCTGACAGTCGAAAAGAGGGGTTCCACGTGACCATGGGCCTGCCTTCGCCTTTGGCAGCAGTTTCCTCTTTTCTGTCGTTCTTTCCTTTCAGCGCTCCCTTCCTTAGTAACACTCACGAGCAATAGCAGCACGCTCAACGTTGTCATTGAGAAGGAGAAACACTGCGGAATAAAGGGACACTCTCTTTCGGCTTTCTTTATTTTTCTCTCGCTCGCTCGGTCGCTCAGACAAAAATACATAGCATCAAAAAGGAAGACGTTCATCCTATCACAAAAACTGAGCGCTCATTTTCCTGGTTTCTTTTTTTATTGCTGTGTCCGGAACAGTGTCCAAGCGTCAACCTATGACCTCTTGAAGACGCCTCCCAATGGAACTCTGCCGTATCAAGAATAGGAAGGTAAGAGAGAGGAGGGAGGTTGCGAAAGAATTAGAAAAAAGAAAGAAAAAAGCTGGGAAAAAAAGAAAAAAAAGAAAGAAAAAGAAAGAAAAAGAAAAAAAAGGGTCCGAAAAAAAAGAAGAAAAGAAAAAGAAGCAAAAAAAAGTAATATGGGAGAGTGAATTATTGCGCGATCCATGCTTTGTGTAGTTCGGTGTTGATGTTAGTTGTGGATGGTTTAGTGGGGTTTTTCTGTTTTACATATGTGACGCAAGGGCGGGGGGAAAGCGGAGCACAGCGACTCTTTAGGGCGCCATGGATCGGTCTCCATTGGCGGGTCGATCAGGATCCATGCCGTACACAGGAGTTGCAAGCTTGGCCGGGCTGTTGAGGTAGCCGCCGTACGAGGGTGTTCCGTTCTCCTGGTACTCACTGCCAGGCTTCGAGCCAGGCGGTATCTAACGGCAAAATGGCAGGCAGTATAACGCACATTGATTAGAACATAAACAAACGTTTGAACTTTCAAAACCCTTGGTCAACGATCAGAGAATGCTCATCGCCGTACCTTATCCAGCGATCGACCATTCCTGTTGGAGGTCATCAAGTATGAATCCATAATTTCACCTGCCGCCTCTACAGTTATGCAAGCAAAGAAAAGAGTACAGTGGTTTAGTACATTGCCCAAGTGGTTGCTCACTCTGAATATTCAGAAAGTCTTTCAAATCTCCAGACGTACCATGGATTTCACGCTCGTGGGGCTCATAACTCTCCCGCCAAAACTCGCCAAAGGAATCCATCAGGTTCTCGTCCAAGTATTTTCCTGCAACATACAAAGCTGCCAACGCAACAATCTTGGGCGACTTGGTCAAGCACAGCGTCGTTCTCAGACTACAAAAAGAACAATGTGGTAAATAAGAGCTATTGTTAGAACAAATGCAACCACATAGTGCCGAAATACGGACTAAAATATAGTGTAAAGTGTAAAGGGTTACCTGTCGTTGACGAACGCCCATGCAACCTGCTTCAACTTTCGGCCACCTAAAATATGAAAGGGTGCAAATTCCCATACGATGAACAAGCATTCCTTGTAAGAACCCAGAGAAGGCTTCGTCCATCAGTCCGTGCAATGAGTGCGACGAGTAGGATGGCATTCCTTACGTTGAGAGTCCTTCTGGTAGTGGCTGAACATATTTAACAGGAAATGGTAGGGGTGCTCCACGCTCAGATCAAAGCACAGGGTCTCCAGCAAAAGTTCCTCGGTGTAAATGATCGTGTCCTTCCACACGCGGAACTCCTAAAGTATTCAGATTGTAATTATTTGTCAGATGAAAGCTCGAACATAACAAAGAACATCGACCGACATTACAAGGTACAATGATTGGTAGTACTTGCCTTGGACGAGTCATCGATGGGTGTATCCTTCTTGGCAGCCTTTTGCGCACAGGCAATCACAATGTCCTTGAACTTACGCGTACTCTCCTCCGTCTTGCTGGCAAGGTAGATGCAGGTTGCAGCGACATCCTATTGACGATCAAAATTTAAAAAAACAAATAGTTGTTAGTCGGTCTCATTCACATTATTGTCCGTCAAATGCTTGATAGTGGTCCATGCACACCATTCGCATTACTAGACAGTGTCGTAAATGATGATACCAAAGCACGTTGCTCCTAAGTGTCACTTGCATAGTATTTGTAGTCCTTGAAGGATCGACGCATGTAGAACCGTTGGAAGAAGAGGGCGGCTGTTGCCATGGTCAACTGTGGCCTAAAGAATAACAAAGCAAAGAGCCATAGACGGCTGTTAATATTCGGGGTTTGGGACAGGTTGTCATTGGACCAGCAAACACAAATGGGGGAGTAGTTGAGCGATTTGCTTACAGCTTCAGGTGCATGCCGACCATCATAATGAACGCGATGCCCTTGTGTCGACTCTCCTTCTCGACTGGGAACGACAGACCGCTGATTTGGCTTGGAGTTCCGTAGAATTCCTCCTTCTGGTAGTACCACTGGCTGTCTGCTGTTGAGGTCATCGTGGACAAGGTGCTGTAGATTGCTGTGTTGTTAGGTTGTGTTGTTGTCTTAATTGTTCAAGATGCGGTGTCGATCGTTTCTTCCTGAAGAGAGGCTGCTGGGGAGTTGAAGCTTGATCCTTGTTGTGAGGTGCTTAGGGTGCGAGGGTGAAAGGAATGGCGAAAGCAAGAAAGACGTTTGCGTGCGGATATGTGAAAGGAGAGGGTACACAATACGGCAAATGAGGACTACAAAACCACAAAGAAAAAACAGCCGTCACGTGGCCTTTCTTTGAACAATTGAACACCATTGAACCATTGAACCATTGCAAACAAAAAAAAAATTGAGCCATTGAACCATTGATAAGAAAGTAATTGACATGTTTATTCTTCGCCGAGCTTTATCCGTCTAGAGCGTTCGCATTGGCAGATCCCACGCTTGACACGCGGTCCTTCTATGGGACCGCTCTCGGAGGCAACTACATACTCCCGTACCTTCTCTCCCATCTCAACACACTCCCTGCAACAGCACATCCCACTCTTGCCCGTCGTCGTTGTCGTCCTCGCAACAACGTCCACTGGCACCGGCGAGCATTTTGTGCAAGCAATAATAAGTCGATGGCATCCAAACCCATCACATTTGACATATCGCGCACATGGGACCTCACACCCCTCACACGACGATATCAGCTGAGTCGAGGTTATCGCGTCGCTTGCCTCTATGGCGTCTTTAGAGTTACTTGTCTCTTCCAAACCTAGAGACTGCCGCGCGTCAAAGATATAGTTTTTACCAAGCCAAAGCGACTCCTGTTGTGGGTTCTCCTTGATCGTCCGCTCCTGCTTGATCCATTCCAGGTAGTTGTGGATTCCGCCCTCCAGCATCAATACTTTCACATCGTCGCTCTTTCCTGATTCCAATGATTGCCGCATATACGACGTTGCCTTCTCGCTAGAGGACCGATGGTGAAGAGGAGGGGCTGCATGGTCAGGCACAGAGAGTCGCCACATAATGAAGGAAGTACAAACATCAAATCATCTACGAACAAGTAACTAGAACTTACCAGCGAATGCCGCCAGTACAATAGGAGAGGATGGTCTTCCCCGCAAGCAACTCCCTGTTTCGATCAACATAATCCCTGAACGACGAAAACTTGCGAATCGGCGGCGTTATGGCTCCTGGAAACCGACCAATCGACGACTCATAATAGTTCCTCACATCCAACACCACATAGTCATCCCTCCCCTCGGACTCCTTGAGCTTCGCGTGGAACTCTTTGGGTGGAAGTTTGCCTTGCTTGTTCTTGGGGTCGTGGTAGACGCTCAGTTCTGGCGCTCCTAACGGACAGATCTCTTCGACGACTTTTATCGATGCCTCCTCGCCAAAGACGTGGCGGCAGCCTTCTGTTGGTTTGAAGAAGTTGAATCGCTTCCTCTTTAGGGTGGCGTCGATCTCGGTGTTGCCGTTGTGCTGAGAGCTTATTGTTACTGGGCGTGAGAGGTTCAGGGACTCGAATTCCGGAAGGGCGGTGAGGAGGTCGATGTATTCTGTAACTGAGGTCGAGAGTCCAGAAAGGGTCGCATTGATTCCTTCAGTCGCCAGCTTAACTTTTCCGCAGAGTTCCAGATCCGTGAACCAAGCTTTGTGGAGTCGCGCAATCGCCAGAGGGTCGGATATCGGCAAGTAGGCATAGAACAGGATGACGGTCCCCAATGCAGGATCGCACTGACAGGTCAGATTGATAGGGTCGCTCCCATACTTTTCAGCTCGACGGGACTTGAACTCTGCATCCTCGTCCTGGCCATGCCTCTGACCCTGATCCCGATGGTCCTGCGCTGTAGAAGTCGAAGCCCTGAGCTGTAACATGTTGGCGAGTTGGACGCTGGTCAGTGCCTGAACAATGTCGCTGTGGCTCGCTGCGATATGTCGGAACATTGTGGGGGCCTTGTCGCAGGTGAGGTCACAGCAGGACCAATTCCCGTCTCCTGTCTGTCGTTGACGGAGGAGTTCGTTCTGCGCCTTGTTCTTTGCCGTCTTGAGCTGGGGGTCCGTCATGGCCTGTGTTCCGTTCGTTTGTCGGGTTGAATGGACAAGTGTGTGAATGGTTGACCCTTGCCTTGGGACTTAATTTGCGAGTGTTGACTCCTAAGCCACTTTTCGCCCCTTGTTCAGGGATTGGGAAAAATTGGCGCGCTTATGTTTTCTCTCTCGCTCGACCGACAAAAGCACCGAAACAAAGAAGAAAGTACGCGCCTGACAGGACATCCCACACCCTCGCACCTTGTCCATCTCCACAGGGTTTTGCATTCAGCCCTTCTTTTTTTTTCCATTCCTCTTAATCACTCCTTCCTTTCCTTTCTTTCTTCTTTATCGCCCTCGCATCAGTACCCCTCCCTCACACAGTCTGGTCATCACCATCATAGTCCCAACATCCTCATCGACACCTGCTCGACGCTAGTACCGGTCTTTGTTTAAGCACAGTCAGAGAGCTCACCCTCCTAGGACTCGCGAACCTGCCCCTCCTATCGAGGCTATATCATTTATTTCGACTTCGCCCAACCATCACCCCTCGCTGGGACCTTTACCCCTTCATACCATCAGCTGTCCCCTGATATCAGTACGTCATATCAGTTCTGCTTCCCATCACTGATGTTTCAGGTCTTTGGCAACCCTTCGTACTCACCCTTGAACACGTCTTTTAATTTTTCGAACAAAACAACGTAGCAGCCGAGCGCCAGATCCAACACAAACTATTTCTAATCCACCATGGATCACAATCACCACTCACCAGTACGCGCCCACACTTCGACAATGTCTTGTAACTTTCTACCGCACCCTTTACTATGTTTCTCGTTTTCTAAAACTAACGCGCATATCTTTTCTTTTGGTTTACCAAAATAGAGTGGGGCGTCAACACCGTCAACAACAAACAACGACCCGTATCACCTCAAACGTAGCATATCCAGCGACGACGCCTCACGGTTAGGTGCTGGTACCGCTTATCCATCCTTTTCTTCCTCCTCCGGCTCTGGCTCAAAGACGGACCGATCTACACCCATCGTCGACGCACTCTCGAGCAGTGCAGATAACCTCGACCTTAATGAGACCAAGCGACGAAAGATTCAAGAACAAGTGGATGGTGATCATCATCACCAAGATCTGGCCAACGTCATCGCCACCCATCTTCCGGGTACTGAAGTCAGGACTACAAATGGTCGTCACGGGCGCAATGATTCTGATAACAACGGCACCGGAGCCATCGATAATAATAGCAGCACTTTGGATTCAACAAGCCTCACCACCACCACCATAACTACTACATCCGTCGCCACCGCCATCGCAACGGCTACTCACCCCACAGGAACGAGCAACATGGAGAGACCAGCAAGGACAGTCCCCTCCCGTCGACCCATTAAGCGGGTCAACTATGCCGATCCAGACGACTTTGATCTCGATGACGAGGAACAGGATCGATCGCCTAGTCGTGGAAGGGAATCTACTCGTGCCAGTACTCGGATCAGTACTATTGGACAACAGCAACAAAAGCAACAACTGCCGTCGTCTTCGTCGTCACAGCAAAACCAGCAGCAGCAACATCATCGTAGGAGACGAGGCGAGATCGAGGAAGAAGACGAGTATGAAGAGCAACTCGTCGGAGATGAAGGAGATGATGCTGTAGAGGACGAGGAAGAAGACTTCTCGGATAACAGTCGGGATGTCAAGGTCGAACCGGAACCTTCGAACTTTGGACGACGCACTCTTCGAGATCGAAGCGCCATCACGGCCCCCAAGCCCTTCCATGTCATCCACCCTACACCACCACCTGTCACGCGGACTAGCAGGAATGCATCTTCTCGACAGGATAACAGACGGCATTATGACGAACGTGACAGCAACCACGACAACAGCCGGTACCGAGGTTCTTCCTCATCCAACCTGCGCTCTTCTCTCTCAGCAAAACGACCTCACTCTTCATTAGCAGCCTCACACCCTCCTCCCCCTCCTCGACCTATCACGGAGAACATGAGGATCACGCGGGGCATGACCGGATCCCTGGTACATGATTCTTCCAACAGTCGGGATGTTACTCCAGACCAACAGGCTCATCACCGGCCTCTCAGATCTAGCTCCCGGTTCCATCGCTCCCTTTCAACCGATGAAGAAAGGGAGCTGGAAACAGGCGATGGAGCAACAGGCGGGGAAGGAGGCAACGGAGAAGAAGAAGAAGCACGGGAAGATGAAGACGAGGAGATGATGGTTACCGATGCTGCCGAGGACAGTCAACAATCACCCTTTGTCGACCACCAGGACCCCAACAGCGGCCTCACCCGCATGACTCGACTCCGTGCCCGTGTACAATCTCAACCTGCGCGGAGTTCTCGACACGCAGCTCAACAATCTTCGTTGCGCTCTAAATCAGCACACTCTCAGTCGCGACAGGATTCGGACCGAAAGTACGATCTTCGAGAGCGGCCCAAGAACAGGCCTACCTACATTCCAGACCGACCCGTCCCTTCGCCCACCCGCCCACGGACTTCGAGGATGAACTTTGGTGGCAACAGTGGACGAGATTCGTTCATGAGGCCTCGTCAGAATCGGTCTAGTCTTTTGGAGGCCCTGGCGCGCGCAGGCGATTCTTCAGAGGATGATCGGGATATTTCGAGCGGTTTCAACAAACGCCGCTCAGGACCCTCGTCAGACTCGCGAGGATCGTCGTCTCGTATCTTGCCCATGAACATGCACGAGCTTGCAGAGTCCAGGAGAGATGTCATTGCTTCACGCGCTGGAGGACAGTTGGCCGATACCGACCCCCTGGCTGTTGGCAAAAGTGTGGACTTTTCAAAAGTCGGCGGTTTAGACCATCATGTCAAGTCCCTCAAGGAGATGGTCATCCTCCCTTTACTCTACCCAGAAGTCTACTCTCGCTTCCAGATGATGCCTCCACGAGGAGTCCTCTTCCATGGACCGCCCGGTACAGGAAAAACGCTCCTTGCACGTGCGCTGGCTTCCAGCTGTTCGACCGAAACTCAAAAGGTCGCGTTCTTTATGCGCAAGGGTGCAGACTGTTTGAGCAAGTGGGTGGGAGAAGCAGAGAGGCAGTTGCGGTTGTTGTTTGAGGAGGCCAAGGCCTGGCAGCCGAGTATTATCTTTTTTGACGAGATTGATGGACTCTGTCCTGTTCGGTCGAGTAAACAGGAGCAGATCCATGCGTCGATTGTCTCTACTATGCTTGCTCTCATGGACGGTCTCGATGGTCGTGGTAAGTTCATCTTTTGAGACAAGTGAGGGAATATGATGTATGTGGAGAGGATGAAAATCGCGTTAACAACGAGCTTTAATTTCCTCCGCTGGATTATTTTCGATACGACAGGACAGGTGATTGTCATTGGAGCGACAAACAGGATCGACGCCATCGACCCAGCACTCCGCCGACCTGGAAGATTCGACCGCGAATTCTACTTCCCCCTCCCCAACGAAGCCGCCCGCCGCGCCATCATCGACATCAACACTTGTGGCTGGGTCCCCGCTCTCGACGAGGGCTTCAAAACCGAACTCGCCCGGATCACCACCCGTTACTGTGGTGCTGATATCAAGGCTCTTTGTACAGAAGCAGCACTCAAGGCGATTCGGAGACGGTACCCGCAGATCTATGAGAGCAATGAGAAGCTGTTGATTGATACTTCGACCATTGTGGTGGAAGAGGTCGATATGTTGAAATCTGCAAAGGCCATGGTCCCGGCGTCGTACCGTGTCACGGGCGCGACAGCTTCGCCGCTGCCGGTAAATGTTAAGCCGCTGTTGCAGGGGCAGTTTGAGAGGATCTGTAGGACCGTTGATAGGCTGTTCCCGACCAAGGCAAAAACGAGCGGCACCAGCGCCATTAATGAGGAAGAGGATGCAGATGATGCGGCGTTCCAGGCGATGGGATACAGGAGTTTTGAGAAACTCAAGACCTTCCGCCCGCGCGTCATTATTTCGGGGTCTCGTGGGATGGGTCAACGCTACCTCGGTCCTGCACTCTTGCACCACCTCGAGGGTTGTACCGTTCAGCAGTTTGACCTTGCGGCGTTGATGTCTGAATCCAGTCGCACCCCCGAAGCAGCATGTGTCCAGTTCTTTATCGAGGTCAAGCGGCACGCGCCCAGTGTCATCTATATCCCACATATTGACGTCTGGTGGACTGTTATGTCTGACGCCGTCAAGGCGACATTCTCGAACCTCCTCGAGGATCTCAATCCGGAGGACCGAATCTTGTTCCTCGCGACCAGCGAGACACCTCTCAAGGATCTTCCAGTCACTGTCCGGCGGTGGTTCGTCTCCAGCGTCAAGGGCCGTGTAGAACTCTCTAAACCAGATCGATCCAGCCGCGAAGCATTCTTCGAAACCCTCGTCGTCGACCTCGCCCGCCCTCCCACCGACTTTCAACTCCAATCTTCAACTCCCACAACCACCACCATCGAACCCCTCAAAAAGGCACCCCCACCACAACCCCGCGTCCCAACAACCGAAGAAAAAAAACTCCTCAAAGAACACGACCAATACGTCCTCCGCGAACTCCGAATCTCCCTTCGCAGCATCGTTGAAGAACTCTTCAAAGAACGTCGTTTCAAACCCTTCTTCCGTCCCGTCGAACCCGAAGAGTTTCCCGATTATTATCAAATCGTCAAGAAACCCATGGACCTGACGACGATGAATGATAAGGTGGACGATCGGATGTATTTGGAGGTCAAGGAGTTTTTGGCAGATGTGGATCAGATCTGTGAGAATACCGCGTTGTATAATGATATCCATGATCCTAGCCGCATCATCTACAAAGTAAGCCTACATCTCCCATTTCTTTTTGTTATTTTGTCCCCTCAGGCTTTTGTCCATGTTAACTAATGGTACTTTTGTTCTTGATTATTATTTTTTCCCTTTGAAATAGGCGCGAGCGTTCCAGGATGTCGCACACGGGATGATAAGCAGACTCGACCCAGAACTGATCATCGAATCCGAAAAGACCGCAGCCAGAGTCCGACAAGAACTCAAGTCCCTTCAAAAGACCCAAGGTGGACGATCGTCTCGTCGCCAACTCGGTCTTGAAGCCGAGGCTGTTCCTGATGACCCTGAATTGTTCCTCCGCCTTAGTCATCGGGCCTCTCACAACAACCACGGTGGTGCTAATGGAGTCGCACGAGGAGGAACTACCGGAACTGGCGCAGAGGACGATGACGAGGAAGAGGAAGAGGAGGAGGAGGTGAATTTGAGTAGCAGGAGCGGAGGCAGGTTCTCGAATCGGCCACGCGTCTTGAAGCAGGAGGATTTGGATCAGGATTTGGATGATGATATGAGCGGGACTTCTTTGTCCATGTCTTCTTCGACCACGTCCCTCATCGCCTTTGATTCAGACCCTGTTGAACCTACTACCAACAATAGTGCCAGTGCAGAGGCTGCAACAACCGCGGTGGCGAAGATTGAAGAGCATGGACACAGAGAACTTTCAGCAACAGTAGTAGGAGCTGATGACGTTCATTTAGGCGAGCAGGAGAAGCACAGCATGGACATCGATACTCTCCAGCCTCTTAAGAACGACAACGATAATGATGCCAGCGCCAACGGTATCGTGACAACCGCTTCATCGTCGCTTCCTGTCGACCCTTCGACGACAGCATCAACATCGAGGGAAGAGAACCTTGTGGCTGCAGATCATGATATAGAGATGACAAGTGACAACCACGCCGTCAATGGCTCTTCCTCCACACTTGGATCTCCTACCACCGCCACTACTACAGAACCAACACAACCAGTGGCAGTCGAAACCATAGACGCCTCCGTAGCGGACCCAATCATCCCTGACCAAGATCCCACCGCACCAGAACACCTGGACCTGGAACCCATCAAAGAGCAAACCCCAACTCCACCCCCAGTCTTAATCCTCGACCCCTCAGAAGTCACCCTTCTGCGCCAAGCCCTAGTTGACAAGACGGACACCAGCACGGTCGAAGAACTAGACCAGCTCCGCGCCGCGCTGTACGAGGACCTCTGGGAGCATCGACTCCAATGGGATAAAGGTCCCATGCTCATGGTAAAATAACTTTCATTTTGTTTTTGGCGCGCTTTGATCGTAACAAGTCCTTGTTTTGTATGTCCTGGTTCTTAAAGTCGAATCCTCTAACGCGCGACTTTTTTTTTTTTTTTTTTTTTTTTGGGTTGGTGTGATAGGATATGAACGAAACAGTGGAATCGATCACGGCGTTGCACAAGGAAACAGCGGAGGATGTCCGAAACTATAATGCCGTCCTTCAAGAAATCTACTAATTGCTTTTTTTAATCGACCCCTCCTCTCTCTCTCTTTCTTTGCTCGCGCAAAAAGGCTATATGTAATAAAAGAACGAAGGATATGTTTCTTTCTTCCTTCAAATCCAGATGCACATGCATTGATGTTGCTCTGTGTACTCCACATGGTTTTCGAAAGCCCGTTTGAGAGGGAGTAGCACATTCAGAGACGCAAACAAGATCCGTTTTGGCCACAGTGTGAAAAATGCTGTTACGATTTTATTACTTGAGCTATTATTATTTTGATATGGCGCTGGGATGGTAGATGGTGCTGTTGGTGTATTTAAGGATATCCCCCAGAACTCCACGAAATGGCATGTCCGCCTCCTCCTTGCTGTTGTTGTTGCTGTTGATGTTGCTGCTGCTGGGGGTGACCGGCACCACCATTAGACTCCTTGCGATCAACCATGACCATCGGGTAAGGCTGGGTAGGAGGCGCATAAGGATGCACAGGGTATGACGGGAAGATTTGTTGTTGTAGGGGTCGGGAAGGAATAGGAGGGGGCGCCGTTTGTTGGTACTGATGGGGGTTGAAATGCTGTACAGGATGCGATGCGCCATATTGGTTGTTACTCTGATGATGATGGTGGCCGTTGCTTCCGTTGGTGTTGGTGGTGATGGTGGTATGCTGATGATGATGGTGGGTATGAGTGGCCAAGACGGCAGGTCCTGATCCAGTTGTTGACAAGACAGGCTGCAACGCCGGTGACATCAAATGCGAAGGTGTAGGAGAAGGCTGCTGCTGCTGTTGGTACGAGAGTCGGCCGTTGTTGGGGACATAGGGTGACTTGGGCTGATACTCGACCGGCTGCTTGATAGGATGAGGCACTCTCACCATCTTGACGACTTGACGGTTCTCGGGGTTGTTGGGGTCAGACATCACCAATTGAATGACTGCATTGGCGGGCTCCTTCCTGATCTCGACATTCGAGTACAGTCGACGGATGTTGTTGCCCAGGATGATCTGCTCCAATGCTCCTGTTTCGATGTGTCGAACCTCAATCAACCCGGCCTCGAACGCAATAATGTACGGAGGCGCCAATGCGAAGGACTCGGGGCGGCCTTCCCACTCGATCAACTCCTTCTTGGCCAACTCGCCCTTCTTTGTCATCGTGAACGCGAAATCTATGCAGAAAAAATGATGAAAAGAGGTCAGTGTCTCGTCTTTTTCAAGGGCAACATGTATATGCAAGATGTAATTGGCAAGGTGCCTACCTGAGTAGCACATGAGGAACTCGTCGGCGTTGATTTTGAACATGCTGATAGGAGCACTTCCGGGTCGCGCTTCCAAGAACGAAAACGCCTCATCGTGTCGGTTGGGGAACTCTTGGGTATTGTTCAAGTTCTCCAGAATCACAATCTCGAATCCCTTGGGACAGACCACACAGACCATCTTAGCCAACATCTGCAGCTGCGACGAATCCGTGCCGACGTAGAACTCTCTGTACAACTTGAACCAGTCCGACTTGTTAGACTTGAATGACGACAGACTGAATCCTCCGCGGTGCTGCCCTCCCAAAACTGCATTTTCGACAGGCTCATATGCGGAAAAGTGACTCTCGCCTCCGTTCTTTTTCTTCATCGTAATGACCAACGTCTTGCCTGCACAGGTGCCCGCCGAGAAGAACTGGACACTCTTGCCGAGCTGCTGACCGACCTGGAGCGACTTGTCCGAGTTGGGATCCAGACAGCTGAGGTTGAATGCCTTCAAGACCTTGCCCGCAAGAACCAACAACATGTGGTAAGACTCCAAGACACTGACTTGACTGACGCTCGCCTCACGCAGGGCAAGCCGGAAACTGAAAGGGTCATCCTCCATGCCGACATATACTCCTTCCTCTGTTCCAATGACCACGCGTCGCTTGCCGTCCAGAACATTGAGATAGGGTGTTGAACAGGCCGAGCGACGACCGTCCATGGGGTTGTGAACCAGGTTGGAGGAAGGGAGTGGAGGTGCGGCGTTGTAATGGGTGATGACTTGCATCTTGAACAAGTGCGAGCCCGAAACGGCTTCCTGTCGGCGCGCCTGCGCAATCTGCATCTGTTCCAAAAGATTTTCCCTATCGCTCGCCGTCATGTAGATCGTGTAGATACCGCCTCGTCGTCCTCGATGCTCGATCGTCACGGGCGCAACATACTTTGTCTCCTGGAAGCCGACCCTGATGTCGTGTGGCGCAATGAAGGTTGAATGGCGATGTCCCGAGCTTGTCGACTTTGTGCTGTTGTTCAATTTCCGTCCAGGAACAGCATCTCCACGTCCATTCATAACCGGCACTGGCTTGCCATCATCCGCCCACACCTGTACCAACTCCAATGGAATCGGCTAAATAAATCAAGTGTTAGAAACATAGGTTAGATCAACTACTTGGCAGGTATAAGAACAAGAATGCAACGAGAGAATCACGCACCTTCTTGGAGACTTGGTAGAGCATGTCCTCCTTTTCGCCCTGTTTGTCGCGCTTCTCCTTGGTCATCATCAACATGTGGTCAAAGAGGAAGAGTCGAAGCTCAATCATCTGGAAATCCAGGTTCGATCGTCGCTTAACAAGGGCTTCGAAATGGAACTTGCGTCCCTTCTCCGAAAGCTTCAAGTCCTGCGGTGCTTCGCCCGACTTCCAGATGATCCTGTCCTGAATGTTCATCAATCGCAGCTGTCGGTTGCCCTCGGGCATGCAAGAGTCAATGCGTTTTCCGAGCTCCGTGCAGACCTTGATGACCGCCTGAACAGTAGCACGATCGGGTACGTCCTCATCAGTCCTCTTGACAACTTCGCTCAGCAGGAGGGGGTATCGGGGAATACGCTGGTAAGGTTGACCAATGAAATGTCTCAGACCAAGACGACGAGCCTCTGGGTGACGGGTGCAGTTATCCAGAAACGCCTTGAAGTTGGGGTTCTGTGCCGCCTCCTTCTTGTACGCAAACTCTGACAAGGCGATCCGGGGGATGTACCGGCTGTAAGCCTCCTCAAACCCTGCAATGTGAGGCAAGAACACGTCTCCGATGTTCTCAACCAGCGGCTGTTGCTCCTGGCGTGCTCTGAGATCCGCCAAGAGCAACTTGTTCAGCTCGAGGATCTCCTTGAAATTGAGGAACACATCCTCGATGAGGGTCTCCAGTTTATCCGGAGATACAATGTTCCCTGCCATAAGTGGGTTGATGAAAATCTGGCAGTAAAGAAGAACAAAATGAAAAGGAATGTCAATAGGGCGTGTGAGAAGGTGTTTCCAATTGGCCACCATGGACAATCCCTCGATAAAGCTGTGTTACTGTATAATCCATTCAAACGTACCTCCTGCAAGAGCTCCAGGTCGCGAATGTAGTTTGCTTCCGTGTGGATAACCTCAAAAATGGCTTCCTGACGGTTACGTTCCTTCTTTGACGCTGCGGCAACGACGCTGGGAGAAACCGAGTTGGCCCACACCTTCTCCTGAGTCGTGGTCACCGTCGAAATGTCACTGTTCGTCCGCCCCAACATACTCGACTATACGTCCGTGTAAGTATTCAGATCAGCAACGAGGAGCGAAAGAAAGAAGGATATGGGGTAAAATGTCAGTATATGGTTGGATATCAATGCATTAAAAAGTCACTGCCTCATCGCTTTCATTCAGCGCGACTTACGATGCTTTGGCGGTTGGGACAAAGATACGAGTAACAGGGAGGTCTACCAGGCTGACAGTCGTAAGAGTAGCACCGGCTGCTATGAGGGAACACTCCAATAGGGGCCGCTGGGAACTCTGACTTGCCAGGGATGTAGGCAAGTGTGTTTTCGGTGAAAAAGTACAAGTCGTTGTTGGAGTCGTAGAGGGTTCCACCGCCAAAGAATAGCTGTTGTTCTTCCAGTGACCGACCGATCGCCAGCGCATGTCTTCTGTCCTCGACCTTGGTCAGTTCGACGATCACATCCTACAGAAAATTATGCGAAAAGAACAATGGCCCGGCGTTAGTCCAGATGGTCGACAAAAAGGAAACTCAGAAGCGGCAAAAGTAAACAAACCGACAAAAGTATTGTGCGCTCTGCTTGGTTTTTTTTTCCTTCCGAAAACATACCACCGTCTCTTTGCCTGTGAAGGTACAAGGGAACTCGAGGTCATAGTTGACAGACTCGAGCCTCTTGGACTCGTTCTGCAACATCTTTTCCCGGAAAGCGACGGCAATAGTTGAGAGAATACTGGGATTGAAGTCGAGCAGGAGCCGGGCAGCTTCCGAGATATAAACGGGCTCGCCAGACTCGACCGACTCCTGGAGCTGTCCATTGAACGATGGAGGCGGAAATCCGGGGGACGAGGGTTGACTCCAAGAAGTGTGGGTGGTGGAAGATCCTGTGGAGGTCCTGTACAGCTTACTACCAGTACTGGGAGTAGGCGACGGCTGAGGATAGGCATGACTTTCATTGTATGGGTGGGAGTGATGCTGATAATGTTGCTGCTGCTGCTGTTGCTGCTGCTCATGGGACGAGTAGTTCTGATGCGGTTTCTGTGAGCTTTGAAGGGGGTTGAAGGCGTTTGTTGGAAGCTGCTGAGAGGTTGAGTTGTTGACGTTGTCATGAGGCCGCGATCGAGGAGGCGAGGAGATATTGAGACTAGAGACATCTTGCTGGATATCTGCCATTGAGCCATCCTGGCTCCTGATATTGAACTGGAACGACTGCCGGGGTTCACTGGCCTCGTGCTCGTTAACTTGTGCAAGCTTGATGTGTTGCTGCTGTTGTTGCTGCTGCGCCAAGATACGCTGGGAGGGCGATTCTCTGACCGAACCATTGCTGCTTAGGATAGACTGTGCATCAGAAGGACGCCTGGAGAATCCATGCTGCTGCGGCTGATACTGATGTTGTTGATGCTGCTGCTGGTATGAAGGGTGGTGCTGGAGAGGAGAAGGGTGGTGGTCTGCCTGGTGCTGGGATGAATGCTGATATTGAAGTGGGGAGGGGGGGTACTGAGCTGAAGGACTTGGCTCGTCCAGGGCGGTATTGGAATGCGACAGGTTGCTGCTGGTGCTGTAGCGGTAAGGGCTGTTGTTGCTGGGGTTTGGGTGGTGGATGGACTTGTTCCTTTCGTTCTTCGGTGAAGGGACGTATGTGCTCTGGGGAGTGTAGGCGACGGGTGCAAGTGGGTTTGACCTGGCTGGCTGACCCTGACTTGAAGGGGGTGTTGTGTAGTCGGCCATTAGGGGCTGTTAATTCTGTACAGAGGGAAGAGTGAATAGAGGAGTAGTTGGGCGGATGCAGGTGGTAATGTTGAAGGAGAAGAGGCGAAAGGGGCGAGAGTTGGAGGAGAAAGAAAGTGTGAAGTCAAGAATAAAGGAAGGTCGAGAGGGGAAGGAAGAGGGTAGGATAAGAGAACGGGTGAAAGGAGATAATTGAACGAGAGAGTTGAAGGAGGGACGACAGAACGAAGGAGGGAAGTGAAGGAAGGAAGGGGAGAGGAGAAGGGAGCGATTAAGAAAAGAATGGAGCGGATAAAAGGAGGAGGAAGGAGTGAATGAGTGAGCAGAAAAAATAGACAAGGAGGAAGAGAAAGAAAAAAAATTAAAAAGAGGGTTAGTTGGGAACCATTGGGCATTGGGCATGCAATTTGTAGAAATGGAGATGGGTGAATTATTAGATGTGGGTGACCCTGGTATCGTGCATCATCATATGCCAAGGGTGAGTGACCCTTCTTTTTCAAAAAGCACCAGCTACCAGGGTACCAGAACGAAGAAGGAGAGGAACAAAGGCGGACATTGTGTGAGTGAAAAGGGGTTTCTGTCTTCTGTATCCTTTTGTCGCCATTGAGAGAAGAGATGAAACAACCAAAACACGAACTAGGGCAGAGAACAAGAAGAAGAGAGACCGGAAAATAATATTCCGCATTTCAAAAAGTTGGGTGCAAGCAAAAGGTAGAGAGTGCAATGAATAATAAGGCTAACGTTCTAGCGTGTTCTTTTCTTGTTGCCTAGTAGAAGTAGCCTTATTACTACCCTACACGCGCTCTCATACAACACACACAAACACACCCTTCTTCGCTTGCTACTCCCACGATGTACCCTTATTGCTGTTGTTGTTGTCAAAGGCAGCGTTCTATTCTTTCGAATATTCTCGCCTTGCTTACATATGAAGTCGGAAAGGAAAAAATATGGTGGCAAAAGCAAAAACAATTGCTTTGTTTGTGTTGATGTGGTTGTTGTTACCTGTTGTATGCGATGTAAGTGAGCTGGACAATGAAAGGGTGTAAGGAGGCGTAAGAGTGTGAATTGAAATGAAATGGAGGCTGTAGTGGGCGTAAACAAGGAGAGAGAGGAAACCACTGTACAAGAATAAAGACCCCGAGGAGATTAAAGGAGAGAGAGAGTGTATGAGTGTACGTGTGTGTGAATGAATGCACGGGATTGGGGTGTGATGTCGGAAGGAAGGAAGAGAGCAGAGGATGAGGGTAGAGAGGAGAATGAAGGACGAGGAGTAGTGGCGAAGGAGGGGAAGGTAAAAGGGAGTGTGATGAAGAAGAAGAATGGAGGAGGAAGAGAGGAGAGTGATGAGAAGAGAAGAGAAGAAGAGAGAAGAGAAGCAGTGCGAAGAAAGAAAAGAAAAGAAAAGAGGTTAAAAGAGCAGCAGACTCTCAGAGAAATGAACGACTAGAAAAAAAAAAAAAAGAGCGCAAAAAATGATATCCACAGAGCAGCAGAGAAGAGCACACACTCAGACGCCGTGTCCTTCCCTCGCCAGACACGCCTCTTGTGCACAACAAACAAACAAACACGAACAAACAAACACAAACGAACAAAACAAACAAACAAGCTGTTCAGATCGACACACTTCTCTCAGGCTCAGGCAACATGCAACACGAATTGCATTCACGCATCTCATATCCAACACACAAGCGATATGTTCATCTCTCTCTCTCTCTCTCTCTCTCTCGAGAAAACAACAGTTACATACCAATATCACCAAATCGAAACATGTCCGTTCTTTCTTTCTTCCTTGTTCCTACAAGGGGCTGGGCATACGCACAGCCCAGCTCCACCTCTTCATCCTTACTGCTCTAGCCTTCTTGCCTCTTCTTGCAGAGATAGGACGATGTCCCTCCTTCTCTCACCAGTCAGTGGCTGTACCTTCAGCCTCACACCTCCCTCTATCTCTCAGCCTGGGCCTGGGGATTTGATCTTTCTAGGCCCGGTACCTTAACCTACTCTCAAACATCAACGAGCAACTTACATTCATCCATCTCTCGTCTTCATAGCACTTGGACCGTCTACCACAATTTTCGACTTTATCTCTCCAACCCTTGTATCCTTCAAGACATCCTTTCAATTACAGTATAGTACACACATACAACTCCTTCCTTAATCTATTCATCCCGCCTAAAACTAAAAAGAAATGAATTGTTCGATCACGCTCCAAAGGTGTCTCCAAACATCATTCACTCGCCATCGCCCCATCCTTCCCTGCACACAAGGAACAAAGTTCAGCCCTGAACTGCACCTTGTACTTTTTTTTTTTTTTTTTTTATTTCCCATCCAACGAATTTGTCCGCCTGCACCACCTCCCTCCCAACTGCAGCCGCTTCATATATACTTTTTGTTTGCTGAAATGATGAATTAGCACTTGTTTCGATCCGTAATTGCTCTCAGCCTAAACGACGCTCATTCATTCATCGTAATAGTCTAACACGAGTGAAGACAGAGAGGCCCGAGGAGGCAGAATATCCACTTCGATCCCATCATCAACTAAATGGAGGGGTAAGAGGTGGTGCGTTTTGCATTGTGTTGGGATCCCTGAGCCTTGGGTAGGAGATCATGCCTTGATTGCCCTGAACAATTTTGACCCATCCAGAATGAGTAATAGTAGCCTTTTGAGTTTTCAATGGGCTGTTGCACAAAGACGAAAAGGTCCTCAAATACAACAACAGTGGACAAACTGACGGACAGGCAGCGTCATAGATTGTTAGTGAAACATGCGACAATAAGACAAGAATACCCTTTTTCACCTACACCCACATACATACACACACACACTACATCTCGTCTCATCCTTGACTTGTTCTCGTCTCTTCAACGGTTCAATCTAAACTTATCTGTGAAAAAAAAAACAAAAAAAAACGCGCCTGACATTGTTCGTCAAAAAGTCAAAATTAGAAATAAGAAAAAGAAAAAAAAAAGGAGGGAAGGGAAGGGAAGCGCCCAATTGACAGACAGGGCATGACCCATGAACACGCCCGCCAGACACTTCTTCAACATCCCATCATCTTTCTCTCCAATTGTATCAACTGGGCAGCCTTTATTAAGCCTAGCACGCTATCGTCCCCTTTACGACTGTCAACCTACTTGGCATTGGTCTTCAATTGGCTTTATCTCTTGGGTCATTCTCAATTCTCACAAAAGACCTTCAAAAACCGTTCGGCCGATTAATGAAGTCATGTACCAGCACATCTATGACTGTCTCGCTTCAATTGAGAACTAGCACACCAAATGTCCACCGATCATGTATGACAATAGAAAAGGTTCTAGCGTCAACCATTGTTTTGAAAGGCGCAAAGTGTTCTTGTTGATATCTCCGCGGAGGGTGGTGCTGACTCGTACCTTTTTGACGCCTCAAATTAACATTCAAGCAAGACACAAAAAAAAGTTCCCATGGCAATCGAAAGTGGTTGTATTTCGTTTTTCAAAGGAAATTGTTTCTTATTGTATTTTTTTTCCGAGCGCGTCATCTATAACCTAGAATCACTCCTCATCGCCACAATGATACGTCTAAGCGTAGACATCAACGGCCTCGGCCTCCATGGTAAGGGCAGTCTTCCTCACGTTCTCATTCCAGGCGACAAGACGCTCCTGCATGCCCTTGATCTGATTCCTGTCAAGGACACGGGGCTGCACCCAGTGTACACGGACAACGGCGTCCACCTGGTCAATCGACCCCTTGATCAATCCCAACGAAAGCGCCTTCATCACCAGAATCTCGACCTCCTCCAATGGCAACTTGGTCTCGGATGAGATCGTTCCAAAGGGGATCGACCGGTTGTCAGAATTGCGCTTGAACACCGTCTCTGTCAACGACATCAAGCAAATCTTTTGACGCAACGCCGTGATGTTCGACTGCAAAATGGTCTATTAGATCAATCATGTATTTGTAAATAATGCACAGTTTAGTATTTGAGTAACATGAACCACACATAGACATGAACGATATCAACAATCCGAAACGGGTTCTTACCTCTTGGGCAAAGTGAGGTGCGAGGGCCTCGAACTTTCCAATGTCGCCACTGTTAAAAGCAAAGAGCAAGTTCTTCAACCACTCACGTTCCGTTCCAACCAGCGACTCCAAGATAGGATGCATCAACTATCATTGACGAAGATATTCCATAAACATGTTAGTGTTCTCTGTTCAATTCAGCATCCTTGACAACGTTGCGAATAAAAACATTCTGTCAGACCCCCAAAATACTTACGAGCTCGCCGAAGTTATAGATAGAGTCACCGAGAAGTGCTGAGAGGGCAAGGTCGTTGGCACGGCTGGCCTTCTCGGTAGTAGAGAGGTCATCAATGTTGACACAGGCCAAGTACAACAACGCGTTCTTGTAGTACTTGGCATAGTCTGCCTTGATCTGCACACCCACACCAATGAATAAAGTACAACCGGCGTTAGTTGATTCACTTCAATTACAAAACAGCTTTCCTGATATGCAAAAAATGAAATGCTAAGGTACCTTGTAGTAGTCGGCAGAGACGCGGAGGAAACTGGCGTTGATCTGAGGGTCGACGGAATCAAAGCCTTCGAGGTACTTTCCACACTCCTCCAAATCCTTCTTGGTCGTGTCCAGATCGCCCAACAACAGTCCGAAATGAGTCGTCTCCATCTTTGCCAACACATACGCCTCCCTCGTCTCGTCCTTGTTGACCTTTTCCGTCAGTGTCTTCAAAAACTCTCTCGCTTCCTTATGTTCTAATTACGTATACAATAATGAGGAAAGAAACCATTGTTAGGTTGGGCATCAATGAGAAGGTGATTACTGCAGTTGATCTGACCGTTTCCGTAAGTAAACGATGAAGTGTAGGCACGCCCATAGTTACCTCGGATCTGCTTGGCGGCAGAGACACCCAAGGACACCAGCTTCTGCTGGCTCATCTTTGCCTCCCAATCCGAGATAAAGTTGTTGTAGAGGCCCACCTGGAGAGGCCCTGACTCTGGCTTTGATACAAACTCCTGCACCGCCAATGTCAACTGATGCCACAACCTATTTCATGAGAGTGGAGGATGTTGCCAGGTTAGCTTCTGGTTGTAAGAAACGCGTGTCCCTGACTGTCGTCTGTCCTTTTCTACATAATCCTTGAAGGAAAAGAGCGCCTTTGATTGACGATAACAAAGAGGAGAGAGTCAAGGGACGTACTTGCGCTCGTAGAGGTCCTCGAAGGTGTTGTAGTAGTTCTGAAGGGAGGCGGGAGCCTGCTGCTTCTGGGAAGCAAGGAACTGAGGGATGTCTGAGTCAATCTCCATTGTATGTATGTGTCTGTCTGTGTCTGTCTTTGTGGTTGTGGGTTGTTGACTCCTGCGGGTATCGAGCTTGACTTGTTTGCTGTTGGTTGTTGAAGTAGTTGTTATAGATGGGTGTTGAAGAGAAAGAAGCAGGGAATGAAAAAAAAGAAAGTAGAAAAGTTGAATGAATGCGCGTACTCCTTTGTCTTTTCCTCTTGTCTGCCTTCCCCTCTGTGCGGACGTGTCTTTTCTCAGACGTGCCTGGCGTATGTGCCCCGCCAGGAGGGTGACGTGTATGTTGTCAATTAAAGAGGGCGCATTCAATTACGAATCTCCTACTAATGATCGCATGTACTGCATCTCAACCATTCTAAAAAAAAAAAAAAAAAGCGAGACCCAAAAGAGAACCGTGCATCTCCATTGCTTTTCATTTCCGCCTCTTCAGTTGCTCTCTTATCCTTTTCAATCCCCATCTTCCTTCTTTTCTTTCTTTCTTTCTTTCTTTCTTTTTTTCTTTCCATCTCTTCTTTTTTTCCCCTCTGTTTCCTCACTCTCACACAGTTCCCGTGAACAAACCAACAAACAAGCTCAAACAAAGCGAAAACAACTCTCGCGATGCGTCAAACTTGGGCGACTGCCACCGTGGCCCTGTCCTGCGCCGTCCTCTGTATCGCATACCCTCAACCCATCGATACCCTCCAACAGCAACAACATACTTTCACTCCTGCGTACCATGGCCACCACAATATCCACAATAACAATGATGAAACCATCCACACATATGCACGATTCGACGGCGAACAAGTCCTTCGTTTCGATGTCTCCAACCTCGCCCAGCTCAAGCTACTCCAAGCTACCGTCGAGGTAAGCATTCTTACTCTGTGCCTTTCCTCCAGCTCCCCCCTCCCTTGCTTTCCGGCTCTCTTGCATTCCATCTCTCGTATCAACCTACTCGTCTTCTTTCCTTGACCGTTTGGATTCATTTTAATGCGCGCGTACAAAATACACACTCGCGTGAGAGATATTTTATGGGATGGGTGACCCTGATCCCTGAAACGGGACAATTCATATCCTCGTGTTTGTTTGTGTGTATGTGCGTGTTTGCTCTCTTCTTTTGGACCGGTTCTTTCTAAGTCTGTTGTTCACTTGTGCTCCCTCCAATCCAATTGCATTCTCTCCTCACCCTCGTGTGCACACCCTTTGTTTACAAGACGCAAAACCACCCACACGACCAAATCACACCAACACTGATACCCGAAACCATGTCCAATGATAGAAAGAGAACTTGGACCTGTGGTCAAACTTGAGGATCGGCACCGTGGATCTTCGAGTCCCCGCCTCCAAGATGTCCTCCCACTCCATCAAGGCTGTCACCGACACTATCCCCTCCACCGTCATGATCCCCGACCTCCAGGACCTCATCCCCTCGCAATCTCCCGCTCTCACTCTTCAGCAATCATCCACACCCAACCAGAACTGGAACTTCACCGACGACTCGTTCTGGCTGCAGTACCATGATTTTGCGACACTTAACAATTTCACCGAGACGATGGTCCAACGATACCCTGACCTTGTCAAGCGAGTCTCGATCGGAAAGACCTTTGAAGGCCGGGAGATCTTTGGAATGTCTATCCATGGGTTCAAGAAGAAGGATAAGAAGAAAAAGAAGTCCAAGAGCTGGTTCTTTGACGATGATGAGGATTACGAAGGAGACGACGATGAGGAGCAGGATATTGTCGACATGGATGGATCAAAGATGATCCCAGTAATGAGCGAGAAGGATGGCGACATTGTGTCGTCCTGGTGGTCGTGGCTCTTCAACCCCGCCCCCAGACGGTTCATCCACAAGTCCAAGAAGCCCAGGAAGCCCAAGAAGCACCCCAAGGCCATTATCCTCCATGCAGGCCAACATGCCAGAGGTAACGCCGCCACCCGCAGTTCTTGTTCTGTTTCGGCGTCATTATTGCGCATCCGTGTGCACGCAATATCGCACAGTAGGCGAAAGAGGCCATTTCTCACCCCGACACCCTCGTGCGCTGAAAAAAATGCAAGAGCGATCGATAACGATCTGTCGAGATTCATTTTTGACAGACGGGATGGACAAGAGGGAGCGGAACAGGGGACCGAAGAGGGCGTGTATGGACATGAATCTAATCCTCTTTTCCTCCTTTTCTTATTCACCCCTTTCAATAGAATGGATTGGTCCAGCGGTGGTATCATACATGGCAAAGGAACTCATCCTAGGCTACCGCCATAACAAGAAGATTACCCGCCTCCTTGACCAATTCGAGTTTGTCATTGTCCCTGTCCTCAACGCTGACGGATATGTCTACACCTGGGAGCACAACCGCATGTGGCGAAAGAACCGTCAATCCACCTCCATCCCATTCTGCCCCGGCATCGTAAGAATATTTTTATTTTTTTGCTTTATTTCGGGCGGGTCAATGCTTACGTTTCACTTTTGATTCTAGGGTGTCCTGACACTGCCTTTTTTTTTTGAGAGTTGCCTTCTTCCTTTACCTGACACTCCTTATTTTCTTACCCTTCAACAAAAAATACATAAAACAGGATCCAAACAGGAACTGGGGATACTTGTTCGGCGGAGACGGGAGCTCCGCAAACCCCTGCAACGAAGGTTACCATGGCCCCGAAGCCTTCGCAGCCCTCGAATCTAAAATGATGTCTGATTTCATCCTCCGTCGCAAAAACGTCGTCGCCTACGTCGACTTCCATGCATACTCTCAACTCTGGATGTCGCCCTTTGGAGGCGATTGCAAAAAGATCCCCAAGGATGATGAAGATCTGACGGAGGCTGGTATGGGTGCTGCCAAGGCGCTGCATGATGTCCATGGGAAGAAGTTTTCAGTGGGGTCTATTTGTAATGTCATTTATCAGGCAGCTGGCGGGTCTATTGACTGGTAGGTTTTTTTTTGCTCAGCTTTTGCTTTTTTTTATATATCCTGGTTCGGGGGTGTTTATGTTCCTGTTGGGTGTTCATCATTACAATCATGTGTTCCTTGCCTAACGTTTATCTATCTCGCTTCCAACTATGACAAAAATAGGACGTACGCGGTAGGAAAGGTCAAGTACTCGTACGGAGTCGAGCTGCGCGACACAGGACGGTATGGGTTCATGTTACCCGAGGACGAGATCTTGCCATCCTCTGAAGAGACCATGGCAGGCGTCTTGTACCTCGCCAACTTTATCCGTAAACGTGAGAAGCAGTGGAAGCTTTAAAAATAATATCACGATTCGACTTTTTTTTTTTTTTTAGCCGGGGAAAAGAATCATCGTCGCTGTCTTGGCGTCAACCCCCCCTTATATCCGTTCAATAGTTTAACAGAAAAAAAATGCAATAAATAAATGCAGTGTGCACAACGTCTTTTTTTTTGGGGGTTCCTCTGCGGGGTATATTTTGTAATCAAGGAAGGGGAATGTTTTATCTAGTCATCTAGGAGGGATGAGGGTGATGCGCCATGGAGGATAATCTATGACGTGCTGTAGCTGCTGTTGAACAGAACTCGTCACAAATCCTAGTCAAGGACTCTGTTGGACCCTCGGGCTATTCAAATGCAACTGAGTTGGCGAGAGGGATTGGGGGGAGATGTGGCGCCTCTGGAGATTGGGGAGAAGGACGTTGAATGGTTCAGTGTGGGCGAGATGGGAGAGATACGAGTGGATGGAGAACTGGTAGAGTGTATGAGGGCGTTTGAGTAGTATGTACCGGGAGAAGAAGTGGGAGTGGTATTGGAGGTTGAGCTGGAGATAAGAATAGGGCTATGATTAGTGCGGATCGTCCTCCAACTTGTGCCAGCACTCCCATCAAGGATCGGACTCACGCTCGCACTATTGCTGCCATTGACACTGGCAGTAGGGAGCTACCAGGTATCCTCTTGGAGTACCAGCATTGGATTCGGGAACTTGTCATTGTCAAAAGCCGTCGTCGTCTTGAACGCCCTCTTCTTCGACGCAAACTTTACCGGGTTTCATTCGCTGTTGATCATGTACCCGACGCCCTCTCCGATCAAGATCCATCGGCTGGAAACCCTGCTCTTTGGCTCATATCTCGAGAATATAGGATCCAAGTTCTGTGGAGCTGACCGGCGCCAAGTAGCGTTTTGGTTCTGGTTAATCGGGGCAACTTACCACGACTTGACTTCCAGACCGAGGCGGCGCTCTCACCGCCCATGTTCTTCAGAATGGCCTATTCGTGGATCGAGGAGGAAGGAGAGTTGTCATTTGGCGCGGACAAGTGAGGCCATTTTGAGGAATGTGCTGTCGAGGATGGCGTGTATTCGTCATTTGGATATCGGAATGGCAGAATCCGCGGTTGAAAACCTTTTGATTTGTAACCTCTCGAGGTTGTTTGCGAAACCTGGAGTCGTTTGTTCATTCCGTCAGTATTAAGGATTTCGATCCGCAGGCACTCTTGTCGGCGACGCCTCATCGCAATCTCCGGTCTCTGTAGTTCCTTAAAGGACTGGCGCGTCCAGGAATGATACACCTCAAGTGGCATGGATGTTATGTTGGTGCTGAAGCGTTGGAACCTTTGGCAATGGGTTTACGTCAATGAGGATTATTGGGGAGTATTTAGAGACCATGGAGCATACGGCGCTGCAGAGGATATCGATTCCAGGGGTTGCGAGAGGTGCTGAAGTATCTTGATTTGGCAAGGGTAACTAGAGCTTGATGTGGCGTTGGAGACGTGCCGCAAGGCGATGGATATTTTTCCCGTGCTGGGGCGACTTGAGGAAGACAGCGAGTTCGGACGCGGCTACAACAACAGCACCATTGACGGCGGCGGCGTCATCTTCTTTTTCCAGGGCTGAGACTGAGGTTGATAGGGAGGAGGAGGATGCTGAGTCGTACTCTCTTACGACCTTCATCTTTCCCAGCAGCGATCATGTCGGAATAAACCGCTTAATCTCATGGCTACCCACCTCATCAGATTGGAGCTCGGGAGGATCGGGGTCAAAAACGTCCTGGACGCGATGACAAGGACATGCGGAGGGAACCTTGTCTACGTACGGTTCTCGTTCGAGAAGCATTGCTCGATAGAGATGTGTCGGTTCTTTGCGACGTGCTCGCGGTGGAAGGAGTGTCTTGGCAAGGGTTATTTCGAACTAGCGGAGGATATTATTGATTGACCTGGGTGGACTTGTTTGAGGATCAATAAGTCGGACATTGAGATCCAGGTCTCGTCTCGAAATGAGACCTCGGGAGCATATGCGGATTTCGGATCGGATTCAACTAGGCCGCGGCAGGTTCATACCGAAGGAAGAGGAGAAAGGGATCCCTAGCGACGAAACACCAACACCGGAGCAACACCAAGCCCCCATCCAGTGACATGTCTATGCACGCCTGGCGCGACTCAGGAACCACTCCCCGGTCAGTTTCGAACCGCGCCACACTGTCGACTCAATGCTCCTCCTTAGCTAAAGTGAGGTGGCAAAGGTTCTCAGACGAGTGCTGGTGCGTGCCCTCCAAATGGGTCCTGAGGACGCTGAGGACCTTAACCAAGTTGTCAGAAATGAGAAACCCAGGCGAGGCAGACTGGACCAGCTGGACAAGACCTTGGAGCAGGTTAACGTCCAGAATGCGAACCTCGTCAAAGTCACGGATGAACCCAGAGAGCAGCTTGCGGTAGGGCTCTCTCTGCAAAACAGGTCCAAGGGTGACAGTCTCGGCGACCTTGGTCGAGTTTTTGGTAGTTTTCGCGATGAACAACTCGACCATCTTGGTAACGAAGCATTGCATATGCTCCTACCTCATAGGGTCCCCCTTGACCTCTGTCAGTCACTTTTGTTCACCCTTGTCGAGAGTGAGAGCCTGGGGAGCATTGGCGAGATCATCATTCGCCTTCATTTCTCCTGTAACAGATGACAAAGAAGCGACCGAATCCTGCAGAAGCAATACGTTGCAGTAGAGCAATTGGTCAGCCCTTTCAATGCGGCCCTGAAGGCCTGGCAATGCAGTCTTAACAGCAGGTTTGGTGACTTTCTCCAGGAAGAAGGTCCATAGTCTGCGCATTTGGTAAAGGGTTGTCCTGATGGTCGTCAACCTGAGAGGTACCAAATGACTTGGTTGACTTCTGGGAGGTGTCCGGAGATTCCAACGACTGGTCCACCACATTGTCCATTCCCTTGTTGGCATTCTGAAGAACATGACGTTGACGTTACCGCACCATACTGCATGCTAATTGCGATTGTCGCTCAAGAGTTTGTATTTTCGATCCGTTAGCACAATTTGCTCATCCACCTTATGCAACCAAAATATGGAACCTCCTTGATATGTACAATCATAGACGGAGATGGATGCTTACTAGCGATCGCCTCAGGTGCAGATAGTCCCATTCTAATAGCTGCATAGGTCCAAGTACCGATGGAGCATTGATTGAGTCAAGAGTCGATGGTCAAGATGGTGAGGGGTGCTTGACCTGCTAGATCAGGCGTTCTTGGAAGCAGCCCAAGAATGATGCTGGTTTCTTTGACCTGTATTTGTGCATTATTTTGCTGGTGTTTCTGTGTGGGACAAGGTGAGGGGGGTTGTGTGTGGGAGGTAGAGAGTGGAAGGTGAGGGGAACAAAATGAAGCGTATGATCGGGGTAGCGAATGCTTTTGTCCGATGATGGTGGTTATTCGATGTGCTAGCTGACGATAAATTTAAGGTAAGATGAGATGAAAGGGAGATAAAAAAAAGGGCGGGAAAAAGAAAGTGCAATGGTTAAGAGAAAGGGAGAGGCAAGAAACGAGAATATAGGAAGAAGAGTAACCGACCGAGGGAGACAATCAAAGAGTGGGGCGACCCACATAATAAGCTCCTTGTCCGACAGTCCTTTCGTTCTTCGTTCTCAGTGGGAACACTGTCTTAATGCTTGTTTTCTCTTCCTTTTTCTCCTCTTTTCGCTTTTGTTTGCAATTGCCTGCTAGAGACGCCATAGCTGAAGAGGGGGTGAGTGCGGATGTTTCAAAAAGCAAAACAAAAAAACCTTGTCGATGCCTGAGCTAGAGCAGAGTGGCGAAGGTTCTTCTTGATCCTCAAACATGGCCCATATGTCAAAACTATGAGTGTTTGTCTTTCAAGACAACATGCCCTATTTTGGGTGCCAATTGAGGGGATATGGTAAGGAGCAATGGGTGGGGGAAAGAGATAACAACAAGCGGAGGGGTATAACGAGAGAAAAGAAAGGACTACTTGAGACGAGAGAAGCGAGAGGGGACAAAGGAGCATTGGTGAATTACGATGGAAAAGGCGCGAAGAACCAAGAGAGAAATATAAGAGAAAGTTAGAGACAGAAAAAGGTAGCGAATACCTGATGCAGGTACGGCAACCATTTGCAATAATACGATGGAATCACGTTGGACTGAACCAGCAAAACAGCGTTAGTATCGGCTGTTATATGCCTGTTGCATCCATGCCAAAATAGATGTAAAAGGTGGAGGAAAGACAATCGAATGTCACACCTTCCGGTAGTTGTTTCTCGATCATTTCGTAACTAAGCCGGAATTGACGTAAACGGAATCAGCGATGATTGTCGTGTAGGAATGGCGGAGTCGCCCCATTATATTTCAAGGGATGCTGTTCTGTTTAAGTGGTTCATTGGCGCATATCTCTTTTAGGACACCGTTATGAATGTGATGTGAGTTGTGTCGGAGAAGCAGAGAGTTGTGTCGGAGAAGCAGAGAGTCGAGGCAAGGGCCCGGTTTTTGCATTGTATGAATCTGGGTAACTTCTACTTCTCTTGAATAGATGTGAAGGAGCCGACCTGGTCCGTGCCTCTGCAATAACCATAAAACTTCAATGACCCATGAACCCACATATAACGTTGGATGGAAATCATAATCCTTGAAACTCTCTTTAGCGCTGTCGTTCTTCCTTCCTCAAACAATTCATTGTTTTCGCCCGTCAAGGTTCGGGCCTAGGCTGAGAAAAAAACCCCATATCGTCGCTTTTGTCAACCGCCAGGAAAAAAAACAAAACAATAACATCTCGTCCGTTATTCATCAGTGGGGCTCCTCTTGCTTCACGCCTGGTCGCTTTCTTCTTTCTCATTCCGACTACCGTTACAAAAGTTCCTTCCCTGTCCTCTTCCAATAAGCACATGAAAATAACAACCAAAACAACAACTTTGTGTTCAATCAGGAGGGTAATAGAGGAAAGAGCTGTACCTCTGGACTTGATGACCAGACCGAGGGTACATGGCATACTCCCGCACTGATAACAAAGAAAAAAAAAGAACAACTATAAAAAATGTAAAGAGGGTGAGCTTTTTTCAACTGTTTTATTTTTCCCTCCATGTTTTGTTGTGTGTTGATAATGAGATGTGCAGCGAGAACAGGGAAGGAAGCCCTGACTGGTTCGACATAACCTACCGATCAAAAAAAATAATCGCGCTCGGGGTAGCCTGTGGAATAAGCCTGCAAAGAAACAAGCGTGCCGGTTTTACTCCTCCTTCTCTGTTGGCATTGGAGGTCACCATCCCGCATTTCTGCTTAGGGAGAATAGAAAGGGTACCATGATGGTTGCGTCAATGAGCAAGAAGAGCGAAAGAAAGAAAGTGAGAGGAGAGATGGGCAGTAGACACAGCAACCAGTCTGGAACAAAGTGACCTATTCCTTTGCTACTCTAGCCGACTGACTCTCTTTCTGGCATCATGCAAGAAATAATTGCTCACCATCGGACCAAGCATGCACGCCTCCATCATACCCCCTCCGACTCTGTTTGTCTGTCTGCCAAGCTCTCTACTCTCTTGCATGGGTTCATTTACGACGACAACAGGAAACAAACGCTCTTTGTCACCCACAACCCCTTGTGGGGACGGTTGGTGGTTCTATTCTTAATTGTGTATATCCGAACAGAGTCCACATAAAAGGCCATGCCTCATACCCCTTTGATCCGGCTCTCAGAACCCAGAGGGGCTAGAGACAACGACAAAGGTAAAGACGGAGGTAGAAAAACGGTCAGACTAGACTGGTGAGCAATATAAAAGATAGGGGCAGAAGGTACCATGGTTGGTTAGAGCGTGGGGCTTGTTGTTGCCGCGTGCGCATTGAGGACGAGCGGGTGGACGAAAGAATGATGAGCGTTGGCGTAAAAGCATTTCGTGTCGTGTCGTGTCGTGTCGTGTCGTGTCGTGTGCGTTTGGTGTATGGTTGTGTATCAACACCAGGCTTTCGTTCGGCACATCCCTCCCCTTCGTCGTCCCTTCGTCGTCCCTTCGTCGTCCCTCCCCTTCATCGTCCCTCCCCTTCGTCGTCCCTCCCCTTCGTCGTGCTTCCCCTTCATCGTCCCTCCCTCCCCTTCATCGTCCCTCCTTCTCTCTCTTCCTCCTATCTCTAACACCAACCGTTAACAAACAAAACAACGAGCAGAAAATAATGCAACCTCGTCGATTGGTTCGGAGAGGTGTCAGAATAATTTTGCTCGGTCAGAAAGTAAGCCAGCCTTGTGGAGAATTAGCGCTTTCTCAACCTCCCCCATCCCTTTCGCTCTCTTACTCCACTCGCCAGCACAAGTCGTTACTCTTTAGCTTACCTGACTGGTGCAGGTTCCTCTCGCCACGAGGCCTCCCAATAAAATATTCACCGAAACAGATCGCCCTGACAAATTGTTAGGATCGTTAGTTTTCAAGACTATCATACCCACAGCAGAAAGCCGAGGGAAGTGCTTTAGTTAGAAAAGAGTATGTCTGTCTGTCCGATGACCATTTTATTCTGTCCCTATACTCCACTCCCCTCTCCCCTGCATCGCACCTATTCCTCCCCCTTTGCCCCTTCTTTTATCCCAACAGTTGCCCGTTGAACCGTCGAGTGACATTAAGAGTTTCTCCGTTCCCATGCATAGTATAGAAACACTCATTTCTCCAACTGGTACCACGTCTCCTGTGCCATTCATTGCGATCCCCCATTCACCATCAATACGAACTCTTGCACGGCTCGGTACCTACCTTGCTACATGCCACATCCTCTCTCCCCTCCCTCCTTCCTCCTCCACATTATGTTGTACCAAGGCCTGAAAAAGGGGTATGAAAAGATGTGGGTGATGAATGACAGGTGTAGGCGAACAATGCGAAAAATGAAGGATAGGATTGGTGGAGTTTTTTTTCTTTCAATTCTTGTCCAACAAAGTTGTTGGTGCTTTGTTTATATGAACGAGTGATATGTTTCGTTTCTACGGGAAGGGAGGAAGGACGAGGAAACAAGGTTGAGGACACAAGGACATTCTGACTGAAAAAAAAAAGTCCTATGACAATTCTGTATGCGCTGTTTTATCTGTATGGCTGGAAGTATGAGTTAGGCGCTCGACTGGCGTGGAAAAAAGAGAGGAGAGGGAACAGTATTAACCATATCTGTGGAGGGGGAAAGACAAAGTTTGATGCAAAGCGTCGGAAGAAGTGGAGGAAAGAGAGAGGAATACCTATTGTGCTTGTCTGTTTATCGCGAGGAAGACGAGAGGACGGATATTCTTGTTAATCTTCTCTTTCGCCCCACGAAAATAAACAACAAATACAGAACACAAAGAAAAACAATTTGAGGTTGCATTGCATGAAGTGTGGCTGGCTGACTCGTTGGGTAGGTTGACAAAAAGAGAAAGGCATGTGCAAACTAATATTCATCCACAAGGAGACACGAAAGGGATGGCTCACCATGGCAAAGGTAGGCTTGCAATGTACAGAGACACTGGGCCGTCCATGGCACATATAGGGGTGTTTGCTCTCATGAATTGAACGTGAAGCGAACAAACAAACAAACAATGAGAGGATGGACTAAACTAAACTTTACAACCACAAGCTACCGACAACAACAACGATCAACACCGACCCTATTGACATTGACATTGTTAACAACAGCAACAAGGTGACGCACAAACGTCGGCGAGCAATGGCCTCTTGTTGGAATGGCCTTTTCTTCTTGAATAGCCGATAGACCCTGTGTGGTATGGCTGTTGCTACAAACACATTTCCTTGTGGATTCTAATCGACGCTCCAAGGAAGGGAACCATCGTTTATCCATCAGTAACCAGCAGTCTGCCATCATTGAGTAAGACTGATTGAATTGTGTAGTGATGGTTCCAATCCGTCTGGTCCTTCTTGGTCTGAGGTCCAGGTCTTGTTGACTGTGCCTCACAGAAAGTGAACCTTCCATGAGAAGAGTACCCGCGGCACATAAATACTTCACTTTCATCTGATTATTATTCTCTCCTTTTCTTTTTTCTTCTGCTTCTTTCCCCTTTTGACGGTCTTTTCATAATCTTCCTCGCACCCTCATCCTCTTCCTTCTTCTACTTCATAATCCTCTTCACTTTCTCTTGTATCCCAATTCTCCTCATCTTACATCCTCTCTTCATCCTCTCTTCATCCACCGCTACCACCGTCCACGTATCAATGACCTCCCCCGCTTAATAACGTCCACTTTCTTCTCTTCAACACTCCTGTACATACCTTTCTTATACCCTCTCATCCTCCACCCTCACTCACAATCAGAATCTCACTCGATACCCTCCCTTCATTCCTGTTGTTAGCTTCCCTCACGCTACTTTTCATTTTTTTCGTCACTCCTTTATTTAAAGTTCCCCCCCCCCCCCCCTGCTCCGGAACGGTCAATCCATCCACAGCACAACCTTCGTCTCATTTGTTTCGGCCCAAAATTCATACTGATCAGGTGTGTGAACCACTTCTTATTCCCACTTTTCACCGCCTTCTCACATACCGATAACAATGGTGCGTTTGGCAAAAGCCTTACTTGGAACCGTGTTGGCTCTTTCAGTAGTCTTGACACCCGCCCTGTCTCAGGACACCACTTCCACAAAACCAGCACCATCAGGAGCTGCAGGAAATGCCACCGCAACACCAACGCCGACCACCATCTTTAATTTCCCTACTCCTGCTCCTACAACGGCACCACCAGTAACACTCAATCCGGGTCAACAAGTTCAATGCCCTGCCATCATGGTTCCCGACCCAGACCCTGGTGTTGTCATCCACGGTCGCGCTTGTGTCGGTGGCTGCTGTGTCCGTTGCCCAGCAATCAACAGCTTCTATGAGCCCCACAAGGTCGACAATGTCCTCAAGGCTGCTTACTTTATTCGCCAGGCTGCACTGGGATTTAGTACCTTTCTGGCGATCTCTTACTTGGTCCTTCCGGGCAAGAGATCTCAACCCCATATCTCAGTCTTGTTCTTGACGGTCTCGTTGTCGTTGTGGTATGCGGCCTTTGATGTCATGCCAGGTTACTCGAACGCCTGTGCGAATGATGTTGATCCGTCGACGGGTAGTAACAACAGACTGTGCGGTGTCCAGGGCGTGTTGATCATTTACCTGACTCAGACCAGTGCCCTCTGGTGCTCGTTGCTTATCTATAAGCTTCACTTGGTAAGTTGCCATTGCCACTCCCCTTTTGCTTATTATTCCATTTGGACTTTAATATTTCATTTCTTTTTTGCCTTTTTTTTTTGTTTTTTGTTCTCGGAATATTATTTTTGATTGTATGTGTGTATGTGTGCGAGTGTTCGGGGCATTCTACTTTATGTTGAGGATGAGGGTCTGGGTTGTTGGCAAGCAAAGCAACAACAACAAACAGCTCTTGTTGATTTTTTCAAGACATGACGCTGTCCTGCCTCGTCCATATCTCCTACCGGGTGGACAAGGCACAAGATGAGAGAGAGAGAGAAGAGAGAAAAGAAGGCTCTCAGTTGCGTGGGGTTGGGATGTGCCTGTCTGGTCTGTCTATCAAAATCATCATGAACACGACATGATATGGAATGATATCGGACAAAGGGAGGGACAGGCTAAACGGATAACAAGATCTTGTATCATTCATTTTTTCCATTTATGAGATCACGATGCCCGTCTTGTATCCATCGTCATCATCAATGCCTGCATCTTCATCCACTTTTTTCGCGCTTGGAGGCGGTCTCAGAGTGGCCGAGAGAGAAAAGAGCGTTTGACAGTAACGAACGTCTTTTTAGTGAGCTGGGGATTGGGTTTTGGAAGAAGAGCTGGTTGGCGGGTGCACGAGGGTTCATTTTTCTTCGATTGCCACTGTTTATTTCCGTGTATTCCAAATGTGTCAGCGTGTTTATCTTTTTCTCTCATCGTCCTCATATTCACACACACAACCTTTTCACACAAAGACAGGGTGTGGAAGATTAAGGACGTGAGAATTTGGTTGGAGTATGAACAAGTGCAATCGATTGCGCCGCTCTTCCATTTTTCTTCTTTATCTCTCATCTTTCCCTTTCGCACCGTTCGAAGCTTCGATATCTTTTGGTTTTTTGTGAGCACCTTCGTTCCCTTTTCTTCAACTCAGACGAAAAGACGAAAAACAAAAACAAGACCGAAGGAACGCGCTAGTGAGAGATACGAAGAAAAAACAAAGTCCGAGCGAACAATGCATTTTTGGTTGTGTGCTGACTGATGTTCATTACATCTACCTTGGCTCTTTTTCACATCAGTTGGTGCACCCGCTGGTGTCTTTTTGGCTTGTGGCATGATGGTGGTGGTGGTGGACAATGGAATATGAATCCTCTTCGCTCTATTCAGACCCCGATAAGCATTTTCTAACCCATCGATCGTTCTTGTTATCGTCGATTCTTCTCTTATAATTAGTTGGCTGTCTGGAGAAACAACTGGATCGGTAAGTTTGAATCCTCCTTCTACTCTTGTTCCCTTCCTCCACCAATAGCACACACGATCCATTTCATCTCCCTTTGCCCATAGCCTGGAGATTGCCCTGCCTCTCCAGCTCTCTCGACGTTGCACGTCCAAAAATCAAATTAGATGACTAAAATCTAATTCCGCACTCCAAACCTCGCCACACATGCACATGCATGCACACCCTTCCAATCTCCCTCCACTAACCCACACACCACCCTACCTCTCCTTTTGCAACGTTCTAGACGCGCACTATGCATACTTCACGGCATTCTGCTGGGTGTTCCCACTGGTATTCGCGATTCCAGTGGCGGTCAAGAATTTGGCCGAGTACCCCGGTATCGGCTTCTCCTGTCTCGTCGGCACCGAAAACTTGAACACTTATTTGTTCTACCCAATTGCTGTTTACATGTACCCGGCTATGATCTGTCACGTCGTCACCGTTGCCAAAATGATACGCGTACGTCCTTTTAGCCTTCTCTCTTTTCGTGTTATACGATACGAATGTAACGCGCAGGGCATCGTCGCTTACCCTCATTTTTTTTTCTTCTTCGCCCTCTTGTTCTCGTGGAACACAACATAGCTGGCGGTGATGTCGTCAAAGATCGACACAGGCCTCTCCCAACTCTCATCCGACGCTCGCATGAAAGTCACAACCACCATGCAAGCCAAACGGCTCCTCCGGGGCCAATGGCGTCCAGCCCTCATGGTTGGAAGCGTGATGGCTTCTCTTACTGTTTTCTGGCTCTTCTATTTCGTCGATACGCATTCCTTTGCAAAGACGAATGAGACTACGCCGTGGTTGAGAACTTGGATGGGCTGTATTTTTGCGCAAGCCAAGATGGGCAAGTCTGCAGATGAGATGCAGACGTTTTGTGCGGATGCGGCTAGGCCCAACTTGCCGAGTATTCATTGGTTTGCGGCGGCGGAGACGTTGTTAGCGCTGCTTGGTATTGTCGTGGCGGCGGTGTTTATTTCAAAGGCTGAGTTCTGGGAGGAGTGGGGGTATTTGCTCAGTAACGTCCTTCGACGTGGCAAGCGCGGGAACGGATCTCGTTCGTCCTCTCGTGGATCCCGGTCACCCGATAACCACGGCCACGGATCCAACTCTCCCACAATGGTCAACGGCCACCCATCCATCCACTCCGGCTCTATCGGCGACATTGCAAGAAAGGGTGGTCCCATGGCGAGGTCGATGAGCAGCAACCATGGCCTCCACACCGATATGCAAGGTGGTGGCCCTACCGCAGGCGTCTTCCGCACCAATAGCCAATCCTTGTCGACTAGGAACCTCACCAGCAACAACTCGCAGTGGTACGATATGGACGACCTCCTCGATAAGGAATACGAGCTCCAAGAACAGCAGCACCCCACATCCCTCCATCACGCGTCGTCCTCGCACCTCCAACGAAACGTCAGCTTCTCCTCCCGCGCCGGTAACTCCGCCCCCATTGTTGGTATCGTGACCGACCCACCAAAGTACTCCTCCAGAAACCTCACGAGTCCCACACGCGCATACTTCAACTCCTCCACCTCCGACCGCGACACCTACACACCCTACGCCGAGAAACCCGTCGTACCCTCCCCCGTCCCCCGAACCCCGCGCCTCACCAACACCACTAGCCACTCCAACAGCCCACCTACCTCGCAGCAACAAAATATCTACCTCCCCAGTCCCAAAATGTCAACAAGCCCCCCTCCCCAATCCCCTACAACCTCCTACCGCACTGGCGGGAACAACAGCCACCCATTAGACTCAGTCCCCATCATCGGTATCGCAACCCGCGGATCCCCCGCAATGTCCGCAACCTCCTACACCCACACCCCTAGATCCCCACGCGGCGTCCAACCCCAAAATCCTTCCCACCAGATCCAACAGTCGTACCAAAACCAACCCCCGACGACCCAGTCCTTGTTGTATAACGCAAACGACAGCAGCGAACAGATCATGGTAGCATCCCGTGAGAGCATCGGTCGTGCGCCTCCTTCCATGGGAGGAATGCCATCAAGTCCGACGAGCCCAACGAGTCCGGTGGGTAGGTCCAGGAGCCCTCCACCTTCGCTCCCTCACAAGAACCCGCATCGCCATAATCAACCCGGTTACATGTCTCCGCCCATCCAGGTCCCTGTCGGTTATCAGACCAACAACAACAATAACTTTTATCGCGAATAAGTAACATTTAATACCCTTCCATAACAAAAACCACAACAAAAAAAACCCCGTAGATAGTAATTAAAAAATAAACCTGCAAAAAAAATAATCAAAACAAAAGGTAGAACGTGTGTGAAAGAGATGAAATCCACTTGTTATTACCCTTGCGCTGCGCCCAGGCGTCATTAGCGCTCTTGAGTCCACCGTTTGTCGGCAATGTTCTCGCCTTGAGTTCCCCCAGTCATTGACGTTGAGCTTCTAACCGTCCGGTCCGTCGATCGTGTAAAGCGCTACGATCTAGTATCAAACTCCTGCGTCGACGATCCTTGCCCATCAATCATTATTGACTATTGCAGATACAAAAATAACGAAGCGCAAAAAAAAAGGGGTTGCATAATGGTTTATACATCGCCCCATTCTATCCGCAAATGCCGAAATGCAGCTACCCTTTGTTGTTCGTACTTTGTGTTGTTTGTTTATGCTTCATTTTACTATTTTCTACCATCTTTCTCTTGCATGGCGGCGTCCTTTGCTCGTACAAGTCCTCATACCGCTATTCTGCCTTGACGGAGCTGGCAAACCGACTTTGGTTAGACGTATTTCCTGTATCCCAAAACTAAACTGTCAATGTCGTCCTTTTAGCGGTCGTAGGTAATCTCGAGCGAGCGGCCTCCATAGCTATATCCATTGAACTTGGCTATCAACATCAAGCAACAACAAAAGTGCGCGTTAGCAGCTGTGAAATCAATGAATGTCGTCACGTCTTGCATCGAGATGAAGAAAAAGCTAGAATATCTTACCAACGGCCTTGTCGGCAGACTCAAAGGACTCGAACCGGACAACACCAGATCCCTTGGCACGACCATCCTGCATCAACACATCTGCCGACCGAATCGATCCACAGATCCTGAACAAGTCCCTCAAATCCTGATTAGTCGTCGTGAAAGGCAACTGTATGGGAGATTCAAGTAAAAGATAAAGGTAACAATGGTGGTTAGCAAGGGAGGAGCAAAAGGGCAAGGCGACGTAGACGACATCTCCAAGTAAACAAAAGAGAAAGACGTACGTTGCGGACATAGATGCGGTCGCCAGAGCCGGCAGCTGGGCCAGAGGGAACAGAGGCCATCGACATATCGTCATGACGGCCGCTACGGGAGGAGGACGAGTGGCCGTGGCTGCCACTGTCATAGTAATCGCGTGACCGGCCAGAGCTGCTCTCGCGTCTATAATCGTCATAACGGCTACTGCTGGTCGTCGAGCCATAACCACGGTCACGCGATTCGCGAGATTCTGAGTATCCGCCATGGCTGGGTCTGTAATCGTCTCCACGGTGCGAAGATCGAGATCCCGCCTGAGGTCCAAACTTGTCCTGAAAAAAAGAAAAAAAGAGTTGTCGGGTGGGGCCAACAAGTAGGATGGAAGGAAGTGTAAGTATAACCAAATCGAACGTCCTCAATGGTTCCCCGACATCCTTGCGGTGACCCCATATAGTCGATCCCTCAATGTTCTCTGCACCCCTCCCCATTGGGCGCCTTTTGTCAGTAGCCGCTCAGTTAGTGCGGCGAGGACTCGTTGTTATCGTCGTCGGAAACGGTCTCCAGCTCAAACAACAGCGCTCAAGATTCATGTATGTCTAATGGTATCTCTTTCATCTCGTCTCGCCTCGTCTCGGATCTTTGATCTTCAAACACCCACACTCCATTCGGCCCCAAGGAATCTCTCTCCCTAGTCCATCTCCCCATCATCGAAATCAACAAAATCGTAGTTGTGCCCACCTCGCGAACTTCGATACGTCGTCCGTGCCATTCATATCTGTCAAACATCGCTGTTAGTGTCCGAATGGTAGTGTTCCCGCGCGGTGCGAATGTGTCGATTGCAAAAGAGAGTTCCAGAAGGTTCGACGGCAGTGGAAAGGTTCCAGTCCGGGAAAAGGGGTCGAGGTCGAGCGCAAATAGACAAAAAGAAGGATCGTTGCAACTGTTTAGTGATCTCGCACGCTCATAGTGTCCAAATCGTCCTCGTCTCGGTTAGCGCCACAGCAATCTCGCAGTCTCTGCCCAGTTTCTCTCTCACTCTCCTGAACCCCTAAGTTCCTATTCTCAATAGCCTCTTCCTCTGGCCCTATCATATAGCTCTCCTCTTCCTGGACAATCCTCGCTTTCAACTCTTCGTGGGCTCAAAAAAGTGCTGAACCGGCCTTCAACGGTTGCTTGGTGTGGCTCCTGCTGCAAGTCTCCGTGAACTCTCACTTTCTGGATTGAGCGTACTGATCTCTGTTGGCGTGTTGCTCACTCGGGCGTGTCTTCCGGCAAGGTTGTTGAGCTTGATACTGCACGAAGCTGCGAGCAGGTGTCGGCATACTGGTGCTGGTCCTCCTTTCCATGGCTGGTCTCGGCAAAAGTCAACAAGGCCTCATTGTCGGGATGCTTCCAAAATTCTCTATGGGATCTCCTGTTTCTTCTCATTGGTCCAGTACCATCGCCTCTCTGTCGAAAACGAAAAAGTCCCCAGATCTCTATCACCAAACCATGCCCTCATAATCCCTCAAACAAGCAAATACCGGGTTACGTACAAATGGCTCGCTGAACGTCGCTAGTTCTCTCGAATAAGACGATACCAGATCCCTTAGACCGCATGTCGCCGTTCATAAAGACATCCGCCCTGTCGACCGGTCCTGCTCTCCTGAACATGTCTTTCAGATCCTTCCAGTGAACTGAGAATGGCAGCTATTGCACGAAAGTAAATAGGAATCAACAAAAACGTGTTAATTTGATAGCAATCAACAATCAACGCAGACGAAAATTACAAGCGTCGTTCCACAATCAGCAACGCAAAAGATCAAGGAAGTAACTTACGTTGCCAACGAAGACCTGACGGATGGCAACATCAGCAGATCTAGAGGACTGAGCACGGCCACCAGAGGCTCCGATTCTCTCTCCAGATTCCCGGTCCTCTCTGACAAAAACGGGGCGGCCCCTGAGGACCACATCGTTCATCTTACGAATGGCTGTCTTGGCATCCTCTGCAGTCTGGAACTCGACTACTCCGCAGCCCTTTGACTTTCCGTCAGGGCCCAAGAGCACATCTGCGTGTGCCACCGGTCCAACTATTATTGTTATTATTTTACAAAGAGGTGATACGTTAGCATCCAGTAGACTATTATCACAGCGCGCGGACAGTAAACAACACACAAAACAAACAGACATGGCCCTGATTGCTTTGTTTACCTTCGCGCATAAAGTCCTTGAGATCAGTCCAGGCAACATCGTACGAAAGGTTGCCAACATAGACGCGTCGTTCCCTCAAAAAGCCGGGCGCAACTCTACCAGACGAAGTTGTCCCAACAGGGCTCCTAGATCTCGATCGTCCTCCACGTGGCGCCCTTTCATAATCCGATCCACGACGCTCCCCACGATCCGTCTCATACTTGTCATCCCGAGAGCCACTGGTAGTCTCGTATGCACGGTGTTCACCGCGATAGGAATCCTCGTGGTGTTGACCGCCAGCAGGCGATCGGCTGCGACTGCGACCTCCCGCCGATTTCGATGCTCCTCCTGCTACTACTGCAGCGGTCGCATCTGCTCCAGAGGCACCAGGCGTGCCGCTGGATCCATAATCGCGCGAGTCTCTGCGGCGACGGTGGTAATCATCGCCCCTGCTGTCACGTTCCCGGTCCCGGTCGCTGCCGCTGTTCTCATCACCGCGGCGACGGCCAGCATCGTCATGGCTGTGGTGGTAGGATGACCGGCGGGGGTGAGTGTCTTCCTCCTCCAGGATATCAATGTTGGCACCCTGGTTGGCTGTGAGACCGTGGTCGTCAACGTCGTCCATGATTTGATCGTACGAGTCGTCCATGTTTATTGTTTTCCTCCTGCTGTAAGTGTTGGCGGTCCGTTCGAGTTGGAGTGGCTATCGAAGCTGTTGGTGTTGTTGTTGTTGTATGAGTTACGGGGAAAGAGGTCCGCTGTCGGTATTTTTGTCACTCGCTGTCCGGGTAATGAACTATTGTTTTGGCAAGGTGTCATGAGAGTGGGAAAAAAAGTAATGATAGCGTGAGTATGATTAGTTGAACTGTGTGAAGGATACACCGTTCACAGTAACTAGCTTCCTCCTTGTCTGTGTCCAGTGTGTATGAGTCGTTCTCTTCCTTGTTGTATGGTGCTTTCTGCTCCTGCATTACCTTTTTGTTATGTGTGTTTGTGTGGTTGGTGGAATGAGTGTGTCCGTTTAGTGGCAAGCAAAAGAAAAAATTGATATAGAAAAAAAAGAGCTAAGCCACCCAAAATACAACTCGTTTGTGAACCACATTGGGCAACGCCTCCTTTCCTTCCTTTGTCGATTTCACCACTGTTATGATAGCCCATTGTTGTTTTCCAGCTTGTTGTTTTTATTTTGGTAGTGGTTAAGAGCTCAGGAAGGCAAGAAAAAGAAAAGAGGGAAGTGTATGATGCAAAATTATGAACAAAAAGGAAAAAACTGCGTGCGATGGGAGAAGATAAAATGAAGAAACAAGCACTCTCCAGATTTTTACTTGGACTCCTCAGGGGCCTCCAAGGCAGCCTTGGCGAACTGGGGGAGAACAAAGCAGGCCTTGTGGATCTCATTGTTGTAGTAACGGCACAACTTGGCCTCCTGGTCCTTGGGCCACTGGCGAAGGGGCTCCTTGATGTTGGCGTTGGCATCCTTGGAGCACACCAAGAGTCCGATCTGGCCGCAGGGGTAGGTGGGGATGGTGGTGAAGCCGTACTCGACAGTGGGGAACAACTTGCGGGAGAAGCCCATGACCTCCTTGATAATGGGCATGTGGAGCCAGATGCACTCGCCTATTAAAAGTTGAGGATAATTGTAAGAATCAGGGTTTAGGTTTTCTATGATCATTGAGTTTCCATGTGGTTTTGAGGGTTGCGGTTATCCCTTGGTGCTGTTGTTTAAGGCATGTCCAACGCATGATGTTTTCTTTTTGGTGTCGTTGTCGTAGTCGTTACGGTAATCACGGTGTATGATCATGGTGTTATCACGCTGCTCGTTCAAGGGGTGTGTGGTGTAGAGATGAGGCATGTGGGCGCGCACACGCTACACACATACACTCACACACACACAAATACCAGTGTTGTTTCCCTTTCCGTGCCCTTTGGTTCCTTTCTCCGCCAGCCTTCCTGAGTTTCTTCCACGGACAGAAAATGATATTCCAATCAAAGTAAGAGTAACTTACACTGGGTGCAAATGATTCCTCCGGCATGAAGAGCGTTCTTCATCAACTCAAAGAACTTGGCCTGGAAGAGCGAGGCAGCAGGGCCTATTTCATAATCATAGAAAAGCAAGAAGAGGCAAGCCGAATGGTTAGTCATTCATCGTCATCAAGCGCCAGTTTATTCATTCACCGCACGCACATTAGCACACAAACGCGCGGGTAATGACGATCCGTATGAACAGAAACACAGACATGGCAGCCATATACAGCAGTGATCCATGTCCAAAAAAACCGATCTGCAGTTATTTTATCACTCCGATTCAAATTATCTCTCCTTGAGATGAAAAGAATTCTACGAGCAGCTTGTTGAGTTTGCTGTAGATAGGGGCACTTACCAACGGGATCGGAGGAGTCAGTGATGATGACATCGAAGCTGTCGACCTTGTCCTCGAGGAAAGCAAATCCGTCTCCGACGTGGACCTTGACCTTGGGGTGCTCGAATCCAGCAGCCATCGAGGGCAAGTACTTCTTGGAAACGCGGATAACAGCCTAACATTGGTCGAATTGTCAATTGAAAAGGGTGCTGTGTCAGTTCCAAGTTGAACAAACAGTAGACTAAATTACATCCGTTGGATATAACGTGCTGTTTGTTATGTGGATCGGGGGTATTGCAAGAAAGCTGTGTCGTATTCGTTGAAAAAAAGGGATGAAAGGAAAGGTGAAGGAAGGGAATTTCGGTAATTGATCCAATGCTCTTGATCCATGTTTCTGTTGCGGATGTTTTCTGTTGCGGTAGGAAAGGAGACCACGGTATGGTGTGGCGTTGGCGTTGGCGTTTGTTGATGGTGTTGTTATGTTTAAAAAACAAGCCTCCCTGCCTGCCTGCCTGCTTTCCTTGTATTGGTTGTTTTTTTACCTCGTCAATCTCGCAGAGGGTGACCTCCTCAACACCTTCGTGCTTGACAACCTCACGCAAGACACCACCATCGCCTCCTCCGATGACCAAAACCTTCTTGGGGTTGGGGTGGGAGTTCATGGGGACGTGGGTCATCATCTCCTGGTAGCTATTATGGTTGATTGACATAATATCGTTGTTGCCTTGTTAGCTTATCAAATCAGATCAACGCGACAGCCTCAAGCCTTTTTTTTCTCCCTCTTCGACCAGTTCAAGAAAGGACAACGTCAAATAAAAGACAATTTTGAGGAGCCTTTTAACTTACGAGAACTCGTCGCGCTCGGTGGACTGGATGACGCCGTCGAGGACGAGGACGTTGCCGTAGGAGGCGGACTGGAAGACGAGGACGTCCTGGAAGAGGGACTTTTCAACGTGGAGGATCTCCTTAACCTCGAGGGTCATGGCCTGGCCGGGCCAGAGGGTTCCGGTCTCCTTGAACCAGCCGTCCTTGACGAGGGGGTGAGTAAGAGTTTCGGCCATTGTGGTGGTAATGAGTGTTGTCGGGGAGTGAGTCTGGGGGTGCGATGGAGTGGAAGAAAAAGAGAAAAAATGAAAATGAAAATGAGACGGGGCGCTAAAAAATGTTTTGATTCTGCGTACGTGACTTTTTTCTTCACACGCATCTCCCCCTGTCTCTCTCCTCCACACACATACACAAAATCTGCTGACATCAACAACAGAGCAAGGGCCTTGGTTCTTTGGTCTGGGGCAGACCAACAATGTCTCCTCGGAGGAATGGAGAAAAAAGGACTTCGCCAACGAGATATAACTGTATCCGAGGGCAATTACAACTGACATAATCAATGTCGTCAAATGGCGTTATGTTCTTATAAATATAAATGCTTTGTTTTTTAATGATACGATAATTGGATTGGATTGGAAAAGGGAACGACAGAGTGTATCCTCTAGCTTAGACGCCGTACTTCTCGCGGTAGGTACGCATCTGGGCCAAGTATGCGCCATAGGTGCCCTGCTCCTCCATGTACTCCATGATATGCGACATCGTGACAATGGCCTTGACAGGGATACCGAAATCCCTCTCGACCTCCTGGATAGCCGAAATGTCGCCGTTCTTGCCCGTCTCCTGACGATCAACCGCAACAAGAACACCGGCCAACTGAGCCTTGCAATCCTCGATGATCTGGACCGATTCCCGGATGGCAGTACCGGCAGTGATGACATCGTCAATCACCAGAACCTTGCCCTTCAAAGGTGATCCGACAATGGTACCGCCCTCGCCGTGGTCCTTCTTCTCCTTGCGGTTGAAGCAGTAAGGGGTATCCTTGTTGTAGGGGGCCTCGGCCAAGGCAATGACGGTCGTGCAGGCGAGGGGGACGCCCTTGTAGGCAGGGCCAAAGATGATATCGTGCTCGATACCGGAATCGTTGACGGCGGCGGCGTAGAACTTGCCGATCTTGGAGAGCGAGGCACCGGTGTTGAAGAGGCCGGCGTTGAGGAAGTAGGGGGAGATACGGCCGGACTTGAGGGTGAACTCGCCAAACTTCAAGACCTCGTTCTTGATAGCAAACTCGATAAACTCGCGCTGGTAATCCTTGATGCTCATATTGGTTGTTCGATTATGGTGGTTGGTAGGAGAGTGAGGAGGAGGTTGCTGTCGGTGTCCAAGGACTTGCTGCTGATGAGTGGAGGGTAGGTTGAGACATCAGAAAAGGGAAAAAGAAGAAAAAGAGCAAAAAAGCGTCGTTTGGTCCTCTTTATAGAATAAAATAAACAAAGCGAGACAGTCACATTTCTCACTTAGTGCGCGGTGTGAGAAAAAAATGAACGAGCGCGACGCATTCACTCAAGAAAGTAAAATTGGTAGAAGGTGGAGTGCGCAGCGAAACGGAGATAGGGTCTGGCTCGCACACATGTATACTTATCTTTACCGCCTCAACCGCCGCGGAACACGCATCACACTCATAGAGAGACCTTGCCCTGACCTAGACTGACGCGTACCATTGGAACCCTGTTTTTATTTGTTTGGCAGCCAAGTCCTTTCATAGGTACCAAATAACATCAACTAGGACATGTGGACGTCAGAATCCTTGTTTGATTGCTTTCCTTTGATGGCCTGGTTCGACTTAAATGCAAACGAGGGTAAGGGTGGCACAGGTCCTGCACTAATGGGTGGACTGTCCAGCGCGTTCAATTCTTCCTCTGCCAGCTTGTGTCCTAATTGCAGTGCCTGCTTCATGTGATAGTGTTCCGCCCGCATCTTTGCAAACTTGTCATGGTCAACTATTTTTTGGTAATGGGGGTTAGAGCAATTGGTTAGTTGGTGCAGACTTGTGGGTGGCTAAAAGAGTACACAAGATATTGCCTGACCGGAAATACTTACTCGTCTTTGATGGTGGCTCATCATCGTCATCTTCCTCAGAATCCCACTCGTCAGGGTCCTCCTCATCGTCATTATCGCCATCGTCGTCCTCGCCCTTAAAATCCTCCATGTACGACGGCACAGGCGGCGTATGAGCCAACGCTGCATGCTTCTTCTTTTTCCCATCCAATGAAAACGAATCTATATCCATGCGCAGGACAACAGGTAGGACAATGTCAGTATTGGTTCCGTGTTGTTACGGCTCGAGTTCCGCACGCAAAAGCAGCCAAGAGAGAAGAAGACAGGCGACAATTCCTATTACCGTCATCGAAGTCGATAACTTTATCCAGCTCGTGGTCGTAATGAACATAAGGTGTCTTGGGCTCGTCAATCTTCATAGTCGAATCCTTTTGCGCCTCTGTTATCGTCAAGTTCTCCTCGTCCCACTTCAGTCTATCACCAAAAAGAGTTATAACAAGGTGAGTAAAGTTTGCCTTTCCAAGATGGCATTGGTGACGTGAACGGTGCACTTTCACAGAAGAGAGAAGCGCGAAGGTGTTGGGGTTATTGTTACCGAGGAGCGCGTTCTTCCTGTCCCTGTTGAGCAGCTGGTCGCTTGAGGATTCCTTTGGTGGGCTGGGCAGACAGGACGGGACTGTGTCTTACATGGGGTGGTGAATGGCTCATTGTAGTAGTCTATGTCGTTGTGGAGTGTTGAATGACAAAGGAGAAAGGGGAAAGGAAGGGATGAGGGAGATGGCCGAGGAGAAAACTGAAAAAGTAAGCCAAGGGTGCTCCCAGTTCAAGAGGGGTTAGCTCACTTTTCAGAGCAACAGTCACCCAGTTCTCATACGGTTACACCACTACTAACCATGTTCCCGGACATAGTATTCCTCCCGTCGAGGTGAACGGGTAATGAGGAGAGAGTTACAGCCGCATCTGTTAAACATTAAGGGGATCGTCTCCTTTTCATCAGCGTTATCTTGAGTTTCAGCGACAGAGAAATATCTATGTGTGATCAAACATGAGAGTGGTGGCAAAAAAACCTCCACTTCTATTCACTTCTATTGGGAGACCAGTTGAATTTAAGGTTCGTTCACAACTTCCTTGCTGTTTTCTGTCCTTTCTCCTCTTTTTCCTTTCCTTCATCTCCATCATACTTCATTGATTTCACATTCATTCAAACGACATCTCTCCATCACATCAACAACTCCTTCACTTACATCTGATGGCACCCAGCGACAAGGTGTTCGATATCTTCGAACTAACACAACTCATAGCCGAGAACCTCTCCCAACACGACCTGGCCCTCTGCAGCCTCGTCAACAAATCCTTCCTCAACACCTTCGCCCCCCATCTCTGGCACTCCATCACCATCCATCAAAACGATTCCATCCCCAAATTCGAAACCCCCGAAGGACGCGCAGGACTCCTCCGCAACGGACATCACATCCGTGTACTCCGAGTATACGACCCTATCGCCCTCGAACCCTTTGTCGAATCCGGAATCACTTGCACAAACCTGGTCTTCCTCGACGCCACCCACAGAGCTGATCGATATACAGGAGGGGTGGCCACTACCAGGACTTTAGCCATGCTTTCGAAGGGGAGGAGTGAAGGGTCGCTCAGTGTTGGGCAGAGTCAGGTTTCTCGCACAGCATATTTTCCTGCGATGTCTGTTTTCCCCCCTCCCTCGACTGGAACTGGGTTGTTCGACGCTTCTGACTCCGTGACAGCAGGATTCCTTTCTCCTAGCAAAAGAGTGCGTAGTCGTGCCGAGTTGCAGAGTGATGGCGAGACATATCTGGTGTCTGTTCTTGAGCGCAGCCCGCAGCTGGAGTTCCTGGTTGTTCCTTCGCACTGTCTGGATTGTCAGTCAATCGTCAAGGTCGCTGGAGAGTCACTCCTGTTGCTAAAAGAGTTTTATTCAGAAGACGATCTCTGGAAACGCGGCCCAGCCACCTATTTCTCGCTGGGGGTGCAGTCCGGGAGGACTCAGACTCAGACCGGTACCGTCGTAGTGGCTATGGAGGGGTACCTCCAGTGCACCGACGGTGAACTGTTGCATCCACTCCTGAACGACTATCCGAGGTTGAGAGAGATGCAGATGGGAATATCTGAGAGAGTCAATCATGACGCGCTGGAGGGGATCCGTTTGGCCGACAGAGGTTTTACGCACTTGAATATGTCCCATGGTCACCCGTCGCATGTCACCCAGATCCTGATGCGCGCTCCACCTTTGAAACACATCATGCTGACGCTGGATGGTCGTGCTCGTATAACCTACGCCAGCGACAATACCGCCGTCAAGGATGCATTCCTCAGGCACGCACCGACATTGGAGTACCTTTCGACCGCCGACTGTGACTTTTCGAAAGACATCCTTCACGCCATACTATGCTCCAGCCCGACTCTACGCACCCTCAAGGCCATTGAAGAAGATCTCGGATATCGGCCCTACCAGGATGTAGAACTGGATGCCTTGCAGATAATCGACAGTTCCTGGGCGTGCAACCAGGTCGAGGTGTTCGAGTGCAAGATCCTTAATGTCCCGCGCCCAGACATCGTCAACATTCCATTGGGCGACGTATTTCTCGTTCCTCCTATTCCTATTCCTCCTCCTGGTCCTGCTACAGCTCAAGACCAAGTCCCATTGTCGGGCATTATGCTTGTCGCGCAGCAAGAGAGCCACGCTGTCCAACGAAGAGTCCTCAGACAACTGGGGCAATTAACCCACCTCCAGAAGCTGCATCTGGGAAAACACTGTCGTGACTGGGACAATCCCGAGTACTCGCGGTTGGAGATCCGTGGTATCCGTACAATGGCCGTCGATGAATACTTTGATCGCAATTGCTTGGAACTCTCCCTCGAGAGCGGACTCGACGAGTTGGCCGGATTGAAGCAGTTGGAGGAATTGGATGTCGCCCAGATGGCACACCGGATCGGGTTGGTTGAGGTTCAGTGGATGGTGGAGAACTGGCCAAGACTGAGGACAATTAGCGGTCTGAGGTACCGGGACTGTGATGGAGAAGTGTATGGCTATCCAGTCGGTGTTGCTGGTTCTCTTGAGGAGAGCGAACCAGAGAATGTCAAATGGATTAGAGAGAACAGACCTGATATCCAGCTAAACTAAACTAGCACAAACAAGAATTATATTTTTTACATTTCGTGTCTTATTATTTTTGTGGGGGGGGTGTTTCTGTCATGAGCAAGGGACGCATTGAATAACAGCGGTGCATAAGTGGAGGAAGAAAACACAAAATAGTCCTTCTGAGGGAGAAAGAGAGAGAAGGAGAGCATGTGAGCGAGGATGGTAGGAAGAACAATTGCATTGCTGTTGGTCTCGAATCGTATAAGCGTTACAAATTATCACGCGTAAGGCAACTGTCAGCTGCGAGCGAAGCCTGGATGAACTCGAGCGGCGTATCGACAACAACGTCAGCATCCGAAAGCGCCAATTTACCGAAGTCAGAACCAGTTTGGGTCGCATGTTCTATTGGTCGTTGCCAGCCCGCCAAGCATTTATCGCCTATATGGTTCAAGCCGGTTGGACAGTACGAGCCTGCGAGACTGAAGCGGACCCTACTGTTGCTCTCGATTGCCAGCCAGGCGGTGTAGTAGTATCGGCCGACAGCGACATGCTAGCCTACTCCTCGATCTGCACCTTGTGGCGCCCATCTCGCAAGGTCTGCTCCTGGTATACAAGCTCGCGGACGTTCGTCGGGGCCTTGGGTTGTCGTCGGCTCAACTCACCGCCCTCGCCGTAGTGTCATCGAATGACTACAACAAGAATATCTATTTTCTTGGCCCGGCTATTAACTACTCCATTATCAAGAGTCTCCAAGAGGATGGTATGTATAAACAAAGTCTAAAGGATCACGTTTTGTGGTCTTAAGAAACGCCCAAATCGAGTCTCTAACTTTTTTTTTTCTTTCTCAAGACCCCAAGTCTATTGTATCTGCTTATCTGACGAACCGTCAAGTCCTCTCCAAGAATACTGTTAACCAAACCTTTGAACTCGCTTTGCGAGTCTTCGTGGACCTGGAACAGACCCCTATCGACTATGATGTCTCTGCAATCTGCCTCGCCTATAATGAACTCTGCAAGAGATTCACGGATCTTTGCACCCGGCACGAAATTTTCAAGAAACGTTGTCAGACAGTTGACCAGAAGAAGTAAGCTCAACATTTCTGATCGAGAGTATATGTCACTCTGCATTAGGCGTTTTCTGTCATCGAATCGTGCAACTCACCGTGGGTTATTTTTTGTTTGATGTTAATAGCGCTCCCAAGGATCAGATTGTGCGTTTGCGCTCCTCTTGTACTTCTAACCGATTCAAAACAGTCGAATCGCCAGCTCCCACCAGCTCCAACCTAACGGACACACCCTCACCATTACAACAAAGCAACTCGGCTCCTCAACACGTCTTTAAACCCCCTCCATCTGAGCAACAACCATCGATTCCAACCAGCTCCAGTTCTACGGGGACACACTCGCCATTACAACAACTCGCCTTGAACTCACAAAACGACGCCAAAGTCTCTTCCTCGTACCAAGAGCCAGTTAGTCACCCACCACTGCGGAGGACAAGGATCCCGCGTCACCGTCCTCGATTCTCTTTCAAGGAAAGGAGGAGGAAAATAATCCATGATCCACCACCCAGGGCAAAGCAGTATGTGCTGAAGCACTACAAGGAACCTTCTGAGACTCTCACCAGCCCCACCTCCACTGAAGAGTCCAAGTCGAAGGCAGTTAGAGCTTCTGTCTCGAACTCTAAACCGCCGGCAAAAATGGACAAAAAGGGTCTTGTATACTCTCTCAGCTGGTATCATCCTATATCGGCGTTGAGTGTTGGTACTTTGCGTAAAAACGTCGAACGCGTACTGCTGAACTTGATGAACACCACCCCCAAGGTTGCTCTACCCACCGATCTTGATGGTCTCCAGCAAGAAGTCGTCGATTGTATCGAAGAGGCTACTCGACTGGCCGCCGGGGTGAAGCGGGAGGGGCAGCAGTTGATTGGACAGTTTGTGGAGACGTTGCGTGATCGCATGACTGCGGCGGAGCAACACAAAAGGACCGAGTTGGCGGAGGGGATGGAGCCGCGCGCAATGACGGAGCAAGAACGGCTAAAGGCACGGAGGGAGGCTATCACGGAATCCGAGCGAACGATTCTCAGCTACCTTTGCGAACCAGCCAAGGCCAAGGACGCCGATGACGACCAAGATGACGTGGATGGTGACAAGAACGTGGATGCGGACAGTCTTGACATCGATGGACAAGAAAGCGATCAGAAGCAGCTTCTTTGGTCGTTCCTTACTTACCTCTATTCGGGAAATCGTCCAGTGGAGGAGACCAAGAGCATCGTCACCTCTGTCAATATGCTCATTGAGTCCTCGCGCGTTCTCGGATTTCATGAGACTTCGAGGAGGTCCGGCGATAGGGTCATCATGCCATTCACTCCAAACTCTCTTGTGCGGTCGGCTGCAGGACAGTTGGCAGTCGAGCTAAAGCTCATGTATGGGCATGGAACTCATGCTCTCTTTGAGAAAGTAAGGGCGAAAGTTCTATTGAACATTGTGATAGCCGGGTTGAAAGGTTCATGGCATAAACGATTGGAGCCTTTATTTCATATTCCTCGCTTATTAATTTATACGCAAGGGCTTCGAAAGCGGTCGTTTGGGAGAGGCTATTGACATCAGGATCCAGGAGGACCTCTCAGCAGTCGAGAACTTTTTGTTCCTTAATGACTTGACCAACAGTGGCTGCTGGGTTATTCCCCTCACCACCTCCCAACAACCGTTCTTTTCCTTCTCGGAGAGGAATCTTGCGCTTTTCTTCTAGGAACGAGGCTCGCTCAAGGCTAAGCTCATTCAATTGGCTGATTCGGATGGATCGACGATCTCCTCCACCACTGATCTTGAGGCCTGGCTGGGAAGCATACACCCTGGCTTTCTTATCAAGCACTTCATCTGCGACGTCGCTCCGCAAGGTCTAACGAGTCGTCAACGGGGAAAGGTTGGACATCGTGCTGCTGTGAAGTTGGTCACTCTGCCTCAGATCAGGACACACTTGGGGACCGTCAAGAACGAATGGCTCGATCCCGTCACCTATGCTGAGAAGGGGTACATCTTGCGGGGCTCAGTAAGGACTGGCGGCTTTCGAGTCCAGCTACTTGCCTTTAAGCTTCGAGAGCTACAGGATGTTCGTTACCGTCGACTGGACGAGGATCGTTTGTCGGTAAGGTTGACGTCAACTGTGGGCAGTATCAACTATTTCCTTCAAGAGATCAGACATGTTATTCACAGCAAGGAGGACGTCCAGCGACTATGGCCTGGTACACGACCCGAGGAACTCAAAACACTCACACTTGACGGAGGGCAGGCATGTGTAATCGGAGCCTTTGTACACCTTCCAGATGAACAGCTACAGCAAGGAAAAGGCAAGGGGGTTGACAAGGGGCACGCCGCGGCTACTCTAGTGCCTACTCTCACTCATACACCGACCCCCGCATCAACGCAAGAATCAGCTACCTCGCCACCAGTGTCATCCAACAACTTTTTACAACTTGGCCGTGAAGCAAAAGGCGGTCTATCAGCCGTCCTTCAAGTTTAGGAGGTGGCTCGAGAGCGAAAAAAAGGCTACACAGGAGGGAGAACAGGAAACAATCGAGGACATTGAGACCCGTCTGCCCCCTCTCGAAGGCCAGGGTGCGAGTGTCGTCGACTATGTTGCAGAACTGAAGGAAGTCGAAAATCGGTTGTTAGAGTTCTATGGAGGCCGTGATCAGCAGTACAAGCGCCACAAGTGGGACATGGAGCGAGCCCGTCACTACGAGTACCAGCTGATCGCTGACCGTCTTCTCGGAATTGTCGGTGGAAGCATTGGACGTCCTCGAGATCCTTCCAACGCTGTACTCATTGGGGTCGGCCTTGGCAACTTTAATACCAGGAGTGGTCTCTCCTCCTTGCATTCCTCGTTTCTTTCGTTCTTCGTTCAAAAGGTGAATATGCCTCCTTCGATTGCATTGAGGACTAAATCCTACCAGCAGTTTATATCTACCAACAGCTAACCTTTTATTATTTATTTTCTTTGTAGGCGAGATCCCTTGGTTATATTGTTGTAGGCCAGAATGAGTACTATACCTCAAAAAAGTGTCCCCACTGCGGTCTTTTTGTGGCACAAGTCACTCTCCGTCGGCTTTTTTGTCCACATTGCCACGTCTACCATCACCGGGACGTCATGGCGGCCGAGAACATGGCAAACATCATCCAAGGGTATCTTATCGATCAAGAACGTCCCGAGTACTTGCAACCGGTCGCCTCCGATGGCTCCCTTCCCTGGAAGAAGGCTCAAGCACTTGTCGGATTCGCTCCTTGTCCCATCGAAGCGACAACCAGCGGCGGCAGCACCACCACCACCAGTCAAACGCCAGGACGGCAAAAGAGGGCCGCCTCTGCCTCCTCCTCCTCAGGCCGCGGAAAGGCAGCTCGACTCTAGCCTAGATATATTCATAGTTTGCGTGTGTTGGTTCGCCCACACACATTAGTGCTGATTGTGGGTGGTGGGTGCCTGGGTTGCGTCTTCGGTGACGTAACTCTCGCGCCCATTTCAACTATACTGAAGTTTGTTGAAAATAGTAAACTGTTGGCTCGCCGTCAGTCTACATCACTCCCATGGAGGGAGAAAATGTAGTGCAGGGCACACCGCGAGCAGGTCGCGAGCCGAGTGCCCCATAAATAAAAAAATAAAATAAAAAGTAAAATAAAATAAAAAAGAGAGAGAGGGAGAGAAAAGTGGGGAAAGGGACTGAGTTTTGTATGGCTCTTTGTTCCCAGAGGGTTGACTTGATTCGAACAAGCACAAAGAGGTAGTCCGGCTCCCTCCCCGGAGGAGAAAAGAGCGCAGAAGCTACAAACCATCGAAGTATGCCTTGCTGCCATAGCGCAACCAACATTTGGTGCATAATGGCTACTACTTGCGAACGCGAAACGCTGACCTAGAGATGCCTCGAATAGGCACGCAAGAGTAACCGGCAAGCAAAGCACACAGCATTTTGGACAGGAGTCTCAGGTAGGGGAATGTCGGAAGCATGGCAACTTTGTTCCCAGAGGGTTAACTTGATTCGAATTCAAGCACAAAGCGGCAGCTTCCTCTCGAGAGAGTAGGCTACAGATCCATCGACGTGTGTTTGTTGCCATGGCGCCCAGTCAGTCTAGGACAATGGCTACTTCCGTGAACGCGAGACGCTGACCTAGAGATGCCTCCATATAGGCACACGAGAGTAACCGGCAATGACAAACACACGACGTCCGACAAAGATGAATGGGGGAAGGTAAAAGGGGGAGGGTGACGAGAGAGGGTGAAAAGTGAGAGGATGAAGTGAGAGAGAGGTGAGGGTGAAGAGAGGTCGAGAGGGTTTGTACACTGTGTTGCCGTCATTTAAGGGGATATTTCCAAATTGGTTCAAAAGGCCTTGACAACCCGCAGCAGTTCCGACGACACATTGTTGCGATTAACATGTCCAAAGCAACCAACATGTCCAAAACAACAAACATGTCCAACGCAGCGAGCAACGACATTCGACAGGAGCGCCAGGACTTTATTATTGCTGGACAACCATACAAATCAGCAATAGAGTGTGCGGAGAGGTTTTACAACAACTTCACTTTTCGCAACCAAGGAGCTGCAACCGATGCGTTTCGCTCGTCTCTGGAGAATATTCAGGACAGTCACAGTTGGGTCCCCGCATTTTTGAGGGAGTCCTCGGTAGGTGGCATAATGTTTGTCTTTGGTCCAAACGCGTTTCCTCCATCGAAAAAGAAAAATGTTTAATGGAGGAGCTAATAATGTCTGTAATACTCTTGACAAACTACTGTAGACCACCGACTTCAAAACAAAGGAGCGATCATTACTGAAGAAGGCTAGCAACATCAAGATACGACAAAAGTTGCACGCTCTTCCAGGAGCACTGTCAAGAGCCACAGCAGAGGCAGCAATGACCGCCATTGAGACCAACAGGAAACTCAACAATGCAGGGAGCAAGATTATTACCAAGAGGGCGCTTGGGCTTTTCGACAAAATGGAATCTTCAACCTCCGACACTGGCTCGTCGTGGAGACGGGGTAGTCTTGGGCTTCTCGTGAATGATCCTTTTGTTTCGTCCGTTGAGGTAAAAAGTTGTCCAGGTTCACTTGTTTTTTTTCTGCAAACAACATTCAATGCAAAACCCTGACAAGAAGTTTCTATCATTTCACTGGATTTCAAACAGGACGACGTTCACTCTCAGAACCCATTTATTGTCAAGGAACACCGCCGCAAGCGGGCGAAAGAATCAACAAAGTTACCTGAATCAACTGAACCGCCAGAGAGTCCTTGCGCGAACGTAGTTTCAAGTCTTATACCAGGTACCCTTACATTGAAAAACTGCATCACGGCATATCTCTACTCGCGAGAGGGGGTTTTTATTCATTCTGACAGGCAACTGATTGTTTCACCTTTAGACCTGGATGTGTTCGCGACACTCAATCAGGACACAACATGGATGGAAGACGAGATCGACATGCTGTCTGTTTTCGAGAGATTTGCGGCGATTGAAGGATCATATTCCTTGGTGCAAGATCACATTGCAGACATGACGGAAGGATCTTCCTTTGTGCGATCTCTTTCCAACAAGGAGTACAGCACGGCCTGTTTACCAACATTCGGCGCTCCTTCAATTGCTACCAAATGGCCCACCTTCCAACCAGTCGTCGACCGAGTTCTCCGATCTTCCTTTTCTTTTGACGAGGTCTTTTCGGCTATCAAAGACGAGTCATTCCGAGATCCCTTTGTGGAGTACATTCACGCCATTTGTTACTCCTAGTAAGTTCACTATTCGCTTCTTTTTTTTCAATTCAACATTGCGACTCCTACTATGAAGTGATTTTAATTTGCCTTTTTTTTTTTTTTGTGCTCTAGCGATCATTACTTCCACTTTCGGGATACCATTCCTGAAACGTTGAATGAGCGGGAAGGGTTTGCGGATACTACATGGTCTATCATTCGAGGTGCCCTGAAGCTTGCGGATGTATCAAGTCGATTCCTAGAAGTACCTGTTGTAGGAGTAGAGGTGCGCAAGAACGCGAACAAGAACCTCTTGGAGGAGATCAAGGAGCAAGCACATCAAGCCGATGGTGTGGGATACCTTGCTTCGGAGCGATCTCAAATTTACCTTGCAGAATCCTCAGTCCTTCACCTTCCTGACACCCGCAAGCGCATCTTGGATGAGATCAAGGTCAAGAGGGATATGCGAGACACGCTCATCGCGCAGCTTGCCGAGTTTTCTCGCGAGTCTCTCCCACCGAGAAGGTTTTCCGTCTTTGGTTCGACCTCCTTTGGTCCGCACACCAAGTTTTATCAGATGGACATTGCAGGTGTGTTTCGAGTCTATCAGGTCGGCTCTATGCTGATCCCGTTGACCAAGGAAGGATTCGCGTCCAAGTTGCGTCGCTGCATCACGACGGCTTTGAGGTTCGCACTCAGGATTGGAGATGAACGGGACCGAAGGCTGATGGCCGAGGATTTGAGTGAGTTGGACAAGCAAAGTCTCCAACGCGCCTGCTCACAGGTCTCACAGACCAGCAGGACCCCCACTGGTGGACGAAATCAGAAGAAGAAACAATAAAATGTGATTCTCTTCTAAGGGGGTTGTTCTCGGTCTGATGGACTCAGACTGCACTTCAGATAGCACAGTGACTTGTCACGGCTGCAGCAATCGAAACAACAGACAGGCTTGGTAAGCTCTCCTAGGGTTCATCATCATACAAAGCTCCTATGGTCTACAAGAGAGCAGAGGATAAGTGTGCGGACTAAGCGCAGTGCCCCTGATTTAAAAGATGGTGTCTGCCAGGCCGCCTGTGATGGAGTCGAGCTTGCTGGTTTAGAAAGACAAGACATGACTTGCTGCTTCACAGAGATCCCGGGTCGCTGGATGGACGGGTGTTGTTTTAAAAGATGTGCCATACGAGCGGTTCTCTGGAATCCAGACTGTGCAAGCGTTCCTGGGCTGCCCTTAAGATCTGGAACGACCCCCTCTTCTCCCCTATCTAGCTGACTCGCAGGCCCAAGGGCCCGTTCACCAAGTGTACACATTGATGTAAGAGTTCGAAGTGCGGTAAAATACAAAACGACACCCACAACATGTGTTGTTCCTTGACGATCACGACGCGTTAAAATGAAAAAAAAGATGATTCTGTTAAAGATGCTGCTTGCTCATGTTTTTTTCTCGCTTATGTCAATATCGTTTCTCTCTCGCTGTGTATCAGCGACATGAGGGAGAGGAAACAGTGTTATTAAAAGTAAGAAGGCTGCTCATGGTAGACGGGGACACTCCAAAAGATAATGGCGCCCTTCTCATTCATCCTTACGAAAATTGATGGTCAAATAGAGGTGTCGATCCCCATCTAGACACCATTTATCTCTGCACCAGTCTTGAGTTTGATCTCAGGCACCATCACTGATGAACGTTGCCTGTCTCTGTGATAAAAAAAAATTCAAATGGTCGCCTCACGGGCAAATAAACCATTCTTTCACTCCTCGCACAACTCCCACTCTGGAGGAGGAAAATTCAATTGCATCAAAACAAAAAAAGGTGGCAAGAGTGCCCCGCGACTTCGCCGCGACAGTTGTCTTATTTTTGACTCCTTTTAGATGCTTGAAATGCTATCACGCATACTCAGCAAAAACTTATGAACGCACTCGTGGTTCTCCACATCAATCCCCTTCCCATTTCAATAAAAAAAAAATAGTCGAAGGTGGCCTCTTCTATGACATATCGCAATGCAACCCGGAAAGCTACCTCCTTCTGAACGGAAACGAGCATCCATTCCCAGTCATCCAACCATGAAATCGCAGGTTGACCAATAGATTTCTTTGAAATAGAGAGTTGAGAAGCAGTGAATTAATATGCTGGAACCAACACCAAAGGAAACGAATAGAGAGAAACAGAAAAAAAATAGAACATGGACAATTCATTACCCTTTTTTATATTTAACAGTAGGTTTATATCATTTTTTGCAAAAAAAGGAGGAGAGAAAGATAGCACCACCAGGGCCTCCCCCTTGCCTACTCGCGGTAGTGGTCAAAGATGATCTGCATACCATTCCTCGAATACATCGTAATATCCGACTCGGGCTTGGGCTCAAACCCATCAACAACCTTCCAAGTATACTTCTGCATCAACCTCACCATCGTATTCATCACCTGGTTGTACGCAAAGTTCTGGCCCAAACAGATACGTGGCCCAGCATGGAACGGGAAGAACATGAACGGGCGCACCATCTTCACCCTTTCCGTTCCCCAGCGGTCTGGGTCAAACTCCTCCGCATCTTCACCCCAGTACTCCTTCATCCGGTGGGTCACGTAGGAGGAATGGACGACGAGGGAGCCCTTGGGGATAAAGTATCCGTTGGGGAGGACGTCGTCTTCGAGACAGGTCTTAATGTTGAAAGGGACTGCCGGGTAGAGACGGAGGGTCTCGTTGATGACTTGTTTGAGGAACTTGAGCTTCTTGATATCCTCGTGGTCGGGCTTGCGGTCGTTGCCGACGACGGAGAAAATCTCTTGGCGGACGCGGTCCATGATCTCTGGATGTGTGCCCAGGTTGTAGCACATGAAGGTTAACAAGTTTGTCGACGTGTCTCTTCCTGCCTATTTTGTTTTTAGTGCACAAGAACGATTCCATGGTTAGGAGGATGAATGAAAGAGTTTTAGATGCATGATCAACCACGGGTGCAAAACAACATCATTTTGGCAAACAGCAGGGGAGTAACTTACGAGTAAAAAGTTCATCAACATGTCACGGAGGTAAACACGATCGAACGGCTTTCCATTCTCATCCACAGAGTTCAAGAAATGCGCCAAAAGATTATCATGACTATGCTCATTCTCCTCACCTTCCACCGCCTCCGAATGCCTCTTCGTCTCCCTCGCAATCGCAGAATCAACAATCGGCAACAACACCGCATCCATATCCTTCACCTTCTGGGGGAACTCAAAACTGGGCACAAGCGCCTGGTAGTCACACAATCGGACCTTCCACCCACAGACCTTTTGTGTGTAATTGAACGCGTGCACAAACTTGTTTTGTGGTACACCCAGGGCGTTGACACAGTCTCCAAAGAGGAAACCCGTAGCGGTATCGATAGTGTAGCGGGACCAGAGGTCTTGGGCGTCGATTGCAGCGCCGTGGGCGATCGTCGCGTCGAGGATGCCAAAGACTTGGTTGATCTGGGTCTCGATGTGGGCGGCGCCCTTGTACTCTGTCACCTGGAAGTGAGGACGGGCCAAGGCACGTTGGTTCTTCCAGGCTGCCCCGTCAGCATTGAAGATGCCTGTGCCCATAAACGGGAAGAACGCTTTGTGGAAAGCGGGACCTATTTAGAGGTAAGAAAAGACAAGATTGTAGGTTTGCTTAGTTGCTAGTCTTTTGTCAACAATGGTTACATAAAAATGCGGCGTCAGAGCGCAAACAGCATGGTCTTCAAAACAGGCTACTTTCGACTCCTTATGAAATCATGCGGGAAAACAAGGTAAACAAATAAACAAGTGTCCATGTCGTTGTCCATCAACAACATCGACCCCTCTTTGTCATCTTTTTTCATCCCTTCTCTTATGCACGATGAACGCGAAGTCGACTCAATTAGAGGATGCATGTCAAGAAGAGGGTCATAATGAAAAAGCGGTGCTCAACACAGAAAATTGTTTGCTAGCAATTTAATTGCTCCCATGTGGCTGAGCCAAAGGTGTGGCGAGTTAAATATGCCCAGAATTGCTCCGTTTCCTTCACGTCCGACCCTTTCTCAACAATCAACAACCCTTTTCTCTCACCATGTAAAGGACAACCCTGTCCGTTGTGTATGTGCACTTGTTAGTAACGAAAGAAAAGAAAAATAGAGGAGAGTCCATTATAACATGTGCCAGACGAAATTAATAACAACTTTGTTTCTGCCAACAAAGTTGTTTGTCCTTCGGCTTGCGTCAAACGGGTTCGTGACAAAAATCTCGGTTGGCAAAAAAAAAAAAAAAATAGGGTGAAGAGGAAGGGGGTAAAAGTACGAAAAGGAGTGGAGTAAGAGAGAGAGAGAGAATGAAAAAGAATCACCCTATCGGTTTCTCTCATGTACCTCTTGAGCACAAGCGAATGATGGAAAAAAAAAATGCACCCGCTGTTTGTGTGCTGCATTCGAACAACAGCAGCACATCAATTATCTCTTCAACCAACAGAACAAACGTTCAAAATGAAGAAGGGTTACCTTTGGGATAGTTCTCAAAGTTCTTGACAAGCATATGCTGGACCGACGAAGGCTCAAACGCCAGAATCAAACAATGGCCCACAACTTCGGTCGTCAACGTCAGTCCTTGCTTCGACAGCGCCTGAACCCATTTCAGTTCATTGCCCTCTGCTCGGGCCTTGATATATTGGTAGGCGACATCGAGCATCATGAAGCGAGACTTGAGATGAGGGATGGATTTTCCACGTGGAGGCGCCTTCTTTCCAGAGCGGAGACGACCGATCCAAAAGTAGAGGATGGCTGTGAGTGCTAGCATGGCGAGACCTGGGTTGGCTCTGCTGCGCTTCATGAGGGAGCGTTGGCGGTTGCGGAGGAGAGTAAAGACGTTGCTGAGCATCGTCGGGGTGACGGTAGTAGCTACTTGGGTCGACATTGTTGTCGTGTCGAAGAGGTGAGTGGAGGTGTGGAGGGCGTATAAAAAGAGTGTTTTGGTGAGCTGGGGGAGTGAACGAGGGCGTTGTCACTGATTGTGAGTGTAGAAGAGAACTGGTCTGTTGAGGAAGTGAGAGTGTTGAACTAGAGAAGAGGTAGAGTGGAATGGAGTGAAGGAGGAATAAGCAACGGTGTTCAATGGTCAGTTGAATGGCCAATGGGGTTAAGAAAACAAAAGAGAAAAGAGGAAAGGAAAAGGGAGGAGGGTTGAAACGATCCTCTCCTTTTGTAGTAGAACCATCGATTCTCTCTGCTCAACGTTGGGGGAAGAGCCCTTTCTTCTTCCGTATCACCGACAGACAAGAGGGCATGCTCATCCTTGGGGAGAAATGCTCGGAGCTGCACTCAATTCCTTGCCTCATCTCCATCATTGCCGCAAGAGCCATCAACCATTCGACTTTTCCTTCAAAATGACTCTTACTATCGCTTCGATCACCAGTGCCCTCTTTTCTCTCTTCTTCTCCACAAACCATGTACACACCCCAGTCTACAACCTCCATTCTCCATCCCAACGCTCAGTTATTTGGTTTCCTTCTCCACAGACACACTTACTTCTGAGTTGGAACCGAGTTTACCACGTTTTGTCAAGAATGAAATCAGGGGTGTGCGCCCATTGCTCACCCATGCAAGAAGTAATAGTCGTCTTAAGGTAGAATCTCAATCACAGCAGGCATCGTAGCGCGCGTACACAAAGCACAAAGCACAAAGCAAAAAAAAAAAAAAAAAAAAAAAAAAGAAGCACAAAACAAGAAAAGAGCAGCGCAATTGCCCTTCTCCATCCCCTGTCTTTGTGTTTATTGCTCTTTTTCTCTCTTGCTTGCTCCACAATTAAAGTCCTTCCAATCGCTGGAGAAAGGAAGCGGGATTAAGAATTCGTACCACCCTGTAATGTCGAATGATGACGGGTAATTGGAGTATCTGGGGGGGGGGTTGTTCAGTCAAGAAAAGAAGGACAAGAAATGGATACCTTGCTTTGCCAGGTAGTTCTATATCAAGAAACACACATAGACATATAACAACAGCGAGCGCCCATCCATCCCCAATGACCTGTTTTTCCTCTCTGGTTGTTTAGTAATGTTTACCCAATCAAACAAGCCTTTGTCTGCAGCCATTCTTCCTCGGTGAACTCGTTGAATGCCCCAAGGATGACGGGACCGTTTTCTCCCCTCCATTCTTCCCTTCCCCCCCAAAAAAAGTCTCTAACCTCCTACCTCCTAGGCTACCGGTGTGGTGGGGTCGTAGTAGTAAGTGATGGGGGTTCACGAGGTAGAGATGGCCAAAAAGAAGACTCCTCGACTACATCTCTTCTTTCCTTCTTTCTCTCCCTGATTCTATTCCCTTCCTTTTATCACAGCGTGTGTTCATCATCTGTTTGTTTGTTTGTTTGTTTGTTATGAGACGCTTCTCTGCCTTTGTGCTTTCTCCCTAGAAAACACAAACAAACGAATTCGTTCAGCATCAATTCATCTACATGGGCGTAGGGAGTACAAGTTTCCCTCTAAAGTGACTCTTTCCTCCCGTCATTTTGGGCCAAGCATAAAACAACAATAAACACAATGGAAGGGAAGGGAGGGGAGGGGAGGCATGACTGAACTTGTTTTTGCTAGGCAAAATGGTCATTCTCTCTCATTCTCATTAGGCTGGAGTAGTGTGTACAAGTACACACTTTACGACAAAACACAGCGCCTGATCGATTCATTGTGATGGTGAAGCATTTTTCGTCTATTGCAAACTTGCACGCGTTGGCGATGAGGGCATAGTGAAAATCAAAAGAAGAGCCAGACGCGTTTTGACCTATGACGACGTGAAGAAAATGATCTTAATTTTTTTTTTTCAACCCTCCTCAAAAGCCACTTTCTCACATGCGTTACCTCCCCCACCTTTCTCTTGCACTCAACACTCTTTACTTTTTCAATTCTAAACCCCATCAAGCAAGCAATCATACTGCTGCCTGTCAATGAAAGACCCTTTGTCCAACAAGAACGTGGAGAGTAGCTTTTTTGACATGTGTAAAAGATCTGCAGCTCGGCTGGCATACAGCGGATTTCAAGAACAGGTTTTTTTTTTTTTTTTGCACTCTTGCCCCACTCAAACTGTCCTTTTCCTTTCACCCTCCCCCCTCACCAAAAGCCCAGCAGATCATCAGACGGCCCTTTTTTGTATTTTTGTGCCACCATCACTTGCGACGATCATGAAACGTAATTTTCTTTTTCACGCGACACATCAACCATAGACAATCGCACACGCAGTCACGTCTCCATCTCTCGCAAGAATTTACTGCCAAAAATATAACAAAATAGAGATATGTACAAAAAAAAAATGCTACTATATACACAGCCAAACCCCTCTACTTCCTCACCCTCACCCTCCTTCCACCATCCTCCAAACACCTTCAATGAAAAGCAGTATTAGCCATACTCTCAACATGAACTGCCATCTCGCGCATCTTGTAAGTATTTAACTCATCCCGGATCTCAGACTTCATATCCGGCGTCAAGATCTTGAACGTCGCATGCTTATCGCTCTGTCTGTTATAATCCGACTTCCTGTGTGCTGGGATGATTTCCACTGTCTCCAGGAAGTAGATCGAGCGTTTCCTTCCGGCACTGGCCGCCGCAGAAGCAATCGGAGCGAGGGTATGGGCAGTAGAGGAGGTTTGGTTGTTGGTGTTGTTGGTGTTGTTGGCGCTGGTGCTATAGTACTGCTTCGCGAGATCCTGGGCCCGGGAGCTAATACCCATCATCTGCTGGGTGAGCAGCTCATCCTGGGAGATGTAATCCCCGACAGCCCCTTGCCCACGCTCGCCGCCGCGGTCTTTGTAGTACGAGTTGGATTGTACTCCTGGTGTGAAATCAGGCGGTAACGCTGCCCCTTGCGATGACGACACCGCTACTTGCTGAACCTTGTTGTGGTTGTTGTTATTGTTTTTGTTATTGTTGTTGCTGGAGACACTGTCAGAGTTGTTGCTAGGCATGGGTGATCCTGCACCACCTATCAAGATGTGGCTCTTGTCAGCGTTGTCGTTGACGAGGTGATGTTGTGGGTGGGTGGGTTTGGGTGAATGGGTGAGGAGGCGGGCGCGGTGGTCAGTGGGCGTGAAAAGGTCGATGTCTGTAACGTCCATATCTGAGGTCGCCATCGGGTGGACATTCTCTGAACTCAGCGTCTGATCAGGCAGCTGATCGCTGGTGGCGTTTGCGTTAGCGGTAGAGGTAGCACTGGCGTCATCAGCAGCAGCATCTCCAGTAGACGCCGCAGCACCAGCAGTAGCAGAATCGACACCGGCGGCGTCGGCAGTAGCGACGTTAATCTCAGAGGGCCGCTTTTTGAGGATACTCTTGGGTGGGGGTCGACTGGTATGCGGATCGTGCGGCGGGGCCTTGGGAAGAGCCACCCAGACCTTCGAAACTCCACCATCCTCATCCAGATCCTCATCTTCCTCCATAATCGTATCCCCTGCTCCTTGTACTACACCAGCACTACCTATCGAAGCAGCAACAGCAGCCATGACATTGCAGGCATCACCAGGACCGACCAACGAGCTCCGACGCAAGGACGACAAGATCGCCTTGGGAAGATCTGCAAGACTCGACCGACGACTGTTAACGTTACTGCCTGGGGGGGAGCTGTTCTTCGAGTCCGTTCCTCCTCCTCCTGTTCCATTGCTGCTGCTCTGGGAATTAATGCTGCCAGCGCCCATTGTCGATGCCGTCATCGTATTGTTGTTGTTGTTGTTGTTACTGGTATTGCTGGTATGATTAAAGTTCCCACCGTTATTCTGTGCACGGCGTCCAAAACTCGACTCTGGTCCACCCAAACTATCCCCCTTCCCATCCGCACCACTTACAATATTCGCATTCGTACTTTTATATGACGACGAGAAAGAACTCGAAGGCGCTCCGCCAGGGGCATGAAATGGCTCTGTGATAGACTTGCGCTTCTCGAAGAACCGCCCCGTAATCGACCACCGTCTCGATCTCGGTTTCTCAAGTGAGTGCTGTGGAGGTGCAAGGTGACCTGATGCGGACGTCAATGACGAAGAGGTGGTAGCCTGGGATGGGTTTATGTAAGGCTGTTGCAGTTTTAGAGGATGGTGTTGTTGTTGTTGTTGTTGTTGTTGTTGTTGTTGCATTTGTTGCTGTTGCTGAGAAGGCGCGGAGCCCCCGGAAAAACCACCGCCACTATTCTGTTGTTGGGAAGACGAATCGCCAGATTCGACAGACTGGAAGGACTGGTTGGATTGGGTCGACTGATTCGAGATCTGCGGCTGAAGTGGGTGCATCAACATTCGAGGGTCGTGCTGTCCCTCACCCTGGGGCTGACACTGGGGTTGTAATTGGGAGTGCTGCTGCTGCTGCTGCTGTTGTTGTTGTTGTTGTTGTTGTTGTTGTTGTTGTTGTTGTTGTTGGGAAGGAAGAGGCTGAATATCCTGCATGGGCTCACCAAAATCCATAGGTCCACCGCGTCGGTCGCTGACCGGTGCAAACGGTGGTCCATTTGTCGTCGCCATCTGCATCGAATGCTGCTCCGACTGAGGTTGTTGAGTAGAGACGTTCGCCTCTTGGATGTCACTCATTCGCGCTGATAAGATGTTGGGATGATGCGTGTTGTTTGTTGAAGAGGACTGTCGTATCGGTGTGGGTTTTGTTTTCTCGCGCGCAGGGGTTGGGTTGTATTGCTGTGCTTATGAGATCGGGAAGACGGCGGATCTTGTTCAAGTGTGTGGCACAGAGAAGGAAGGAAGGAGAGAGAGAGAGAGAGAGAGAGAGAGAGAGAAAGAGAGAGAAATAGGGGTTGGGCAAGGATTGGATCGTTGGTTTGTTTTGTGTTACGATATGACCAGATTGATCGTGTGGTGATATCGGGTGTTGCAGAAGAGGAGGAGGAGAAGGTGGAGGAAGAGAAGGTGGAGGAGGAGGAGGAAGAGGAGGGAGTAAGAAAGTCAATACGCGATGAAAAAAGGGAGACGGGGAAGGTAAGGGCCAAGGGAAGGACAAAGAAAGAAGGAAAGAGAAAGAATAATGACAAAAGAGATGCGCTCACTCATTCTACCATTCTACGCTAGTCCATCTATCTTTGTTGATAGAGAGTCCTCCTCCTTCCAGCTTATCCAAACACACACGCACATGATGTGGTCACACTCAAATTTTTATTCGCTCGTCTCCCGTTGGACCTGTCTCGCGCTCAATGTGTCGCAATGTTTCACTTCCAACACTTTTTATGCTCCCTTTTTTCATCTTTGACCTTAACCATCCCTCAGCCACGGTGCGTCTCCACTTGTCACCTTGCATACTAGAATGCTTTCTTGGGTCTACGACTTTATTTGGTGGGTAGTGTTTGTTTGTTATTCAACGAAAAGTGGGGAGAAACTATAGTAATGGTACAAGAGGTCAGAAAAGAAAGAAAAGACAGATGTGAAAAAGGGGAAGGAACGTGAACGTGAGTAGGGGAAATGAATAAGAAATGCGAAAAAATGAAAGTACTATGGGAAGAGGGAAAAAAAGAAAACGCAAGTAAAAAAGAAAAAAATCCACCTTAACGGGGACTTAGGTGCGCTTCTTGCGCATTTTGGCGATCTTCCTTTCGGAACCTGGCGTTGGAGTGTTCACGCCCATGTTGAACGCAAATCCACCAGCAGCAGGTTGGGCGGGTTGGGTGTACTGCGATCCACCAGGTGCTGTAGGCATGCCCTGGAACCCGAAAGCGCCATTGTTACTAGTGGTCGCTCCAAATCCGCCAACACCGCCGCCACTTGCCTGGCTGCCAAAGCTACCAGCGCCTCCTGCAATTGTGATACTGCCTGTTCCAAATCCTCCTGCTCCTGCTCCTCCGGCAGGAGCTGCGGAGGCCCCGAATCCAGTCATTCCAGATGACGCACCGAATCCTCCCGCTCCTCCCATAGGCGAGTTGAAAGTGCTCTGACCGCCAAAGCCTCCACCACCCTGTTGTCCAAAGGGGCTGGCCTGGGAAGACTGGTTGGCGCTCTGCGAACCAAATCCAATCGTAGGAGTCGTGCTTGACGCTCCAAATCCTGGGGCAGCGGCCCCAAACATGCCAAAGCCATTTCCACCAGGCGCGGAACCACCAAAGCCACCGCTGCTAGGATTCGTTGGTGTCGCTCCCATTGACATCGATGCATTCGAAGTGTTAGGGGATGCTCCTGTAGTCTGTCCAAATCCTGAGAATCCACCTGTGCCAGAGTTGCCTCCAAAAGCAAAGGGAGAGCTCGACGAAGAAGCTCCGGCCGAGGGGTTAGCACTCGATCCCGATCCAAAGCCAGCGAAACCAGCGGCTGCCGGTGCAACAGTCGCAGCAGGTGTGCTGGAGCCAAATCCAAACGAGGGTGCGGCTGTTGGTACAGTAGTGGCAGATCCAAATGCAAAAGGACTAGGGGCGGCCGATGCAGCGCTCGCTGCAGGGCTTGTCATTGAGAAACCAGGTGTGCTCGAAGCTCCAAACCCACCAAATCCAGTGCTAGCAGGAGCTGCTGCTGCGGCTGATGTTGCCGGGGTGCTTGCTCCAAAAGAGAACGTGGGAGCAGTCGACGCAGGCATGGTAGTAGGCTTTGCACCAAATGTAGTCGACGGGTTAGAGAACGAAAACATTGAGGATCCGGTAGCGGGGGCACTGGTAGTCGTTGCGCTAGCAGCAGGGTTACCGAACAGAGTAGAGCCCAATGGCGCAGGGGTGGTGGTGCCTCCGAACATTGAAGAGGTCGCTGGCTTCGCGGGCGAAGTCGTTGATGAGGCTCCTCCAAACATTAACGAGGTTGACGTGGGAGCTGCAGACGATGCACCTCCGAAAAAGGAAGGAGCAGGAGTAGTTGAAGCTCCAAATGCTGGAGCGGGTGTCGATGTTGCCGTCACTCCGAATGCGGGGGCTGCTGTGGTTGTAGAAGAGGCACCAAACAGTGGCGCTGAAATTGCTGCTGTCGTCGTGGCTGTACTAGCTGATCCAGCGCCAAAGAGGCCCGCTCCAGAAGTGACCGTTGGCTTCGCACCAAACAAAGGAGAAGCCGTGCTGGCGGAAGTGGAAAACAGTGGGGTGGTAGGGGTTGTGGGTGCAGTTGATGTTGATGAAGCCCCGAACGAGAAAATCGGTGCTGCGGTTGGCTTGGATGCCGCTTGGGCCGATGCGGGAGCAGGTGCAGTCGATCCAAAGAGCGAGGATGGCGTAGGTGCAGGGGCCGAAGCAGCAATAGCAGAGGTGGCGGGAATGGCAAAGGGGCTTGCGATGGATGCAGTTGTGGACGCGAAGGGGTTGCTGATAAGGGCCGAAGCCGGCTTGGCCGAGTCAGAGGTGGCAGGTGTGGGGGTTGTCATGGAGAACAGACCTGGGGCCTTGGACGCGTTGCCACCAGCGCTTGCTGCTGAGGTCAATCCAAACAAGCTTCCTGGTGGTTTCATCTCTGTAGCTGCAGGTGTAGCAGCAGATGCCTTGAAAACGAATCCTCCAGGAGCACCAGCAGGGTTCGTAGCAGAGGAGGCAGCATCAGTCGAGGTAGGCTTGGCAGCAGGGGGTGCGAACAGGTCCATTGCTGGAGCGGCACTTGCACTTGAGGCAGGTGTAGACGAGGGTTGTCCAAACGAGAACATGGCGGGAGCAGCGGAGACAGCAGGAGTAACGGACGATGACGGTGCTCCAAAGCTGAACAGTGCGGGTGCAGCCGGCTTCGACCCAGAGGACGACGGAGCAGCAGCGTTTGCAGCAGCGACTGCAAACATGTTCGGAACGGCAGCGGCAGCCTTTGGCTCTGCACCGGGCTTAGGAGTTTCACAGGCTCCACACTTGTCGAGCGCGTTCAGGCTGTAGCTGTCACAGACATCGCACTTCCACTTTCCTGAGTTATCCGGACCCTTGAAGCCAATTGACGCCCAGGTGCCCATAGACTTGGGCTTCTCCTTTTCTTTTTCTGGCTCCTTGTCTGCATCCTTTGAGGTGGTGATCGATGGTGCAGCGGCAGGAGGCGCGAGTGTAGTCATAGGGAACAGAGCAGGAGCCTTTGAAGCGTCTGCCTTCTTTGGTGTCTCCAAATCCTTCGACTCTGACACCAAGTTTGAAATCGCCTTGAGAGCACCGACCGAGACGCCAGCAGTGGCCAGAGCGCCGAAAGCTGCAGGGGCGGCTGAGATAGCTGCCGAGACGATGGGGTTGGACGTGAACGACTCCTTGAGGTCCTTGAAATCGTCCGATTTCATCATAGCCTTCAGTGTCGAGATAGGGGTGGTGTTGGGAATCGATGGTTCTGGTCGCTCAGCCTTGCAGAACTGGCAGGTTGACGAAGTCTTTCTAGTGCGCTGCTCACACTTGGGGCACCTCCAGGTGTCCAATGACACAGGGTCGGAGGGAGGCGAAGCAGTCCATTTCAACACCTCGTC